>OU744796.1:21225501-22429179 GCA_916614155.1 Mesoligia furuncula
AGACTTGCTCTATTTTTTTTTTACCACAAATTTAAGCTCTAATCACTCACGAACATATTACTAACACTGATATTGTTATTTAGGTTGTAGCATTCGAGTCGTGTGACTCGAATGCTACAACCACTACTACTAGTGCGGAGGACAGTGTTGTCCTTCGCACTAGTCGAAACTGTATCACGGTAGGACAGCCTTCCTCTTACTCAATTAACCAATTCTAAATACAAATAATATTCCACTATTATTTCACAGTATAATATTTTAGTCTCTATGATATCTATGGGATCTTACCATAACAGGCAGGTAGACAGGAGTTACACCTCTGCTTATTCGTTTAGGAGGGGTTTAGCCTATACGATAGCTCCGGACCAACAGACATCCGTACGGACGGATTAATGCTACGGAGTGCCATTTAATGTCTGGTGTGATATCACTGGTGCTTACCACTACGGACACGCACACCACTGATGACATCATGCTGCGATCATCAAAGCGCATACTGCGCGTATTGATTAGGGTATTATCCTCCTAAGACGCGTTTATAATCTACGTCGCCGCGAATCTCTCAGCGAACTTTTTAAAAGGATTAATATTATGACGGTACCTTGCCAATTCATTTATGAAAATATTATGTATGTAAGAAAAAATCTTCATCTTTTTAATAAAATAAGCGATAGACATAATTTTAACACTAGAAATAAAGATAAAATACATCAACCATTTTTCAGATTAGCCAAAGTACATACATCTTTGATGGGGTACTGTGTTAAATGTTACAATAAAATACCTAATGATATATTGCAATTAAATGAAAGAAAATTTAAAACTCACATTAAACGTACACTTTGTAAACAAGCGTACTATAAATTAGAAGATTATATCCAAGATAAGAACGCTTGGAAATATGCTGGTCCTGCTCCATAGGACAATCTAGAGTCAAGACAAAATCAAACTGGTTGCTAATTTAATTGTAAAATTTATTCTTTGTTCTTCTTTTTTTTTTACATTGATTTACATTCTGTAATTACTTTAACTCACACCCTGACTTATTACTATTAATTTTTTTTTAATGACAATTTTTATTTTTACCATGCTTGTAAATATGTGAGCACCATGTATCTATCAGATAATTAATTTATATGTTATGGTTTCATTTTTAATTCTTTTACCTATTGTGGTACAGTAATTTTATTTTAGGTGCATCGTCTTCACATATATATTATATAATTAATGTATGTACATGCAAAATATTGTAAAACATTTTAAAAGAGTAACGGTGGAGTTTTTTGCCCATTCTTCTCCATACGAAATCTACCTTTTGGAATGGGCGACTAGAATCAATTCTATTTTAGTAATTTTTGACGTTCAAAAGTGCCTGTTAAGTGCCTATTTGAAATAAATGCTTTGACTTTGACTTTGCGGCAAGTTTACTGTAATTAGGGCTGCTATAAAATTACATTCAATAAAATAAAAACATCGTTATGTATCATATTATTTTTTCTTATTTATAGAAAATCAACTTGAACCTAATGAAACGCTTAATTTATTAATCAATTATACACTCTTCTATAAGCAAGAGGTATTCTGGTAACAAAAACAATTAGGAACGCTCTTCTTTTTGGCATCAAAGACAATAAAAAAAAAAAAAGTAAATCAAAAGCAAATTATGAATTGACACGAGCGCACGATATTTGCCGCGCGGCGAATTTTTAATTATGATTTATGCTTTAATTTATTGCAATTCATTCAAAGTCGGATTTGCTTTAACACAAAAAATGTTTGGGTTTTACCCGGACACTATTTAAAAACCTGCCCGGACGCTCCCCGGACGCCCACCAAGCTAGGACAAATCTGGGGAAACCCGGACGGATGGCAGCCCTAACTGTAATACATGTCATACATTTTGTAAGCAAACTCTGTGTCTGCAGTCCTACCGGTAGTTTACAGCCTCCCAGACTCCCAGTGCAAATATGGCTAACTAACTACTAGTAAGGTACCTACTGTAAACCAGGTACATGACGGTACATCTAAGTATTTTAATGTTTACACACAATTATAATAGGTACATCGAACAGACCACGGTTAGCATCGATATTTTATTACTTCTGTTATGTTATTGCGGTCTAAAATAGGTTATATTAAGTTACTTGTCCGGCGTTAAGCCAAAATGGAATGTTTGGACTTCTTAATTACTTACAAATACAATTAGTCGGATTCTTGATGCCCAGATTAATACCCTCTGGTTTAACTTCAAGAATTTGTTAATTAAGGAGGCTTGCATTCTTAATCTAATCTTGTAAAGTGAAATTTCTGAAACGAATTCCGGCGTTTTTACAATTCTAAATCTTGTATCTTAAATCTTGTATTTATATAAAATTCAAAGTCCTGACTGACTGATATATCGAGGCACAGCCTAAACCGCTAGTCCTAGTAAATTGGAGGGTGTGTTCTTTGTAAAGAGTAGGTATCCACTAAGAAAGGGTTTTCCGAAATTCTACCCCTAAGAGGGTGAATGGGGGGAGGGTGAAATTTCACGCAGACGAAGTCACGGGCAGAAGCTAGTAGTATATAAAAGGTTTCATGTTGTTCATAGTTGAGAGCGTAAAGGATATTTACCGGTTTCCTATGTCATTGTCTGTTCAACGAGCTACAAAGAGAATCAGCTATACGGACACTTGCAGTTGAAACTGTCTTTCTAGAGTCTGAATACAGGGGGAAGCCTGCGAAATTCAAATTTTCTTACGTTTTTTGCAATAACATATATATATACAAATATGATTCGCGACCGTAAAAAGTACGTATTTATAGAATTATAATCATTAAAATCATCAATACAACCCTCTCAGTTCATATAACCGTATTGAATGACTATTTGAAAATAAATGAACCAATTGAGGTTCATTTATTTTGTTCAACATACAACCTGACACAGGGGGTCCGTGGCTAAATAATAACAGCCGCACAGGTCGATCGATCTGGTTAAGCTACGCTTGCCGTGGTTGGTCTTTGGATGGGTGACCATCTTAACATACTGAGACCCCTCCGTGCATCGGAGAGCACGTTAAGCTGTTGGTCCCGGCTGTCATTCGTGGATCTTTGACAGTCGTTACGGGTAGTCAGAAGCCCGAAAGTCTGACAACCAGTCTTGCCAAGGGGTATCGTATTATTCAGTAACTGGGTTGTGGAGGTCAGATAGGCAGTCGCTCCCTGTAAAATACTGGTATTCAGCTGCATCCGGTTAGACTATATATGTAGTTGGGAAAAGGCTAGGCAGATGATGATACAACCTGACACTGACCTGCAAATTGCAAAAAACAAGGTTATTTTGAATTTAGCGGCCTACCCAGCTCTTCCCCTTAATATTTATTGTTGTACCTAGTTGGGTACTTTACCGGAACAGCGTTATTATGAAAATCCGCTCAAGCACACCATTCGACAAAAGGGAAAGCACGGAATCAAATAAGCATCGATTCCATTGTTTGCTGGCACTTTTACCTCGCGAAACACGTTTGCACTATTGTCGAGTCGCTCCTTGGCATTCGGAACAATGGAGGCGATTGTTTGAACTCGCCTCTCGTGGACAATTAGTAAGAAGCCGATCACGAGATAATGTAACACACCGATGTTCACATCAATAGCTGGTCAATACCACAGGCCTATTCGAAAGGAATTCCTCGTATTCATAACGCTTCGGTATTTCACTTGCCGTTTCTAAGAGATAATTGTGCCTGAAATTATACACGGATAATTTCTATAATCTGCACACTGTTTTTTGCCCTGACCTATACAGACTAGCCAATCTCGGTAACTTAGGTATAATACCTATTCGCTGCTGCTAAAATGTTAGTCAGAAAATAAATTAGTGACTTATCGAATTATACAGCTGCACTTAACTATTAAGTTTGACTTTAGCGTTCTTTTGTTTATGTCAACAGGCTTGTTTTGTATCGTGTCCTCTCAGCATTTAAACAAGTAAACATCAATTAAGGGGCGTTTTACAGTCCACTAGCGCCGCCAATCGAAAAAATGTCATAACTCGTAAATAGAATCAAAAATACAAAATGTGGTCTATTATTACTGTAGAAAAGGCAATAACGTAATTTTATAACACATTGTCAACACTTGAAATATAGCTGTTTAGCTAAATCGTGCATTTGTAACAAAAACGGCCGTTTATGTTTTGAATGCACGATTTAGCTAAACAGCTATATTTCAAGTGTTGATAAGGTGTTATACAATTACGTTATTGCCTTTTCCACAGTAATAATAGAACATATTTTGTATTTTTGATTCTATTTACGAGTTATGACATTTTTTCGATTGGCGGCGCTAGTGGACTGTAAGAGGCCTCTTAAAGAAATCTCCCTTTGCTAGACATAAGTTTTGTGCAGTCTCTGGGAGTCTGATCAACTCTCTGATGAGTAAGTATAATCTGTTCATGATAGCTATTATTAATAGTAAGTTATTTGTTTCTAATAACTGACTGACATGGATTTGACATTAGATTAAATAGGCTTTCAGAAACATGGGTTTATATTCTAAATGACTTTAAATGGCTCTTCCACTTAATACCTACGTTTAGCGCTAATAACATTCTGTATCTGTCAACTTCAAACCGATGATTTTCTGAATTTGTTAACGTTAAATGTATTTAGATATCTGTGGTGCACGTAGGTAGGCCTTAAAGGCCCAAATTAGCAACTTTATGCAAAAAGTATTGCATAATGTAAAGAGGTCAACGATAATCAATTACAATGTAAACTGCCTACGTTTGTCTCCTTACTGACTGATGATCGACTCGTGGGCATGTCATTGTGTGGCCACAAAGCAACAAAACATTTAGTGTAGTGGAAAATCGATTTTTCAACCGCCAACATTGCGTTATTTTACAATAACTGATTTTGAGGATTTAATGACAAAATATATATTTCATATTTCTTGACTATAATAATATTAATCTACATTTTAGTTAGTAAACACTTAAAAAAAATTAAGGAGGCATTATATAGTTACTTAGCAGTTTAAATTATATTTAAATTACTTATTAGGTAATAGGCTAGATTTTAATGTGAATGAAGTACCACCGAATGTGATACCCTTATAATAAAAAAAAAATAGGCACGTCTGAATTCCAGTTCCGCTGCTAAAAAGGGTCTTAGCGAAATTTTACGGTTCCTGTCGCTTGTTTCATGGCTACAAATTGAGACGTGCAAAGTGGGTGTACCTGCATGATTGTAAGATGACAACAGACATGTCTTTATATTGACGAAGGTCCGATGTGGGCAAAAACCAATATCAAATTTAACTCGCTACAGTTTCAAGCCAAACAGTCCGTTGTCCTCCAAATAACTTTCTCTTGTCAACTGGTCAATTTACTTAGTGATTGAAATAGTTTTACTTTAGTTAAGCATCAAATAAAATTAGCCTTGCTCGAAGGATAGATTAAAAATCTTTAGTTTCACTTTTATGTGGTTAAATACAGGATTGTTCTTTAAAGCGCACTTTTGGAATTTATTGGTCTTGAAAACCAGAATTATAGACAACATTGTTGTCACCAATTCAGAAATATGTGTCACGGTTGCTGTCAATAAAACTGTGTGTTCAATAGTTCAAGTGCTAAATGTCTAGCTTATTTGCTACTGTTTTGGTTACTGGATGATCTTTAACTTTGATTTTAAGACCCGGAAGGTAGTAAATTGTTAGAGTATAACATATTATCAGCCTATAAGCAGGCCCCTCTTTTCCATTGGGCACTCTGGGCAAGTGCTCAGGCCCCGCGATCTTCGGGGGCCCCGGCCTGCTCTCATAAAAAAAAAATTGCAGCCGTCGTTCCATTCTACGCATTATTAGTACCCGATTCAATTACAAAATAAGTGATTTGCAGTGCAATTTACAATAAGTTTCTAGCCCCCAGACAAGAAAAATTTGTATGTTTCTCGTATTATCTTTTATCTACACAGGGGCCCCGTGATCCTCATGTGCCCAGGGCCTCCAATAGGTTAAAGACGGCCCTGCCTATAAGTAATGTTCCTGCTGCTGGGACACAAGTTTCCTCTATGTGTGAAGGAGTGGACCATTATCCATCATGCGGCCCCTTGCGGGTATGTTGGACGTCACATGTCCTCGAATTTTTTGTGCCACGACATGCCCGTTTCGAATTGTTAGAGACAGAGTTGCAATTAATACAGACAATGATGAAGAATAGTGTACATTTAATTAGTTGCCTTGTAATCTTGATGAGGTACAATTTGCCTGATTTTCTATGCTCGTTGCTGCCATGATTGGAAGACTAATAAGCAGTTGCGATATCATTCGGTCCAGGTTTCCTTGTACGGTTATCTTCGCGTTTATTGAAAGGTTACAGAGAATACCGGACTTTGATCTTAGTGCGTACTGCGTGCACTATATCCGCGTAAGTTAGCTCGCTGTGCGACTACTGCAAAGTACAAAGGACTTTCAAGGTAAATGTCTGGCTTGCCATATTTTTATTAAGAACCAGCGATCCGTTCCTGCTTTGCACGGTTTTTATGTCTTGACAAAACATCGAGATTTCTTTATTATAATACCTATGTAAGTTTAATTATACTGTTTTCAGTTAACTAAATGATGGCGAAAACCGCATCAAAATTTGTTGCGAAGTTTAGAAAAACAATGTGGACACACAGAGAGACACGAAAAGCATATACGGATTGACAAATTTTAATATAGCTATCATGTTTGAGCCGTTTGGGGTTGAAACACTAGGGCCTTGGGGTCCGAGTGCTCATAGAATATTTCGGGACATCGCCAAGCGGTTGGTCGACTCGACGCGTGACCAGAGCCCAAATAATAAGCATTGCCATCCGACGTGCTATGGTAATGCTGCCAGCCTTTTGGTCGCTTATCCCTTTGACAGCGATGCGGACGAATTTTTTGATGCCCAATGATTGTCTCTTATATACCATCACGTGAAATTAGCATTTACATTAATAAAAACAAGTAAAAGGTTCTTTTCACTTTCTTTACTGTAAATAAGGTACGGTTTTAGAATTACATTCGTCCAGAAAATGTTGTATTTTTACAGTGAGATCGGATTTCCTACGTCCAATGTAAACAGTTTAGGACGGTTTCTACTACTGAAAATTGATCTCGTTGTGGGTTAAAATGTAATTATCTGATGCAACGGCGGAACTAGTGTAAATAAATAATTAACTTTATGAATTCATTGGAAATTGTTTAATTGTTGAATTATAATGGACAGTTAATTGTTAAGTTAATCGTATCAAATCTCAATAGTAGAAGGTATTCTCAGTTATTATTTTTGTCTGTGCTAAAATACCAATCAATCCAATCCAAATCCAAACCCAATGTCTTTGATTATATCTACGTAGTGCAGCGAAAAAAAAGGAAAAAACGGACTGTCTTCGGCATATTATGATTCATAATGTTATCCTTTTATGATTCTGCCAAAGAGGCCTTTTTAAGCCCAGGTCAGTTCAAATAATTGGGCCAGCTATCGGTTAGGGGGAATATTATGAATTTTCGTCAACTAATGGAGCCACAATGTACGTTAGTATGTAAACGAGAATGAAATGTGATGCCATTGTTAGCACAGCCGATATAACGGCGACCGGATATTTGCAATTCAATTGCAAATTGAACTATCGCGTAATTTCAATACGAAAGTTCCGACGTATTCAATGGTCCATTTCAAAATTTATGATGAACTTTTCACATTCGAAAACCCGGGACCTACCCGTCGATACTTGATTGAATTTGGTATGTTTGTTGAACAACAAATCAATTTTGCCGCATGAAAGGGAATTTGGAATATTCGATTTCGATAGCCAATAGTAGCGGTGCAACAAAGATTTTTAATAATAATAATTTATTTCAGATTCATCTTACGTTCGTTTCGTTTTTAAATATCTGGCTTTGCCGATAGTGACAGTACGTTTGTACTTCATGAGCAGCTGTTTTTGCGTTTGGCGGAGCAATTACAGTGTATTCACCTCACCTTAGATGCTTTCCTGTCTCGTTGGTTGCCCCGTCGCCCATTAAGTGAAGGGAAGGATCTCGGAGGATGGGGGAGAACTGAGAAATGTCCCCCTAGGGAGGAAACCTCCGTATACTTACAAGTTATTTGTTGCATATGGTTTTATTCTAAAAATTCTGTTTATATAGCTTATCTTCTTGAATATTTATTGAAGTTTGACAGAAAATAAGGAGTACCGACAAGTTCTTGACCTATCATATTGTAAATATTGTATTGATAGCTTATATGTATAAATAATTATGTAGCCAAAAATCACCTTTCCTCAACGTTGAAAAATTTCCAGACTAATATGAATATCTATTGAATTGAATGCAATATTTAAAATATTGCATCGTTAACTAAACCAAGCTGTTGTTTCTCCATTTCCTGGATTACCAATAATTTATTATTAGCGTCTTCCCTAAAGAGCTTTATGTTGAGGTTTTTATTTGTATGTAGGACGCACACCTGCGGCCCGACCCTTCCTCAAACAGGTACAAACTTACATGGGTGTATATGTATGTATGTGTGTTTATGTCTAGGAGGGTGAAACTGCAGTCTCAGACTCGAAATAATTGAAGCAAACCTTGGTAAAGGAAGTTCTATATACGCACAAACTAATAAAATATATGGTTCACCATTACTCTATAAATACTATTGGTTATGGTTTGTTATTAATAACGTCAAGTTATATTATGTGTCATAGCTTAGTTTAGGCTTTAGCCACTACTTCTGTATCATTTAAGATGGAATATAAACCTATAATTTTAAGGTGTTGATAGTTTAAAGGCTATTTATTTGTGATGAAATCTTTGTATTTTATACCAGTATTTTTTGTTTAGATTATTCTTACACTATAATAGTGAAGGTTTGTTGTGGCAGGATTGATTTAAATTTTAATGCCTGCTGACCTGCCGTTACCGAGAATTTGTCGATAGTCAGATGACTATTCTGAGAAGAAAGGCCGAAACAAGCTCAGAAGTCACAGTCTCTTTTAAAATCCAGACAAAATCTTGGTCAGATCGTGTGAAGACCATGTAGATTGGTGTCTGAAATGGTCTTTTGAGGAAAGAACCACACAGATTGAGCGGACCTGTCCAATCAGTGCACGCATTTGTCAAAAATCGTGCAGCTCAACTGAAAACTTGAGGAGCTCAACGATTCGACGAACAATACCAAAGAAAGGACATTTGGGTAGGCCGCGTAAATTACTCAAACTGCCAGATCATGATTAAAACTAAGAAGGAAAACAGATAAAGAAAGAAGAGATGACCCACATAGTCCTCACATTCACAATAATTAAATAAAAAATAATAATTCATTACAAAGTAAATATTCATGTCATTGTCTAAATAAAATTCATCAATGTTAATGTGTAAGTATATAAAAAAATAGTATAATAGTCATAGTCATAATAGGTATGTATATATTTTAAACTCACGATGAAATTGGAAATGAAACGTTTCCGTGTGTGTGAAATTATATTGGTTACGTTTAAAATTACCTAATTATTATTTATTTATTGCTGTTCCACATAAGGCCTACTTAAGGAGGTGACCAATCATAGAGTAAATAGCTATAAATGACTATACAAAAGGACTTTAACATAAACGGCGGCGGGTGGAATTTATAAAATATTTAATGTTTTATGTCGATTCATTCATTTAAAGCATTATTAGCTATAACAATCATACAATTATTTCATAATATAGTCCGTATACACAGGCAATATCTTTGATTTAAATGTCTATAATATAAAGTCGGTTGTAAGTGTTGTGACATCCAATGGCTGCCGACGAGTTCATTGAGCACACATATATTAATAACTTCAATTGCTTGTCATAAGTTTCGCCGTACCAGCTTTATGGTTTTCCTTTATTCCGACATCGGTAGTTGCAATTAAACAATAATATTGCTTTTAATGATCAACATAGGTATTCGTTTTTATTTTTACTTATACTTAAATATAATTTTTATTCAGCCCATTCATGTCTTAACATAATAATAATATGTACATACAAGTATATTAAAAGGAGGGAAAATAATCAAAGAACATCAAAAAATATTCACCCGCATCGCTGTCAATACGAAAAGTAGGTGCCCAAAAAATTAAGCAACACTTATTCTTTGACCAAAAAATAGGCCAGCCCTATTTTTTTTTTCATCATCATTCATCCCTTTTTCTATCTTAATAAGTATTTGGGCGCTGATAGCCGAAATACAGGCTTATGCCTAGTTCATTTGTAATAAGAAATTATAGCCTAAAAAATGTGTATTATAAACAATTATTGAAATAAACTCATATTAACTTGCAGCCATCACGTACATGCTCTTTGTAGCTATTCTACAAACCAACTATAAATATATTTCATTACATTTATCTCGGGAACATTTAATTGCTCCAGGAATGTCAACTTCCGTGTTTGTTGGTGTTGCCATCGTTAACTGGACAATTAAAAGGCTAGGTTACACCATTGTCAAGGTAATAAGAATAAGGTTTTAGAATAAGTGTTGTCAAGGTACTAAGTGAAGAGTCTGTTCATAAGACATCCATCTTACTCATATTGTTCTACAATATATGCAGGAGCGTATGTTTGTTCGTTTATCTTTATCGGAAACCAACAAACTCTTGAAGCCACGTGCGGCTAAATCGATTAACTGGGTTGCCACTTCAAACAAAAGTATCAAAAAGCAAGCAAGTAAAATGTTTTCGATATGCATCGTTTTACCTTAACCTTTTAATCAACCTGGAGCTTTGTTCAAGATGTTTGGGCCTTTGTTTTTTGAATCGTGAGTTGCATGATAAATAGCTTGTGGTTTCTGTTTAATGAGCAATATTTTTGTGTCAGCTTGCAGCTTAAGTATTAGGTGGTGTTTCTAGAAAGTCTCGTGACGAATACGCACTAGTGATCTGTGTTCAGTATGTAGCCCTCTGCAATAAGTCAGACGCAGCTAGTCGCAGTCTCGCCGATGCACGGTGTCGCGAACAGGTTCCCGGCTGAAGCAGCATCAGCAACTTGTTAACATCACTGCTATACATACCCACCTATCGAAACATTCTTACTTTCTATAAAAGGAAATCGAAATTATCTCACTACTTGGGACATTCCATTTCTCTCTCTCGGTAGTTTTGATAATTGAACCTCGCTCATTCGTTTTTACTTTTATCGAGCAACAGTTAAATATAAAAAATACTACCATCAACATTCTCACATAGAACGTTATATCAACAAGTTCCTCTTACAAATGTTACACCTAATAGAACTAAACCGCCAATCACATTTGTGTTGCATTTCGATATCGAGAATATTTTTCTGTCGCTTCCATCATATTGAGTGCCATATCCGATTGTATTAGGTACACACTCAATTGGGCGCTCTCACTCACTGGCGCGACTCAATCACTGAATCATTACCAGCTGCTCCATTTACAGGGTTATTGTTTCGAGTCTGACCTGATGTACTCGAACATCCCACTTCATTGGGTTGGCTTATGTTGCGGGTCACAGGCGCGAAATTCGATTTCCTGTTTCTATAAGTACCGTATGGGCTACATCTCGGAACCGGCACTTCTATCCTGGCCCTCCACATAAACATGACGGAAACTGGACATGATTTGTTATTGTAAATGTGTAAACTTTCACCACAAACACACCCAAACCCTTAAATCCCGTGGCATTGTTTACGAACCGCCGGAACACTAAAAGGTTCGACGACCTCACGTAAAATGAATTGCTACGTCGTGTAAGCACTTGAGAAAAAAGCAAGAAATGGTGACCAGCAATTAATTCGACGCAAAGAAATGGAATAAAAATGTCTCAATGGACAAAACACGCCGTTAATTGGCGAGTTGCGCTGAGCACATTCTAGTTTGCCATAGAAGGAGGCAGATCTCCGCCTGGAGCGATATAAATAGCGAAGCGGACGGGGCCACAGACGTAAAGTGGACACCAGTTTTAGAAGTGATCGCGTCTATTTCGAACAAGTGTAAATAAATCTAGCGAGTCACTTTCGTACACAGTTGTCACTTTCATTGCGCGCGCCCGCCTCGCCTCGTCCTGCGCCGCCAGTGGCCGCGTGGCCGCCTGCTGTATGAATATATTCAGCCGAATTATACCTAGCGTCGAAGTGTTAAATATGTATTGCACACCGACACTCCTCCACCGGCACTATGATATGACTAAATCGTAAAACGTTTGCTTCACAATTTGCATAAGCCACGCGGTTGGCGACGCGTGATTTTTAAAAGCTTCACTCTGTAAACATTAAGATAGTGTTAGTCATCATAAACAGGCAATTAAAATAATAAATAAGCTTGATTGGTGGGTGGTAAATTCTTGATCACGATGTTATGATTCATTAGCAATACACGATAGAAACGATTTTGAGTTATTGAGGAAGAAGCCTTCTTAGGTAACTATGAAAACAGTCGTTCTTTCAGAGGATAAAGGACATCATTCTGTCTAATATTATTGATAACCTTCGCTAATGTTAATTGAATGTCGGACTTTCCACGTGCTATTCAATTTATGCGTCGTTCATTAGAAATTAATCATGATTGTATCGCGGTATCATTTGATGAATTTACGTTGATTTGTTACTAGTGAATTTAATTAAATCAGAAAAGGTTTATAGGTATATAAAAGCCATTTTTTTTTGCCAATACTTGTTTCAAAATTTCCTGGCTTCAGACAACACAAGACCAGTCTCAGTCCCATAATTGTTCGTAGAGAATCTACTTTTGTTTATTACATAAAAAACTAAAGAGAAGTCACCTACATTATGATGAGAACCATCATCATCACAAGCAAAACTATGAACTTGCTATGTGTGTCTAAATAACTGGAACACCCGACACAATGGGTGAATATTTTTTTAATGATAGGTATGTATTTTTAATAATAAATAATAGTATCATGAGAAACAGGTGTGATTTTATGTCACCATTTGTGGAAAAATCCATTAAAAATAAAAATACATATTTGGTACCTACTGCCTATTGGTCTACGAAGTTGTACATTTCATGCGTAAGTTCTAGGCATTACTAGGCAAGCACGTGTTGTGGACAGGTCAAATTTCACTTGCGTCGGTCCATTCCTCGCGCGTCAGCCTACTCTGTTCCCACGGTGTTGCATTCTTTGCACAACAATTAACAAATAAACTGCTCCACTTCGAGCATAATGTTACTAAGCAGCCATTATGCTCGAAATTCAAAGGCACGAGAAGATTAATTTAAATTCGGAGAATACTATCTGGAGTAAATTGCGTGAATTCTAGATAGGAATACTTAGATACCTATCTGGCTTTCGGCCATTACTTCGTTTATAATATAATTATACCTAACCGCATGCATTTGATTTCACAATTGAAATGAATATTCTGCATGCTTGCAACAGAAAGACAAAGTGAAGAGCGATGATATAAGACATGGTTTATGCAAGGCGATGGCGCGCAGGGACTCGGGCGCACGTCGCTGCGCCGAACCAAAACAAATGGAGGCGACACCGTTACACCACTTCGCGGAATTAAATAAAGTAAAAAAAATTACAGTAACCAACGGTAATCTTTGTTCGTGTAAGGTCGAAATCCCGTCTTCACGGTAAAGCACCGCCGACTCGCAATCTAAGAGCGCAGCGATAACTTGCCGGCAATTAAAATCAAACTGAGGAGAACTGATGTCGTTGTCCAATGATAAACACGCTCCGCAGCATCCGCAACTATCTGCCAAGTAAACTCAGCGAACATATGTGCGCAAAACCCGCCGAGTAGTACCGCGTGTTTTAAAAGGGCAATAAATAATGCCAAGTCGGCGGTTGTCACCTTTACTGCAGATGGCACAGTTCCCAGTGAAAACAGTTTTGGAATCTCTAACTGAATTTAAAAACCCTACATACTACAAGCGGCGCCGTCTACATTAGGAAAGCCACTTATAAACCTTTTGGAGAAGAACTTGGATATGTCGTTATCAAAGTGCATCTTGTAAGTTGTTGTAATACTATCGTGCGTGGTGTTCCACATTTGAATTGGAACAGGCCGAGGCCGGTCCCAAAGGACTGGTATCGGTATCGTATAGACATTCACGGCAAAAAATTGATACGCGGAAGCCATCTCGCTTCTACAAAACATCAGAAAAAGACAAGTTTCACTTCCAGGAATGCCTGGTGCAGGTTAACGATCAATGTAAACAACAAAGGAGAAAAAATAAGCAGTAATGTAGCTATTGTGTGTCCATGAGGTGAAGACGGAAGACTGGTGGCGTGGGAGTGAGTGCGGGAGCCGACCTGCGCGGCGCGGGAAAATGTCGCTCTATGTGCGCGTTCACATGGACGACAATATGCACAAAAACAATCAAGTCTTAGCGCAGTCTTAGCGATGAAGATAATTAACACTCGTAGGTAGGCTCACATGATCCCAGCTGCCCGTTAAGTATGAAAATCTATTTAATTACTATGTTAAAAGCTTTGATATAGGCGCTGTTTATTGCCATTCGATACTATTAGCCAGAGAATTAATTAAAGGAAGTATGTTTTCATGTGAATCGGAGCAATCGCAGCGTGTGACGGCTTTTACGCAGCTTTGATGCTTTATCAGTTTACGACTCGTTCCAAAGGTTATTAGGAGGTGGGAGGATCATTAAACCTGAGTTGATGCACATGCTTGTTCTGGGGCGGAACCTATTTCAGAATAAGGAATAGTAAGTAACGTTAAATAAAAAAAGAAAAGCCATCAGCGGCCAAAGTTGGATAATTCGCACCCAATGAAAAATTAAAACATAATTTTTATTTTTTATGTTTTAACTACCCTACTCCTACCCTACTTCTACCCTAGGTACTCCTAACCTACTCCTACCTTACTCCTACCCACCTACTCCTACCCTACTCCCAACCTACTCCTAAACTACTCCTACCAGACTCCCAAAAAAAAAAAGATAAAAAGTATCCTATGCCCGTCTCCTAGTTCTAAGCTACCTCCCCACCAATTTTCAGCCAAAGCGGTTCAGCCGTTCCGAGTTATAAATTGTGTAACTAGCACGACTTTCTTTTATAGTACATATATTATATAGATTACGTGTTATTGTGTAACGTACATAACAAACCGTCTTCCCCGAAGGGTTAGGCATAGGTGTAACCTATACACTGTTTTCTTTATTTTATCCATGAACTTTGGCAAACGCTACTATAGCTTTTACAAATTAAAATCTAACAAAGGAAGTAGTAGGAAGTAGTACTTAAAAAGGCTTCGTTACAAAGATATTTGTAATTTCATTTAAAGAAATTTAATTGATTGAGCTATGCAGTCAACGAAACACGAAAACGAGTCAGAAAGGGTTTTAACTTAGTTTTGACAAGTTTCAGCCCGTCAAATCTTATGTATGAAAATACGACGTTGTCAATTCGGATAAAGATTTACGTCATGTCGGTGATTTACGTCAAGGTATTTATTTTGTATGAAAATTAACAAAAAAATAAGAATTTTTTAATGTGTCCTTAATAAAAAATGCTTATTTCCGTCTGAACATCTGGTCGAAGTTTATGTATATCGTCCAGAACACGGTGTATAATACACCCCCCACCTTCTCCTTAAAGACTTTCGAGCAACTACTTTTAAAATAGGTTTCAGAATTAGAAAAGGGGAATTATCTTAAATAAAACCTTTTATTGATGTCAAAAACGTCTCCAATAATTGCCTAATGCCATAAGCGGAAATTCAATTCCACTTCACCCAAGTTAATTGCAATGGAAGCCGAAGAGCTTTCGGTTTGTGGGTCGACCAGGTGTTTGTGATTTTGCTATACCACCACCGGACATTTCTCTAAATTTTCGTTTCTTTATTTACCTCAGATCAGAATAAATTGGCATTGAAGAAGTCAAGTCATGGCAAAGACATCATAAAGGCGCATAATATAGGAAAAAAAAGTGAGCAGGTATAGGAGATGGATGATGAATCTTCGGGGAAAATTCTACTCTAGGGTGTTTGCAGGGATAGCTTGGGATTCTTGTACTTTTTTTACTGTGTCGATAACAACAACAGAGATTTTTTCGTCGCAGTTTGTTGAGCACAAAGATGCTGGTTAGATCGCAATGATTAAAAGTAACGAAGTATGTTGTGTGCTTCGCCGTCGGCGTTGTCACTAGTAGATGATATACATATACCCCACGTTTTTCGTAACTCCGTATTTTCCATTTTTTTAAAATAATTTTATAGATAAAAGAGTTCATTATTATTATTCGTTTCTAACCAGTTTATGTTTTAAAGGTCTGTTGTACGCGGGAAAATGAGTTTCCTATCCTAATTATAAATATTAATTATAGTCTGCCTTGATCCTTTTAGGTTAATAGCTCCATCTATTTGAGTGGTTACGTCTACCTGCCTATTAATACTCGTATAAATTCTTAACATAATGTCTAGTTTATAATACGTACAATTTGGCTTTACTATGATTGTGTATTTGTGTACATTTCTCATTATTTTCAAAGTGTAAACCTTAACTGGAAGAGTGGCAACTGCCGCCAGCGAACAATGTTCATATTCTCATTTATCTGGTAAGTTTCTGTAACCTAATCTGCGATTATGCGCCGGCGGCACGCACGTTAGTTTACATTACGGGTTACTGTAGTGTAGACGCTATTGTGTCCGCTGAGGATCGTACTAAACACTCTGATATGCGCATAAACACGAGATCAAATGCAGAATATTGAACTACTTTTTTAAATTCTTGAACGAGAGCAGCTTTATTTCTATATAGAGACCTCCTAAATTAGGACTGATCATCATTATCATGCTCCTGCCTTTGTCCCAATTTATTTAGAATCGGCGCAGCATGTCTTTTCTACCATACACCTCTTCACGTCACCTCAGCACGTCTTTTTGCCTAGTGACTATGATTTTATTTATTAATGGTAATCTGTGAACAGCGCTGTGGGTTACATTTTGTTTTTCACTTTATAATATTGCATTATGTAGCTGTTTGTGGTTCCTATTTAATAAAATAAATACACCTTTATTCAGAACTCTGGTGACTGACTGATGATAGAATAAATTACTATACTGATAGTAAGTTCGATTGTTACTGTGTATAGTTGAACAATGTTATGGACTCAATTTGTGCATTTCTCACAGTAGACATAGAGATTATTTTCTTATGAAAATATATAGGCACTAAATGTGATTTTTCTCATGAGACAATACACATTATTGGCAGTAACATTATCATTGTAAGAACTTTAGTGCTATGTAGGAATTCAGTTCAGTTGCTATCTTAAGCTGTCTTGTCTTGTGAACTAGCATACCGATGTTACACGATTTAGGCTGTCATACAAGCTGTCTGGTTGTTGTGCTAAGCTGTGTCCAACTATGCAGTGCATGTCAGAGCCACATGATTAGTCGCTGTTTACACGATACGGCAAAAACAGGTCAACATGACTGCAGGAACTTGGTATTCCGACGGAATTTAACCGACACGTTAATTAGGATTTATAGTCAAAATGAAGATAGATATTTGTAGGTATGTGGTTATGGTGTGGGCTAGGTTTAATTAGTTAGGGATGCACAGTCTGATTTATATGGAATGGAATCACACCGTTGATGGGTGGCAAGAAAGCCCCTGTTGGAAAGGATATTTCAGACTGTCATACTGAATCGGCGTTGAATGTCCACATGTCACTTTAATTTTGCATGAAGTTTTCAATTAGGCATTAATATAATGAAGCCTTAAAATTAAGCTCCGATCAGCATAGGATGCCACTGCACTTGGAAACAGTTATCACTAAATTCCTAAATTACCCTGGTTAAGATCGGCTTTCCTCTCTTCCACAGGGGAAATCTCTATCCGATCTTAACTCTAATATAAACATAGGAAAAACCAAAAATTTTATCAGCCTAGGATAATTTAGGAACAGTCACATGGAACCATAAATAATCTTCAAAAGCGGAATTAGAAATAACATGTAAACGTGTTTTATAGTTGTTTTACTAAATACGATCAAAAGGAACGAACGATGAAGCTGGCACGGAACGAATCGCTCTGGACGGGAATGTTACATTGTGTGACTGTGTCCATATCATCTACAGGTTGAAGTCTTACACATAAATAATTTAGCACAATTTCCTTTACATTTGTCATGGTAACCGATAATACGAGTACACATTAGAAGGGCCAAAGTTTGTAAACTACTAACACTGCTCAAGATAAGAAGTATCAAAATATTTGCATTAGTTTTGATCCATTTCGGACAATAATAAATTGGGACATTGATTCCTTTCTTTCGATCGCTTCATTGAAAATGTCTTAAGTATTCGTTAGTCGGGACTCTCGCTATCGGCACAATCATTGATGTTTCCATATAATACATAATAATTACATATTCGTATCGTAATCGAAGGAACCTCATTAAGAATGTCAGTATATTTAGTTATCTATGTTTAGTTATTTGTGCTTTCACGAGGTTCTTTTCATGGGGTATTGATTCAGCAACATAATTAGCCTTTAATGTTCCCACTGTTGGGACACATCCCTCCTCTCTTCGAGAGGGAGAAGAAGAAGTATTAATCAATGCATTCCTCTATTGTCAAGTCATCTAGTTCATTTTGAGTTCACGGTGTTGAAGGTATTCTGTGCAAAAAACCACTTCCTCTACGACTTCTTTAGGTACTGACTGGTCATACCTATCTAATCTGATCTTGCTATTATCCGTCTGATAATACCTACTAAAGGCATGTGACATTCCCAAGTACGTTAAAATAAAACTTATTATAAATGTTCCGATGTGTTGTCAAAATATTGGCAGTGGTAAATTGCGAATTTAGGTATTTAGATTTCGTCAGATTTTTTGTTTTGTAGCGTTCGCTTGTAAAAGACTTCAACGCACGCTTTTATAGTTCATAAATTCTACGCTTGAAGAATAGCTTAATTTTTAATTAATACAAGTTTGTAATGAGACAAAGCCTGTATAGTAAGAATACAATTCGTTAAAGGTCATTAAGCAATATAATGTAATAATTAATTAACACGTCACATACATTAAGTAGGTATCTACTAACAGGTGATTCCCTATTGATCAATAGTACTTGTAAATGTACCAGTTTCTCGGTAATCATCCATAACATTGCTATTAGCTTTGCATGCGGATATTGACCTAATCGGCTAATCGCATTAACCCGTAACTCTTTGTACCACAGTATCCGTGCGTAATAGATTAAGTAATTAGGCAAGTAATGAATCAATTAATTACAATTACTTTTATTATGGCGGTAGACAAGGATGTTCAAAGCTTTCCTTGTCAATTATGGTAAGCTTTTAAAGCCCAAAGGTAGAATAATGAAATATAATGTGATCGAGCACCGCTGCATTGCCAGCGGCCAGGCGACCTTAGGAGGTACCTACAGCAATCTGCGTTCATGGCGCGATCTCTTGGTGCATAAATCAGCTGTGCGAGGCTCCTGCGTAAATAAATTAAAACACAAACACGTACTCACCGTAAACAGACGGCCGTATTGAAAATAAACCGAACACCTCCAATGTGGTCACAAAAACAAACATAAACAACACAAAACTGTCAGTTTTCTAAGTATCGGGGTGTATATACAACTTGAGGAACAGCACTTGATTCACTTTGCGTCGAACGAGTAAAGTTTCGCTGTGCGAGCGCGCGCGGTGCGTGCGACGTGCTCCGAGGGCTCGAGTCGAATGGTGCTGGCGCGCGAACCCGCTCGCCGCCGCCGCCGCCGCCGTCGCCGCCGCCGCGTGCTTCTCGTGCGCCCGCTTCCGTGCACCACTCAGTATGCGTTCGTGCCAATGTACATTATAATCGCTGATCTGTCCACATCCTGCGGATCCTGCGCTCAACAATAAAGCACGAGGACGATACTGTCACTTATATTTTATTCGGCCGGAGGGTATTTTAGACCCAGAATATAATCAGCGGTAGTTTATTGGAAAGCTCTTTTTGTGTGAGTAATGCATGTCTGACATTTAATGTGTTTACATTGTTTTGGAACATACATATCATCGGTTGTGGTTTTTTTTCTTACGGTAACTTTATGAAAAAAATACGTAATTTGAAGTTATTTATTTAATTTAAGCAAGTGGAATTACCAACTTTGCAGGTTTTTTTTTTACGACTTTTAAGGTCCTGTCGATCGATGCCATAATATAAATTATACAGGACCAAAATAAACAGATAAGTGAAGGAAACTTAATAATGCCATAACATTCCCAGATACTTACCTATTACAAATTTTATCCTAACAAACCACATTACGCTGCAGCGGAAACAAGACTTAAAACAACTGATAAGCTAAGCAAGTCACCGGAAGACGGAAACTAAAACATGAAAAGTATAGTTGCAGTTGCATAGTTACAAGTGAGACTGTGTTGTCTGAGATGCGAATAAGTACTAGCTAGACTTCAAAAGTTATTGTTGTTATTTAATTTTAATATAATTTGATTTTATTATAATTGTAATTATAATTTTTGATTTAATTGATTTAATTTTTTTTTATTATTATTGTAGATACTTAATTTTTATTGTAATTTTGATTTTAATTTTGATTTGTAATTTTGATTTTAATATTTATCTTAACTTTGATTTTAATGACAAGATAATTTTAATTTAATTCTAATTAAATTTTTGGTTTTAATTTTAATTTAATTTTGATATATTAGTATTACGTGTACTAACATAGTTTTAAAATATTGTATCTACTAACAAAACATGGGTTATTATCAGAAATAAACGTTTTGATCGATTGATTGATTGATTGAAAAACATATTCTAAAGGGTCAAATATAATTTTTTCCCGTTTCATACAAAATTGCAATACTTACCTACCAATAACAATGTATGACCAGAATCTTCTTCATACATTCTTATTGGTAGGTATTGCATTTTTCTTCTGCTCACAATAATTATATTCCCATTATCCCATATCAAAAGTTTTTCATTAAACTTTAAACAGTTAACATTTTTAATTTTAGACGTTATGTGAAATACCCCAGTTTGTGTGTTTTTATTAATTAATTATCTATTAGTTGTTATTTACGTATCTACATAATATTTTAATTCCGTATAAACGAATTGTATAGGCAGTTTGTGCTGTGTTAAAAACATTCGTATGTAGGTTATGCACCAAACTATCCTAAATTGTTTATTGGTAGTTGGGACTTCCTCAATTGCTAAATTGGCCTGTCGCCCGTATAAATATGATCTTAGCTGGTGATTCACACTCCCTGCCACTACATTCACAGTAGGGTCTAAAACAGTGCAAATTGTAAAATTTATTTTAAAATAAATAAAATAAAATTTGTTCGATTCAGACTATGTTTGTCTACATTTATTTAGTACAATGCCTTGAGACTGTGTTATCATGACGAGGCGATCAATTAGGTAACATAAAATAGAAAAAAGTTCCAACTCCACTGGGCCTGCGAGGTGGATTACAGCCCACTCCATCTCACAGAGAAGACGCATGTGTCCCAGCAGTGTTAACGTTATAGGCTCGTTATGCTACATATTTCCATCAGGCAACATGCAGCCATGAGGCTTCCTAAGTTCCTACAGCTGCCGACCCTGGGCTGTCTGCAATCAGCCTTAGGATTCGGTTGCCACTCCCTCGAATTCGCCGAATTAGTAAGGCTGACTTTTTGCGCTTTACAGCGTAGAAGTCACCCTTGCATCGGCAAATATGCCCGAGGCACTGCGAAATCGCGGTACTCGCACCAGAATCTTATAGGCGTTGTAACACTGAACTCTGAAAGCATTGTAGGCACTCCGTGTAGTAGATCCATAGGGTAGAAGGTTTAGCTGTAGGCTCTAAAAAAAGTTACCTTTACTGGAGCTGTTCTCTTCGCAAACCTATGTACCAAGATGTAATGTAGGTAAGCTCGCACCGACAACGCTCTCTGTTCTCTCTCAATGTAAATTACAACAGCCGATGTATTCTGTAAAAAAACACACAGTGTAGGGTTCCGTAGTAGCCCGTTATCACAATGTAGTACGTAAAAAAATTAAATCGACTGAATATAAAAAAATTAAAATAAAAAAATAAATTTTTTCATATTTTGTTTTTCAATGCAAGTCTTTACCCGTTATAAACAAGCAACTACTTCATCTTAGTCACTTTAAAGGATTAATGCTAAGGATTTTGTATTTGGTACAAAATTATCCAACACCCAAGTTCAACGACTATTACCGCTAAACTAATAAAGTTATCTTAACCGCTATACTTTTTCTTTAAAGTTCATGAAATGCACTATCATCGTGAATTTTTCCAGATTTTTCAAGCCAGCAGTTTAGGTTTTAGAGGGGGGGGGGGCGCCCTACTGGAACAAAAATTTGCACTTTCAAGTTTAATATTTCGTAAATGGAACATTAAATTTAAAAATAATTTTAGCAACCCCCAAGTCATTTTAGAAGACCTATTCAACGATACCCCACACGATAGGGTACACGACGAAAAAAATATTCATCCCCACTTCACATGTAGGGGAGCTACCCTAAAAAAAAATATTTTCCAAAATTTTATTTTACCACTTTGTCGGCGTGATTGATATACATATTGGTACCGAATTTCAGCTTTCTAGTGCTAACGGTCACAGAGATTAAGCGAAGACGGACAGACGGACGGACAGACAGACATGGCGAAACTATAAGGGTTCCTAGTTGACTACGGAACCCTAAAAATGATTCTACTACTGCGACCGTCCAAACAAAAAGTATGTAATTCATTCCTGGCCGCCGACTTTTTATTTTTATCCCAAGTCGCCGAAAAAAATGAGTGAAGCAGACTTCACCCTTAAAAATTACCAAGATAAACGTTATTTTATTTGAATAAAATAGTACTTAATTCACCTTCAGGTTTTGCCAGAACCAGAACATAGGCTATCGATGTTCAACGCAGTCACAGATTACTAAATAGTTACTTCGTAACAGATACATCACTCCAATACAAAAGCGAAAATACCTACGCTATAATAGCCTACAAAATCTTAATAAGAATACCAGCTATTTGCAGCGAGTAGAAATGTACCATAAGTACGCACCTAGAGAGTTGACATTGTTTTGCCCGCCGTGCGACCCACGTGCGAGCGCGTCATCGAGCGAATGTGCTAGGGTTGTACCTATGATGATAATAATGGTAATAAAACGAATGTTGTACAAAAACAATTATTTTTTATTTACTGATCAAATATGTGTCAGTTTAATAAAATGATAGATCCATTTATTTCCTTCCCTGAATTCCCGCCTATTAAATTTTATTGTCGAAAATATCCGAAACCGCGTAAATAATTTTAATAAATAATCAAAAGGGAAACAAGAGCAAAGCGGAGATAATCAATTGTTATAATATAATATTTATTAGTAATAATATAATTAACAGGTTCACTGTCCAGGCTCCAGAGTGGGAATGGTCCATAAGTCCAGTTATGTTTATTTCATACCCTTTAGAAAAAAAATATCGACTTTTTCCCTATGTCCCAGCACTTTTTATAATCCTTATGATGTGTCCTGCCAAGTCCGCATTAAATACGAGACTTTCTCCTTACGTCCACAGTATCAGATGACTTAGAAATTGTACGGGCGAACATACCACATACGGTCTGTGGACTGATATGGAAGTCTCTCTACAGACCATCATGTGGTCTGTGGACAGTGAACCTGTTAATATACTCAGCGCGGTAACCGTGACGTGCGAGGGAACATTCAGGCAGGCGTACGGCAGCCATTCCATACATTTAAAAGTACTCTGTGGCGGCAGCCCACTGTCGGTTGTACCATAAAATACAGATAGTACAGAAGGCAATCACATGTATGTACTTCACTTTTCATACCTACGCTCGGCTGTCGCTCTAGGGTTGTCAACTTTGGCTTACGCACAAAAAACTATCGTGGTAGTGGCACTCGCATCTAGTTGTTTGATTTATTGTTGAGCTTATTCTAAAATATTAAAACAAAACAATAAACATTAGTATTGCAAAACAAAGAGTTTACAGAACAAAAACATATAAAATTTTACATTTGTCAATTTTCACTATCGAAAATCCCTAATAACTTCCAAACGGATTACCCTATTTACACAATTTATTATGCTGTATCCTTTTTAGACCCAAACCTATCAAATTACACTAAAAACGACACAATATCTACACAATCAAAAAATCATGTTTTCAACTTAAGTAATAACGTGGTGGCTTGAATTTACCTTACAAAAAAGTTACTACGTTTATACTGATTCAAAATAGGAAACTATTATATAAATCGAGCTTAGATAGGCATTTTTTTTTGTTGCATTTTTGCACATAACAGACGCATGTCTCAAGCGGATGGCACCCGCGCTCGCACTACTCCCAACCCGTCCGAGATAACGTGTCCGTGATCGGTGTCTATGTGTGCGTTGCTCGAGCGCACTTTGTATGTAGATTGCCTTCTGTACTATCTGTATTTTGTGGTTGTACCGACGACGGCGATATGCGAAGCGGTAGGCATAATATAACGCGTGGCCTTAGCGAGTGACGGACGCCTGACGCAGTCGACAATTTTGTCGCATTTGCCAAAAATATGGAGTTTGGTTTGTGCCCAGTGAATAGAAATACATGGGACTTATTACTGGTTTAGAATAGCACCTACATCTCTGCCTTTTTTTAGGGTTCCGTACCCAAAGGGTAAAAACGGAACCCTATTACTAAGACTTCGCTGTCTGTCCGTCTGTCCGTCTGTCTGTCACCAGGCTGTATCTCAAGAACCGCGACAGCTAGACAGTTGAAATTTTCACAAATTATGTATTTCTGTTGCCGCTATAACAACAAATACTAAAAACGAAATAAATTAAATATTTAAGAGGGTTCCCATACAACAAACGCGATTTTTTTCCCCTTTTTTGCTCGATATCAAAAATGGCAACAGGTAGGCACTTGAAATATTCACAAAATACTCAGTTGTATTTTAACTTTAATAATAAATAATAAAATTAAAATAAAATAAATATTTAAGGGGGGCTCCCATACAAAAAACATGTTTTTTTTTGGCGTTTTTGCCTTGTGGTACGGAACCCTTCGTGTGCGAGTCCGACTCGCACTTGGCCAGTTTTTTTTGTTTTACGGTGGAAATCTTCATGGACTTCCTTCATCGTGGGGATGACAGAGGGGCCCCTTCCTCCTCCATCGTTTCTTGGAATACGGCGTGATGTTATGTAAATGCACAACTTCCAATATTCTAGTTATCGTAACTTTTGTACAATACAATCGATTCGTATTAAAACTTTTAATGGTCTGCTTCGCACCGGGTGCACCCCGTACATTTGCATTTTGTACTGCATGTAGACTAAGGGGAGTTTAAAAACTTTGAAGTACTTAGGTATGTGCTTTACTAAGTTTTTATAATAATAATAATAACCCCGCCGCCGTATCTCTACGTTGACGCCGTGGTGGGGCTTGCGCGCTCCGAACTCTAGGCCTATGCCGGAAGAGTTTACTTTGCTGGAACAGGTCTAAGGTGAGGAGCCAGACCAAGAGAGATACAGAAATCCGCAGGGCAGCATGTGGCGAGCTGTTGGGCAGTAGCGACCCCACGGACCCTATCTTCAGGGAGAAGTCTTGTTCCTCACCTCTGGCTTGCCTTTATTGGCCGGCTGGAGTGAACAATGACGAGGAACAGAGCTCCCACCTCATTCTTGCCTTTATTGGCCGGCTTGAGTGGAGATTCGCAAGAGCAAACGTGCTCGGAGGAAGGAAGTATTCCAGTAAGACGCTGGTAGGGATCTTGACCGTACTTCCGGGATTGTCCTGATAGCCGTGGAATACCTCTCCACTCCTCATAAGCACCTCAGGACATGTTGCCCCCTTGTTGCTACGTCACTATGTGCTAGCGATCGTTTCCGGGGGCCCATTATTGAGTGTGCAAGTCACCCCCTGCCATTTTATCCGTGTATATATAAAACATTGATCAGGCAGGGGTCATAGATATTCCATAGTTCTTGGTAACCAGTCCACTTTAGCCACCCAAACCCATAGTCCAACTTTTTATATTTCCTTATCCTGCAATAGTCCTACACCAACCGGAGGTTATCCTTGGGTGCACTTGCATAGCGCATACAGGGATAATCGTCGGTTCGTGCCGCATTTCATTAAAATTTCCTAAGGGGCCTCTGCGAGTTGGCTTCGGCCCGTCGTACGCCTTCCAAAGGACCGGGACCCCAAAATATATAAAGGTTCCGAGATACATAAATTAAAATAATAATATAGTCCTACACCAACCGGGGGTTGTCCTTGGGTGCACTTGCATAGTGCGATCAGGGATAATCGTCGCCTAAGGGGCCTCTGCGAGTTGGCTTAAAACTAACTAAAAACTAAGCGACTACACGCTAAGGGCACCCCCCGGTGGGGTTCGGACCTCGGCTTAGGGCGTCGCTGGGAGAGGACAGCAAGGAACAGGCTGGATCGGAATTATGACCCGGTCGTGGCGCGTCTCGGCCTTATATAGCGCCGCAGATAGTTCTAGAACCTTCCATTGTAGAAACATCTAGAATGTTCGAGTACATATCGGACCCGACTGACCAGATGTCGATAGTTCGAGAAAGTTCAATAAAGTTCTCGCATCGAAATTTCTAGAAGGATCTTGATTACTAGTTCCGCTACTCGATACTAGATGGCGTAGTGGTAACTAATGTCACCATGTACCAGGCATTAATTGTGGCCCGCAACAATATAATAGTTATGGAGCCAAAAAGTAAAAAGTTTTTTATAAAAAACAAAACACAATAGCAAAAATCTTAAAATTAAAATACAATAAAACAAATTAGAATGAGAAGTGTTGGTGTGGTGAGTCGAGTGAGTGCGTGTTTGTGTATAAATGAGTGTGTGTGCATTTGAATATAGGACTAGGGTTACCTTTATGTAAGTATCAATAAGTACTTTTCAGTCTCGTCGTAGGTTTTAGTTAGGAGGAATGCACGAAGGGCGATTTTGCATTTGCTGCTGTGTGGTAAATTATAGATGTCAAAGGACGCGTTAATTTTATTGTACAAACAATGGCCAAGATAGTAGAAAAAGTGTATTTAGACTGAGTTTGTGGAACAGTACAAATCATATATTTACGTCGTTTGGTAATAGTAATAAGAAGGGTTTTTAAGTGTTGAAGAAGAATGGTTTGCAGAATGCAATGTTTCCTTATATTGAGGACCCCACAATTCTTGTATGTATTGTTTGCGCCTTAATAAACCAACGGAAAACGCCAAACACTTAAAGAGATAATATACCGCTGGCAAACTGTATTGCATTAGTTGTGACCGGCTGGGTAATTGCCTAACAGACTATCAGTAACAATGGCTATCATTTTGACAGTTGCGGATGCCACTCGCGCTCGCACTACTCCCAACCCGTCCGAGATAACGTGTCCGTGAGCGGTGTCTATGTGTGCGTTGCTCGAGCGCACTTTGTATGTAGATTGACTTCTGTACTATCTGTATTTTGTGGACTGTACTATCTGTATTTTGTGGCTGTACTAACTTGTTTTATATGTAATTACCTACACTTTTGCTTTGTTTGTTGTTTATATCTTACGTTGTTGTTAATGGTTTTACTTATTCTACAATCTGCATGCTTCGTCATTAGACGACGATTATTTTTTTAAAAGTTAAATCTCATATAAGTGAATTGTATCATGTTCTTATGAGAAATAAAGATTCTTTAAACCTACCGTTGAACGACGTACATTGCATTATTTACGTTGCTGAGCAGACAATTTTTTCAAACATATGAAGCAATGGATTAGAAATATCCTTCAATATGATTCAGATTGAGATTGATAGTGTGTTACGTAAATTAGGCTGCTGTTTTCGCCTTCTCGGGAATATGGGGAAAATAATTGAACATTTTAATACCACACAAGCTTTTCGCAAAGGACAAGGAGAAACATTTACTCATTTGTTTTATTTAATTTTAAGATTATTGCATTTGTGTTTTGTTATAAGATATTGTAAGTTAAATAGGGAGTCGAAACTGTCTTTCCTTAATACAGATTAGTCAGTGATCTAGCTAGGAGAGCAGCGCTTTAACCCAATAATTCTTGTGCATAGCATGTATGCATACTTTGTTCTAAGTTCCTTATATACTACAAAACCTTTATGTGCTTAAATATATTATACTACTAGCTTCTCCCGCGACTTTGTCCGCGTGAAATTTCGGCCCCGACCCACCTCTTCGCATCCATGCGCCCCGCCCATGATATTACTTCGTTTTCGCTTACCGTTCTTTCTGATCTTTTTTGTTTTTGCTCGGCTCCTTAGAGTCGTAGCGTGATGTTTAATGGTCTATAACTAGCCTAGCCTTCCTCGTGAATTGGACTATCAAAAGCAAAAAAAAACGTTTCAAACCGACGGGTAGTTCCAGAGATAAGCGCGTTCAAACAAACCAATACTTATACAAAAGTAAAAACAAAGTTTTTAGCTTTATTATTAGAATAGATGTCATGGACCAATTGATTATTGAGACATTATAAAAAATGCCCGGGCAGTTTGAAATATGCCCAATGTGAGAGGGCAGTGTGATACAACTATTGAAATAAATCGACCGGGCATTTTTTATAATGCTAGTCACCTATGGGGCAGAACAATTAAAACCAGGTTTTATTAGGTACTGTAATTTTTATTTCAAACGTAGAATCAATCAATGAATGGAAAGATTATATTTGATTTTAAATATTTAAAATCAAATATAATCTTTCCATTCATAGACACACTGCTGGCGATAGGCGACGTAAGATGCAAGAGCGAGCGAAGGGCACCCCGAGGTTAGGTTTGGTTAGGTTACTTCAAACCCTTTACACAGAAATAGGAGCCCCTCGAAGTGGGGCTCCGTCGACATAGGACACAAGAGCGAGCGGTGTATTATCAGATTGCCTAAAGACCACACCGCAATATTTATAATGTCGAGGCAATGTGATAAATAAGGAAATTTTAATTATCATTACCTATTTATTTCGCCCTAAGTAGCTTGTTATTATTCATAATGCGCGGGCATTATTAAAAATGCCCCTATTTATTACTTGATCCTTATCATATGTATTAACATTCGGAGTTGATGGCTAACCTTCAGGAATTGGAGAGGCACCAAAAGATGAAGAAGAATAAGCGTTGCAAATGGTTGCTTACAAGCTTTTCATTTTCTTTTTTGGGTGCCTTATCTTGCAACGGAACCAGCTACATATTACTATCCCTACGTCGTCTGTCTGTTTGTCGGTCTGTTTGTGTGTTTATCGCAGGGCTCTTAATCGTAAATGATAAATGATTTTATTTTTGTAAGAAGGTTTGTACAAACACTTTTACACGTCAATCAACTTTTTTTTTTAAACTAGATGAAGTCGGCGTTTCCTATCTGACTACTCTGAGAAGAAAGGCCGAAACAAACTCAGAGGTCACAGTCTCTTTTAAAGTCCAGACATAATCTTGGTCAGGTTATATGAAGACCATGTAGATCGATGTCTGAGATGGTCTTTTGAGGAAAGAATCATCACACCTATTTTCTTGAGCCTTTTTGTAGGTATGTGTGTTTCTAGTATTTATATTATGGATATCACTGTATTTTTTAAACAATTTTATATTTTTAAGGGCATAATTATAAAAGATTTTCATAAATATACTGAGAAGGCACAGTCATTACATTAATCTCTTTAAATTTGTCTCTGAGAGAGTGTCTCGGACTTAATTTTTATAAATTGATCGAACAGCTCGCTTCTGCAAAACAAAGATAGTCTGAATATCGGCGGCATTTCCCCACAATAGAATACCGTACGACATTCATTACACTATGAAAATAGCTAAAGTACAATAAACGGGCAGTCTCTATATCAGTTAAATTACGCATTTTTCTAACAGCGTATGCTGCGGAACGTAGCTTTTTTGACAATTTATCTATATCTATGTGAACCCCACTAAAGCTTAGCATCCAAAGTTATGCCCAAGAATACTGTGTTGTCTTCAGGATTCTATTCCTCGCCCTTTATCAACACATTAGTTTTCACCTGCCTAACGTGGGGTAGCGTAAACTTAATGCATTTGTTTTTTTTCTCGTTTAGAAGCAAATTATTAATATTGAATAATAATAGTGTCAATAACATGTTACTTTACAGAGAAGGTAGATTCTTATAATTACCGTATAGTATAGACCTACACTGTGCGTGTCGGGCCACGCACAGTGTAGGGTTCCTTAGTAGCCCGTTATCACAATGTAGTATGATTCTGTTGTTCTTTATTCTGAATATTAAAAAAACAAAAAAAACATATTTTCTTTTTCAATGCAAGTCTTTACCCGTTATAAATAAGTAACTACTTCAGCTTAGTCACTGTAAAAGATTAATGCTAAGGATTTTATATTTGGTACAACATTATCCAACACCCAAGTTCAACGACTATTACTGCTAAACTAACAAAGTTATCTTAACCGCTATACTTTTCCTTTAAAGTTCATGAAATGCACTATCATCGTGAATTTATTTTTCCAGATTATTCAAGCCAGCAGTTTAGGTCTTAGAGGGGGGGCGGGGACGCCCTACTGGAACAAAAAATTGCAATTTAAAGTTTAATATTTCGTAAATGGTGCATTAAATCGAAAAATTATTTTAGCAGTCCCCAAGTTATTTTAGAAGACCTATTCAACGATACCCCACACAATGGGGAAGACGACGAAAAAAATATTCATCCCCGCTTCACGTGTAGGGGAGCTACCCTAAAAAAAAATATTTTCAATATTTTTATTTTACCACTTTGTCGGCGTAATTAATATGCGCACTCCTACAAAATTACAGAATTCTGGTACTAAAGGTCTCTTAGCAAAACCTCGGACAGACAGACAGACAGGCGGACTTGACGAAACTGTAAGGGTTCCTTGTAGAAACTACGGAACCCTAAAAACATAGGACAGTCAGTCGGCACACACACGACTCACATGCGGCGACCGAATTGACGTTAGATGTGAACGCGGCCTTAGTTCCCAAGCGTGACTCGCTGTTGGCCGGCTTTTCATTCATTTTTACGTTCAAGGGCTTTTCATAACTTTTCCCGTTATAATATTATGTATTCGTCATAAGCCAGCACCACTCTAAGCACGTGTTTCTAACCGTCTAGTAGTTTGGCACGAGGCGCCACGCGTCGGAACCGCGTGTGCACATGGTGTTGTGCGCGTACGCATATCCTTACAGGATTGTTTTTATATGGATTGTACTAAATATTGGGTGCTATTTACCAAAACCTAAGAATTGGATATTGTTTTGGGCTTCTGGCTAAAGTCACCTCACGGTAGGACACGGAGTCACCTCACGTAGTCGGTCACGGTCCTGTAAACAGGACCGTTACGATACCTGTAAACAGGACCGTTACGATATGCTAAGATTGTTTAAATATGAACGAATATGGGTAAAAATGATTGATAGTCGTGGTAGTATTGACAGAACATATACATCGACGCACAACCTGTTTATGGATTCAGTACCTACATGATTCAATACTCAATACTCAACTCTTTATTGCATTATTTATTTATTCTCAATTCTTTATTCTGAACCTCCCTGCGTCTACTACCCTTCGGGGGTCTTGAATCATGTGCTGCATTCATGATTAAAGTTTGCGCGTCGGTGCTCTTGCGACCTAAAATTTGACCATAAATAATGTAAACAAAAATATCTAAGCTTTTTACTCACACGTTTCTCTAAATAAAAAATGTTTATCCAAATACATTAGCTGTAGCATAGTTTCTGTCTGCCAAGAACTGCTGAGTAATTACAGACGATTAATGAGTATCAATCACATCTTAGCTCAATTCTTCAGCTTCAGACAAAGAATTAACACTTTACAAGTAGTAGTCGATTGATGAGTAAGAGATGAAATGTTCATAGAACGGTGAGAGACACGTAAACAGAGCTGTGAAAACTCTACCCGTCGTTACTTTATAATGATGTGCGGGATCATTAGAAAAAATGCTTTATTTTTCTTTCTTTATACAGACTTCGCGTTGTTGGCTACAAAAGTGTACTAGTCTTTGAGTCTTTTTTTTTGTGTGGAACATTATCTAATACCCAATTCTCCCGCTCTGGGCTGAGTGGGACTTTCTGTCAGACTATTACTGACTAAAACCCACCCATGTTCCGTCAGTTGCTTGTGCCGGGGCCATGGTAACTGTTTCGAACAACCCGCGACCCTGGCAGGGAGTCTTTGTGTCTTGGTCATCAGCGTGATTCGACGTGTCAACAGTTTATGTGTCATATGGGCCTAAATTGAAAACAGATTCAACAGATAACATAACATAACGCCTATATTCCCCAATGGGTTCGGCAGTAAACAGGGCTGCTCATGTGTCGTCACAGGACATCGACGCGTAAATTGTAACCATTGGACTCAGTACATGATTCTGAACATGGGGATTCTCAATGAGGATTTGTGGAATAACCCATTCTGAAAAACCAAGCGAAAATTTTTCGTCGGCTATTAAAAAACTGGCCAAGTGGGAGTCGGACTAGCACACGAAGGGTTCGGTACCATAAGGCAAAAACGCCGAAAAAAACACGTTTGTTGTATGGGAGCCCCACTTGAATATTTATTTTATTCTATTTTTAGTACTTATTTGTTGTTATAGCGGCAATACATCATCTGTGAAAATTTCAACTGTCTAGCATCACGGTTCATGAGATACAGCCTGGTGACAGACAGACAGACAGACGTACAGTGGAGTCTAAGGAATAGTAATACGGAACCATAAAAATGTCTGTTCCATACAAACAATTTGACCGCGTAGGTACTGCGCTTTTCTACGAAACAGCCATGTTTTTTTGATGATAATTAATGAACAATTTTTACTCGATGGCGTCTCTAACCATATGCTGATATAAGTATAAATAGTAGATCTACTTACTATAGTAGACCCACATTTCGCCAGTTAATGTTATATTTAAATCCCGTGTAATGGGCGAGCCTATTGCCATCAACCAGGACAATCCAGGCCACGGGCTGCTACTGAGAAATTCCAGATGGAAAAACCCAATAAAACTTTGCCCGACCTTGTAAACTACTAATAACCCCTCAGGTTATTCGTTACGTTACAACTGTAACGTTACAAATACGTAACGGGGTTATTAGTAGTTTACATGTTTTATAAAAGCTTCGAAGGAATCCGAGGAAGAGGTCCCTTGACTCGATAAAGTTCTGGTCTCCTTCCTCTGGGGTCTTGAGCCGAGGAGGAGGTCCCTCGATGACGTTCCTGGATTGCTCGGAGGAGATCTCTCGTCGTGGTTCCTGATCTTCTGGAACGGGGATGATGAGGAGGAGGACCCTCAACGTCAACAACTGCAGCAAGAGGTGATACGAATAACGAATACCGTTACGAATAACCTGAGGGGTTATTAGTAATTTACAACCTACGAAACGTACCCAGGGCTTCATGCTCAGAATTAGAGCTTGCTCAGCACTAGACCAACGAGGTAGCAACAGATTCAAGATCCTATAATTTTATATTTTATCTACCTGCGCCCCGCGGTTTCACTCGCATAAACTTCGATCCCGTGGGAATATTGTGATAAAAAGTAGCCTATATATTATGTTAATCCTATTGAGAGTAGTGGTGGCCCAGTGGCATCGGCCGCAACTTACGAGTTGTAGATCGTAAGTTCGAACCCAGACAGGCGCTTTACTTTGTGTAAATTATTTCATCACCACTGCTCTCAAAACGGTGAAGGAAAACATCGTGAGGAAACCGGCATGTCCTAGAACCAAAAATTCGAAGACATGTGACTTCTACCAACCCGCACTGGGCCCGCGTGGTGGATTACAGCCTACTCCCTCTCACAGAGAGGAAGCCTGTGGCCCAGCAGTGGAAACATTATAGGCTGATGATGATGATATGTTAATCCAGGGTGTCAGCTACCTCCATACCAAATTGTATCAAAATTGGTCCTCCAGCTGTTTGAGCATGAAGAAGTAACAAACATATAAACACACACACACTCACAAACTTTAGCTATTAGTGTGATAGAAACTTTGTGGAGATGGATGGATGTTTGTTACTCTTTCACGCAAAAACTACTGAACGGATTTTGATGAAACTTTACAGGAATATAGCTTATTATCAGCGCCCTGCGGTTTCATCCGCATAAGTGTCGATGCTGTGGGAATATCGAGATAAAAACTATCCTATGTCCCTTCCCGGGACTCAAATTATCTCTATGCCAAATTTCATCTAATTCGATTCAGCGGTTTAAGCGTGAAGAGGTAACAGACAGACAGACACACTTTCGCATTTATAATATTAGTATGGATACATTAGGTTAACACATACATTGAGATATAAGTACTTACGTACTAGAGTGGCCGCCGCGAATCGATAATTTGTAGCACGCTTTGTGGTCCATGGACCAGAAGTCCTTTAGTCTGCGCCGGACGCTTGTCGCGACGTGACACGTAGCACTGATACAGTTAATTCTAAAAATGCCTTCGTGTGTATTGAGATACTGTTCAAACCACTCTAGAAAATTGAATAAAAGTCAAGGAGTGACGTTTCGCCGGTAAGTTTATTGTATTTTCTGTAAAACGTGCGTTGCCACGCTGTACAACATATTTTGTTCGCAATGTCAGCTCTAGTACGTAAGTACTTTATACCTCAATGAACACATATGATACTTTTTATCCCGCTGTTAGTTTCTTAAAAATGGAAGCAGAAAAACAGAAGCGGCAGTTGATCGGTAGACCGAACTGATTCCAATCCGAGGATTGTGTTAGAACGGCTTGATTGACCATTGAGGTAACACAAAAACATTACTTAAGAAACATATACAAATGAATAACAACTCGACCACGTACACTGACTTCCGGCAAAAAAAACATACTGTTTGAGGGATACAACCTTACAACATCCTGCCTAACGACATAAAAATATGTGACAATTTAAATATTTATAAAAATAAAAATAATATAATCGCATATTTACAGTCGCTATTTCTAATGAGATGCTGCTGAACAGATTGTGAAATAAAATTATTTAGTTGTAATAGTATGAAACTTGTCGCCCTAAGCTAAAGGTATTTGAATTTAATAAGATATTTTTGTGAATCTCATTTTAAGTGAACTATGTTGTTATGAGAAAATAAAGTTCTTTAAGAGCGTTTTCGGAAAATTGTATTACAGCCAGATTAGACCGATTTTAATGTTTCCATAGAAACAGAGATTTCCAGTTATCTTTTTTTAAATAAGACATTTCGAAAATGTTTTCTACTAACTTTTTAGACCTTTGTATCCTGCTTATGCGTGAAAAGTTTCATTAAAATCGGTTCATTCATTTCGAAAAATAAGGGCTTGAAAGTTTGTATGAAATGTAGTTCGGCGTAAACGCTCTTAAACCCAAGTATGTTCCTTCCGTACTAAAACGGAGCGTCAAGGATAGAAACTTTTTGAAATGCCTATCTGGGTTTCCTACTGTGAAAATTGTATCGTGAAATTTTCGAAAACACTCGAGTACTTTATTTGTTTAAAAGTACGGCAAAGGTCGGTATGTATATATTTTTTTTAAAGTGTCTAATGGTTGGTTTGTTTAATTTCAATTTTATACCTTTATAATTGGTAAACTATCATTAATCATTCTGTAAATAATGGACAATTTACTGATTTAATGAACCGTATTTTGTTTGTTTGTGAATTATGTTGACATTTTTGTTCGAATGGCAGTATTATTCATTTTTGTACTTGTTTGTATAAGTGATAGCTTGGTTTCAAATGTTAATTAAAAAATATAAATAAACATTCCGTTTATTTGCAGAAATGGAGACGAAATAATGATTAATATCAACAAATCTGTAAACAAACATCATCATCTGCCTAGCCTTTTCCTAAGTATGTTAGGGTCGGCTTCCAGTCTAACCGGATGCAGCTGAATACCAGTATTTTACATGGTGCAACTGCCTATCTGACCTCCACAACCCAGTTACTGGGTAAGACGATACCCCTTGGTAAGACTCATCATCTGCCTAGCCTTTTCCCAACTATGTTGGGGTCGGCTTCCAGTCTAACCGGATGCAGCTGAATACAAGTATTTTACAAGGAGCAACTGCCTATCTGACCTCCACAACCCAGTTACTGGGTAATACGAAACCGCTAGGTAAGACGGGTTGTCAGACTTTCGGGCTTGTGACTACCCGTAACGACTGTCAAAGAACCGCGAATGCCAGCCGGGACCAACGACTTAACGTGCTTTCCGAGGCACGGAGGGGTCTCGGTGTGTAAAGATGGTCACCCATCCACAGACCGACCGCGGCAAGTGTAGCTTAACCTGACCGATCGTGTGTGCGGCTTTTATTATTTAGCCACGAGCCCCTCGAAAGCTGTAAACAAACATGTTTTTCAATTGGTGCCTTATTATATTGGCTGAAATTAAAATTATAAATTATAATTTTTGCTTAGTGCAGTAGCTATAGCATAATCAGCCTATAATGTTCCTACTGCTGAGACACAGGCCTCCTCTCGGTGAGAGGCAGGGGGCCGTGGTCCACGCGGGCCCAGTGCGGGTTGGTAGGTGTCACGTGTCTTCGACTTTTTTGGTTCTAGGACATTCCGGTTTCCACACGATGTTTTCCTTCACTGTTTTGAGAGCTGTGGTGATGAAATTATTTAACAAAGTAAAGCGCCTCTCTCTGGTTTCGAACCTACGAGTTACGACCCACAACTCGTAAGTTGCGGCCGTTACCACGGCTTCCACGAGGTGGAAACTTATTTCCTATCATTAACATAAAATATTTATGTAATAGGTACCGCAAAAAATCAATTTAACTTTTAGTTCCTACAGCCAAAACAGCTGATTTGAAACGGGTTTGAAATTCGAACGACAATCGCCAGAAACAGCTTTTTTTCCATTTACAAAAAGCATGCATGGAATTAGTATGTAATATATTGTATCAAAAAGAATAACACTTTTATTTACCTAACCTAAACACAGTTCTAATAAAGATAATAACAGATGACGTTAAAGTGACCCACTCAATTATTAGGTACACTTAGTTACGAACCGAACGTAAATGTGTATTTCAGTAATGAATGAGTGGTGGTATGGCGAAACAGCTTACAGGTTCATTAACAAATCATTTTCACATTTCTTTACGAGTGTTTGGTTTAACTGTAATAACACCGGAATTCTCGTAGCTAATCAATTATTAGCATGCTAAGTACACGAGCGAAACCTTACAGTTGTCGCGTGGCCAATGTTTGTTAAACATAGAAGTTTAACCTGCTGACTGCCGAGTTACCGGAAATGGGGGGGGGGGGGGTTGGAATATAAATTCACTTAAGTAGGTGCCTATCTAATTACTGTATTTAGAATTCCAAAAAGCTGTGCATTTGTTTTAAATAATTCATGTAAGTATATACCTATTTAAAAATATTCCATTTTCCAGTTTACGTGAAAGACTTCATGAAACTAATACAAAATTACAAGATAAGTTGTGATGATATTAAAGCGCTTGCGTGAAGTAACTGGATAAAAACAGCGAACAGATAGAGAAGACTGGAAAACAGAAGAGAAGGCTTATCTTACCTGGTCATCGTCATCATCATTATCATCATCATCATTTAAGCCGAAAGACGTAAACAGCTGGACATAGGCCTCCCCCAAGCACCGCCATCTCGACCGGTACTGTGCTTTTCGCATCCAGCAGTTTCCTGCGACCTAACCAGGTCATCGGTTCGCCGGTCGCTACTCCAGAATCTTTCGGCCGTTAGTTGTACCTACCCAGATTATGTCAAAATAAGCTGCTCGATAAATTAAGCATGACAATGCATTGCGAAAGGGTTTTACTGTTATATTAAATCATCGTCGGATTTCGAAGGGTTAATCTACGTGATGCAAGCGTGACTAAAGCGCGTGCTAGCATCTTATTCTTTACGACCGTGTTTTCTTTCAAAATGCTATAAACTGTTTATGATTTCATATCCCCTATTTCGGTTCGAGCAAAATGTTTGATCTTGAAACGTAAACACACTCAAAGTCATTAGCGATACGTCATAATAAAGGGTTGTTGTGACGAATCTGTAATGGTCGGCGAGCAGTAAAACATTGTATTGTATCTTTGTAGTTACAAGAATTTAAATTAAGATAATAACTGTGTCTAACCTACTCAAGTGCATCTATTATAATAGGTATGTGTCGTATCATGCAACCTTCTAAGTTCTATGATGGGATTTATCTTATTTTGCTAAAGTGTGTATATCTAATTTACAGTATCTGAGTGTTTTTTTTTGTTAATGTTTTTTTTTAAATAAAATAGGTTATTTGTACTCTTGCATGCTAGCGATATAAGTGGCAAATAATAATAATATAATAATAATAATCTTTTATTACTCCCAGAAATGCACGAACATTACATTGAATAGGAAACAAATAAAAAAAAATAGCTTAGGCTAAGTGATTCACTGTAAAAAAGACCCTGACCTCTAAACTAGGTAAAAACCTGTATCTTAGAAGTCAGTGTGCCTTCAAAATTATGCATGGATATAATAAGCCTTAGAATTTATACCTAGATAGGACACAATGAATACAAAGTAAAATAGTAAAAAAAAAAAAAAACAAACATAAAATATACAATGCAAAATTAAGTTTATAGTTTAGGTTTATATGGGAATAGAATAAAAAGCAGGAACATAATAAAAGAGAGAAAAATAAAACTGATTATGATTAACTAATTGATTGGTGAAGTGTGTGTTTGATATTGAGTGAGTGAGAGTATTTGTGAGTAAGTGTGTATGTGTGTGTGTGTGTGTGTGTGTGTGTGTGTGTGTGTATGTGTGTGTGTGTGTGTGTGTGTGAGTATGTGTTTGTAAAAGAGGTTGTGAGCGAGATGTATGTAGGTATATTAAATTCAACTTATGGATGTATTTAATTTTGAGTTATAAAAGCCTACCTGTTAAGGTTGGAATAGTTACCAACTAAAAGATCCTCAGTCATACGGTAGGTAAGTTTTTGCAGATATTGTTGTAGCTCGGATTTACACTGGTATTTAGTTTTAGGGAAAATGTTTAATAATTTATTTAACTGGTTGTAAAGTTTCGTACTGTTGATGTAGTAATGCCTTTTAGCGAAAGAAGTTTTATACGACTCTAATGTGAAGACTGTGTGTTTGACTCTACCTTTTGGCTCTGATAACGGACGAGTTGAGTGCTTACGGAGCATAGACTGGAGGATATACAGTTGCCTGACTGATAGCACTTTGGATTCTGCATATAACTGTGTTGTAGAGAATCTCAACGGCCGAGAGAGTAGGACTTTCAGTACGGCTCTCTGAGCTCGTTCTAGTCGTACAAAATGATTTTCACTGGCTCCACCCCAAGCTGGAATACAGTACACTAAAATGGATTGGCACAATGCGTAATATACGACTTTAAGGGTGTCCGTATCGGCAGAATTGCGTAATTTTTTAAAGACGTATATGAGTTTGCGAGTTCTACTCGCCAGTGAGTGCAGGTGATTATGCCAATTCAGATGTTGATCGATGTGTACACCTAAATACTTAACAGTAGGTGTCTTGGTGATTTCAGGGCAGTCACAAGAAGTGGAAGACGAACATGTGTGCATTTTAAGAGATAAAGATGTTGGCGGACTTAAATTAGATCTGATGGCGAATGGCATGCAGAGCGTTTTACTTACGTTAACTGTTAGAGAGTTATTACACAACCATTCCATTACACAAGCAAGTGCCATTTCGGCGTTACGATAGCATTGAGCCCAGTCTCTTCCATCAACCATCAGAGAAGTATCATCGGCGTATGAAATAATTTTACAGTTATGGATCGGCAACTGACACAGCTCATTGATGTATATCAGGAAGAGGGTAGGGCCCAAAATGCTACCTTGTGGTACACCATATTCGATCGGGAGCTCATCACCAACATTTTGCCCAATTTTGACCACCTGTGTACGACCCCGCAGATAGTCCCTGAAGATTTCCAATACCACTCCTCGAATTCCAATGGCTTCCATTTTATTCAGTAACGCTGGCGCGGAAACGGTATCAAAGGCCTTAGATAAGTCGATAAAGATACCTAAGCATTTTTGCTTATTGTCAAGAGTCCTTACAGCATGGTCAGCCAGTGCCATAATAGCATCTTCGGTACTCATTCCCTTGCGGAAACCGAATTGGTTGGGAGCTATAATATGATTGGCATTTAGGAAGGAGACAAGACTCTTGTTTAAGACTCGTTCCAAGATCTTTGACATTGAGGAAAGAACCGAGATAGGTCTGTAATTATTAACCTCGTCCTTGCGACCAGCTTTATGAACCGGGTGAACTATGGCTCTTTTAAAGACCACTGGGAATACGCCAGATGATATGGAAAGATTGCATACATGTGTAATGATGGGGACCAAAACGTTGCTTGTTGATGAAATTTAAATCTACTCTCAAATGAAATTTGAGAGTAGATTTAAATTTTCTACTGTAATTTGGTAGCTATCTATTGACCATAATCCAGTAGAAAGACTGAAATCAACATTAAGAATGGCATGATCGAAATAAATACCTAAGATTTCCTGAAAAGACATTACTTACAAAACAAAATAAATTTCTGACAGTATTATTTGCATAAAATCTAATAAGAATACGACTTTCTATTGAAATGTCCTAGTAAACGTCTTGAGCAGGCAGGCACGGCGCGGCGGCGCGGCGGCCACACGGCGGAGGCACGGTTGTACGTAAGTCCCGCCGTTAGGTACTGGTGGACTGAACACGTGACAGCCGGGCAACGTGACCACTTCAGATGCACTTCAAGATGTGCTCCAGGGCACGACACTGACCTCTTTAAGTGCTCGGGAAAGTTCTGTTCCAATATCATCGAGCTCTGAAGGCCTGAGGGCGACCAGGTATCTAAGAACTTTGTGATTACAAAATCTTTATTTAAATCGGATACGTCTGATAGTCTGACAACCAGTCTTACCAAGGGGTATCGTATTACCCAGTAACTGGGTTGTGGAAGTCAGATAGGCAGTCGCTCCATGTAAAATACTGGTATTCAGCTGAATCCGGTTAGACTGGAAGCCGACCCCAACATAGTTGGGAAAAGGCTAGGCAGATGATGATGACGTCTGATGGGAAGGAAAACACTGCGTAGTTGATCTGTTTCAAAGGCATTTTACGTTGTTTTATGCAGGAAATATAAATATATGAAAGAGTATGTAAATACTTAGGTAGTATTAATGAATCTATTAAGTACCTACGTATCTGACAATTTATAACACATATTTTATGAAAAAAACTCCAAAATACATCTTAATCTTGACATAAAATATCACGTAGCAAACCTTTAATTTAATTACAAAACCTAACATGTTGGTAATTAATAATGGCCAGGCACGCTAATATAAATTTGTTTATTAAAAAATTCGGGCTCCTGAAATAATCGTATTACACTTGTTTAATATGAGAGGGCAATAAATCAACAAGACATGAACTGGGTCACGGCCCGTGAGATCTAAGCTCACCTGTTGCTATTGCTACAGTTTGGGTACATACTATATACGTAGTAGGACGCTCAGTGGACTAAAGTTTGGTCCCACAGATTATAATTCAGTTTCGCATGATTTATAGTTTAATACGCTGGTCGGTTGATTGGTGGATAATGAAAGTGAAATTTCAATTGGGATGAAATTAATTTTATGAATTGACTTTCGTTGGTAGTGGTGAACGCACACGTGCTTTGTTTGTCACGATTTAGTGTGAACTTCAAGATTATTCTTTTTTGTGTTTGTGTTTTAGCGTAAGCTATTATCATATAACTAGATAACTACCACGAAGTGAAAAGTTTGACAAGTCCTTGCTGTGTTACCGACCGAATAGTTGACATCGGCTCAGATGCCAAAAAAGATAATAAAAAAGAATTGTTCAGTCGGAGACTATTTGCCCTAAATTAATGCAACAATGGTGTAGAAAAATTACGAAAAACTATTAGAGGTGGCTCTTCCCATACATGTTACCAAGGGGTGAAAAAGAAATCTGTGCACGTAAGCGTGTGGAGTATCGTTGGATCACATTTAAAAAGATTATGATGATTTTAAAAGATTTTTAACCGACTTCTAAAAAGGAGGAGGTTCTCAATTTGGATGTTTTTATTTTTTTATTTTAGTCAATTCCGTGTTTGGCTTCTATCGAGAACGGACGTATACCATTCGCGCGCGGGTGCTCTACTTTAGGGTAATACGCTGGCGCATCACAATAACACCGTCATCGCCGCGTTGCGAAATCGGTTTATGAACATCGCCACGATGACCCAGTTATTAATTATAGTGTAAACAGTGCAATTAAATAAAGGTGAAGGTGAAGTTTTACTTACTTTAATATGTCGTCAAAAAAGGTAAAAATTAAAACTGATCTGGAAAAGCTGTTGTATGACAGTTACATCCAAGAAAAATCGGAAAGAGAGCAGCTGGAACTTCTTGTTAATGATCTGAAGATCCAAATAGAAGGCCTCCAGCAACAACTGCAAAGCCTCCAAAAAGCAAATCCCAGCTCCAAGGGACAAGGAAATAATAACCAGGAGTTGGAAGCTAAGAGCAACATACAATTTGCTCAATCTGAAAAGGGAAATTTCGAGTACTGTACAGACGAGGAAGAACTCGCTAAAGAGACTGAGTGGATTAGGGCTAAAAGTAGGAAGAAAAGGAAGCTTAACATCTCCCTCTCTCCACCACAACAACCTGGAACAAGCGCCCAACAACAACAGAAATGTGAGAAAGAGCAGACTTTAGTCAAAAAAGTGTCTCCACCACCGCCAATCATAATAGACGGAGTTAAGAACTACCAAATGTTCTACGACTCACTAACTGTAACTCAACCAACTGAATCATTCACCGCAAAAATGATGAACGGAGATTGTGTGAAGATCAACGCCAAAACCGAAGACTCTTATAGAGCGATTGCTAGGTTTTTGTCAGAAAAAGAATATCTCTGGCATTCATACGAGAACAAACAGGCTCGACCAATAAGAGTTGTAGTGAAAAAAATACATTCCTCTTGCCAGCCAGATCGAATCAAAGATGATTTAATATCGCAAGGTTTGAAAATAGAAAAAGTTGACAACAAGTTGAGCTGGAAGACCAAAGAACCACTCAATATGTTTGTCTTATCATTTAACAATGACGAAAATGTCAACAAAATCTATGGCATAAAGTATATTTTAGGGTGTAAAATTGAAATACACCCTCTCAAAAATCCGAAACTCATTCCTCAGTGTAAGAGATGCCAGGCATATGGACATACTCATAAATACTGCAGAAAAGAGCCAAGGTGTGTCAAATGCACTGGCAAGCATCTTACAGCCAGCTGTACTAAATCTCCGCAAGAGAAACCAAAATGCGTCCACTGTGGCTTACCCCACCCTGCCAACTATAGAGGGTGTGAAGTAGCCAAGGAGATGCAAATGATGAAAAATAAAAACATCAAAAAGACACTTGTTGTGCCCACTGCCCAACAGTTTCCTTCGATAATAAATCCTCACAAACAGGCACGGAAAGAAGGTTTACAGACAACTGCAAAACCTGTTCAAGCGTTTTCCTATGCACAAGCTGCAAAACAAGGCACACAACCTTTGAATCTGGAAGATAAGATAAATCAAATCTTGAAGTGTATTACTACTTTTGACAAAAGGTTAGAGAAGCTAGAATCCAGCACCAAAACAGCTGCTTTTAATAACCAAAAATGAGCAACACGCTAAAAATAATGGCATGGAACTCCAATGGGCTCCTCAAACATCAGAATGAGTTACAGGCAGTCTTAGAGACAGAAAATATAGACGTGTGTTTGATCTCCGAAAAGCACTTCACTAAACAATCTTTCATAAAATTTAGAGGATACAAGGTATATAATTCGCTCCACCCTGACAACTCGGCCAGAGGAGGTAGCGCGGTTATAATCAAAGAAAACATCAACCATTATGAGCAGAGCAAATTTGAAGAACCAGACATTCAAGCCGTGGCAGTATCAGTTAAAACCCGATTTTGTCACGTTTCCATAGCAGCCGTGTACTGTCCTCCAAGGCATATGATAAGAAAAGAGCGATACTTGGAATTCTTTGAACTTCTAGGCCAGAGATTCATCCTAGGCGGTGATTTCAATGCCAAGCATACGCACTGGGGATCAAGGCTTACTACAACAAAGGGAAGGCAGCTTTTAAATGCAGTTAAAGACACAGATTGTGAAGTTATGAGCACAGGCAAACCGACATACTGGCCCACTGACCACCAGAAAATACCGGATCTTATAGACTTTTTTATAATAAAAAATATATCCACCAATTACGTTAATCTGGAGGAAGATTTTCACATGAATTCGGACCACTCCCCGATTATCCTAAGACTCAGTCAAAAAATCCTATTAAGAGAAAGCCATTTAACCCTGGTTAATAAATCTACAGATTGGGACGGTTTTGCCCTTGATCTAGATAATATTATCGACCTAAAAACTCCGTTAAAAAATCAGGATCAGCTGGACTCAGAAGTAAACAAATACGTTGTTAATATCCAGCAATGTGCGTGGAACAACACACCACAGCTAGGACGCAAATATAAAGGACATATCTATCCCAAGGAAATTGTAGGTTTACTATCTGATAAAAGAAAGCAAAGAAAGCGGTGGCAGCAAACTAGATGCCCACGGGATAAAACATTATTAAATAACCTAACTAAACGACTAAAGAGGAAAATTCTACAATTTGAGGATGACTGTCTTAACACTCACCTTGTACAGCTCACCAATGACCAATCAACAGATTTCTCTCTTTGGAAAGCTACAAGGAAACTTAAAAGGCCGATTATGCAAATTCCGCCCATCAGAAATAGCGACGGAAAATGGGCCATAAGCAATGAACAAAAAGCGTTTAGGTTTGCCCAATACTTAGAAAACACTTTTCAACCAAATGAGAGCTCCATAGAAATGCTTGAGAGTGAAAAGTTATCACAAAGTCAAAGAATTCGACTTGTTACTCCTAAAGAAGTTCTGAGAGAAATTCAACATAACATAAGTTCGAAGAAATCTCCGGGTTACGATCTCATAACAGGAGAAATACTAAAACACCTCCCGCGCAAAGCCATTGTAAAGCTGACCAGACTTATTAATGCTGCATTTATGCTAAAATATGTGCCTGAGTCATGGAAGGTTGCTGAAGTCATTATGATTGCGAAGCCTGGGAAACCGCCCTATGAAGCATCATCATATAGACCCATTTCCCTGTTGCCAGTATTATCAAAACTTTTCGAGAAACTGCTATTAAAACGGTTAAAACCAATAATAGAAGAAAAAGAGCTAATACCAAACCATCAATTTGGCTTCAGAGAAAAACACTCTACGATAGACCAGGTACACAGAATAACTAACATCATTGAAAGAACACTCGAAAACAAGCAGGTCTGCGCCACCGTATTCCTAGATGTCGCGCAAGCTTTTGATAAAGTTTGGCATGAGGGTCTGGTATCTAAACTCAGACGCATGCTACCTCCAGAATTTGCAGACATTCTAGAATCATATATCAGTAACAGAATGTTTAGAATAAGGCAAGAGGATGCATATTCTGAGCTAAAAACTATAAAAGCTGGGGTGCCACAAGGAAGTGTGTTAGGCCCATTGCTTTACTTGCTATACACATGTGACATTCCAGAGCTGGAAAACAACACCATAGCGACCTTTGCAGATGACACTGCTATTATGGCTACCGGATCAAGCCACAAAGAAGCAGTAGAAAAAGTTCAGCTAGCTGTGAATAAAGTTTATGACTGGACACAAAAGTGGAAGATCAAACTGAATGAGTCAAAATCAATTCATATTGACTTCACTAACAAACACTGCGATTACCACCCAATCTACATAAACGGCATGCAAGTGCCTTATGCTAACACAGCCAAATACCTTGGCATAACTCTTGACGCCAAACTGCGTTGGAAATCTCACGTCAAAAAGAAAAGACAGGAACTCGACATACGTTATAAAAGTATGAATTGGTTACTCGGAAGGAAATCCTGCCTATCAATACATAATAAAATTATATTATACAAGCATATTCTTATGCCAATTTGGACGTATGGCATCCAACTTTGGGGCTGTACTAAACGAAGTAACGTTAAGATAATCCAACAATTCCAAAATAAAGTACTCAGGGATGCTGTAAATGCTCCATGGTACATTAGAAATGACGACCTCCACCGTGACCTTAAAATGGAACTCGTCACAACCATCATTCAAAAATTTGCTGAAGCCCACGAACACAGACTCCACCGACATGTGAATGTAGAGGCAATTCAGCTGCTAGACAACACGGACATAGTGCGTAGGCTAAAAAGAACTAAACCATTTGAGTTAGTGTAGTATTTATATAGTGAATGAATAATAGTGCGGTGCTAATGGTGCTATACACGTAACACATGAACAAAGTGTTTCATATATTTATCAGACCCTAAGAAAGTGCTACGAAACTGTGTAAAAGTGCAAATTGATACTATTCTTAGTTATAACATAAGTCTTGTAAAATATTAAGTTAGAGTTAAATTGCTTATTAGTCTATTTAGGCTAGATTGTAATCAATTACTAAGAACTTTAGTTCTTATTAATAACAAAAAAAAAAAAAAAAAAAAAAAAAAAAAAAAAAAAAAAAAAAAAAAATTTTAGTCAATAGTTTTCGACTTATGGGATATTTTCAGTTACAAGCAGTAATAACTAATTGTTTCTCATAGTTGTTTTGATAAATACTATTAATAACAAAATCAATAAAAATGTATACTGCGCATTTTTTTACGTGTTAAATGATCGCAGACAGTTGGTGGCCTGTAACCAACTAACCACATAACGACAGGATGACGTGTCCGCACCCATTCACAGGTGACGATGATGACGCATCTCCCACGAGGTCCTTAGCATTGCAGCGTTATCAACATACTACACTAGGGTTGATAAGAAATGCATATATGTGGCAATAGGTAGAAATGTCCCGTTAGGTTTCACAAATATTTACAAGTATTTTACCAACTTTTTGTTATTCGTCGTTGTGTTTTTTTTGTACTGTCAAAGTGTACGGTATCTACCTGCTATCACAGCGTTCACAGCATAAAAGATGTAGAACTACGGTTGCATTCTTAGTTGGCCTGATGCACAGCCTCTGCGTAGCACCTGCGTAAAAGCCTCGTAGACTTTACGTATCTCCCGTGAGTCACAAAAAAATAATATATTAAAGCCTTTCGATCAGAATTGTTTAAATTTCATAATGTTTCAAAAAGTATGTGTCACTTAATATCGTGTCTTTGGTAAAAACCTGTAAATTAAGGTCAACGAGAAAGTGAACGTGACGTAGAATTGGAAAAAAACATATTTTATTTATTACTAATCACCTCATTTTATTTTATGTTTTCAATACTGGTATTGACTGGGTATGAATGAATACCTAATTATAACCCATTAATTATAGTTAAAGTTCTGCAAATTAATACAATGAATATGAAGGATATTGTTTGAGAGGTTTTCATTATTTTTATACCGTGAGCTTAAAGCTTACAAAGTGTCATATACGCTGTATACCATCATAATTATCTGGCTACTGTTTAGCTAGAAGTTGCATGTCGCTTTTTCTCAATAAGATCATGTTCTAGTTGTCAAGTATGTTATGGAAATCACAAACCCTAATTTAAAAAGGGGAATCTAGCAAAATAGCCTATCTTCAATAAGATATTTCATGAAATTGATAAGACTTAGGTGTAAAATAAAAATAATTTGAATAACTACTTATATGATATTTCCAAACTTTTTGTGGAACAGAAACACAAAATATTAACATTTTATCGATAAGAAAAAATCACGAACATACCTCTAATTTTTACGTATTTTCGCGGTGCGATTTAATTGCCTGTGGTATAGTACCATATTATAGTGATTAAACTCGTCCTGCATGCCTACGGCCCATTTAGGACGACTTGACGAATAAAGAAAAAAAAATCCTTCTGAAGTCTGTGTATATTTTTTTTTGTTGCTATCAAAATGAGAAAAAGTACAATCAGTAGCAAATGTGTTAATGTGGAAATAAAAAAAAAAAAAGAATTTGTTACAAAATATTTAATCATCACAACATAGTTGAAACGATAATAAAAGTTGCTCATTAATAAGTTATTTGTTGCTTCAATTTTATGTAGGTATGCCACCGCTAAGAAATTAGCCTCGTGTAAATGGGGCTGTCATACAGTCCTTTCACAGTTATTTTACCTCTGATTTTGCATCACTTACCAAATCAAAGTGATCTTTATTCTTCTTCCTATAAGGTTGCTGTTGGGTTGCTGCCATTTACAAGTCCGTTAAAATCATTGTGATCTTTATTCTCGTCACAATAAGGTTGGTGTTAGATAACTGCTGTCAGAGGTAAAATAACTGTGAACGGTCTGTGTACTTATATATCTCATACACTGCTCTCAGTTTTCGTAAAATTAATAAGTTATAACCATAATTTCCTTCTATATACAATATGTAACAAAACCCTGTTGTTCCTTGAAAGTTGTTCAAAATGATGAGTACAATACTCATCATTTTGAACAACTTTTTCTATGGGACGAATCTTGAAATCGCGAAAAAAAAAATCAGCTGTTCCATACATTTGTGTTCACTTAAATCGACAAAATGTATGGCACAGCAGATATTTTTTTTCGCGATTTCAAGGTTGATCCCATAGAAAAAGTTGTTCAAAATGATGACCCCTTAAAAGGAACAACGGGTTTTTGTTTACATATTGTATAGCCATAGGTAAGAACTTTAAACCTATCAACTTCTTATTACGAAAGCGTTTCCTGTCTTCGATGAGTCAGAATCTACAGCGATACACATATTAATAGCCTATTATAAATTAGTTTTACCGAGAGAAGCTTGTAAATGTCACGAGCGTCTTACTAACTGGGAGTCCGAGACGAAGAAATTCTAAGAAAACACGACAGCTGATACTTGTGCAAGTAAATTTACTTAAGTTAAGCCCTGTGCAGATGAGAATCGATTAGACTGATGACTGGTGTAAGGCTCAATTTATAGACACGACATCAATATTACCATACCATGATTTGAAACAGTTGGACTTTGCAGTTTCTTGCTAGTTTTCTTCATTGGAAACTTCGCTTTGGAAAAGCTTCAACTGTCTGACTGACCGACTCTGACAAATCAATAATATCTGCTTATGTGCCTTTATCAAACTGATATTATAAAGGCGAAAGTTTGTGTGTTTATATGTTTGTTACTTCTTCACGCTCAAACGGCTGGACCAATTTTGATAAAATTTTGTATGGAGGTAGCTGACACCCTGGATTAACATATAGGCTACTTTTTATCCCAATATTCGCACGGGATCGACATTTACGCGGGTGAAACCGCGGGGCGGAGCTGGTTTGAAATAAATGCTTTGGGGCTGAGTTATTGATTCCAATATAAATCTACTAGAAAGCGAAAAAGATGTGTTAAACTACACAATTTCAATATCACTGCTATTAACAGTTCACATAACCGGTTAGCATCTAGAAAAAATATAAACACGATGTTGGATGGTACTTCTCACCCGAATACACTATAACTGATTAGCATACATTATTTTAATGTCAGACAGTGGTCAGTTCTTTTATTGTAATGTTTATTTTCTCCACCAATAAGTTCCCCGAAGCTGACTCACCTGTGGAGTGTTACAGACATTTCTTTCCCATACCTAATATTGTGTTGGGGCCCCGATTAAAGCGGTGGGTAGGAAATATCATTAAAATATATTCATAATCAAAATCAAAAGCCATTTATTAAATGGAACAAATGGTGCTGAGAATCAGCACTTTTGGAACATCAAATTTTATAAGACACCCCCCAAAACGCACGCCCTTCACCACTTAGCTAGGAAGAAGAAGTGGCGCAATAAACTTCGTAGCAGTACAGCTGTCTGTTCAGTTAGAAGAGCTTAAGAGCGTTTACTTTCAAACCCTTATTTTTCGAAATGAATGAACCGATTTTAATGAATATTCATACGCATAAGCAGGATACAAAGATCTAAAAAGTTAGTAGAGAAGAACATTTTCGAAATGTCTTATTAAAAAAAAGACAGCTGGTAATGTCTGTTTCTATGGAAAATTTTAAATCGCTCTAATTGGGCTGTAACACTATTTTTCGAAAATGTTCTCTACTAACTTTTTAGACCTTTGTAGGTATTCTGCTTATGCGTATGAAGTTTTATTAAAATCGGTTCATTCACTTCGAAAAATAAGGGCTTGAAAGTTTGTATGAAATGCCGTACGGCGTAAACGCTCTTAAGTCTATACAATATAGAGTAATTAACATTACGATACACAAAACATTAAATCATTTGCCATAATTATGTTAGCTAGCACACCACAATATACCAAAAAAACATTAAAAACTATACTCAAGCAGAAATAAATAATAAAAGCGTAAACAGAACTTACTACCTAAATAAAAGGCTATTCTTCTGAAAAGGCCGGAAGATATCAATTATATAATTTATTTGACTTTACAGAACTTAAACAAGTGTACCTACAGTCTACCAGCTAACCAAGCGTGGTACTAGCAAGTACTATCATCCTGTTTTGGTATGTCAGCCTAGAATGGAGTATGTAAATTGTGTGATATTTCACCTCATGCATGTTTAGCCATACTAAACTATGTAACACCACATCCAAAGGAATTTCACGGTGAGGAAGGTGATTCCTATATTAGGTGCCCTAAACACTACAGTCCGGAAAACTGTGGAAAAGGGTCAAGTTCACCTATACTGCAGTAAAGATTTAGATTATATGGCTGCTAGAAGTAAGCTCTTTTGTTTATGAATACGTAGATAGTTCATACGTAATCAAAGACAACAAGTTCATACCTATAGACAGTGCCAGCCACGAAGACGCGCGACACTCTTACTAATCGCTAGTGGTTCATCATCATCATCATTTCAGCCGAAATACGTCCACTGCTGGACATAGGCCTCCCCCAAAAGGGGAGGGGGTTTGCCATAATCGCCACGCCTGGCAGGCGGGTTGGCGATCGCAGTATGGTATGGTGGTGGAATGCATAGAGAACGCTGCTGCCCATTCTCCGGTACGACCCTCAGTCGCCTTTTACGACACCCACGGGATGTATGGGGTGGTGCTATTCTTTAAGTCCGGCACCACACAGACAATTGCATATTTGTACTGTAAGCGATTAGGAAGAAGAGTGGGGCGCGTCTGTGTGGATGGCGCTATCTGTAAAGAATGTCACTGATGCCGCAATCAACGTGGTACCACTGGCATCTACTGGGCTCAAACAATATAATAACAATCAACCAATCGTTTCGTCGACAAAAATGATGAAGACATAAACAAGTACACATCTCCACAGTTCTTCAGGCTTAATCTCACCTGGCGTTTCGCTACTAATGATATTAATCTATAAATAAAAAACTTTTCTCACTGACTCACGACCGTAGTGACCGCAAATCAGCGCGTAAAACTCGTTTTTATCCAAAGCAGATAGCTATTTATTCAAAGTGCAAATCCTGACTCATGATCTGAGCTCGTGATCTGAGAGAATCGTCTTCAACATGCGTGAAATGTTCATTGTTCTGTTTTGTAGGCATTTTTTAGAAAGTTTACGAAAATAATTAGAAAATGAGAGCGAATTATTAACGTTGCGTAATGTTTCTTTGATTCTTTTATAATTATTTCATTATTACGGCGGTCTCGACGTAGGCCCGACGTAATAGAGACGAACAGTGACGCTGTTACGTACGAAATTTAGATGAAGTAAATGTCTCTGTGAAGGAGCTCGTCAGAGGAAGTACCTACTACGTATAGCTGCTCAAGCAGCGTTGCTGGTTGGTACCGATGTAATTACAGGAACATGAGTCATTTCTACTACAGAGAGGAGGGCTGTGTGACTGTGTCCCAGCAGTAGGAATATTATTGTTATATGTGTGTTATATGTGAGTCATTTCTGCTTTGTCTACAACAACGCAACGCACCTGTGAAGCCTGTTAATGTCCATAGGAGTCTGTGACCAATAGTACCTAAGTAGTTACCATTAGGTAGATGGTTAGGCTGATGTCAGGCTTTCCACGACATTTTGGTCATATGAAAAGCTTATAAATAACTCGGAGTTTTCTAGAAAACCTATACAATTTTTGTCCAACAAAGGCTTATTATTATAATCCTCAGTCTCTGATATCCTCATTAGGATTTCTTGACTATTATCAGGAATTCTGCTATCAAACCGCATGCTAACGTTTGTGAATAGTAGAACAAAATCACTACATATTATAAAACAAAGTCCCTACGCCGACGGCGTCGCGTCTGTCTGTGATAAACTCAAAAAACTACCAAACGGATTTATATGTATATCATTAGGTTTTAAACAATGGACGTAGTGATTCATGAGGATGGTTTGGGTGTATAATACATTAAGGTTTGTTGAAGATCCCGGGAAAAATTATGCCGCTTGGAAGCTTTATTGACTTTCGCCACGTAAACCAATAGAGTTTTTTATGAAAACAATGTTTTACGGGATTAATACATTAATCCCGGTAGAACGTTCCCGTGGAATATTTTCCGACATCTACCCGGGCCAAACTGCGAGCAAAAGCTAGTAAAAAAGAATCAAGCCAAATAATCATTTTCAGAACTAGGAGTGCGCTTTTTAAACGGATGCTGACCGACGAAAAAACATTGTGTAAAACCGATCTTGACTTTTTGTATTATTATTAAAAAAAAAACAGTGGCACTCCGGGAGTGCCGACAGAAGTGAAAACAAAACACATTAATACTTTGCCATTGTATTCTGTATACTTGTGGCTAAGTTTCGCTAGCTAATTTAATTTGATCCTGTATACTTGTGGCTAAGTTTCGCTAGCTAATTTAATTTGATCCTGTATACTTGTGGCTAAGTTTCGCTAGCTAATTTAATTTGATCCTGTATACTTGTGGCTAAGTTTCGCAAGCTAATTTAATTTGATCATGTATACTTGTGGCTAAGTTTCGCTAGCTAATTTAATTTGATCTTGAATACTTGTGGCTAAGTTTCGCTAGCTAATTTAATTTGATCCTGTATACTTGTGGCTAAGTTTCGCTAGCTAATTTAATTTGATCCTGTATACTTGTGGCTAAGTTTCGCTAGCTAATTTAATTTGATCCTGTATACTTATGGCTAAGTTTCGCTAGCTAATTTAATTTGATCCTGTATACTTGTGGCTAAGTTACGCTAGCTAATTTAATTTGATCCTGTATACTTGTGGCTAAGTTTCGCTAGCTAAATTAATTTGATCCTGTATACTTGTGGCTAAGTTTCGCTAGCTAATTTAATTTGATCCTGTATACTTTGTTTTCAATTTTCGATCAGGGTCACGTGTCCTGACGCGAGTTTAACATTTTTTACCCATTACAAAAAAGTGTACAACGCCGCTAAAGAAGTTTTCACTTCAAAAATCTGATTTAAGTATATGGCAAAATAATCGAGATTTATCTAACAGGAGTGCTCCAGTGACCTAAATAATGCTACTGAGGTCGGCAGAGCATCGGCAATATACTGCAATTAATGGAACGTTATAACATAATAACGGTTCCGGATGTTGTACCAAATGTAAGTAACACAACAGCAGTTTAGGCTAAATCGCAAAATATAAAGACTAACGTTAAATAAAGTTTTTCTTAAATGTATGTTGAGTTCACCCATGATTTGTGCCTGAACTAGGCAATCGCGTGTTTCAGGCAATTGGAAGTAACATTAATTGATTAAATAATCACATACTTATAATATTTATCTTATTGGTACATACCTAAAAAGGTGTATAAAATTATATAAAAAGAACAATATTTAGTTTAGCACAAGTAGGTAATAACTTCTCTGTATCTTCATAGGACATAGTTTGAAGAGTCTCCATAAGGATGTTTTTGCAGTTACTATGATTTAAGGCTAAATGGCTGTTACGCAGAGCCCTTTATCAAAGAGGCTAAATTATGAGGTTGAGATTACACTTTCGGTTATTAAACTTTCCTTTTACCCGGCTTACCTATATGATAAGAACAATATTTACTTTAGCACAAGTAATAACTTCTCTGTATCTTCATAGGATATAGTTTGAAGAGCCTCCATAAACGTTTTCTTGCAGTTACTATGATTTAAGGCTAAATGGCTGTTACGCAGAGCCCTTTATCAAAGAGGCTAAATTATGAGGTTGAGATTACACTTTCGGTTATTAAACTTTCCTTTTACCCGGCTTACCTGTATGATAAGAACAATATTTACTTTAGCACAAGTAATAACTTCTCTGTATCTTCATAGGATATAGTTTGAAGAGCCTCCATAAACGTTTTCTTGCAGTTACTATGATTTAAGGCTAAATGGCTGTTACGCAGAGCCCTTTATCAAAGAGGCTAAATTATGAGGTTGAGATTACACTTTCGGTTATTAAACTTTCCTTTTACCCGGCTTACCTATATGATAAGAACAATTTTTACTTTAGCACAAGTAATAACTTCTCTGTATCTTCATAGGATATAGTTTGAAGAGCCTCCATAAGCATTTTCTTGCAGTTACTATGATTTAAAGCTAAATAGCTGTTACGCCACAGAGCCGCAAATCACTTGATCAAAGAGGCTAAATTATAAGGTTGAGATTACTCTTGCGGTTATTAAACTTTGCTTTTACCCAGCTAGTTGCCTAGCTCAAACACAACAACACAAGTTGAACAGCGCAAGTTTTTGTAATTTTGAAGTTTTTGCTTTCTGACTTGCTGTCTGACTGTACTAATGAATAAAAACTTTTTTACAAAAAAAAAAAACAACCGACTTCCAAAAAACACAAGTCGGTGTCTTTGGATTTGTATTTTAGTTTTTTGCCACCGAAGTTTTTATTTTTCACTTTTTAGTCAGTCAGTTCAGTCAGGTCAGGTCAGTTTGTAATTTATCTAAGTTACAATAACATAATGTTAACAGCTTATCACCTTTTACAAAAAAATGCTTTTCCCGATGCAGGGACGTTAATTGTTGAGGAGTTCTCCTAATAAGAACCAGGAGAACTGGAGCTCAGAAGTGACCATCAGCTCCTCTTCACCATACGCATTGTGACGAGCATAAATTGCTTATCGAATCACAACCCGTGAAATACTTATTATTGAGTAGTTCCGATGGCCATCTGTGCTCTTCATCATCAGTTCCACTTCACCAAATGGTGCTCTCCGAGAGCAAATGCGCGAGTTGCTATAAAAAATATCCAAACCACTATAGATGTATGATATGAGAGTTTCCATAAAATTTGAGGGTTTCCCTCGATTTCCATAAGATCCCTTTATATGATTCCGACATTGTGACAATGGGACCACCTCGAGACCATACCCTTTCAATCAAAAAAAGAATTTTTGGAATCGGTCCAGTTATCTTCGAGTAATCGGTGAACATACATTAAAAAAAAAAAACATATAAAGTCGAACATTTTGGAAGTCGGTTAATAATTTTAAGGTTTGTACTTTTTCTGATACTCCTGGCTTCAGCATCAGGTCTCTATGTAATTCGGTGTTCCTCATTAACAGTACGTTTATCCACACATCGAGCCCTTTTCAATGAGCCTAAACATGATATATCTGCTGTTAGTTGTCGAGGACTTAGGTACTCTGCAGACTATCCTGACTGCAGCATCAGGTCATGACTTGATGTTCATGAGACCAAATGTGGCAAATGCCCTATCAAACATCAAAACAATTTACTAAAACAGTCCTTGCCTGTTCGAGTAACTACTTATTGTTAAGGAGTTGTACCTTCCATCATCAGCCCAGCTACCTGAGATGGTGACAACCATACGCAAATACACATAAAATATGCGAAAAACAATAAGTGAGCCTATAAAATTTGAGGGTTACCCTCGATTTCTCTAATATCCCATCATCAGATCCTAACTTGGTGACAGTGGGATTACCTCAGAACTATCTACTTTCGAACAAAAAAAGAATTTTGAAAATCCGTCGACAATTGGCGGAGTATTCGATGAACAAACATACAAAAAAAAAACATACATCCGAACAGAGTACCTCCTCCTTTTTGTGAAGTCGGTAAAAAGTCTGTGCGTTGCAAATGATGCTTTTTCGTATAGAGGCACAGTCACAAAAAATAAATCGATCGAAAACAGCTTAGATTAAAATTTAGTGTTACAAAAATATAAAAAGAAATTGTTGATTAAGATATTTATGTTATTATGTACAGAGTGGCAGGGTCATCAACGTTCTGATTGTAACCAATATTCCAGGTGTCCGTTTCGACTGCTCGGACACAGTGTCGTAGAAGAAAGACGACTATGGGCGAGGCCACAACACTGCGTTGCGGTGTCGTATCGCAAAAACGACGTCACAGCACAATGTGTCGTAAATACAATGCGTCGTAGATTTTTACGATGCGACGCCGCAACGCAGTGTTGTGGCCTCGCCCTACGTCAACATTACGAAGGAATTTGTAATACATTAACAATGAAAGTCGCAAATTCGTAGATCCATTTGATTCAGAAAGTTGTTTGAGTTTGAAAGTTTTTTTTTGTTTCAGCACGTGATTCTAGAACCCCTAGCTTAGAAATTTGTCGTCGGTTACCTACCGAAATGTTGTTCCATACATTTTGACCGCGTAGGCATTGCACTTTTGGATGTAAGCATAAACAGCCTTCGTTCCAACTACTTGGACACAGGCCTCCTCTCTGTGAGAGGGAGTGGGCTGTAATCCACCACGCGGACCCAGTGCGGCATTATAGTATGTAACGGCAGATTTTTTTTCGCGCTCGTGCCTGCCACCCTATACAACGTTATTTTTATAGTATAAGCGAAACCTGAATATATGTAGTTTGTTCAGAATAAGTAACTGAATCGATTCCAATCATTTTTACCCCATGTTATATTTTGTCCCAAAAATATTTAAAAAAGGTTAAAAGTTGGATACCGAGCGACACTACGTAGGTACGCGCCGAACGGTTAGGTACCTAGGTACTATTATCAATGAGCGCAAGACGACGCAGTGCGGACAAACAGGTAACTTAACAAGCTTATAACTTTGTGATTTGTCCAGTACAGTTTTGAAATTTTGTACATAGATTCTTTACCTAGACACTTGTTTCGGTTTTTGCATACACTAAAAATACTGTTGTTTACCTCTAAAATGTACTTATATTAATATTATTTAACCAGTGAGCAAAAATATGGGCTCAAATTCATGTATCTAGTCTATCTAGTTGATCAAGGCCAACCTGCCAAAGTTCTTATGTGACTCTGGTACCAATTACTCGATTGCCAATAGATACAAAAGCTTAAACGCATGCGTCAGCAATGTTGACTCATTTCAAAGAAGCTGCGATATAAAAAGGTTACTATAGCTGGCTGAATATTCGCTACTGCCGGTGAAGGCATTTCCGCTGAACTGAGGCTCTCATAGGATTACTTACTGGGTTGCTAGCTGATATGATATTTGCTTAGGAATCCCTAAGCACCCTGATCCGCCCGACGCCGGCCTGAAAGTACGAAAGATCTTTTCATTCAGTTTAGGTCCTATTTGCTGATAACTTAGTGGTCTACTTATTTGGCAGACAATGGCGCTGATTCTGTTGTTCACAAACTAAACTAAATTTAAGTTCATGCATCTTTTTCTTTCTCTTTCATTAAGAAAAGGACAGAAGACAAGTATTTTTTTTTTTTGCGGATGGGAAATCATCAAATGACTCCTCCCGCTCTGGGTGGGTGTGAAGACAAGTATTAGTTTAGTCCTGTCAAATTAATACTGCATAGACAACTTTAGACGAGATTAAAAAATTGCCTACTAAAAATACGTCAATTTACGTCAGGCGCTGACTAATTTGACAGGACTAAACTAATATTTATCTTCTGTCCTTTTCTTAATGAAATAGACAGAAAAAGATGCCTGAACTTAAATTTAGTTTAGTTTATGAACAACAGAATCGGCGCCAATATCATTTACATTTTGTTCCAGTATTTATTTTTCTGGTAAATAAAAATCAAAGTCGTTTGTTAGCATAAAATGTGGTAGGTACAAAAGTTGTTACATAAAATTTCAGTGCAAAGACACATTCCGCCATGTAATGATGGCATGCAAATATTAATAGATAAATTAGGTATGTTGTAAAATAAAGGAATAGACAAGTTAATACATTTTTTTGGTCATAATAATATTTTCGGTTTTAGCGTTGAAAAAGTCTGTGAACGAAAAGAACAATTTATTAAATTCAATGCCAATTTTAATGTTACACACACATTATACAGGGTTATTGGTAAAACATTAATTACCTCCATTGTACTCATCATTATGAACAACTTTTACTATGGGACCAAACCTGAAATCGCGGAAAATAAATCAGCTGTTCCCTACATTTTGACGGGTTATACGAATATAAATGTAGGGAACAGCAGATTTTTTTTTCGCGATATCTGGTTTGGTCTCATAGTAAAAGTTGTTCATAATGAAGAGTACAATGACCTCTTAAGAGGTTGTTAATGTTTTACCAATAACCCTGTATACATAAATGGTAACGTAAGTATATAACTAAATTAACAAAATAACATAAAATAACTAAAAATGCAAAAGCATAAGCACAATCAGCCTATAATGTTCCCACTGCTGGGACACAGGCCTCCTCTCCATGAGAGGGAGAAGGCCATAATCCACCACGAGCGTCCTGTGCGGGTTGGACTTGGTAGAACATGTCTTCGAATTTTTGGTTGTACAAAATGCCGGTTTCCATAAGATGTTTTCCTTCACCGTTTTGAGAGCAGTGGGTGTGAAATAATTTATACAAAGTAAAGCGCCTGTCTGGGTTTGAACCTATAATCAACAACTCGTAAGTCGCGCCGTTACCACTGGGTCACAATTGCTCGTAAACTAACTTAATATAACTACAATACATTCTGAAAATAGGTTATCTATTGTTTCTATTGTCTCGATATCCTAGATATTGTCCGCTCAGTTAATCATTGATTATTTGAGGGGTAGTCAAGCGTTATAATGTAACACAGCCTGTTCACTGGCTTTCTATGCATAATCATCCTGTGCATCAAATCTGACATTTGCATTATTATACGCGTATGCTATCACTATCACGCAGCCCTTTTTTTTTTTTTTTTTTTGAGTATGGGAAGTCATCAAATGACTCCTCCCGCTCTGGGTGGAGCGGAAGGGAGTGTCAGACTCTTACTGACTAAAACCCACCCGTGTTCCTTCCTTAGCCCTTTATGTTCCGGGCCAGCGGTAACCCTTTCGGACAATCCCGCTGACCCGGCAGGCTTCGGCCCTAAGGGGCCCCTCCTCGATGCTGACATCTCTTTGAGGCGCGCGTGGAACACGTACGCGCCGTCCGGCACGGGCCTGGTCCTGATCGGGCGGTGAGCTACCCATTACTCTCCGCCCGCAGGCCCGCGCCTACGGTGGCGCGCGCAGCCCTGTATTACTGAATTATCTTACAACACCGCCATGACACCGCTCTTACCATCTATAAAGTGAATCCCATCTATAAATAGGTAGGATAAAAGGTTTGTTATAATAGGTCTAAGCACAAAACAACTTATACGTTAACGTATTTTTAAAACAACATTATAAGTATAGGTAGGTACCATGTTTTATGTAAATAAATATTATTTCTATTTCAAATAATCCGATATCACTGATATTCATTTAGTTTGTTAAAACGTGTGAGACATTTCTTTGCCATTAGATGAGGACATTGGGGGTTGAGGATTTTTAATTTAGGCTATTTTGGTCTTATCTTTGGATCATTATTGCAAGATCCAGTGAAGTAGGTAATGTTGCTTGCCTGACAGTCTTCTACAGAATGTACTTTGGAGAATGCACAGGAGCTCCACGACTTGATCCCACCACCCCCTTTTACTACCGGACTGCCAGACGTACTGCAGGGTACTATCCACACTTGATATACCGACCGTACCGCACTCAGCGCTTCTCCTTTACATTTATCTCGCGCACAGTCAAAGTGTGGAACTCTCTGCCAGCCTCTGTGTATCCTTCCAAAAACCCTTTATCTTTTGGGCACGGTCGTTCCATCATAGATCTTATCCATCCACCAGGCGTGATCGAGGTCAAGTGCAGGCCCATACAGCAATTAAAAAAAAGTGTTATTGAGTTTTCTTGCATTTGCTTTGCTTATAATATTAAAAACCGGCCAAGTGCGTGTCGGGCCACGCACAGTGTAGGCCCGTTATCACAATGTAGTACGATTCTGTTGTTCTTTATTCTGAATAGGTTAAAAAAAAAAAAACATATTTTGCTTTTCAATGCAAGTCTTTACCCATTATAAACAAGCAACTACTTCATCTTAGTCACTTTAAAGGATTAATGCTAAGAATGTTGTATTTGGTACGAAAATATCCAACACCCAAGTTCAACGACTATTACTGCTAAAGTAATAGTTATCTTAACCGCTATACTTTTCCTTTAAAGTTCATGAAATGCACTATCATCGTGAATTTTTCCAGATTTTTCAAGCCCGCAGCTTAGGTTTTATAGGGGGGGGGGGGGGGGACGCCCAACTTTAGCAAAAATTTGCACTTTAAAGTTTAATATTTCGTAAATGGAGCATTAAATCGAAAAATAATTTTAGCAACCCCCAAGTAATTTTAGAAGACCTATTCAACGATACCCCACACGATGGGGTAGACGACGAAAAAAATATTATCCCCACTTCACATGTAGTTACCCTAAAAAAAAATATTTTCCAAAATTTTATTTTAGGTACCACTTTTCACATCGTTACCTCAACAAAATTCGTCCTGATCCAAATTGGGATGTCAATTCCAAATATTAGTCCGTTCTTGTATAATGTTGACCAATGAGAATTCCACTACATTCCAGAGCAGTGGAAGTGTTCGGATCCATCACTTCCGTTCATATAGGTATAGAATGCATAATCTACGTGCATCTGGCGCCACGACCTCACATATTTGGACCAACATTCCAATACATTGGCTGATGATCCGACACGGTTATATCAGTTCCTGTGGTCGTAGACATCAGGGCCAATGTTTCAAATAGTTTGCCCAGGTTGGCAACTATTGTTACGTGATCAGTAGCCGAAACTTAGCGGATTGAACTTGACTGAAGGCACGTAACTAGCAAGATTACATAATCACTAGGTCCATGACCTAGAAGAACATGCAGTTTTCCTTTTTACTCATGTAGCTCTTTTGTCAGTGTCAGTCTAGGTATGATTTTTTAGTTAGCTGTTGTAGTTTATTAGCAGGAAAGTTCTATCTAAATTGAGCATTTTATGTTCTAGCTATTTCAAGTCCAGGAGTAGTTCAAAGTCCGTTTTAATAACTAAGGCTTAGAACATTATTTTGTTCATACAAGCTACTTTTAAAAGGTTTTTAATGCTCCGTAATGGTATTTGGCAAACATGTCAAAGGGATTATCATGTTTATTGGTGAAACTTAATTCACAGAGATAATAAACGAGATAATGGACGTCACATGCCAAGATAATAGAGAGTAGAAAGTGCCCTTGAATTTTATCGACACACGCAAACACTTTAACTTTCCTACGGAATGTTTGTTAATGCATGCTACAGTATTCCTCATTTGTCAGATTTTAAATCTCACTCATATATTATTATATGGTGGTTTACGGCAGTAGCATAATTTGCTGCTTCCGTCGTTAGCGTGCGGCTGCTCCGAACCATTCCGATCATGAAATGGCCATATTCCGGTGTTGATTTATACAGGAAACGAGGTGTTTCATGTGATCAATGGATTACTGCATTATGCAAATCGGGCGGACGAATTGACAGGAGCTGTGATCGAACTTCCGTCGATTAACATTTGTTAATTTGATGGATTTATCCAATTACACACTGATTTTTCGTTCAAATTATATCATTCACGTAACATATTCGCTCTGTATAAGTTTTTGTTGATATTTTGAGTGGCATGGTTATCAAGTCAATGATTATTTGGTAGCTTAAATTGGGCAGATTATTTTTATTATACAGATTTTTTAAAGCTAGTATGGTAATGCCGATATTGTTTGCACGGAACGGACCGGATGTGTATGTTATGTGATTTACCTCTTATAAGCATACGTATTATTACATAAATACCTCTTTTAAAAGTAAATATGCAAACTAAAGGGCGCAGACAGGTAAAGAAAACAAAATCTCCTTGAATGGCAGATTTGTTTGGCGTTAGGCTTGATTAATCGGGCTTGTGCATTAGGCAGTAGGAAGTAGTGTTAGATGTAAGTAATCGTCAGGATCTGGGTCGCGAGAGATGGCGCGTGTAAGCGCGGGAGTGGAGACGCCTTCCTGGCGCCCGCGCATGCTACAACGTACTGTTACCTAGGTAGGTACTACGTGGTACCGGGATACAAGTAAATGTTTTGTTACTTATAGAGAACCTAGTGATTTTATTCTCAACTGAGTATGTTTTTACAAAAAAAAAAGTAGGTATGTATCTACGAAGCATTTTTTAATTGATTGGTGAAACTTCATAGACATGTTGGAGAAGGATCGACATCTAAAAGAAATAAAAACAAAAAGTCAAGATTTCCTAAATTCATATAATTTTATAAAAGTAAACAACCGGTATACCCATCATGTCTGTAAAGTTTCGCCAATGTATAAACAAAATAATTGTTTATGGCATAATTTAGCAATAGGTAAGTAAGTAGCCTATCATGGGCAAAAAGAAAAACTTAGGACCAGCTAAAATACAAATATTATGAAATTATCGAAGTGTGTTATTAAAATATTCGTATATTCATACAAAATGAAAACGTTTACCACGAATCTCCGAAAACAGGAGAAGATTGATTTACTGTGAGCCGCCATAAAGTTATTATTTACATCTGGATATGTGTAATTTATCATCTTTAATTTATAAATAATGGTTCCAGCTCACCATGACGAACGATGACTTATTCGAACATTATGTCTGTAATATTCTATTAACGGTACTCCAGCGTCAGATATAATAACTTATCCCAATTTATGGGACTGCTGTCTATTTGCATAGATGCTTCGTTTGTGATTCGGTGTGCACAGATCCAATTGACCAGATAGGGCGAATTGTTGCCGAGGATAATTACGGGGCAGGAATTAAACCCGTATCGCGTGGTGATATCGGAATACGTTTTATTGACCTGGGAAATGTATGTGTGAATGGAAATTACTTGCCATTTTAGATAGTGTTGACTGGGAATTTTTGGTTGTGCTGTATCGCTTTATGAGAATTATTATCTTTTAAATGACAATTAGTATCAAGTAATTATACTCTGATTTTTAATTTGCTAGACCAAAATCGCAGCTATCGTTATTATTTACTAGTATAATTTTATTTGCTAGTCGATCAAATTAAAAATCAGAGTTTAATTAGGTATTTGGTTTTTGCTCTATCATAGAAATAAACAAATGCACATTGCACACAAGGCCTTCAATTTAAATTCCAAATACACCTAAGAACCGACCTTTCTAAAAAACGAAAATTGACCTTTTTTCAGTTTGTTCTGTCATTGTTTAATATTGGCTCCACATACGTGCCCCGCCTGCACGAAAGTTAGTTTGAACGGTTTTCGTAAATTGGATGTGAAAACTGAATGACTTTCCCGTGGGCCAGAAAGTTTTAAGCCGGAACGTTAATAACCCAAATACTATTGCGGCGAAGATCACACCTGTGCCGTACTGGTTCTCAAAAATGGATACACTATAAAGCTTAGTAACATTTTAGTCAAATTCACAAGGGAGAATAAAAATGAAGATCTGAATCTGATCCTTGTTTGCATTTCCTGATTTATTAAAAAAAAAAGTAGTCAGATATATTCTAAATGTTCATTCAGCAAGGGCTGCTTAGGTTCAAGAAGAAAAAAATCATGGACATTTGCATTTTAATGCAAATTACAAAATAAGAAGATTCTTTTCTATTTTTTTGTAAACTAAACTTTTTAATGTAGTTGTCATCATTACTATTGTTGTGACTAGTAGGGTGATAATCAGGTCGAAATCTATAATTGGAACCTAGTGACATACTGTGATTGTTACCTATTGTGGTTGCCTTGTGAATAAATAATAGTAAATTGTTTGCCAAAGGAGCAAACAACTATTTTGAAGGCGAGAGTGTTTCTTTGCGGAGCGAAGGATTCTAGATTAGAATCCCGAGCGCAGCGAGGGGTCATAAAGTAGAATCCTGGGCGCAGCGAGGGATTCAAAGTAGGTACGATAGATACGTCACTCGAGCTTAAGATAGTGTTGCTCCCGAGATGAATACTTTACTTTTTATCACCCTCTAAGAAAAAATAAGTAAGTGCAACTTATGAATAAGAATAGTATGTTTATTTATTTACATACAATTACTTGAGGAAGACATACTATTTTTTTATAAAACGAAGTAAAATCCTAATTTGAGTAAGTAATTACGAACGAAGGCAGAATGCTTTTCGCACGTTTTTTATTTTTTCACAAACTTTTTTTTTCAATTTGGCTCGTGCGTTTTGTTTTATCATACAGCCTGTTACTTGTTCATCTGGGGGCACGGGAGTGCCCCCGCCAAGACGAGCCAAGCGAAGCGCAAGGGCACTACCTACCTTTTCTCGAAGCACTTCGTCGTATTTTTGAACCCTCTTAACTTGGCTTTGGATTATACCAGATAAACAAAATTTTCGGGATATGATTTCAGTGGTTGACTTATTAAACCTATAAAGTTTCAATTGCATAGCTCTTATACTTTAGATTTTATTGATATCTAAAATACCCCGATTTCGTCACTGACTCACTGACTGATGATCATCAATATTCTTAAGGTTCTTCCTGAAGTCCTAGAAAGCTGAAATTTGGTATGTAAGCTAGTAATAGTACACAAACACCAAAAAAATCTTAAAACTTGAAACTTTTACCCCCCAATCCCTTAAACTAGGGGGGGAAAGTTTGTATGAGACTTCCGTAAATTTTGATGCTAGAGGTCTGAAAATTTATATAGGGGGTCCTTGTTATAAATAAACCCCAAAAAAAGAAAGAAAAAATGAACAACAGAAAAAATACTCGTATAAATATCATAAGCAACTTACAAAAAGAAATGAAATCCCACAAAAACATTTCATGTTAAATGTTGCCAAGACGAGACCATATAGCTCGCACTGTCAAAAAGTAATCAGATCTCATGTAGAGCCAAGCTTCTAACTCTACACGCCCTAACTCTACAAGGCCTAACATCGCAAACTCTACACCTTAGTCAAAATATATGGCTTGGCCATTTCGCTACATTCACATGAGCGTAAGGTGAAAAACTCTCATACTGTTAATGGTTCTTGTAGTAACGAAACGGCCAAGCCATATATTTTGACTAAGGTGTAGATTTTGCGAAGTTAGGCCTTGTAGAGTTAGGGCGTGTAGAGTTAGAAGCTTGGCTCTACATGAGATCTGATTACTTTTTGACAGTGCGAGCTACATGGTCTCGTCTTGGCAACATTTAACATGAAATGTTTTTGTGGGATACAATGTTCCTGATTGATCTCTTTGGTGATTGGAACTTTTACTAACTATATCTACATTCCAAATTCAAATCACTTTTAGTCCCTAGGAATTAAATGCTATTTTAGTCCTTGTTTACGAAGAATACACTAACTACTTAGCTCTTTTTGAATAGAAGTGATAAAAAATAAATTTTTGTTTGTCACGAAAACAAAGCATGGAAGTAACAAACGCGAAATATACAAATATTTTATTGTCATAATTACTATCCAATTAATCTTATAAAAACATTTTTGAAACCCATTTATCACACTTTCCTACACCCATAGATACAAATCGAAAAATCATTTTATCTAATAAATTGCTGACTATCGTAGAAAGTTTTACAATCATTGCCTCGGGGGCCATATTTTGGAATTATTCCGAGTGTTTCTGCGTACTCATTAGTGAAATTGGTCAGTACGTTCAACCGAATCGGGTCCGAGAACTCCGAGAGGTGTTGACGTGGCACGGGTTGACGAAGAGGTTCTACTCATCAGGTACCTACTAGGTATATCGGCAGCCACTCAACTACCTAGACGTCAAGTGTTATTAACTCCTTTAGCAGCTAACAAATATTTTATCGTATTGATTTATAAATATTGTGATCAGAGCCTTGCGGTGAAACTCTGGGATTGCTTGATTTGAATGTATTTTGCGGTAAAGAGGTACATTTTATTATGTCCGGGGGGCCTAAAAAGGACACTTTGGAGAATCATAAAAGGATAACATTATGAATCGTAATTTGGCGCAGACAGTCCGTGTTTTTCTTTTTTTCGCTGCACTACGTAGGTATAATAAAAGAAATTGGGATTGGATTTGGATCGGATTGATTGGTGTTTTAGCACAGACAAAAAAATAACTAAAAATGCTTCACCAATGGGATTTGATACGATTAACATAACGATTAACTGTCCATTATGTTATCGCCTTTTATGATTCTGCCAAGTGGCCTTTTTAGACCCCCATCGTACACCATACGAATTACCCATATAATTAAATATTCTTATTGTTATTGATGAAAGCATTGTTGATAACAAACCCACGCGCCCTTGCAGTGGACATACAACAACATTTACATTTAATTAGAGGCTATTCACACGGGTTGCTTTACGGTACCGAGATCACTGTCAATCCTTATTATTGAAATTAATCAAAAATGCACAACGGTCGACCTTCGACGGGCAACAAATGTGTGGCGTGTGATGAGGCAATGCGCGTCAAATCGCCGGCATTCCGGATCGTTCGCGCACCGTTACGGTACCCGGACACTGCGCTTGCGCAACGGAACGCATTCGCTTGCCGGTTATGTAACGCCTGTTGCATCGTCTGTCCACACTATGCGACGGAGAATTTGGAAGATCACGAAAAGGAAATGATTTAAAAATCCGGGTCGTAACGATAATTTTTGATAATTTAGGCTAACTACAATCGTGGCGTGTTTAAAAGACGGGTCATAAAATAAATAAGTCTATAGTCTAGTCAAGTGTTGTGGACGTCCTCAATGGATTCATTTATTGTTTTCTTTTTGATATTATTAATTTAAAAAATACGTTTCTTCATGTGTATTACTGTTCGTGTAAATAAAACTTGCTTCATGAAAAAAACAAATAAGTACAAAAACTTTACCATACTGGGTCCAGCAGTACCTACCTAACAGTTATCTCAATACGTTTTAGTACTTAAACTAAATAAAAGTGTAAGGGCTATCCATACCCGTGCCGGACGGCGCGTACGTGTTCCACGCGCGCCTCAAAGAGATGTCAGCATCGAGGAGCCCCCTTAGGGTCGAAGCCTGCCGGATCAGCGGGATTGTCCGAAAGGGTTACCGCTGGCCCGGAATATAAAGGGCAAAGGAAGGAACACGGGTGGGTTTTAGTCAGTAAGAGTCTGACACTCCCTTCCGCTCCACCCAGACCGGGAGGAGTCATTTGATGATTTCCCATACGCAAAAAAAAAGGTCTATCCATACCTACACAAGCTAAATATAATTAAATTTTCAAAAACTCACTGCGGTGCTATTCTGTAAAATCTCACCGTCAAACCTTAGGTGAAGTGAGCGTCGAGTGAGCTGTCAATAGTGTCAATTACTAGCAAAAATAAACTCACTTCACCTAATTTTTCACGGTGAGATTTTTACAGAATCGACCGACTGTATTTATTTGGTTACACTAAGGGCTGACTTTTCCATCGTCAGATATCTTTTATTCCAGGAATAAAATTGACGTTTGAAAGTTTTACTATAACTTTAAAAATTATTCCTCGAATAAAGTTATCAGATGATTGCAAAATCAGCCCTAACTTAAATTATTATAATGACATCTTAATGAATTACCTACAAGAGCAACTTTAGTGTTTTCATGAAATAGAAGAAATTAAAAATAAATAAATACAGGCTGGAAAGAAATAGCGGTGTGTGTATCGAGTGAGTGCGTGCAGAAGAGAAGCGCACGCGGCTCGCACGGCCTTGACAATGTCGTCGCCGCGGCGCGGCGCCGCGACCGCCGCACAAAGTGCACCTTTCATTTTGTTACAAATAACCCACCAATTAAGGCTACACATGTATAAAATTAATTGTTTTTGTAATTACGATTGAACCCATGAATTGGTTTGTTTACATCTGGCTGGGAATAGACGGGGAATACCGAAAACAGTAACAGCCGACCTATTTTGTAAAAGTCTCACCGTGACAACTTACATGCTTGAAGTGAGTTGTCAATAGTGTCAATCCCTATAGTATCAGAAGGCCAATTCCCGTACCTAATTAAAAACGTTTAAAATCTAGTCGCAACCTCACCTCAGCGATAAAAATGTCAATGTCAAAAATTTAAGGAATTTAGAGGTATTTTTGACAGATTGAGTCTGAAATCAGACTGTAAACGTTCTTAAAATTACGAGAATTGCCCCCTGATGACAGTTCAACTCACGTAAGTTATCACTGTGAGATCTGTGCAGAATAGACCCGCTGATGTCCCCTATACTCTATTTGAAATAAGATTAGACATTTAAATCAACATTTTTTATAGTGCGTTCAATCGATTTTGAGTTCTATACTGTAGGCATAAGGAAAAAAAAAGCAAGAAAGTGGTTACAATACCAACTGTTTACTGTAGCTGCCATAATATGTCATGCCATCAACGCAATATAATTCATAATTGGTTGAACGGACTATAAAAAAGGTTTAATTAAATGACTAATCTAATTTCAAATGGAGTATTAGTGTTATTGATTGAAAACGGAAATTGTACCCGTTTTAAAAGACATTAGCGCAACCGTGAAACTTAAACATTAGCCTATGTGCTACAATGAAAGTACGCAAAAAATAATAAACAGAATAAAAAAATGCTATGGTTGGTACAATTTCTATCACTATAATATACTGTGTATCTCTGCGAAACAGTTCGGCAAATTGATCGGACGGATAAAATTATTTTCGTAGACACTGCACAACATACTGTATCATGATTAATACGTACTCATGCTAAAATAAAGCATTAGAAATATTCTAATTGGTGAACGTTTAATGTGGGCGTTGTTTGCATTTCAAGCGTTTATCAAAAATGATTGGCTGTACAAAATGAAATTGGCTACTGTTAATTACAATTCGATACGAAATGTCAATTTTTATATATGGTGCTCACTTTGAACGGTATTTATAGCTGTTCTAATTTATGATTAATTTCTGTTCAAATTCTAGTTCAATAGTCATAAAACATTGAAATTTGCATATACATATATAACTGCGTTATGTTCATCGTGGAAACTAGTAACCAAAATTAATTTTTATTTTGTTCCTTGATTAAAGTTATGGATTAAAGGCAAAGTCATAATAATATTGTCAGTTCGATGCAGTCCATTAACGCTAAAAATCAATAAAAAATACTTTCCCTTTAGTAATAAAAAATACTACGAACTCACGATGTTGATGACTGATATTAAAGTTCCATGCATTTTAATGGAAATGAGAGAAGTCCACATAGGATGTGGATTACTTCCAAAGAAATACATGAAAAGGTCAATCGATAAAGCTAGACTCATTTGACGCTTACCGAAGTTTCCGCGACGTCGCGTCTACGCGGTGACAAACATCTACGCGTTTCCTGCGTAGCGTCCATGCGACTGCTACGCATCGTCTACTCAGTCACGTCCTACGACACTAGAAAAATACTCTGCGCAAAGGCGTTCTTTAGTAGCTGTGATGTATGACTTATAATTTTCGTACCTTGTTATATCATTTTCGTGTCAACTCGTCGCCGGCGCCAGCGCAGGTCGTGGTGTCAAGGCGATACCGATCACGACCGAACAGTTGTCATCACTTATTGTTCTCTTGTTATAAAATGTCGATTGTCAATTGTTATGAAAATGTAAGTGGTCGAGTTTTAGCTGTGTAGGCTCTTCCGTGGTGCTTCCTTACCTTTCTTTGCTAAGAAAAAAGAAATATAATTGCATTTATCTAATCTTTAGATCTATACAATTTTTATAATTTTAGTCGGTTTTCGTGTACGTCGGTGTGACCGCGTTGTTCTTTAAAACTAATAAACTAATTGGAAGCGGTTTTCATCTTCATAGAGAATTTATTCTAGAAGATTTATTTTGTGTATTATAAAAAAAAATACTTCCGTATAATAAAGACATCTCTATGTTTTTCAATTCGTCTAAACCTTGCGAAGCAGGGGCGGATAGCTAGTTATATTATGAGAGAAGACGAATAATTATTGTCAATTTAATTTTAGAATGATTACTGATTTAGTAACACGTTATCAGTCATGCGTTTGCCCATCATTAGATACGTTATTTATTTTTTGACAGCGATGAGAATGAATGTTTTGGTACGACGAGAAGCTCTTCCTTGAAACGTTATTTTTGTTCTGTTAATGCTATGTTTTCAAGAACAATTCATAGCATAACCAGCCTATAACGCTCCCACTGCTGGGACACAGGCCTCCTCTCTGTGAGAGGGAGTAGGCTGTAAGCCTGTAATCCACCACGCGGGCTCAGTGCGGGCTGGTAGATGTCAAATGTTTTCGAATTTTTGGTTCTAGGACATGCCGGTTTCCTCACGATGTTATCCTTCACCGTTTTGAGAGCAGTGGTGATGAAATAAATTACACAAACTCGTAAGTGGGGGCCCTTACGACTGGGCCACCACTGCTATATCAAACAAATAATTCATAAATATTATTATTAAATTTTACAGAGAGACTTTCTGAAAAAGTCTTGAAAATTACAGTTCTTTATACAGGGTGAAATTGAATACATGCGACAAACCTAAATGGGAGATTGTACTCATCATTATGAACAACTTTTACTAAGGGACCAAAGCTGCAATCGCGAAAAGAAAATCAGCTGTTCCCTACATTTTGACGAGTTATGCGAACATAAATGTAGGGAACAGCTGATTTTGTTTTCGCGATTTCAGGTTTGGACCCATAGTAAAAGTTGTTCATAATGATGAGTACAATCTCCCGTTTCGGTTTGTCGCACGTTTTCAATTTCATCCTGTATATTTACGTGGCTTATTCCCAGGTGCTCTAAATCTATTGTTCTCCCAAACAATTTCACTCCATACATTGATTCCCAAGAGCTCCGCTATAGTTAAAATAATATAATACTAAAATTGTTCCCATTGCTTTTTTAATTTGGAGCCACCGGGAACAAAATTATGGAGCGCCTGGGAATAAGCCATTTACGTCACAGATTTGTTTTTGCAGACTGATCGATGTTGGTTCAGTTTATGTTTTGCAATGATTTGCTTCATAAATTGCGTTAGGCTTGTAGAAAATAATATACAAATACACTGTACGCACAATAACATGTCAAAATATTAAAGTAATTATGATTTTGGGAATATTTGAAAATGCGTAGGTAGCACCGTAGGCGGTAGGCGTAGTTTTAAAGGTGAGATTTTTACAGAATTGATTCACAGAACACTAAAGAATAATCTATTAGATACGAACTAAACTGTAAACTATCACACAACTGTATGTACATACACCAGTACCAGCACCACTTCAATCTTCAAAGCAAATCTTGAGATGTTTAATCATTAGTAATCAAACTAACATTGGTAATGTTAACGGTGTTAGATACCCTCAGTCCCAGCGGTTGACTCATACAGCTTCATCAACGTCCAAAACTTATTAAAATGCTCAATTAACGTCCGAACCACGTCTAAATCCAATAACTTATATGTCAATATGTTTAAAAAGTGAGCTGAGATTTAAATCGATCGTCAATATGGAGAGGTAAATATTGTATTGTAACAGAAGCACATTATGTACCTATATGTGTATAAACCGAGTTCAAACAAACAAAACCGAACAGTTTATATACATCAAATGAAATAAGAACTGTACATAAAAAAGAGTGGCTGGATGTGTTTCAATAAATTTTACATATGTTTATATACTTTAATCCGTTACGCCTGATTGTTTTATTGGAGACGCGCCAAAAAGCCCGGTACTATAATACTCCACTATAGTATCCATTTGTTGGTACTCCTGGTACATGTGTACGTAAGGTTACGTATGGAAAGTTTGTAGTATTTCATTATTTCAATATTGTTTAGTTCAAACTTCAGGGATTCGCAACCTTTGTTTTACCAGGTCGCGTAACTAACTACTGTATCCACTAGTATCCAGTTCGTTGCAACCACAGATATAGATATACCTAGATAACGCAAGTATCACGAACTGTATGAAAACCAAGCGTGCCATATTTTTGACTACCTACTATGACGTCACAAGCTCGCGCTCTCGCTCACACTTACCCAGCCAGCAGTACAAAGGACTGAGCGCGAAAGGGGCGGCTTACGATTTGTAATCATAAGTTGGTGCAATTTTTGGCACGCGAAGTAGTTACTCTTGCGTTATCTAGGTATATCTATATCTGTGGTTGCAACGTTGATTTCTTTTTGTGAACTGTGCTGCAAAAATAAGTTACCCTTGAAAACGCGTGCTTTTAACTTGAACTCATTTTTAGGGTTCCGTTGCCAAATGGCAAAAAACGGAACCCTTATAGATTCGTCATGTCTGTCTGTCTGTCTGTCCGTCTGTCTGTCTGTCTGTCCGTCCGTATGTCACAGCCACTTTTCTCCGAAACTATAAGAACTATACTGTTGAAACTTGGTAAGTAGATGTATTCTGTGAACCGCATTAAGATTTTCCACAAAAAAATGGAAAAAACCAATAAATTTTGGGGTTCCCCATACTTAGAACTGAAACTGAAAATAATTTTTTTCGTCAAACCCATACGTGTGAGGTATCTATGGATAGGTCTTCAAAAATGATATTGAGGTTTCTTATATAATTTTTTTCTAAACTGAATAGTTTGCGCGAGAGACACTTCCAAAGTGGTAAAATGTGTGTCCCCCCCCTGTAACTTCTAAAATTAGAGAATGATAAAACTAAAAAAAATATATGATGTACAATACCATGTAAACTTCCACCGAAAATTGGTTTGAACGAGATCTAGTTAGTAGTTTTTTTGAATACGTCATAAATTGTAAACCGCAATTTACCTTTTATTCAACCAACTCAAATATTAAAAAACATTTAATTTCATAAACATAAACCTTATGCATAAGCCCGGATGTTACGGAACCCTCGGTGAGCGAGTCCGACTCGCTCTTGCCCGGTTTTTTTGTTGTTTTCAGTGAGCGCTATCGGGCTACCGCTCCAGCAGCGAATCGCTTTATCCAGCCGTGTTTTTTGACGAGCTATAACCGTATCATATCTGCATTTCAATCTGCAGAGAAAATTACAGTGGCCTTCAAAAGTTAGTTAACATTTTTCTACTTCATCTTTGATGCCACATTATGTTTTAAAATAAAAAATGGTCAGATACTCAGGGATTACTTTATTATTTTTTTATGACAAGTCCATGGTACTTAAATTAGTCTATAAAAATGTTATAGCAGCGCAAACATTTGGATCACTACACATGATTTTAAATCATAATGTGGTGTGTCAAAGCTGATGTGGAAAAATGTCAACTAACTTTTGGAGGCCACTGTGTACAGGATGATTTTTTTTACCGGTTCAACTTTTTACAGGCTGTTCTACCCATGAATATGAACAACTATGGGACCAATTCTGAAAAAAAATCAGCTGTTTCGTGCCTACTTGACCAGAATGTATGAAACAGCTGATTTTTTTTTCGTAAATGTTGTTCATATTCACGGGTAGAACACCCTGTAAAAATTTAGAAACACTAAAAAAAACATCCTATATAAGTTGAGATCGTGCATGTTGTGCACCAAGGGTTTCGTTCAACTGTATACCATCGAAAGAGAGATAAATAAAAACAAACTATCGTTTGGTTTTACCGCGCACTTCGTTCTGGAATATTGCGATCTTGAAATCCGATACGTAAATTTTATGCTCGCAAATGGAAACATAACTTCTATGTCGTCAATTAAAAATTATAGCGTGAAAATTCAATTTATTTTCCTTTTCAGGAAATTAAACTGATTATAGATAAAGATAAATGTTCACTCGTTGGAGGAAATATTTTCTAGAACTGTTTTCTAGATTAGATAATAAGAAAATGCAAAGAGGAGAGGGGACTGCGAAGTACGAGTGAACACGACGATATAAGCATAAAACTCTGTTATACGACATGAATTTCCGGAAATAAGAGAGACGGGTAAAAACTCAAAAATAATGTGGTCTGCGGTTAATCAAAAGCCCAAGGGTAAAAAACCGGACCTTTGTCAGTCCTGAGTGCTAGTGATTTTTTTCCACCGCATATAGCCTCTGGCATAGTCTGTTCAGAAATTGCATATCGGACACTGGACAGAGTAAAGCTGTTTTTGTGTTAGATTTGCAATCACGGATATATGTATGTATGTCAATATCTATATGTTGCCATAAAGTTTGTAATATTGACACATCTCGTGACCCAAGGGCTGGCTTTGACCTTGGCAATGCCGAAAAAAAAACAAATGCTATAATACTAGGAACACATGCTTTTTATCAGCCTGAGAGAAGGAAATCATCAGCTTAAATCACTATAACGCTTTTTTATATGATCATTGCATGCAATATTATCATAATGCAATGTTATAACTAAGTCTAAGTTTTCTCAAGATATTCTTCTTCACTTTTCAGCCGTGCCCAAGTTGATTTTGAGAGGTACAAACATACATACGACATATTTTATGTCATTGGCATTATATGATGAAGCTACACCTCTGCCTAACACCACGTATTTAGACGAGTGTGATTGTATGATTGTAGTACTGTATGAATCACATTTAACGTAACGTTTGGAAGATAGCGTGTTGTTTAAAGACAAGTGTTAGCAGTGATACTAAGCAGTTCCAACGCCGACGGACAGACAGCTTCGAGAAGAACAACATTCACAAGTTTATCTAAATATTGATTAGTTCCCGGAGCAGCTAGTAAGGCAATTGATTAAATGGATATACAATCAATTATCTATACTTGATTAAATTACGTAAAAAGATATACAACGTGCCGCTACAATGACGACATTTGTTTAACACACGGATAGATAGGGCTAGTGGCAAGTATTCATAAAAATTATAACAACACAAAACTACTGCCTGTGCCCCCGACATAGGGCTCTCTCTCTCTCTTTTTCAATTCGTCTACTCTTTGCACGTTATTCGTTTTAATTGCGCTACAGTTCTTTAAGTATTTACAGGTTGCTCCAAGATGCTATTTTAGAAAATTGTAATAAATATATAAATTATAACGTTTAATGAAATTAAAATTTGTTCATAAAATGAAAACGCGAAACCGTATACGTGCGTTAAATTAGTGTCGCTATTAAAGCGCCACGCTTTATAAGCACTTATGGTAAGTGAAAAGTGACTAAAGAGAAAACCCGATTTGATGCAATGCAAAAACATCAAACAGCAGCGTAAACATAATAAATGATAGATTTACTTACATTGTTTTCAAAATCCGCAAGCATCAAAGTACTGTGTGAATATATTTCGCATATCAATTACCGCTCAATTAGGAAGAAGTGTGCATCGATGGATGGGAGAGGCGGAGAGGCGGTGAGGTCAAGTGACTCAGCTGGAACCATGGCTAACTTTGCAGCATTAAACGTGTCATCGCAATATTTCAGTGCGCCGGTCATAATGACTTGATGTATGGTTTCGAGCCATCAATTTGGGTCGGCGGTAGTGTGATGTGCGCCCGCGCACTGGGCCGAAGGTCGTCGCTCGCTCCCACTGGACAGCGTGTCGGCTACGCGAAATGTTTGCCAGCTACCTTGACTAGTGGTAGTAATAGGTATATAATGTACTAGTTACTACGCATTTGTATATAGGATTAGTATTCTAATTTGAGGAAGTGATATGTATTGGAATAAATGTAAATCGCAGCGTCGTTAAGCATTCATAATTCGTAGATAAGCATTTTTATAAAGCCCATTCAAGGAAGTTTCCCCTTTCCTAGCATGTTTACAACTAGTATTATGATCATCGTAACCGTAATTGAGAAAATTCATAAATGCAAAATATCACAGGAAATCTTAACTGTCTTGTTTCCATTTGCTGAATATAGATTTCCTGGATGTATGTTGTCTAATTTCGAAACACGATTGGACCACTTTTGTATACAAGTCACTGTACATAAATTCACTTTAAGATTTTCAAGTATCGCGAGGGCTGGTTCGAGGCGGCGCGGGGAAAGAGTTACTGGAAGGATTTGGGGGAAGGTCTTTATCCGGCAGTAGGATAGAAATTGTTTTTCAAACTAGTACTTATTAGCTTCTAAGAAAAGCTTCAACAACAAATATAATGAGACTATTCTCAAACTCAAAGCATTTATTTCAAAAAACTATTTTACAAAAAAAAAAACAATCGACTTCCAAAAATCACTACAAAGTGAAAAATAACTTTAATTTCGGAAGTCGGTGTCTATGGATTTGTAATTTAGTTTTTTGCCGCCGACTTCCGAAATTAATGTTATTTTTCACTTTGTAGTGTTTTTTGGAAGTCGGTTGTTTTTTTTTTGTAAAAGTTTTTATTTTTCACTTTTTAGTGGGTCAGTTTGTAATTAATCTAAGTTACAATAGCCTAATGTCAACTACTCATCACCGTTTACAAAATATTGCTATTCCCGTTGCAGGGACGTTAATTGTTGAGGAGTTCTCCTAGTAAGAACCAGGAGAACTGGAGCTGATTGAGAAGTCACCATCAGCTCCGCTTCAAAATACGCATTGTAAGGAGCATAAATGCTTAGTAACCACATTAAAGTACCTAATCGAATCGCAACCCGTGAAATACTTATTATTGTGTAGTTCCGATGGCCATCAGTAGTCTTCATCATCAGTTCCACTTCACCAAATGGTGCTTTCCGAGAGCAAATGCATGAGTTACTATAAAAAATACTCAAATCGCTATAGGTGTGCCTATAAAATTTGAGGGTTTCCCTCGATTTCCATGGGATTCCCTCATCAGATTCTGACTTGGTGACAATGGGACCACCTCGAGACCATACCCTTTCAAAGAAAAAAAGAATTTTTGGAATCGGTCCAGCCATCTTCGAGTAATCGGGGAACATACATAAAAAAAAAGAAAAAAAAAAAGGTTCCGACGAATTGAGAACCTCCCCCTTTTGAAGACGGTTAATAAACCAATTACAGGCACTTTTGAATTGTCAAGACTCTCTGACTCTTTGTCTGACTGACCGACCCGGTCAGTCAGGAAGAGGAAGCTAGTTGCCCATTCCAAAGTGTAGTAGGTACCTATGGGGATGAATGTTTAAGAAACTCCACGGACACTCTTTTAATCAACACTTTGACAAGACTGTTTTACACTAAAAGTTTCAATCATACAAACAATCGATCGACTTGTGAGTGTGACTATATTGTGTCTATCGTGTTTAGTAGTTCGAACCGATTGTCATACCGGAATAGCTTGGTAGCTGAATAAAACGGCACTTAACATAAACATTTACGTGTTTATTATTAATCTCGGGTTGTTTACTGCATTGTTAGAAGTATTGATTGTGAAAATAGCGCTTTTTAATAAGATTTATCGTCTGTATTATGGAAATTCATTATGTGTTTATTTTGCACGTTTATTGTGATCCCTACCCACTCTATTAATTCTACATTTATCTTCAAGGTTTATCCTCATTCGTTATTTTTAGAGATTAGTGAAACTCTTTTTAGTTAGTCAGACTCCTTTTCGTTTTGAATTGAAATCCCGTACACGATTGACTGGTACACACGACGACATAATATCTCATAAGCTATACATTTCCAGTTTTAGCTGACCTCGCATTGTGTAGGCTTTTCGTACAATGAGAAGTCAGCTTTTACTGAAAATGTATAGCTTGATATGTCGTCGTGCGTACGGCGGTATAATTACGTACCACATATGAAATGGCATCGCAATGCCTTTCATTTTCACATACATTGCTTCATAGGTTTAAAAAATTCGTCTGCTCAACTAGGTACGTAAATAGCGCAATGAACGTGGCTGAACCGTCAAAATGTAAGGCATAATAACCCTTCTATGTTTTTCAGGCTTGGCTATCGCCTGTTAGTTAACCTTTTATAATGGGAAAACCTCAAAAGGAAACGATTTCAATTACCTACGTAGTTACAGAAACTAGGCCGTTGGTTTGCGGTACTTATGAAGGTACTTCTTATAGCCTCTTCGGTACCTACGGTTGATAGCCACAGACGCCATAATAGCATGGGTTGTATCACCTTTAAGTGATTGAAATGAAAGAAAAAGTTATTTTGTCAAGTTAAATTGTGCTGCAATGATTGAATAGCTCTAAGGGCTATTTTCCTTTAAGTGCGTTTGATGACACACGTTGAAAGTCTCGTATATGTAAAAGGTAAGAAAGGATTGATTTAACTCTTCCGCAATCGATCGGATCGATCAAATTATCCTGACTGGATAATACATAATACCACATAAAAACATCCCGCCTTGTTCCACGTAGGGCTGGGCTGAGGTGAATATTATTATAATGATAAAGGTAAGTAACTGAGAAAATTCATAATTGCAATTAAAAAACACCGAAAATCTTACCTGTCTTATTTCCACAAAATAAATTAGAAGATTATATCCAACATAAGAACGCTTGGAAACATGCTGGTCCTGCTCCATAGGACAATCTAAAGTCTAGACAAAATCAAACTGGTTGCTAATTTTGCTGTAAAATTTACTTTTTTGACATTGATTTACATTCTGTAATTACTTTAACTCACGCCCTGACTTATTACTTGTTAATTTTTTTAAATAAAAATCGTTTACTTTTACCATGTTTGTAAATATGTGAACCATCCATCACATAATTAATTTATATGTCATGGTTTCCTTTTTAATTCTTTTACCTTTTCATCATCATCTGCCTAGCCTTTTCCCAACTATGTTGGGGTCGGCTTCCAGTCTAACCAGATGCAGTTGAATACCAGTATTTTACATGGACCGACAGCAGATGATGGTGATTACAAATCTACGCACTCACAGAGTCGTACACGTTTAAGGCTTTAGTGTAGTTATTATTACTTCGTGCATTTTGGTTTGTTTTGACTGTACAGTCACGAGCATAAGAATGTATACACTTGGCTTTATTCAAAGGCAATTTTCTCCTTTATTTTTTAATGACATTTTATGTTATTACGAACATAGTATTTTCGAACTCATAGATTTATGTAAAGTGTCGTATTTCAACGTTGCATTCGTCATTTCACGAAAAAATCGCAATTGAAAGTTGCCAAGTGTTGTTGTGGGTCTGTGTGGTGCCGGACTTAAAGAATACCACCACCCCTTACTTCCCGTGGGTGGGTAAAAGGCGACTAAGGATCGTACCGGAGAATGGGCAGCAGCGTTCTCTATGTATTCCACCATCATACCATACTGCGATCGCCAACCCGCCTGCCAAGCGTGGCGATTATGGCAAACCCTCCCAAAATTGGGGGAGGCCTATGTCCAGCAGTGGACGTCTATCGGCTGAAACGACGACGACGAAGTGTTGACATATTAGTGCTCGTACAGTGGAAGTGTGACTGTAATTGACGTAGTCTGAATTATTTTAGGGGAAAATAATAGATACCCATATTAAAAATGAAAAAAATCGATTCTGAACAAACTACTTAATACCAACCGGTATGAGAAAGTTTATAGTGGATAATACAAAGATTAAAACAGAAGACGATCCAGGAGGGGATCGAGGAGGGGGGGTTGGAGGGGGGGTTCAGGGGACCAGAACGGGATAACTCACCTTATTGTGCATTCATTCAGTTACACATTGTATAATACAAGGTCACCTACTACTAAAATTCTCATGCAACCAATCGCTCAGAATGTTCTAAAAACCAATGTTTATTTTCAGGCGGCAAAATATAATATACCTACTTATATTTGAAGTGATAACTTCTTTAGGCGCGTTGGGCATTTTTTAAGATGAGAAAAAACCATTGAACTCGCGCCACTGTTTCTGTAAGCGACACCGCGCGTGTTTTGTATACAGGGTTATTGGAAAAAAAATTACCAACCTCTTAAGAGGTCATTGTACTCATAATTATGAACAACTTTTACTATGGGAACAAACCTGAAATCGCGAAAAAAAATCAGCTGTTCCCTACATTTATGTTCGTATAACTCGTCAAAATGTAGGGAACAGCAGATTTTTTTTTCGCGATTGGTTTTATTGTATGTATATTCGATATGTCAGTGAGTGATGGCAAAGTATTCTGTTTGTGTTTTGTTTTGATTTCTGTCGGCACTCCCGGAGTGCCACTGTTTTTTTTTGTCTGATTGTTATGTACAGACGCCAAGCTCATCAAGCTACCCGGAACTGTCTTTCCTATTTAACTTTGAACCTTATGCTTTAGCGATAAAGATGAAAATCTATTATATAAATTTGACAGATTATAGTAGCTTGATGTGCTGGCGTCTGTAGTTTTTCTAGCTACTTTTAATTCCTCCTCGCACATTTGGTGTGTATGAATGATGCTTAACAAACATTATCTACATAATTAGATGGTCATCAGTCTGGATTTAAAGCAGGTCCTTCCAGGCGTCGAGATTATGCGTTCCTGCCACCTGTCAGTGCGACAATTCCAGTAGAGAATAAAGATCAAATTCGCAAAACACATATTCGTTTGTATGAAACTGACAGATGTCAAGAACGCATTCTCTCGACGGCCGCACTGTAGGTACAGACGCCAGCACATCAAGCTACCCGAAACTGTCAAATTTTCCCAATCAACTTTGAACCTTATGCTTTAGTGATAAAGTTGAAAATCTATTAAAGAAATTTGACAGATTGTAATAGCTTGTTGTGCTGCCGTCTGTACATCCTTTTCTGTAATTAGAAAAAATACTGAGCTTTCCCTTACTTAATCTGTGTTTGAACAGACTAGCTAATCTAGTTCTGTTAGCTTAAGGTTGAGGTTTCATGGTTTCCACACCGCATCCGGTATCCGACTACTGTCGGATGTGGTCAGGATAAATCTGAAGGTCTTTATGTCAAATACGTCTCCAATTGTGAGAATTTTTTGGTTTGGCAAGGAATAATTTTGAGGTTATTAGGTTATTATTACCTACCCGTACCCGTCAAAAAAATATGCTGACCGGTGTTGTAATAATAACTTCATTAAGTTTATGTTCAGGACGCTAGCACATCAAGCTACTACAATGTGTAAAATTTCTTAAATATATTTTCAACTTTATCTCTAAAGCCTAAGGTTCAAAGTGGATTGGGAGAATTTGACAGTTTCGGGTAGCTTGATGTGCTGGCGTCTGTACATATATACAACAGAACGCCACTTGCTACGATCCTTACATACTCTTTTTGCCCCGTTTACGTTCATACATCAGGTCATATTCGCACGCCGGTTGTGAATACTTTGCACCTGTCCTTTCTGATGAACATTCCCAATAGGTAAGGTCACCAGGTGACTATATACACGATACACATACTACATAAATGTCCTCCTTCTTGTTTTTTTTGTTGTTTGGGAAATCATTGAATGACCCCCCTCCCACTCTGGGCGGAGCGGAAGGGAGTGTCAGACTCTTACTGACTAAAACCCACCCTTTCTTAGCCCTTTATGTTCCGGGGCAGCGGTAACCCTTTCGGACAATCCCGCTGACCCGGCAGGTAAATGTCCTCCTTGGGCGTCCTCTCCCGGCGTTAGTAACAACGTAATTGCTACGTCGTCAAGGCTTGATGAAGTCCAGTTCCTACATGACGATGCGACTAGTTTATATGTATTACCAGAGGTAATTCGCACTTGTGAAAACGCGTCTTTACTCTGCCGGTAACTTGAATGTTGGTAAGTTAAACAAACCCTTACGATACTCAGGGCTGTTTTTTCAATAGTCAAATTTTATCGGAATAATAAGTAGGTACATATTATGACAGTGTGACAAACCTATTATGTTCTTTAATATACTCCCGACCGATTTCGTTCACGGTGGCCAATCTCAACGGAGATTAGCCAGGTACGCAGGATATATTATAGTGCACAAGTGTGTGCGCAAACATAGGTGTACTCTCTGTTTCTTCACTCTCCTAAGCGATATCCGATAGGACGGCAATCCGACACGACCGGGGTGTGACCGGGGAGAGATCAGACGCAGGACCAACGGCTTTACGTGCTTTCCGAGCCACGGGGGTGTCACACCTCCAACTACCAAACACCGGGCTGCTACAAAAAAATCCTAATAGAAAAATCCAATAACACTTTGCCCAACCTGGGAATCGTACCCGGGACCCCAATCTCAGCATTCGCGCTTGCGACCACGAGACTATGTTCTTTAAAAAAGCTGTTAGAGGTTTAACAGCTTTTGTCTGTATTTTGTGATCTGTATTCCTCAAATAAGTTATGCGACTGCTGAAAAACCCTTAAACGCGGCCGTAACGAATATGTATTTACAGAATTATAATCATTAAAGTCATCAACACAACTCTCTAAGACTAAGTAATCCCCAAGAATGACTATTTCATGAAATCTTGATATTTGAGGATTATACTAACTTAACAAGTTGTATTACTGATTCTAATGATTATAATTCTGTAAATACATATTTGTTTCGACCGCGAATCATATTTTAATCAACGTACAACTTAATACTGACCAGAAAATTGCAAAAAACGTAAGAAAATTTGAATTTCGCGGGCTACCTTAGCGCTTCCTCCTTAAATAAACAAGACATTTGATTTTCCCAAACAAGACATCAGTGAAATGATCATCATGTGCGTCAGACATCAGCGTTTGCCCTCCGCGCCGCTAAAACTTCCACACACGATGTTCGATTAGGAATTTTATTTTATTACCTAGTTGTTTAGCTTTGGCAAAGTGCCTGGTGAATAAATTCGCATCAACAACGATGTACTATAATCCTCAGTAAGTTAACCTCCGGCGTTGTATTGGTACTTTGTACTCATCGCATGTGAATCATGAAGATGGGATGTCATGATATGAAAATACAATGTCAATGTCTTTAAATCGATCAAAAGGTTGTCTTTGAAAGATCGCTTTTAGCGATAAGGCCGCCCATTGTGCCACTCTATGTGAAATTTCTACATTTTTATCTGTAATTCGTATGGAGTACCTACATAATAAAGAGTATTCGATTCAATCATATTCTATTCTAAGTCGACCATTGTCGATTCCCTTCTGGCTCTGTGTACCTACCTATATGGCAATGTAGGCGGAAATAGGAAATTGAATTGAAATGTACTGAATTCTAGATATTGTTGAGATTTGCAGTTGCAAGCAGAGCGCCTTCATGAATTGTTAAGACGTAGATGTGCATACCTATTTATTGTATAAAAGAATATGAACTAAGTTATTTCCCGAATATTACATCTGGGATATGAGAAAACCTAACAAGCCTCGTTTGCTATTAAGAGGCGGTGTATTCTGTGCGGGTTTTTATAGAAATATAAAACATCAAACATTTAACATAAAAGTCTGGCTAAATGTGGGTGTACCTACTATGGGTACTGCGTAATCCTTGGGGAAACAAACACCTTCAAACATACAGATCCGTCCTCTTTCGATTAGAACACGGAGATTGAAATGGAATGGCCTAACTTCACATTCAGACCGATTTATGACCAGACGGAACGAAACCATAGCACAATCTAACTTGCTCCCAACGCCATCTACCTATCGAGCTCAGTCATCAACGGAGATGCGGAAACCTCTTTTTTTGTGTAATATTTATTAGGTTTTAGTAAATATTTTCTCATGTTTCTTAAAATATGATAATAAAGAGTAGCTGTTTCTCATGATTTTGAGAAAAAAGTAAGTCTGTCTCCTACGAAATATATGGGAAAAGTATTTTTTGTGATTTCAGACTTATTTTGTACTAAAACCTGAGTTGTTCCGATAGAGCTTTTTGATCCTTTTAAGAGACAGGATCGATTGGCATCATAAAAAGTTTTTGTGAAAATGAGCCATTTTCTTGCTGACTGTGCAATTAAAACATGACTGTGAATGCAGTTCAATAATTTCTCAAAAAAAAAATAAGGACAGTTTCCCTGCACCCTAATTGCGTAACACACTATCAATCGGAATCTGAATAATTTTGAAGCAAATTGCTAATCCATTGCTTCTTAAATTCAAAAATTTGTCTGCTCAACACGTAAATAATGCAATGAATGCTGTTGAACTGTCAAAATGAAATCGATTCCGATTGATGTGTTACACAATTGCCCCGGTTTAGCTACAATGGTTAAGGTACCTGCCCTTACTGCCCCATCCCAAAAGTATACAGTCGGTCGATTCCGTAAAAATCTCACCGTGAAAACATAGGGTGAAGCGAGTTTGCTTTTGCTAGGAATCGACACTATTGACAGCTCACTCCACGCTCACTTCACCTAAGTTTTCACGGTGAGATTTTTACAGAATAGCATCGCTGGTTGGACTATGAGTGCAAAGATGTTATTCTGCCGAAGCATAATGTGCCTATAATGTTCTCACTGCTGGGTCACAGGCCTCCTCTCTTCGAGTGGGCTGTAAATTACGACGCGGGCCCACTGCGGGTTACTGTTGGAGATGTCACATATTTTCGAATTGTTGGTTCTAGAACATCCGGTTTTGCCGAAGGCTGTAGGTTAAATACACTACTAAGATAAGAAAGGCGTTTTGCTCTTAATTTGAAATTACAAAAACGTTAGTACTTTGTCTAAATCCAAGCTTTCTTCTGCACGTCATACTATTGGAGTTTGATCAAAATATCTTCTTCCCTGTACGGTACCCTAATTACTAAGCCTCCGCTGTCCGTCCGTCCGCCTGTCTGTCAGCGGGCTGTACCTCATGAACCGTAGCAGGTAGACAGTTCAAAATTTCACAGAGTGTGTATATCTATTGCCGTTATAACAGCAAATAATAAAAATTAATAGAAATTAAAGGGAGTCTCGATACAAGAAGCGTCTTTTTTTCGGGGATTTTTGCCTTGTGGAACCCTTCGTGTGCGAGCCCGACTCGCACTTGGTCGGTTTTTTTTAAAATATTGAAAGCATGTATTGAAAGAACAAGTGAACGCAACTAACAATACTCAGGTAGCTATACTTTACCTACGATATTCTACAGACGTAGGGTGTAGATAATATTATGTGACGAGAGATCTATAGTCGAGTATTGTCGAGGAACACATAGATATCGACATTCATGTGTCAGCTACTATTCTAAACAGTATTCATGGAGGTATCAAGTCAAGTTTCTATTAATAACGATGAAGACGTCACCATCATATTATTGTCATTTTAGTTCGTTTATGATTTTGTATTGTCTATTGGCACTTGGTTCGCCATACCGTTCTGCCATAGTGATGCCACCATTTGCCAAGATTTGAAGGTTGCTAATAAAACTCCTAAAACGCTGCTCTCAAAACGGTGAAGGAAAAGCGTCGTGATGAAACCGGCGGCATATTTTAGGAAAAAAAAATTGAAGGCATGTGACATCTGCCAATCCGCACTGGTCCCGGGTGGTGGATTACGGGTCATTCCCTCTTAGACAGAGGAGGCCTATTCCTCAGCACTGCCCTGTAAATTCGAAACACTGGCGCCAATTCTGTTGTTCACAAACTAAACTAAATTTAAGTTCAGGCATCTTTTTCTTATTCTGTTTCTTATTCTGTCTGTGTGGAGCCGGACTTAAAGAATATCACCACACCATACTTCTCGTGGGTGTCGTAAAAGGCGACTAAGGGGCGTACCGGAGAATGGGCAGCAGCGTTCTCTATGCATTCCACCACCATACCATACTGCGATCGCCAACCCGCCTGCCAAGCGTGGCGATTATGGCAACCCCCCCCCCCCTTTTGGGGGAGGCCTATGTCCAGCAGTGGACGTCTTTCGGCTGAAATGATGATGATGATGATCTTTTTCTTTCTATTTCACTATGACAAGGACAGAAGATAAATATTAGTTTAGTCCTGTCAAATTAGTCAGCGCCTGGCGTAAATTGACGTATTTTTAGCAGCCAATTTTTTAATCTCGTTTAGAGTTGTTTAAGGAGTATCTTAATTTGACAGGACTAAACTAATATTTATCTTCTGTCCTTTTCTTAATGAAATAGAAAGAAAAAGATCCATGAACTTAAATTTAGTTTAGTTTGTGAACAACAGGATCGGCGCCACTGTATCTCAGAAGTACCTATATCGTAAAAAGGGCTTTTAAAACTTTTTGGCTTTGGTACGTTTTTGGAAATATATTTATAACATACTAGGATCTCCTTCTACATACTATAAAATGAAAAAGTAATAATACAGGGCTATGTAACTGCCTCGAAAAAATCAAATGAGCGCTATTAAGGTAAAACACTGTAACTCGAGTTGCAGTGTGTTGGATATACACGACAGAGCAGTAGCAACGTTGTAGGCTGATTATGCTAATCAAACTCCAGAAAAAAGCCAGGAGATTTCAATATTCCGAGTATAGTGGACAGGGAAATATCACGCCCAAACACATCCGTACAGATTCACATTCCATTACACGATAAGGATAAACACCTATAAACAAACAGATACAAATATTCAAGCGAATGTTAAATTATACAAGATCCAAATCGTTGGCATGAGCGGCGCATTAATATTGCGTTTTGAATTCAACTCTCGATATGTGAGTTAGACAAATATGTTTAAAGGTAAACGATCCTTTGTGTACGCCTTTACTATTGAGATGTTAGGCTGGTTTTAGAGTCGCGCTGACCGCACGCTGAACGTATGAACTTCTAGGAAGCGTTTTAGAATAATGCGTAGCTATCAGCGCGTGCGTTTCATACGTTTCGGCTGTCAGCGCCGACGGTCAGCGTGCGGTCAGCGCGACTCTAAAGCCAGCCTAAGGCTTCGTTTGTTTTCCTTCGCTCAGCTCGATAGATGAACAGTGAAAAGAAATACACAGTAGGTACCCACTCTTCTTTAGCACTAGCACGCGTTACTGTGTCGTGTGTTGTATCGCTACAAATTAAATAGGTTAGTTCTTTGTTATCCCGTGTTTATTACTGGTCGGATTCCAGTCTATCCAGATGCAGCTGACTTCTAGTATTTTACATGGAGCGACTGCGTATCTGACCTCCACTACCCAGTTACTGGGTAACACGGTTCTCCTTGGTAAGACTTGTCAGACTGTTGACCTTCTGACTACCCACAACGACTGGCAAAGATCTAAGAACGACAGCCGGGACCAACCACTTAACATACTTTCCGAGTCACGGGTATGTAATGAATGGTCACCCATCCACGAACCGACCGCGGCAAGTGTAGCTTAGCCTTTGATGGACGCGTGCAGCTGTTATTATTTAGCAACGAACCCCTGGAAATAAATTGACGATTTACTTACATTATATAGGTAGATAGGTATTAATATAACAATTTTTTTTTTTTTAGTTTGTTATCAATTATTTATCCAGTGTAATAAAGTGACAGTTGCATTAACTATTGCGTTCAATTGCATTAGAAAAATTACATTTGCGAAAATAACTTTCACAGGTCAAAACAGGAATATGTCATGTAATCCCACAAAATTAATCCATTGCTCGGGGCTCGGGTTAATCTCGGTAACGTCTAGTTGGACTGTGTGCATCTGACGTTAGTGGTTTTACATTAGTCGGATAAAAAGAGGACAATTAATTTTCCCATTTCAGTCTGCCTCGCTTAGCTCTCTGTGTTACCTCGGCTATTCGTATTATTACGTCAATGGCATAAATATATACAGATGTAGGTACATAAATTCGGATGAGCGAAAGGCCTTTGTCCGATATTGTGATGTTGTGTATTATAACATTTTAATCTGTGTATTTTACTTGGTAGGTTTTAGGGTTATTTTTAAATTAAAATCATAAAAACAGAAATAATATATTTTTTATGGTCCTTGGCTCCATACTTTATGGAAATTGCAAAAAATCTGTTATGAAGCCTGTCTTAAATTGAGTTATTTTGGCAGTAAAGCCTTAGTAGAGAGTTGGTTTTTATAAAGTGTTTAATAAGTCGTGTTTTTTGGATAATAGAGGTTGTTAATATCTGATTTAGTTTACATCGTCACCTTGTAAAGTTGGGGGCGTGGTGGACCATCTCGGTACTTTGTGCGCAAAATATTTTGCACAGCGCGTCGTGCAATTCATGGGAGGTAGCGGATTTAGTTTTATTTTAGGAGGAATAATATTGTCCAAATAGCATTTTGTTCTTGTGGACTTTATTCTTTTCTAACAAGTTTTGTCAGGAAATATATTCGGTATGATAGGAAATTATATTGAAAATGAGAATATCACTGGATCCACTTATAATAATACCGCCGTATTTTGTCGGCGTCGTGGTGGGGCTTGCGGGCTCCGAACTCTAGAGGTCTGTCTGCATAGTGCATACAGGGATAATCGTCGGTTGGTGCCTCATTTCATTAACCGCTTAATCACCGCTAATAAGACACAATTGATTTTCTATTGTAATGGCCCGATATCTTACCACGCCGGGATTGAGGTTAAAAGCATCTAACGGGCCTCTGCGAGTTGCTTTCGGACCCCAGTGTCCCGAGACATGTCAAAGACACTTTAAAGTTATAATACCAGCCTGTTATTGGTCCACTGCGGGGCAAACGCCTCTCATCCAAAGAAAGCACGAGCATTGATCACCACGCTTGCTCAAGATGGGTCAGAATTGTTTTAAAAAGAAAAAAAAGAAAGAAAAATCTTCTATTTATCACAGACTAGTAGACACACAATACACCTGAGGGCCTAAAAAGCCACTTTGGCAGAATCATAAAAGGATAACATTATAAATCATAATATGGCGAATACAGTCCGTGTTTTTCTTTTTTTCGCTGCACTACGTAGGTATAATCAAAGAGATTGGGATTAGATTTGGATTGGATTGATTGGTATTTTAGCACAGACAAAAAAAAATAACTGAAAAATCCCTCACCAATGGGATTTGATACGATTAACTTAACGGTTAACTGTCCATTATGATTCATAATGTTACGCTTTTATGATTCTGCCAAAGTGGCCTTTTTAGGCCACCAGATACTTACATCAGATAGCAACAAATAAAAATAAAATAGAAAGTGACAAAGAAACATAAACATACATAAGTCCAGCTGTCCAGGTTTCTTCACGATGTTTTCCTTCACCGACGTGACGTCAGTAAGTATGGATAAATAAGGAAAACAATCAGTAAAATATTATGTTTACTTTCTAGTGACGGTGTTAACGCTTATCCTAATGAGGCTTCACATTTTCATTATTCCCGATTCATAATCTAGGGTTTAGATTAAAAGGTGTTTTTATCTAATTACTCATACTTATCTAAATCCTGCGAAATTATGCGGTTATCGGTTCCACATAGTTAAGTGGGGTGAAGCGATAAAAAACTTTTCCACCTGAAATTTCTCTGCGTAAGTGCATAGTAACATGAGATACCGAACATACACAGGGTTATTGGTAAAACATTTTTTTTTTTGTTTCAGCCGATAGACGTCCACTGCTGGACATAGGCCTCCCCCAATTATGGGAGGGTTTGCCATAATCGCCACGCTTGGCAGGCGGGTTGGCGATCGCAGTATGGTATGGTGGTGGAATACATAGAGAACGCTGCTGCCTATTCTCCGGTACGATCCTTAGTCGCCTTTTACGACACCCACGGGAAGTAAGGGGTGGTGGTATTCTTTAAGTCCGGTACCACACAGACCACAAAAAAAAGAAAAAAATAAAATAAAACATTAACAATCCCTTAAGAGGTCGAAATCAGAAATCGCGAAAAAAAATCAGCTGTTTCCTACATTTTGACGAGTTATACGAACATAAATGTAGGGAACAGCTGATTTTTTTTCATGATTTTAGGTTTGGTCCCATAGTAAAAGTTGTTCACAATGATGAGTACAATGACTTCTTAAGAGGTTGTTAATGTTTTACCAATAACCCTGTATATACCAAAACAAAACATGTAGATGTTTTTGGCTAGCTTTGAATATACACACATCAAAAGTGTCTAGGGATCAACATATATTTTTGCAATAACTTTTCTCCTGATTGATATTAATTAAAATTTTCTTTAAGGATTCATCAAATAAAGTGTTTTCGTTTGTCACAGTAACGATAAACCAAGTCACCTTTGCATTAATAAAGAAATTTGCCATTTTCCTAATAAAGGGATTTGACATTTAAACCACTAACACAAAAGTTCGAAAAAAAGACTGAAATAACAGTTTTCTTTAAAATTTTATTGGGTAACTTAAACAATTAATAATCCGTGTTTCTACCGCGAACACTAACAACACAAGAACATCGGTTTGGCATACTCAAAATGAGTTCATCCAAATCACGCTGTGGAATGGCCGCCCATGTTCGTTGCAACAACAAAAAAAGGTCTTCTTGCGACTGGATACCCTCCATATTCGGCAGAGCTCTTCTCTGTAGCATATCCCATGCATGCTCAATCGGGTTCAAGTCTGGCGACTGAGCAGGCCAGGGCAGGACATTGATGTTAGCTGCGGCGAGAGTCTGTCTAACAACTCTTGCGGTGTGCGGTCGTGCATTATCATGCATTAACTGAAATAAGGGACCGATTTGCACTTGTAGAGGAACGATGACGTCTGATACAATCATCTCAGCATAAATTTGAGCGTTGAGGTTGCCTCTGATCCAAATCAACTCAGTTCTTCCGCCGATCCAAATACCCGCCCATACCATGATGGTTCCACCACTATAAGGATGGACTTCCTGGCAGGATTTTAATCGCTGTTGGCGTCCAGGGGTTCTCCAGTGTCGTATACGTCTTGTATCCGGTCTCATACCAAAACGAGACTCATCAGAAAAGCACACGAAACGCCATTGTTCTTCTGCCCAATTTCTGTGTTCAAGAGCCCATTGATATCGAATCCTACGATTGTGCATTGCTATAGGTGGTACCCGTAGCGGTCTTCGGGAATGAAGGTTCACTTCATGCAAGCGGTTTCTGACTGTTTGGTCGCTAATTAAGTTCCCTGAAGAGTGATGAAGCCTCATGGCGGTTATTGTTGGAGCTCTTCGAGTTAAGATTTGAATGTATCGGTCTTGTCTCCGTGTGGTGCAGCGATACCGTCCTCCATGGCGCTCAGCCACGGTACCAGTGCTTCGGTAACGTGTCCAAAGTCGACTGATAACACTCTGACTTGTATTCAGAGCTAAAGCCACAGTACGTTGCCGGGAACCAGCTTCTATCATTCCCACGGCTCTGAGCATTTCTTCCCTGCTTAAATGACGTCGCCGCTCCATAATAACGTTGGTTTTAATCAGTAGTAGGGAAACAGTAGCACTAATAATGTCTTCAATGCGTTGTATGTTTTTATAGGGAAAATATTGACAGCTGATTTTCATCTTTTACTCGAATTTGATTCACAGTTCCTGATTCAAATTATGAAATGCACCAAAAAGGATCCATATAAATTTATAAAATCTTTATGATTTTATAAATTTCAAAAATCATAAATTTATTACAAAGCCACATCTCAATCTCAAGAAATCCGCATAAAAATGCTTGATCCCTAGACACTTTTGATGTGTGTAGTTTTAACTTTTGTTCAGTCAAAACCACAGGATATACCTAGTATAATATTTCGTACCTGTGGGGTAATTGCGTAACACATTAACAGTAGGAATGACTTACGTTTTGACAGTTCAAAAACATTAATTGCGTTATTTATGTTGTTTCTCATGATTTCTTAGTTAATAAATGCCCCCCCCCCCCATTTCAGTGGGTTGAACAATGTATGATTTTATCATGATGTAATAAAATTTTGCTAAATAATACCGATCCTTGTGTGTATCCATTATCAGAAGAAGGTAGAAACCATTTTATTTCGTTACAACAAAAATATTACCTAAGATACAATTTATACAAACTTTAAATTAATCAATCCGCCTTGCTTTTACTCATTTCCTATGTTGGGGTCAGCTTCCAGGCTAAACGGATGCAGCAGAATACCCCTGGATACCTACTTAAGAACTTTAATATTGTCTTCCGCAAAAAAAGCTGGATTATTATGGTCTTAGATTGCTTATGAACTCATTTCTGTATCCAAGGTGGATAATATTAGGTAATGGCTGGCATTATCGAAAGTTATGAACTCATAGGTACGTATATTTACCTACATGTATTGTCATTGTTAGCTATTCTTGGTATGTGTGGTCTCAATTCAAGGATCAATAGGAACTGGGTTAGTAGTTCATTGACTTCTGTTGTGGCCTTGTGTACCTATCTAGATTCGTGTGTTCCTTTCATTGAACTGGTTGTTAGATACACTTGTCCTCCAGTTTCCTCTTCCAGGTTCTAACTTTCCTAGAATACCTCTAGAATTTTCTTCTAAGTTTTTTCCGTAAATAGGTACAAAATCAAAGATCTTTCAGGAAGCCTAGAGAGATTCAGTGTTTTCAGAATTGCTCATGGTGACGACAATAATTTCTGTGGTTATTTGAAAAAACTTAGTTCACATTTCGTAGTTGGAAATGCTATGCCATACACCACCTATAAACATGACAAGTTCCATAGATCATAGCATAGCTGACCTCTCGTAATTTGCGCCCGGCCCGCCTTAACAACAATACGAGCAAGGTGAAGCAACCTGCGGAAAGGGCAAACTACGCAGATATAAAACGTGAACATCCCTGTGATCCGTATTCCGACTCCGGCGCCGGTTCAGACAATATCGACACGAGCCATCTCACTCACTATGACGAAACTGGTAAGGAATTGGCTTTTGTTACGGGCTTTTCGTTTGGTATGACCTTAAATGGTATTTTGCGGCTTCACCTTTAAGGAGTATGATAAGAGGAATCCTTTTGGAGTTTATCAGATGACGGGAAAGCTAAAATTTTGCCTGGACGTGACTTTACTGCGAATAATAACGTGACTTAGTTTTTGTTTTTTGATTTGACGTTCTGATTCCAAAGCGTACTAAAACCATGTTTTTGGATAAAAAAAACGCTTTGAAGTTGCGCCTCTTCTGGGGGCCTAAAAAGATCATTTTGGCAGAATCATATATATAAGGATAACATAATGGACAGTTAACTGTTAAGTTAATCGTATCAAATCCCATAGTGAAGCATTTTTCAGTTTTTTTTTTGTCTGTGTTAAAATACCAATCAATCCAAATCCAATCCCAATCTCTTTGACTGTACTTACCTAAGTAGTGCAGCGAAAAAAAGAAAAACACGGCCTGTCTTCGCCATATTATAATTCATAATGTTATCCTTTAAGATTCTCCAAAGTGTCCTTTTTAGGCCCCCTGCACCCGAAAAAAATAACGTTTACATGTAACTCATATACAATTATTTTGTATGTTTTTCTGTCACAGTTTTAATGGTAACTTCATTAACCGTTTGGATTTATTGTAGTAGCTTCGTAAATGATTTGTCTTGTTCTAAATCAAAAGCTTTAGTATTCCAATTTTAGCTATGACGAATTGGGGTGATAAATCAAATTGCTACTACTTATCAAACTTCACACAACATATTAATATCTATGTTTCCTAGTGTCACCTCAAATTGGGGCCACTTGGGACTAGGATATTAATTTATTGTTCTATTTAGCCCTAATTTAACAATTGCTTCCTTGGACCTAACTATACATAAATATCTGAGATTTTTCAAATTCTTAAACCAACCAACAACTTAAGAGCGTTTACTCCGTACTGCATTTCATACAAACTTTCAAGCCATTATTTTTCGAATTAAAACTTCATACTTTCTAGCCAGGATACAAAGGTCCAAAAAGGTACTTAAGAACATTTTCAAAAAATAGTGTTACTGCCAAATTAGACCGATTTTAAATTTTCCATAGAAACAGATATTTCCAGTTATCTTTTTTTAAATAAGACATTTCGAAAATGTTCTTTACTAACTTTTTATTAGACCTTTGTATCTTTATCTATCTTTAACGGAAAACAAATTGGCTTTCACATAAATTATTGTGACCGCTTTGATTTTGAAAGAGAGAGACTAGTAAACATATTTGTACGTTGAACCATAGTATAAAGAGGGTGAACTCTCACTCTATAGGCACATAAAGCTCTTGATTTGATTCCGGACGATATGTTTCAAGTATTCGATTCTCGATTGCACTCAACTCGAATTTGTACACTGACAAATTGCGAACAGCAGGTATTGTTGTACTAATTACCATGAATAAATGTTTCAGTTGTTCGTGTGCGTAGCAGTATTTGGGTGCGTAAGCGCTGCTCGGCTAGATCATCTAGTACCTTCGGGCTATGCCGGCGGCCGCGCAGGATACGATGCCACGCCCTATCACTACGAAAATGTTAACAACGGCGATGGGAACTATCGGTTCAGGTAATGTCAAGTTTGAATTTATTGCTAAATGTCTTACTTACCTATGTTTGTTTGTTGTTGGAAATGGAAAATACTTTGTTACTTTTTGCACTTAGGTACAGGTCTTAGCACGAACGCGTGACGTACTTAAAACGTAATGTAGTTATTTGCGAACAATTTTTGAAAGACCACAACAAAAAAGTTATTTAAAAAAATAAAAAACCCGACTGCGGTGAAAAACTGAAAAGCTAAAAACAAGCCCATTTTAAATTAAATAAAAGTTGGAAGCAGGCGGCACCCATTTGAATTTTAAAATATATTGAAAATGATAGGTTCCCGCCTGCTTCCAACTTTTATTTAATTTAAAATGAGCTTGTTTTTAGCTTTTCAGTTTTTCACCGCAGTCGGGTTTTTTATTTTTTTAAATAACTTTTTTATTTCCAGCTTTTAGTTTACAAAATAAATGTGAAAGATTTCGCAGACGATTTAGTTCTTGGTACGTGTTTTTTACGATTTTTCACTTCGAATTACTTTTAACCGTATAAGTTGTATATATTTTTGTAATCACCTTTCAAAACCCTTTATTTTGATACCCCACTCGATAGGTTTTGAGAAAAAAAAAAATTTTTTGAAGACATAATATTGCGCAAAAAATCGGTCATTTTATTTTTTTTTCAATTTTGATATATCCAGTGTCACTCTCACAATTAAGGCGAATCTAACGGCACCTCTCAAGTTGAAATCGATCACGCCGTTTAGGCTACAGAGCGTGCCAAAGAAATATACATACATACATACATACATACACTCGAAAAACATAACCCTCCTTCTGACGCTGTCGGGTAAAAACAGGCCCGCTTTTATGTCTTCAATGACTGGACAAGTACCTAGAGATAACGTCAACTCGAACTATACATAATAAGGTGTTAAAAAATTAACCCGACAAACTTTAAGAGGTGCTTTAGACCATTGAACTGAATAACTTTTACTATGGGACCAACTCAGAAATCACGAAAGAAAAAAACAGCTGTTACCAGTCAAGCTCCGCGCGTAACATATGTAATACGATACAATAGAAAATCAATTGTGTCTCATTAGCGGAGCTTGAGAGGTCATTACAAAAGTTCAATACCTACTTGACTAAAATGTATGAAACAGCAGATTTTTTTTTCGAGATTTCAGTATTGGTGCCATAGTGAAAGTTGGTTAGTTCGATCGTCTAAAGCACCTCTTAAAGTTTGTCGGGATATTTTATAAACACTTTGTATTTGAATCGAGAATGCAACTATCCTATAACATTTTGGTTTCAATTTTTTCGACAAACACATTTACCCGTAGATATGAATAAAGGGGAACACCCAAATATTCCGAAATATTTTGTTCCGAATTTCGATGCTCCGAATTTCAAAAGTACGAATTTCATAATACCTAAGAATTATAATGTCTATTATTAAAAATCACGAATTTATTTCACCGAAAGTCATAAATGCGACTTGTTTGTTTTCCGATTTTCATTTGTTCGAAGAATCAATTACCTAATGCTCGCTGGGTTCTCGGTCCGAAAAACGACATTCCGATTTTCAATTTTCCAAATAACCTGCTAAAATTAGGATTCTGATTCAATTAGTATAACATTCAGTTACATATATAAATTCAAAATCTTTATGTAACGTTTAACGTAGGTGTCTATGGGTCAATGTATCTTTTTAATCTTTGTTTTTTTTTTCTCCTTTTTTGATGTTTTTCAATGTGTATTCCTGTATTGTGTCTTTTGTTGCACTGAATAAACGTTTTATCTATCTAATTTAAAAACGTCTACTTTGTTATTAATATTTGTGTATTAATATTATTTGTGTTTTCTTTTTCTCCTTATATATGTTTCCGGTCAAACCCGATTTTAGGATGAAATTCGCCTAGGCCAAACCAGTTCTCGCTACACGCGATAGGACAAACCCTTCGGAGACATCGGTTGCATGGTTGCGGTCCGTCGATATAGGATGCAAGAGCGAGCGAAGGGTACCCCGAGGTTAGGTTACTTTAAACCCTTTACACAGAAATAGGGCCCCCCGCGAAGCGGGGCTCCGTCGACATAGGATGCAAGAGCAATGACAATACAAATACCTTTACCGTGCATCGAAGTCAAGTAGTATCGCAGTGAAAATCTTTCGCGGTAAGGTGCATCGAAGATCGAAGTGTAGTGGCGTCGCAGAGACGGGTTTTTCGTAGTAACTTGCATCGCAATTTTGTAGCATCGTATTAGCATTTATCGATATTTTGTGCTTGAAATTCCGTATTCTAAGCACTCCTATATTCGTCTTGCTATTCAGTTTTACAAGGCGTTTTTAGTCGGAATTATAATTAATCGGAATTCTTATTTTTGATGTTTCGAATTATCATTGATTCGGACTTTTGTTATTCGATCTATTGAAACTCGGTATTTTGAAACGTTAGGAATATTGAAATTTCGGAATTATAAAAATAGGATGAATGATAAATCGTAGTTGTTATATTATGAATTTTGAACCTCATTCTCATTCTCATTCGGAATTATGAAAATAAATCGGTGTTTTGAAATTCGTATTTGTGACTGTCGGAATAAAGTTTTTCGTATTTATCCCATGAATAAAGTATTAAAACTAAGTAAATATTATGTGCGAAACGATTATTTTCAATTTTAAATACGTTCGAAATTACGTTACGTTTACTGGGCGTTCGTGTTAGGCTCACAGTGTTGGAAACCTATTAGTTTGATCTGATTTTCACTAACTCTAATTACTTATGATGGATTACATTATAGTGCACTCTTAAATAATTGATTGCTGACAGTTACACAGCCAGGTGTTTACATTTAAACAAATTCTATCACACTTTTTTACTTAAACATTTTAATGTTTTAACTTTCGTAGCATATAATCCGTATAGTTAGCACGAAGTGTCTATACACACTGATTTATAAGTAATGCGCCGTTTCTGGCTACAACTTGAATACGATGCTTCTCGATAATGGCAGATATAGATAGCATTCTTAGGTATCGTGGGAAACTCTTAACTTGTACGAAGTCATTAAAATTCTAGTGCAATGCATGTGACTGATGTTTTTGCTAGAAGCGCCTATAATGTCAACCTATAGCATTATCATCAATAGGATGAGTACACATTTGATTTGCGCTTATTGTTCAGACGCCAGCACATCAAGCTACTACAATCTGTCAAATTTCTATAATAAATTTTCAACTTTGTCGCTAAAGCATTAGGTTCAAGGTTGATTGGGAAAATTTGGCAGTTTCGGGAAGCTTGATGTGCTTACATTAGTTAGGTTCATACCTAGCAAGATAACAATTTCGGAAACAGTTACGGATGCAAGCGACAGGCTATTATTTAGGACATGCAGACCATGTTAAGCATACATAACAATAAAACACTTTATTCTCAAAAATTCAAAAGAGCCACTTACATGAGGATATATAAGATAATATAATGTAATAAACTCATTCTAGGTCACCGTCACTCAAGTACAAGACTTAAATTGTTAGGTACAAGGTATGCTTTTCCCAGGGAGAAGTAGAACGACTCAAAACTGCTATATGCTCTATACATAACACGCAAACATGAAATAACTTGACAACACTACTTTTGATACACACCGCGCCGAAAACGTTCTGAAACTCTTAATAAAGTCTCCAGATTAACATGCAGGAAAAAAAATAACCAGTGTGGAAACTGTAACCGTGAATTCAGCATCCTAGATCCCCATTTTTCGTGGGTAAAAAAAAATTGTTGTTCCATACATTTTGACCGCTGATTTTGTAAACATCCGTACTTAATTTTCAATAATTCTCATTCCAGCTACGATACTCCTGAAGGCACATCGGCCCACGAGAGCGGTTCCCCACGCGCCCAGGGCCCCGAAGGTCCTGCAGTGACTGCCGAAGGTGGCTTCTCATTCCGCACCCCCGATGGCCAGCAGGTCTCGCTCACCTACACCGCCGACGAGAACGGCTTCCACCCCACTGGCTCGCACATCCCCACGCCGCCACCCATCCCAGAAGCCATCCTTCGCTCCATTGAGTTCAACAGGCAGCATCCTTCATCGTGAGTTTTTGAAACAGTAGTGTTTATCAAGGGGCCTAAAAAGGCCACTTTGGCAGAATCATAAAAGGATAACATTATGAATCATAATATGGCGAAGACGTTCCGTGTTTTTATTTTTTTCGCTGCACTACGTAGGTATAATCAAAGAGATTGGGATTGGATTTGGATTGAATTGATTGGTATTTTAGCACAGACAAAAAAAAAAATAACTAAAAAATCCGTCACCAATGGGATTTGATACGATTAACTTAACTGTCCATTATGGTCTTTCAAAATGTATGATAATCCCTAACATTACCAACCTTGCCGTTAGCGTTAGTAACTGGATTCAATTTCAAAAGGGGCTGGACAAAGTGACAATCTATCAGAGATAAAGAAGATGGAAGAGTCAAAAATATGTTGGATGGACATTAGCTACTTAAAAGATTATTTCAATCTTGCGGGGTAATTACGTAACACATTAAAAGTAGCAATGTGTTTCATTTTGACAGTTTAACAACATTAGTTGCATTACTTACGTTGTTGAGCAGACAGATTTTACGAACATATGAAGCAAAGGATCAGCAATATGATTCAGATTGCGGTAGAAAATGTGTTACGCAAGTTATGGTGCTGTTTAAAGTCGTTGTAGTGCTTAATACGAAACGTTTTAAAAGCGATTGCCTCTTGCCTAAGTCCTCAGGTTCGGCTGTTAGTTTTTTTCTTCAGGAATTTCTTAGTAGAAAACTAGTCTGAATTTGTGATATTACATAGCTGGCGAAATTTGGGTGGATTATTCAGCGGTGGCCCTAGAATTTTTTTAACGTGGTGACCATCTATGTACCATGTTCCTATGATATTTGCATATGCAGTTGTTGCTTGCTTTTGCTTGCTTGTGGACAGTCCACCAGGCACCAGTCATTGATGATAGTAACTTACTATATAGCCGATCGTCGAGGCACTGAATTCAACCAAAGTGGTGGTCGCATTTTGGTTGATTTCAGCGCCTCTCCCATTATGGCGCCCGGTGCCGTGGCACCGCTCGCACCGCCCTAGGGCCGCTACTGGGATTATTCACCTTTTCCTTCAGGAAATACAGTCGTTGTGTTCTTGTACAGCTAGCAAACATAGCATTATGCAACAGGGACTGTTCAAGCACCGCTGAAATATGTGATGTATAAGAGAATAAGAGATAAATATTTTATTTGGAATTCGCACAAGAAATACAAAAGGAACATTTTAAAGTAACAAAATTAACATTAAAAACAACAAAAAAAGAAGAAAAAAAAAGACCAGTGCGAGGTCAAAAATACTCCTAAAAATGTATACCGCATTGTTGGTATTTTGATAGGGTTCGTATCCGGATCTGCTGGTCGATTCTGTAACCATCTCACCGTGAAAACTTAGGTGAAGTGAGCGTGGAGTGAGCTGTCAATTCCTAACAAAAACAAACTCACTTCACCTAAGTTTTCACGGTGAGATTTTTACAGAATCGACCAGTGTTAGTATGTGTTTATTCAGCATAAACACATACTAACAAGTTGTCGGTTTTATTTTCAGTGACGGGGGCTCCTACAACGGCGGCGGTGGCGGACGCAACTACTACTGAAAATGTTCGTGAAAAACCCGTACCTTATAAGAATAATGACGTGTCTCATGATTCTTATCCCGTACCTCAAACCGTGGACTGTGATATCGAAATAACGTACAATTATAACAATGTTGCTATTTATTAAATGGTGTATTTTATGTAATGTTAATTTAATATACCAGATGTATTTTCTTAAATAAAGAAAGTTATGCTCTGATGTTTTAGTAAGTATATTTATTTTGTTGTTCGTAAATAGTGCTTATTGTGAAACATGATATTAATTTTCACGCTCATGTCACGATTTTCCGGCAGAGGATATAAAAATATTTACCTCACATGATTGTTTGGTTTGATGCGAAAATAATGTAGTCCGTGTGAATGATACATATCTCTAGCTAATAAATAAGTTCAAGCCGATTGAATTCTAAAAACCCCTAATAATGGGGTTAGGAAGAAAATGGATGGGAAGACGGTCCTTCAAATATTACCTGCATAAGTAAAATTATATATTATGCTCTCATATTTCAAATATGAGATCATACATAATCATTACCTGCCTAGCTTTTCCCCATCTATGTTGGGGTCGGCTTCCAGGTTCACCGGATGCAGCTGAATACCAGTATTTTACCTAAATGAAGCGATTGCCTTCTACAAATCGGTTATTCGGTAATACGATACCCTTGGTCAGACTGGTTGTCAGACTTCCGGCAAATATGAGATCATTATGACATCTTTATGTGAGGGTTCGCAGTTATTCGCAGTTTTCATTGTTATTTTACCTCTGATTTTGTATCACAATGATCTTTACTCCGCCACTACGGGATACGGAACACTGCTCTGGATCTTCTTACTTCATACTTGAGTAAAAGGATTCAGAGCGTTGACGTTAATGGAAAAAGATCACCCGGATCTATAGTAACAATGGGAGTCCCACAGGGCTCAATTCTTGGTCCTTTCTTGTTTCTTATTTATATTAATGACTTGCCGTATCTCATAAAGGATAATCATGATATAGTGTTGTTTGCAGATGACACTTCTCTTTTGTTTAAACTTAAACGTCAGCAGTTGGTTACTGACGATATAAATAACGCGATCTCGAAAGTAGTCCACTGGTTCAATGTTAATAATTTGCTTTTAAACGAGAAAAAAACCAAATGCATTAAGTTTACGCTACCCCACGTCAGGCAGGTGAAAACTAATGTGTTGATAAAGGGCGAGGAATTGAATCCTGAAGACAACACAGTATTCTTGGGCATAACTTTGGATGCTAAGCTTCAGTGGGGTCCACATATAGATAAATTTATCCAAAAAGCTAAGTTCTGCAGCATACGCTGTTAGAAAAATTCGTAATTTAACTGATATAGAGACTGCCCGTTTAGTGTACTTTACCTATTTTCATAGTGTAATGTCGTACGGTATTCTATTGTGGGGAAATGCCGCCGATATTCAGACTATCTTTGTTTTGCAGAAGGGAGCTGTTCGGTCAATTTATAAATTAAGTCCGAGACACTCTCTCAGAGACAAATTTAAAGAAATTAATGTAATGACTGTGCCTTCTCAGTATATTTATGAAAATCTTTTATATGCCCATAAAAACATAAAATTGTTTAAAAAATACAGTGATATCCATAATATAAGTACTAGAAACAAACACAAATTTGTTGTACCTACAACAAGGCTCAAGAAAATAAGTGGCTCGTTCAGATGCCAATGTATACGCTTTTATAATAAACTACCAAGCCACGTTCAAGATCTAAGCCTTAATAAATTCAAATCATTCATTAAACGTAAGTTGTGCCAGAAAGCTTTTTATACCGTTAAAGATTATATTGAGGACAAAAAGGCTTGGGATTGAGCTGCTTCCAATTTCTGCATTTTTAATGTTTTTTTTTTATATACACATTGACATTATTTAATTTTTTTTTATAAACAATGACATTTGCTTACTTTGTAAAGTATTATTTATTTTATTTATTGTGAATGTGAAGACGATGTGGGTCATTTTATTAATTTTATATTTATTTTTATTATTCCCTGTTCTGTTAGATTTTTTTTTGATCATTGTCTGGCAGTTTGAGTAATTAATGTGGCCTACCCAAATGTCCTTTCTTTGGTATTGTTCGTCGAATCGTTGAGCTCCTTAGGTTTTGAGTTGAACTGCACGATTTCTGACAAGTGCGTGCACTGACTGGACAGGTCCTCTCAATCTGTGTGGTTCTTTCCTCAAAAGACCATCTCAGACATCGATCTACATGGTCTTCATATAACCTGACCAAGATTATGTCTGGACTTTAAAAGAGACTGTGACCTCTGAGTTTGTTTCGGCCTTTCTTCTCAGAGTAGTCAGATAGGAAACGCCGACCTCGTCTAGTTTAAAAAAAAACATGATTGATGTGTAAAAGTGTTTGTACAAACCTACTTACAAAAATAAAATAATTTATCATTTATTTATCATTTATTATCATTAGTATAAGGTTGCTGTCAGAAGTAAAACAACTGTACAAAAACTCAGACCAATACCACGGGTTCTTCAGTAAGTTAGTATGCGTATGTCACAGCCAGACACATGATTAATGCAAAACCTGAAAAAAGTTTTGGATTTGTTGCTGATTATACATTAAGTATTGTGGCCGTCCAAAGAAAAATTATAATCATTAAACAAAATGAATTATTCAATGGACCGACGAATTTCATTGTGATATTATACCGTATTGTTATCATTGTATTTCATAACAAAACGAAGTAATAAAATCATAAAGACAATTTAATTTATACTTCCTATTTTTATTTAGGGATACGTTTGGTAGATGATTAGTAATCATGATTATAAATATAATCAGGATTGGTAATGGGCCTGTAACTGCTACTGCATAGGCCATTTTTGATACTGAGAAGGAATTACTTGCGAATGGCTCGTACAAACAGGCGCGACTAGCGATATAATCGTGCGCGACACAAAGGCACCGCTCGTTGCGCGACTTGCGGTGCCTTTGTGTCGGGTGCGATTTTATCGCGGGTCGCGCCTGATTGAAGGAGTCTTTATTTAGAGAGGGGTTGAAGAATAAGAATAGATCTTAAAGTCTCGCTCTCTCACAATTTATGTTTCTATAATGTTTTCAGGGATGCTTAGGATTGACTGGGTCATATTTTTTTAAGGAATGCATTATGGTACTTGCCACGTCCGAATCCACAACCTCAACTTCGAGAAGCGACGACGTACTTAGACGTAGTATTCACATCCACTAAAGCGATTATGGGGAGAGATGTGTCTATAGCAAACTAACAAAACGCTTTAAAGAAAATGCTATAGGATAGTTGTATTTTTAAAGAAAGAAGGAGAAGATGTATCAATTCGTCACGTATATATATTTTTTGGTGTATGTAAACCGATTACTCCGTCAATTGTGGACCAAGTTTGAAAATCTATTTTTTGTTTGAAGGGGTGTACTCTCGATGACAATGGGACCACCATTGTCATCAAGTTGGAATCTGATAAGAGGATCCCATGGAAATCGAGGGAAACCCTCAAATTTTATAGACAAAGCTATAGCGATTTGGGTATTTTTTATAGTAGCTCGTGCATGTGCTCTCGGAAAGCATCATTTGGTGAAGTGGAACCGATGATGAAGACCACAGACGGCCACCGGAACTACTCAATTAATAATAAGTATTTCACAAGTTGTGATTCGATTACTTTAATATGGTTGCTAAGCAATTTATGCTCGTTACAATGCTAATGGTGAAATGGAGCTGATGGTGAAATACCATGAGAACTCCTCAATAATTAACGTCCCTGCATCTGGAAAAGCAATATTTTGTAAAAGGCGATGAGCAAGTTGACACTATGCTATTGGAACTTAGATAAATTATAAGCAGACCCACTAAAAAACGAGAAATAAAAAACTTTTTACAAAAAAAAAACCGACTTAAAAAACCACTACAACGTGAAAAATAACTTTAATTTCGAAAGTCGGTGGCAAAAAACTAAAATACAGATCCAAAGACACTGTCTTCCGAATTTAAAGTTATTTTTCACTTTGTAGTTTTCTTAAGTAGGTTTTTTTTTTTGCTAAATAGTTTATCGGTTAAAGTATAGTTCGAATTAAAGTTACCTCTATTACATCGCACGTTTGGTAAGGCCCCTGGCTGGAGGAGAGCGCTCATCTCAGTGCACATCTTGGCGTGCAGCATCGTAAGTTACACCCTAGCTGTTAAACCTCTCCTTTCATATTCACCCAAAAACTTATGTATCTATTTTTATGTAAACAATCTATATACAAAATTTCAAAACTGTATCATGAAAAATCACTAAGTTATAAGCTTGTTAAGTTACCTGTTTATCCGTACAAAAACATGCTTACCCGCGCCGCTTGCGCCGCGCCGTCTTGCACTCATTGATAATAGTACCTAGGTACTTAACCGTTCGACGCGGAGATTGGATATCCTACTTAGTGTCGCTCAGTGTCCAACTTTTAACCTTTTTTATATATTTTTGGGACAAAATATAACAGGGGGTAAAAATTATTTGAATCGATTCAGTTACTTATTCTTAACAAACTATATTCAGATTTCGCATATACTAAGAATAACGTTGTATACAGGGTTATTGGTAAAACATTAACAACGTCTTAAGAGGTCATTGAACTCATCCTTATGAACAACTTTTAATAAGGGACCAAACCTGAAATCGCGAAAAGAAAATCAGCTGTTCCCTACATTTACCTTCGTTTATCTTGTCATAATGTAGGGAACAGCTGATTTTTTTTTCGCGATTTCAATTTTGGTCGGAGGTGATACTTTTCTTTAAGAAGGGCGACAATGCCCTTATTAAGAATTATAGGCCCATCTGACTTCTGAGCCATGTCTACAAGCTGTTTTCGAGAGTCATCACGAACCGTCTCGCGCGCAGGTTTGACGACTTCCAGCCTCCCGAACAAGCCGGATTCCGTAATGGCTTTAGCACTGTAGACCACATACATACGCTGCGACAGGTTATACAGGAGGCCGAAGAGTATAACCTGCCTCTCTGCTTAGCGTTTGTGGACTACGAGAAAAAATTTGATTCGATCGAGACATGGGCTGTACTGCAGTCTCTTTAACGGCGAGAGTGGCCTATGGGGCGCGTGACCAAAATGTACCCGGGAAAAGATGGGGTCGTGCGCGTAGCTGACATTGTCACTAAAGGCGGAACGTTGAAGAAGCCCGCTAGAAAGTTAGCCAAATTGGAAGGGCTCCAATAGCTGTTGCGACATCGCTGCACGAGGGGGATGCATCGCATCGGGATGGTGTTGCAACCTTTTTATATATAATATACTAGCGGTCGCCCGCGGCTCCGCCCGCGTGGATTTCGGTTTTCGCGACAAAAAGTAGCCTATGTGTTATTCTGATTTATATAACCTATAGCGGTCCCCCGCGGCTTCGCCTGCGTGGATGTCGATTACCGCTACAAAAAGCCTAAGTTTGATTCCATGTGTTCAACTACCCAAAAGTAAATTCAGCATTTTAGCCGACAAACAGGCAGATAAACAAACAGACTTTCGCATTTATTTTATTAGCAGGATAAGATAACTTCATGTGTTAAATATTGTTTTAAAGGCTAAAATTTTTGTAAAAAAGTTACAGAATTATGAGCTTCCCTATAAACAACATTGATGTATTTTGTTCGGCAAGACGTTGTGAACGTTCAGGGGAAGATTCTTCAATACGACGTATTCTTGCTGCCATTGCTTGAGAACTGTGTTTAGAAAGTTGTGACCTCGTCCTTTTAGGCATTTTGCAGACTTTAGATATATTTGTAGATATGTAACAAACAAAGAATATATATAATTTAGAAAATGTTAATGGCGTGTAATATTTTAGCTCAGAAAACAACTGTTTAGCCCCAAAAAGAACTGTTTTTTAGCCCTGTAAAGAACTGGTTTTAGCCCTGAAAAGAACTGTTGTTTAGTTCTGAAAAGAACTTTTGTTTAATTCTGAAAAGAACTTTTGTTTAGTTCTGAAAAGAACTTTTATATAGGTCTGAAAAGAACTTTCATATAGCTCTGAAAAGAACTTTTATATAGCTTTGAAAAGAAACTTTTATGTAGCTCTGAAAATAACTTTTTGTTAGGTTTAGTTTTAACAACGGAATCTAAAAGTTTTCGTAGGAAAATTATTAGAAACCGCACGCGACCGCTGCGTAAGGAGCCGACCGAGCCGCGCGGGTACCTTACTCATAGACCTAAACTCCCCTCCCGCATCCGCACCCCCGCCTTGGCACAAAATACAGATAGTACAGAAATCAATCACGTGTATGTACTTTACTTTTTACCGACTTCACAAAAAGGAGGAGGTACTATGTTCGGATGTTTGTATGTATTTTTTTTTTTTTTTGTATGTTTGTTCATCGATTACTCCGCCAATTGACGACGGATTTTCAAAATTATTTTTTTGTTCGAAAGTAGATAGTTCTGAGGTGGTCCCATTGTCACCAATTTAGGATCTGATGATGGGATCTTAGAGAAATCGAGAGCAACCCTCAAATTTTATAGGCTCACTTATTGTTTTTCGCATATTTTATGAAGTATCTTGTGCATTTGCGTACGGTTGTCACCATCTCAGGTAGCTGGGCTGATGATGGAAGGTACAACTCCTTAACAGTAAGAAGTTACTCGAACAGGCAAGGACTGTTTTAGTAAAGTGTTTTGATGTTTGATAGGGCATTTGCCACATTTGGTCTCATGATCATCAAGTTATGACCTGGGGGCCTAAAAAGGCTACTTTGGCAGAATCATAAAAGGATAACAGAATGGACAGTTAACTGTTAAGTTAATCGTATCAAATCACATTGGTGAAGCATTTTTCAGTTTTTTTTTGTCTGTGCTAAAATACCAATCAATCCAATCCAAATCCAATCCCAATCTCTTTGATTGTACCTACGTAGTGCAGCGAAAAAAAAAGAAAAACACGGACTGTCTTCGCCATTTTATAATTCCTTTTATGATTCTCCAAAGTGGCCTTTTTAGGCCCCCTGATGCTGATAATAATATATATTTATGGTTTTTTACTCTTTTTTAGATGTCAAAGTAAAAGTCAGTTTTGTCAGCAATTAAATATTCTAATCAATATTGGTAGGGAAGCCCTTACACCGCATTATATTGTAGTCTTTGGGAAGCCCAGAGGGTTTTTGAGCAAGCATATTCAGAGCAAGAAGTTGATAGCTGTGTAGGTGTGGCATGTGGCATCTCTAAAACAAATATAAATCTGATTACCTTACTTCATACTATATAATTTTTCTTTCAGCAGAAAAAATGAATGATAATGTGCCATCGACTTCACATGGATTTCCATCAACATCAACGTATATTGGTCCAACGCAACGGGGTGGCAAAAAGCTATTAAGAGCTGGTCATGAATATTATATAAAAATACAAAATAAAGATAAATAAATAAATAAATAAAATAATAAATTCTTTATTTCACCAAAAGCCAATTCATAACAATATTCAAAGACAAAAGAGCGTAGAGGCTTATAACTAGGTCACAATAATTTAAATACTCTGACTCCTAAACTAGGTGTAGGTGCCTGTGTCTTAGGAGTCAGTGATTCTTCGTTACAAACAAAGCCATATTATACTAAAACGGGACGTTTCAACAATAAGTAAATGGTGTAAAAGAAAAACAGTATAAAATTTATGTAAGGGAAACACTAAAGAAAGACGTTTAACTGTGTGGAGTGGCGAATTAATGTAAGGTCTGAGTGTGTGTGTAGTGAGTAAGTGTAGGATGTATGTGTGTAAATGTAGTGAGTAGGTGTAGTGTGGGTGTAGTGAGAAGAGTGGGGTGTAGTCACTGCATATCCGTTTAAGGTTAAAATTAGATTTAGGTAGTTAATTTTCATTGTAAATTACCCAGTAGAAGATCCTCAGTGTTATCATAACTCAGTGTTTGGAGATAATCTCTAAGTAAGTTTTTGCATTGGTATTTAGGGCACGAATAAATTTTTAACTTTTTAATTAGGAAGTTGTACATTTTAATGCTATTAACGTAGAATTGGCGTTTGGCAAAGGCAGTTCTGTGGCGTTCATGAGGGAAAACGTTATGCTTAAGTCTGCCAGTCGGTTCCTTTGGAGGGCGGACAGAGTGTTTGCGTAGGGTCGCCAGAAGCACATAAAGTTGCCTTACTGTGAGAACCTTGCAATCGGAATAGAGCTGCACAGTGGGGTATCTACGTGGACGAGAGAGCATTACCTTAAGGACAGCTCTCTGGGCTCTCTCAAGGCGGATAAATACATTTTGGGTGGCACCACCCCAAACGGGCAAGCAGTACGTTAGAACAGATCGGCATAGGGCAAAATATACTAGTTTAAGCGTGTCGTTATCAGCAGAGTTTCTCAACTTCTTGAATACGTATATTAGCTTACGTATGCGGGACGTGACTTTGACTATATGGGGGTGCCAGTTGAGATGCTCGTCAATGAGTACTCCTAGATACCTTACACAAGTGGATTTGGCAAGGCAGAGGCAGCTACACTGCGTTGAGGAACCGCAAGTGTGTGCTTTTAGGGTAAGGGCATTTGAGGGGACACAGATTTGACCGAATTGCAAAGGGAACGTATACCGATTTATCGACATTTAGAGTGAGCATGTTATTAGCCAGACATTTCATTACGTGGGACAGCGCAGCCTCGGCGTGTTGGTATGTCTGGGGCCAGTCATAACCATCTACAACAAGGGCAGTGTCATCCGCGTATGTGTATATCTTACAATTTTCAAGAGGCAGTTTGCAGAGTTCATTTATATAAATGAGAAAGAGAGTAGGCCCTAGAATGCTGCCTTGTGGAACCCCGTATGTCATTGGAAGCTCGTCACTTTCGTATAGGCCGATTTTTACAATTTGGGTACGATCGCTGAGATAGTCTGCGAAGATTTTCAATGGGTGTCCACGTATTCCAATGCTTTCCATTTTACTCAATAAGGCTGGGGCAGAAACGGTGTCAAATGCCTTTGACAGATCAAGGAAAATTCCCAGGCACTTGTGTTTACTATCTAGCGTCCTAGCCACGTGATTAGACAAATCCATGACTGCGTCTTCGGTACTAATTCCTTTTCTGAAACCATATTGGTTATTCGCTAAGATGTTGTTTGCGTCGAGAAAACTGGTCAGGTTCTTATACAGTATTCGTTCTAATATCTTTGACATTGCTGTTAAAATCGAGATTGGACGGTAGTTGTTGACATCGTCTCTGCACCCAGACTTGTGAATAGGGTGAACTACTGCTTTTTTAAACGCCTTTGGAAAGACACCTGCACTTATAGACAAGTTACAGATATGTGTAATAACCGGAACTAATACGCATCTCGAGGCCTTTATTATTTTAGACGGTATACAGTCTGAGCCAGTAGCACAATCAGTCCTAAGACCCAAAATAATGGAGTCAACATCGCTTTCGGTTACCTCAAGGAGGGCCATTGAACTACACGACTCAGAATTCGACACAGAACTGTGTACCATTGAGGGTGGTTTAAATTTCGAAGCCAAGCCACTGCCTACATTAGCAAAAAAGTTGTTGACGTGATTAAGTGAGGATTTTGGATTATCAGTTAAATGTAACAGGTCAAAAGAAGTTGAAGACTGAGTTTGAAGATCCGAAACTTTCTTAATAACATTCCAAGTAGCTTTAACATTATTTTTTGCGTTACGAAACTGTTCCTTTTCATACGAGCGTTTAAGTTTTCTCAGCAGGGAGTTACAGAAATTGCGATAGCGAGTGTAGGTGATTCTTAATATTAGGTTATGTTACGACTTTTTGAGTTTAACATGCATGCGATCACGGTGTCGTATACAGCGGAGTAACCCTGGCGTGATCCAGGGCTTCAAATTACGTTCTCTTCTTGGAACAGTATGTTCCCGAGTGTGCTTTATGACAATAGACGAGAGATTACCTATTAACGCATCTGCAGCATCATTAGGATCCGAGATTGAAAGCATTGGAGACCAGTCATGGGTTTTGATATTCTCAATAGCGGATTCGTAGTCTATTTTTGATCTAGTGCGGCTCACATCCAAGTTGGCACTCCTGGTTTGTAAAAACAGAAGCAACGGTTCGTGATCCGTTATGGATGAGTCAATAACGAAAGTAGTAGCTGGTTTATTTGTTTTGAGTAAAGATGGAAACTCCTTGCGGCGGTGTCTACAAAAGAAGATTTGAATGATGAATGAATGATTTTATTTTTGTAAGTAGGTTTGTACAAACACTTTTACACGTCAATCATGGTTTTTTAAAACTAGATGAGGTCGGCGTTTCCTATCTGACTACTCTGAGAAGAAAGGCCGAAACAAACTCAGAGGTCACAGTCTCTTTTAAAGTCCAGACCTAATCTTGGTCAGGTTGTATGAAGACCATGTAGATCGATGTCTGAGACGGTCTTTTTTTGTTGATTTGCTCTGCAACTATAAATACCGACCATGAGATGCTAATATTAAACGAAACTAAACATTCCCATGAAAGCATGAGTGTAGAAGATAGTGACATAAAAATACAAATGGATAAGTGCTCTCAAGCCGTTCCAAAAGATTTGCCTATTCCAATTTCTGCTATATTTGAAGAAAACATGGATACTCTCAAAGACAAGGGCTCAAATCTGGTAAGGAATCTACCTGTCTTTAGGAACGTACAGAATAGGCTGTATAAAAAAAGGAATGAATCTATTGGTGCAAAAACAGTTAGATTTAGCAAGGCAACTGTTGTTGAAATACCTGAAAAATATATGTTTCTACTATTCGCCGACTATAACGATGGTGAAAATCGCATCCTAGTCTTTTGTGACGAGAAAATGAAGTATTACTTAAGATTTGGTAAGCGATTCTTTATTGATGGCACATTCAAAATTTGCCCAACAATATTCTACCAGCTTTTCACAGTGCATGCAGATATAGGTAGTAATAATGACTATGTCAATGTCGTGCCGGTCCTATATGCCTTGTTACCCGACAAGAAGGTGTCCACTTACGAACTTTTATTTGATATTATAAGAAGTTAAATACCTGAATGGGAGCCGAGTAACGTGTCAATGGATTTTGAAGTTCCAGCTATTCAAGCGCTGAAAAAAACTTTCCCAGATGTGAAAATAACGGGCTGTTTCTTTCACTTTTGTACAAGTCTTTGGCGTAAAGCAAAAGAGCTGGGTGTGTTCAAAACACAAACGGGTAAGATGCATGTAAAACTTTTTGCTGCTTTGTCTCATCTTCCACCAGAATCAATTGATGAAGGTTGGCTTTATATAATGGGAGAATGTTCTAATAGCGACAACATCATAAAATTTAACGGCTACTTTGTCAAGACCTGATTGGAAAACTCAACACTAGCAAATGATAAACGATTTTATTTTTGTAAGTAGGTTTGTACAAACACTTTTACACGTCAATCATGTTTTTTTTAAAACTAGATGAGGTCGGCGTTTCCTATCTGACTACTCTGAGAAGAAAGGTCGAAACAAACTCAGAGGTCACAGTCTCTTTTAAAGTCCAGACATAATCTTGGTCAGGTTATATGAAGACCATGTAGATCGATGTCTGAGATGGTCTTTTGAGGAAAGAACCACACAGATTGAGAGGACCTGTCCAGTCAGTGCACGCATTTGTCAGAAATCGTGCAGCTCAACTCAAAACCTAAGGAGCTCAAAGATTCGACGAACAATACCAAAGAAAGGACATTTGGGGTAACTATTTAGTAATCTGTGATTTGGGTAGGCCACATAAATTACTCAAACTGCGAGACAATGATCAAAAAAAAATCTAACAGAACAGAGGGAATAATAAAAAAAATATATAAAATTAATAAAATGACCCACATCGTCTTCACGTTCACAATAAATAAAATAAATAATACTTTACAAAGTAAGCAAATGTCATTGTTTATAAAAGAAAATAATAATGTCAATGTGTATATAAAAAAAAAAAAAACATTCAAAATGCAGAAATTGGAAGCAGCTCAATCCCAAGCCTTTTTGTCCTCAATATAATCTTTAACGGTATAAAAGGCGTTCTGGCACAACTTACGTTTAATGAGAAGGCACAGTCATTACATTAATCTCTTTAAATTTGTCTCTGAAAGAGTGTCTCGGACTTAATTTATAAATTGACCGAACAGCTCGCTTCTGCAAAACAAAGATAGTCTGAATATCGGCGGCATTTCCCCACAATAGAATACCGTACGACATTACACTATGAAAATAGCTAAAGTACACTAAACGGGCAGTCTCTATATCACTTAAATTACGAATTTTTCTAACAGCGTATGCTGCGGAACTTAGCTTTTTGGATAATTTATCTATATGTGGACCCCAAATACTTGGAACACTTATCAAGCATTGCACAAAACCAATAACACCGTGGAAGTATGCAACAATCACATTAATAAAAACTTTTTTACAAAAAAAACAACCGACTTCTAAAAACACTATAAATAAAGAGAAAAATAACTTTAATTTCGGAAGTCGGTGTCTTTGGATTTGTATTTTAGTTTTTGCCACCGACTTCCGAAATTAAAGTTATTTTTCTCTTTATTTATAGTGTTTTTGGAAGTCGGTTGTTTTTTTTGTAAAAAAGTTTTTATTTTTCACTTTTTAGCGGGTCAGTTTGTAATTTATCTAAGTTATAATAGCCTAATGTCAACTGCTTATCACCTTTTACCGATACATGGACGTTAATTGTTGAGGAGTTCTCCTAGTAAGAACCAGGAGAACAGGAGCTGATTGAGAAGTCACCATCAGCTCCACTTCACCATACGCATTGTAATGAGCATAAATTGCTTAGCAGCCATATTAAAGTAATCGAATCGCAACCCGTGAAATATTTGTCATTGAGTAGTGCCATTTGTGGTCTTCATCATCAGTTCCACTTTACCAAATCATAATTTCCGAGAGCAAATGCTCAAGTTACTTTAATAATAAAAACAAGGCAAGACAAATTTTGCTAAGGGCCAAGTTTATGTTACGCTTAGTCGTGTAAAGACGCTGTACGACATTGTATTATGCGACTTGGAACCTACCAAATTGCTAAATAGACCACATGACGAAAAGGCATTGCGTGAAATGCAACGATTGAGGCTTTTATAAATCATCATCAGCCAATTGCAGTTCACTGCTGGACGTAGACCTCCCGAAGTTTGCGCCAACGTTCGCGATCCTCCGCTTCTCTCATCTAGCCACTACCGGCAACCTTTGTTAGGATAATTATACAGAAGAAAAACTCGCAAAAGTATTTCACTTTAAGAAGTATTTATTAGTTTTTAGACTAGATGCTGATAATCCTGGCTGCAGCATCAGGCCAACTTATGTCAACATTGCATTGAACTTAACATTTAGTCCTGTTTAAAATGAGCCCAAACACGACTACGGTGCTGTAATTTCAAGGTTTGTACTTTTTCTGATGCTCGACTGGCTTCAGCATCAGGTCTCTATGTACTTCGGTGTTCCTCATTAACAGTACGTTTATCCACACATCGAGCCCTTTTCAATGAGCCTAAACACGATATATCTGCTGTTAGTTGTCGAGGAGTTAGGTACTCTGCAGACTATCCTGACTGCAGCATCAGGTCATAACTTGATGATCATGAGACCAAATGTGGCAAATGCCCAATCAAACATCAAAACAATTTACTAAAACAGTCCTTGCCTGTTCGAGTAACTTCTTACTGTTAAGGAGTTGAACCTTCCATCATCAGCCCAGCTACCTGAGATGGTGACAACCGTACGCAAATACACAAGATACTTCATAAAGTATGTGAAAAACAATAAGTAAGCCTATAAAATTTGAGGGTTGCTCTCGATTTCTCTAAGATCCCATCATCAGATCCTAACTTAGTGACAATGGGACCACCTCAGAACTATCTACTTTCGAACAAAAAAAGCATTTTGAAAATCCGTCGACAATTGGCGGAGTAATCGATGAACAAACATACAAAAAAAAAAAAAAAAAAACCTTACAAACAGCCGAACATAGTACCTCCTCCTTTTTGTGAAGTCGGTAAAAATACGTCGAAATTAAGCCAAATATTGCTCAACTTTTACAAGGATTGAGTAAGGGTGCGGCTTATTACTCGACTATGGTGAAATGTCCTAGTATCAAAATATCAAAGCGGCTGCCTGAAAGCAAGGAAAGAAAGAATAAGATCGACTACGCTATAGGTGAACTACTCAGCGGCCAGATTAGTGTAGGCCATTGTTTAGAAAAATTGAAAAAAAAATTAATCCCGTGAGTCTGACTAAGGATCAAGTACGTATCGGATTATTATTTTAAGTTTTTTGGATTATTGATTCTTATTAGTTAATTTCAAAACTATATTATTATTAGTTACCAAATCTTATAGAAAAAATAAATAATAATAAGAATAATCTAATAGAAGAACCTTATATTTTTCAGGTATTTCAACAACAGACAGGATAGGACATTTCACCATGGCCTACACTAATCTGACCACTGAGTAGTTCACCTATAGCGTAGTTGATCTTATTCTTTCTTTGCTCCAGTTTTCACGGTGAGATTTTTACAGAATCGACTGGCTGTATTGTATGAATCACTATGGAAACTTGTTAACAGACACGTTTTTTCTACAGCGCGGTTTATACTCCGTACCGTAAAGAAACCATGACCTGTACAAAGGGCCTATGTTAGCGCAAAGTAACGTCATCGGTGTGAAAGATAATCTCGCCTCTCATCAACCTGCTTGCTTGCACGTATTTGTAACAATGATCGCGTTGGCACAGCAGGAGGTCATTTAAATGCCAAATGCCAAATATACCAGTGACAGATATTCTTAATTCTGAATACGCCCTGGCTGATGTCGTGCAAGGTTTTTCGAGGGTAACATCAATATAAAAACACTGTAAGTCTATGTAGATATCATTCAGTCAATGACATCCTACTAAATAGCATCTCTAAAAAAATAATATTAAAAAAATATAAATCAAAATGGCTGGCTTAAAGGTAAGCGCAGAACGTAAATCAAGTTGTTTTGTTTTGCAACCTCAATTGCAATGTCAAGGGTTTTTTTGTGCTTAATGTGCTTTTATTCACAATACGTACCTAGATGCTTTGGCAAAGCAACAATTTGCACCTACAATGTTTCAGGGATGTAGCATAATATCATTCCCCAAATAAAAGAAAACAGGAGCTTTGTAGTTGCAGGCTCATCATTTGCAGTCACAAAACAATATTCCTTAAAAAAAAATACACTGTTAGGCTATTCACCTGGAATTTGCGATTTGAAGCCTGTCCTTATAACATTATTTTTTCTTCTCAGATTGTTGCGACCCTCGCCCTACTGTCCGCGGTATCAGCGGGACATTTGGGCCACTTCCAACCTTCCGCTGGCTACAGTGCGTTCGGCACAAACGCATACAGCTCCGCGGGAGCTTCGGCGTCGGCGTCAGCCTACACCAGCGGCTACGGCGCACATATCCCAATACTAAGTTATGAAAACGTCAACAATGGTGATGGAAATTATAGATATAGGTAAGAAAAATTGTGAGAGTATGTGGCACGTAGCAGTTTGATTACAAAGTCTATAAATATAATCGATATACAGAAAGAGAATTGGCAAACTAAGAGTTAAAATATTCTTTTACTATTAATTCATATAGCTACGAGACTGGAAATGGCATATCAGCACACGAGAGCGGGGCTCCGCGCGCCGCCGGCCCTGAAGGCCCCGCGGTGACTGCCGAGGGAGGGTTCTCGTACCGCGCCCCCGATGGCCAGCAGGTCTCGCTCACCTACACCGCCGACGAGAACGGCTTCCACCCCACCGGCTCGCACATCCCCACGCCGCCACCCATCCCAGAAGCCATCCTCCGCTCCATTGAGTTCAACAGGCAACATCCTTCATCGTAAGTTTTTGCTAAAAATGTCAACGTCTTATATGTAATAGGAATCTTTAGGGTCTTTAACTTATCACTGTTCATGGATTCATGGTGTCTAGCAAATCTATTTTATTTACAGCTAGACCACTTTTAGCGGAAAATACTATCGTAAATACCATTATTTAAGGGTAAATAAGAGTTATCTTTTGCCAGATTCTATAATTTTTCAATCATGATCTATGGCAAACTTCACTAAAAATAACTCAATTCAAAGGTGGTAACTTCATCAACATATTTTTTCTTTTACGCCCACTATACATTTCATAAATGAACTAGATAGAGGAACTAGTTAATTTATGAAATTACCTTTAAGCCCAGCATTCATACACATCTGTTGCAATAGAATTGGTGTAGTGGTGTCGTTACCGCCAGAGGCTCTTGATGCCCCTTAAGGCATGTATGATGGGCACGTTGAACAGTCCAATTACAACAACGGACTCATACCATACCATATCAGTCGTGCCATAAAATGGTTTCACTATTTTCAGCCTTTCACTTCCAGATACTGTGTTGTTAAATTTATAAAGTCAGAGAAATTAATTGTTAGGCAAAGTGACTGCAGGCTCGATCGAGGATCGAGTTGAGGGGAGGCCTTTGCCTTGCAGTGGGACAATACGGGCTAATTATTTATATAGTACTAGAATAAAAATACAGACAGACAGACAGAGTTACTTTCGAATTTATAACATTATTAGTATGGATGGATGTTCTCATTTATTTTGTTCATTAATTTCAGCGGTGACGGCGCTTACAACGGCCACTTCAACAATGGATACAACTACTAAGTGACATCGATCGACACATCGACTACTGACGGCGGCTATGACTACGGAAGAAACTGAACCAATTGCCTGGATTTTTATTATTTTCATGAGCATCTCTTTATGTTAAATATTTATACCTAGTACCTACGTTGTAAATAAAGATTTAATTATGAACATAAGTTTACTTTTTCATTTTGTGAATATTGATATTTCCAAAATATCTATCTCACCTGCATTGCTCAAATTGCGCATTAGGCAGAGGTCAGAGGGGCCAGAGGTGTATGACACATCCATATTAAAACACTAGTTATCGCCATTCTTCATTTAATTAAAATCATCATCATTCATCGTTTTTTTTTTTAAGTAACGGCTGTTTATACAAGGTGGCGCAAAAGTTGTCACTTGATATTCTTTGGGTGTAATTTTTTAAGAATCAAACTGTGGTGCTGCCATTAGATTATGTTTATTTGATCTCTTAATTTGTTTTCCACTAAGGGCTGATTTTTCAATCGACAGATAATTTTTATTCGTGGAACAAAATTGACGTCTGACAGTTTTTGTATGGACGAACTGTCAAAAAATCAAAATTATTCCTCCGATAAAATTATCTGGCGTTGGAAAAATCAGCCCTTAGTCGAGAAAGAGATATCGGCTAAGTGACCGCCGCAAGAATTGATTACCATTCGGGCCCGATTTATGGCATTTTCCGTCACTCTTGCCAGAACTTCCGGCGATAGGTCCTCGCATTCTTGACTGATATTCTCTTTGAGGGCTTCAAGACCTCGCTAGAGTATTTATGTTCTGTGCGCTAGAGTAAATATGTTCCTTGTTCAAGAGTCTGAAGCTTGTTGACATACACTCGTGACATAAAAAAAAAACCCACAAAACGGAGTCTGGAACGGAGAGTTAAATCAGGCGATCTTGCCGGCCAGTGCAAAGGACCAAAACGAGAGATTAGGAGACCCGAAACATTATTATTCCGCGTTCTCTAAGAGTTTAGTAATTCATGTCTTGTCGACGTGTATTTCATAACTGTTCACTTCACAAATCTCAAAGAAGAATCGACATTTGCCGCCATTTGCAAACATTATAGCAACTTCCGATGGGGTGATGACTGTTGCGCCACCTAGTATTTTGCCTCCATACGATTACGTACCTACAGAAGTTGTTTTTTGTAACTGAAGTAATCAACCGCTTGTTGCGGCTTTATTTTTCTTAATACGATTCTTTTGACTATGTTGGTGTTCAACATACAAAATCGAATCACAAGAGGCGCAATTTCTGTGTTTTTGAAAACGGTCGCATTCCAATCTGTGTCAGTCTGCACAAATATTGTACAGCGTTTACTTACATTTTTATATTCAATTGTCGCCAACATAGATTGCATGGACAAAATTCAAAATCAAACATTTTGAAGGAAATTGGCCTTCAGTGTCTTAAAGCTTTCTCAAACCCGAAAATATATCTACACTAGCTTCCACCCGCGGCTTCGCCCGCGAGGTATGTCGATAAAAACTATCTTATGTCCTTCCACGGGATGCAATCTATCTCTCTGCCAAATTTTATCGAAATCCGTTCATTGGTTTAGGCATGAAAAGGTATCATACAGACAGATAGACAGACAGAGTTACTTTCGAATTTATAATATTAGTATGAATATAAATACGTACGTTTTTTAAATTTGAAATTCTCGTTCCTCACAGAATATTTACTTAGTTTTATGATTTTGTTCATATCTAGGAGTGATGCTATTTTTAGTTGTTGCCAAAATTTTAACGAAACTGCCATAGAATATTTAGTTGCATTTTCGATTACAAAATAGTTCGAATTTAACTATTTAACGTTTTCGTCACGCGTTTATGCTAGGGCTTCTTGAGGAGCGCACATTTTCGCTCAGCGTGTAGCATCGGAAGTCAAACCCTAGCTGTAAAACCTCTCCTTGCATATCTGCCTAAAAACTGTCCTTTTACTTGTCTATAGAAAATTCAATTACAATTAATAGTATTTAGAATATATAGGTACCTACAATGACAGGCATGTTGTAGAAATTTATATAATTAAGAAATACATTGTTTCATTGTAAGACAATAGAGGCAACCTCTTGCAATCATGTAACTAAGTCAAATGAAAGTGTAAAAAAACTAGGTAAATAGTATCAATCTGGTACATCAAAATATTCAAGGATTTTTAAACAAAGACTTAGAAGTAGAATTATTCCTGAATTGTTACATTATAGATATTCTTTGTATGACAGAACATTGGCTTAAAAGCCACCAGTTCATGTTCAATTTTAGTAATCACCAGGTTGTATATAGTTCATTCAGCAGAGTAAATGCTATACATGGTGGCTCATTAATTTTAATAAATAACTAGCATAAGTTTAAGGACCGAAAGGATATTATGAGCCTCTCTGTTGAGCGGACAATTGAAATAGCTTGTATTGAATTGGAGCAGTTCATTATATTATGTGTGTACAGACCTCCTTCGGGATTTTATGATTGTTTTGAAAAGTTATGGATGAAGTGTTGCACAAAATCTGTAATACAAACAAGTCCATCATCACTTGTGGTGATTTTAATGTTAATTTGTTAGAAAATTCTGGATTAAGTACTAAAATTAAAAGTTTGTTTCAGTCATACAATCTTGCTAACCAATTTTTGGAGCCCACTAGAATAACTCCTACTAGTACTACATGCCTAGATAACATTTATACAGATGTTATACCAACCCACAAACAAATTATTAACCTAATAGACTCAGATCATTGCGGACAATAGATCACTATTCCAAAACAAGAAAGTTACTAAAAAAGATATCACTGTTAATCCAAAAACAACTAATCGCTTGGAAACGTTTAAAACTAAATTCTTGGTTAAATTACCACTTTTGTTCACTAATGATGACCCTAATCAACAATCTAATGATTTTTTTAAATATGTATTGCACACAATTTGATAACACATTCATTCCAAAGACATTATACATATATATGTAGTAACGCTTCCTTCAGTGATTGGGCCACCATTGGTATACATAAAAGTAGAAAACGACTTTATGGATTATAATTATGAAGATTGAATTTGTATAAGCACTGCTGAATTTAATTTATATGTTAAAAATTATTCTAAAATATTTAAAAAGTTTGTAGTATAGCCTAGTCACGTTATTTGAGTTCAAAAATTAAAAATAGTAGTAACATTATTAACATGACTTGGAATATCATTAATAGCGAAACGGGAAGGTCATGCACCCGAAGTAGTGTCTACAGCCTTGATATTGATGACAATATAATTAAATCAGATTGTCAAGTCGGCGCGACCTTTGAAAATTTCTTTGCAGAGATTCCCGTATCAACTACTAAATCTCTTAACTCATCCATTACCCACTGCTGCAGTCTTTACTTAAAAAAACGTCCCAGTTTGTGATTCTTAATTTCAGTTCAAATAGGTATGTAACCTGTAAAGATATAATTAAAACCTTTCACACGTTAAATGTTAAAAAGACCGCAGATCTATGGGGCAATTCTGATGTTGCTAAGTCGATTATAAACAATGTAGGACCTACATTAACTGTTAATAATTTTATCGACCGTGGTGTTTCCTGATCTTATAAAAAACAGTAAAATAATACCGTTGTTAAATCGGGTAGTACATCAGACCCTACTAATTATAGACCCATTTCAGTACTAAGTACTTACCTACCTTTAGTAAAATTTTTGAAAACTTATTTTAAATCAATTGCAACGATTTTTTATTAAAAATAAATTATATTATATTTTTATAAAGAAAAAAATATGCCAAAAAGCCTGATTTACTGTAAAAGACTATATTGAGGACAAAAAGGCTTGGGATTGAGCTGCTCCAATAGGTTTAGACAGTGAAAGTTGTTTTTCGTCGTCGTCGTATCAGCCGATAGACGTCCACTGCTGGACATAGGCCTCCCTCAATTTTGGGAGGGTTTGCCATAATTGCCACGCTTGGCAGGCGGGTTGGCGATCGCAGTATGGTATGATGGTGGAATACATAGAGAACGCTGCTGCCCATTCTCCGGTACGATCCTTAGTCGCCTTTTACGACACCCACGGGAAGTAAGGGGTGGTGGTATTCTTTAAGTCCGGCACCACACAGACGGTGTTGTTTTTATGTTGTTTTTATTTTGCTATTTTACACTTTAAAAAAAAATCTATTTACTTAAACAATTACATGTACATTTACTGTATAAAGTAATAAATTATTTTAATTATTGTGAATGTGAGGACTATCTGGGTCATTGTTTCCGGTTTAATCATGGTCTGGGAGTTTGAGCAGTTCATGATTGAATTACTAATTTATGTTCCCGATATATTCTTCTGTATGCCCAAGATAATATTTATTGTAATATTTTCTCAAAGTCTGAATTATTTTGTCGGTAAATACCTGCTTATTGAGGTTGATTTAATATTATTGTAGCAAAATATAGAACTTCATTGTTCTAAGTACCTACTTTATTCTTTCCAAACAGTGAATGGATGCCCGGCCGCTGCGAAGCTTATATTTTAGATGGAGTCTGTAGGCCCACTCTGTATGAACATGTTCTAATACACATATGAGGAAAACCTTTCATTTTAGCCATGGACTTCTTAAAATAAAGTACCTACCTACGGATTATCGAAGTCATGTGAGAATTTCCCAAAAAATATTCTTAACCATCTAACTCCAAAACTATAAATAATCGCTGAACATACATGCGGGTGTTTCGGGAAGCCCTTGGAGAGAGGCTTTTAAATTTTTTCTTTGGACCTCGTTTCACGGCCCAGCCTGTATGTATGAACATGTTATAAAACACCAAAAGGAGCTAAACTCATTCAAATATTTTAATCAGAGAGCTCGTTCGTTCGATTGGTCGTTTTTAGATAGAAACAACTACAGAAGACGCGAGTATTGTACCCATGACTAACATCTCGGAAGTAGGTACGCAGGTAGGTAGACAGGCCGCATGGCGGAGGATGAGCGATGAAAAAATGTAAGATGGGATACAAGTCATTTCATAAATTATACTCGTAACTTAGTGGGATTACAGTTATCGAAATCTAAACACCTTTTTCGCTTATTGTGGGAAAAGCTTACTTTTCTACGTCATGTTCTTGGATTTTTTGTCTATCCTTCTTCGTGCTACGTTCTACGGAAAACAGTACTTAGCTAAGTACTAAGAAAAAGTAATAAAGCTTATTAAAATAATTTACGTCGAGTAGAAATAGGTAAGTGGCATTCCTTCCTTTCCGAGGCCCATATTTTTTATTGATTTTTCAGCTAACGGTTAGCAAATGGGTGGAACTATCTTAGGCAGTTTGTGAAAGATATTTATATTAAACCTCTCATCATGTTCATGTCGGCACGGCAGGAGGCTTCATTGAAATGTCAAATACCATTGTTTATAATTCTTCACTCTGAATATGCTCTAGCTGATATCGTGCAAGGTTTTTCGAGTGTTATCGAGATCAATATAAAAACACTGTAAGTCTATGCAGATATCATTCAGTCAACAGTATTCTACTAAACAGCATCTCTAAAAAATAATTTAAAAATATATCTATCATAATGGCTGGCCTAAAGGTAAGAGAAAAACGTAAATCAAGATTGTTTATTATTCTCTCTATGTTCTTTCATTTAAAAGCTATACGCGATGCTTTAGTAAAACAACAATTTATACCTACGAGTAATTGAGACTATGTTATAGTGATGTAGCATGGCATCCCCAAAATAAATGCATCAAATGCAGCAAGTTAGTGCTTTTAAAATTTGCCGGCGTTTCAACTGCAATCACTAAAACAATCGATACTTTAAAAAAGATGAATTGTTTCACTTTTAATTACTCATTGAAGCCTGTCTTTCTACTATTCTGTTTACATCCTCAGATTTTTTCAACCCTCGCTCTACTATCGGCGGTGTCAGCGGGACATTTGGGCCACTTCCGACCTTCCACCGGCTACAGTGCGTTCGGCACAAACCCGTACAGCTCTGCGAGGGCTTCGGCGTCGGCATCGGCCTACACCAGCAGCTACGGTGCACATATCCCGATATTAAGTTATGAAAACGTCAACAATGGTGATGGAAATTATAGATATAGGTAAGGAAAATTGTGAGAGCATGTGGCACGCAGCAGTCTGATTCCTAGACAGTGTAGTGAGAGAACTGGCAAACTTAAAATATTATTTTATAATGAATCCATAGCTACGAGACTGGAAACGGCATATCAGCGCACGAGAGTGGAGCCCCGCGCGCCGCTGGCCCTGAAGGGCCCGTGGTGACCGCCGAGGGAGGGTTCTCGTACCGCGCCCCCGATGGCCAGCAGGTCTCGCTCACCTACACCGCCGACGAGAACGGCTTCCACCCCACCGGTTCACACATCCCCACGCCGCCACCCATCCCAGAAGCCATTCTGCGGTCCATTGAGTTCAACAGGCAACACCCTTCGTCGTAAGTTTTTGGAAAAAAATTCAACATCTTTTGTGTAGTAGGAATCTGGATCATGGTGCGTAGCAATTCTATTTACAGCTAGACCACTTTTAACAGGAAGTACCGTCACTCGTTATTTACAGGAAAATAAGAGTCATCGTTTGCCAGATTTTTCCTATAGTTTTCCAAACATGTTATATGGCAAAGTTTACTAAAAAGAATTCAAGTCAAAGGTGGTAACTTCATTAATGTAATTTTCTTCTTTAGGCCTACTTTAAAAACTATAATTGTTCATTTATCAAAATCAACAATCTTTAATTCAATTCAATTCATACACATCTGTTGCAATAGTGTTAGTTTGTTGGAGTTACCCCCTAAGGCCCGTTGAACAATTACAACAACGGGCTCATACCTACCATAACATCAATCGTGCTATAAATTTGTTTTGCTAGTTTCATTAGTCTTTCACTCTTAAATAATGAGGTGTTAGAATTTATACATTGTAAAAATCCTTTTTATGGCTCCACCATTTTGAATCTATGTAAAATTGTCACAAAGGAGGCCCATTAAGACAATTGAGTACCTGCCACCGTTGTGGTTTCACTATTTTCAGCGTTTCACTCGCAGTTATTGTGGTGTTAGTGTAGTTAGATTAATACATTGTAAAAATTCATGACTTTCCCGCTTGGTACCTGACAATGGATCGGGATCAAAATCCAGAGGAATTGCCACCATTATTTTAGGATTCACGTTGTAATTTACCTGATTGTTATAATGGCGCTTGTAAAACATACTTGTAGGTAAGCATGTTCTAATTTATTTTGTTCAATATTTTCAGCGGTGACGGTTCCTACAACGGCCACTTCAACAATGGATACAACTACTAAGTGACATCGACTAACACTTCGACAACTGACGGCGGCTATGCCTACACAAGGAACCGACCTTTTGCTTACATTATTATAATTTTCATGAGCACCACTTTTTTTGTTAATATATTTTTATTCGTTTTGTTGTATATAAAGATTTTAGTTTGAACAAAAGTTTACTTTTTATTATGTAAATATTGATATTTACAAAATACCTACCACACCTGCATTTCTCAAAGGGGTAGACGGTAGAGGTCAGAGGTGTATGGTACATCCGCATTAAAACGCAAGTTATCGCCATTCTTAATTTCATTAAAATCATCATGTTTATCGGATTATTTCAAGTAACAGCTGAATATTTTTTGCGTCCATACGATAACAGGAGTTATTTTCAAGAAGTAATTGAAGAAAGCAGCCGAAAGAAAAAGTATTTATTGGAACTCGCATAGGAAAATCAGAAACTAAACATACTTATAGAAACATAAGGAAAGTAAAATGAAAATAACTAAAACAGAAAGGAATGGAAATGAAGGAACTCCTTCGACTATGTTTGTGTTCAACACACACGTAATTTTAAAAACGATCGTATTCTAATGTCAGTGCCTAAACGCTATACAATTTTTGTGACCAGACTTGGTCACAAAAATTGTATAGCGTTTAGGTACTTACCTACATTTTTATATTCGATTGTCGGCGATATAAATCTATGTAAGTAGGTATGTCACCGACAACAAAAAAAAATGCTTAATTTTTTTACCGTTTTTGATTACTTACTTAGTAGCTTTCAGTGTCTCAGGATACGTCCGCTCTGACAGGCAGCTTGATGTCACTTTCAACAATTTTTACTCAGAGAGAATTCACTGTGTAAATACACCATTTTACGGCCATCACGTTGGGTTCATGACATTAATACATCAAGATCAACTGATGGGAAGTTTCATGTTCTATATAAACAATTGCGTAATTTCGACAAGTTTTATGAATATTTGCATAGGTATGCATCTCTTTTGAAAACTGATGCAATTATTATTTCATCCATTTTTTGCATTAAAACTGCCTCATGCCTCGTGACAAAAAACTAACACATTTGTTTATTTCAATAAACACTATAGGCGACACGCCAAGGCGCTAAGCGCGCAGTACGGCCGGTTGCGAAGGTTCTAGGGCGTTCGTTTCACTTCGATACTCGCCTGGTGACTTGCTAGGATCTAAGCGATAAGCTAGCCGCCTATCAGTGCGACGTAGCCTTAAAGTTTTCTCAAACCCGAAAATATTAAAGATTAATCGACCAATTTTAAAATAGAAATGACTCGTTTTCCACAATATTTACTTAGTTTTAAGTTTTTGTTCATATTTAGGGGTGATGCTATTTTTAGTTCTCACTATAGGATATGAGCTGCTGAGATACTGAGAAAACGATAAAAAAATAGTTAGAATTTACGTTACGTTAACGTCGTGCGTCACAAACGCGCCGGCTTCGCTAGTGCTTCAGAAGGCCAATTCTCGTAGTTTAAAAAGTTCGAAATCTAGTCTCAATCTCATCTCGACGACAAACAAATGTCAAAAACTTGTCAAAATGTAGGGAAAATATAGGAATTTTTGACAGATTGAGACTGAAATCAGAGGGTCGATTCTCGTAAGTTTAAGAACGTTCACAGTCTGATCTCAGTTTCAATCTATCAAAAATACTTCTAGTTTCCTTACATTTTGACAAGTTTTTGACATTCGTTTGTCATTGAGATGAGATTGCGACTAGATTTTGAACGTTTTAGATTACGAGAATTGGCCTTCAGACTGTGAATGTTCATAAGAAGAAAGGCAGTCGTAGAGAATTTTGAAAAATCCTAAGTAAAAAGTCGAAATTCGAGGTTTGGCTCTCGCCTATTTCCTTCTCCAATATTGGATCAATTTAAAAGATATTTCATGAACTGAATAAGAAGGATATATTATACTGTGTCCTTATGTTTTTCTTTTTTACACTAGGCCTTTGTTGACAGCGGTTTAAATCGGCATTTTTTTGAGTGTTCTAGTGCTTATAATAAGAAAACATAGGGACATACAAGTAGTTAATATTTATTACTAGCTGACCCGGCAAACGTTGTTTTGCCTTAAAAATTATTTCTAGCTGCCCGGCGCGCTACTTTGTTTGCGTGGTGGCCTACCCCTTACCCTACCCTACCCCTACCCTACTCCTACGCTACTCCTACCCTACTCTTACACTACTCCTACCCTACTTCTACCCTACTCCTACCCTACTCCTACACTACTCCTACCCTACTCCCACCCTACTCCTACCCTACTTATAACCTACTCCTACCCTACTCCTACCCTACTCCTACCCTACTTCTACCCTACTCCTACCCTACTCCTACCCTACTCCTACCCTACTCCTATCCTACTTCTACCCTACTCCCACAGAAATATTAAATTTTTCTCTGCGTAAGAACCATCCTCGTACTTCAAGGAATATTCTAAAAAACAATTAGCTAAATCGGTTCAGCTGTTCCCGAGATTTGCGCTTAGCAACACATTCAGCGATTCATTTTTATATTATAGATTCTGTAAAAAATCAAAGCTTTATGGTCATTAACCAGAAAGAAAACAGGCGAGAGCGTTTCTATGGAGAAACGAGCACCCGCATTTCCTCTTAAAATTACGAGAATTGCCCGTCTTTAGGAGGGCAGGGGGCCTTTTTAAAGTGGCCTTTTTAAAGTGGCCTTTTTAAAGTGGCCTTTTTAGGCCCCCTGCCCTCCGGCAGGGGGCCTAAAAAGGCCACTTTGGAGAATCATAAAAGGATAATATTATGAATCGTAATATGGCGAAGACAGTACGTGTTTTTCTTTTTTTCGCTGCACTACGTAGGTAGGTTTAGTCAAAGAGATTGATTGGATTTGGATCGGATTGATTGGTATTTTAGCACAGCAAAAAAAAATAACTGAAAAATGTTTCACGAATGGGATTTGACACGATTAATTTAACGGTTAACTGTCCATTATGTTATCCTTTTATGATTCTGCCAAAGTGGCCTTTTTAGGCCCACAGATCTCGCTCGGCTTGCAGCATCGGAAGTAACACCCTAGCTGTGAAATCTCTGCTAGCATATCCGCCTAAAAACTGTCCTTTTACCTGTCTATAGAAATTCAAATTACATTTACGAGTATTTAGAATAATTATATACAATGTCAGGCGGCATGTTTTAGGAATCTATATGTCTATTTTTTTTTATCCTGTCTTTTTCTTTTCCTTTTTTATTATATGTATATAATATGTATATTTTAGTGTTAATTTGTAAAATAGGTTAAGTGTGTTAGAAATAAATTATCTAAGAAATACACAGAGTTTCATTGAATTATTTATTTATGTTCCCGATATACTTCTGTATGGCCGAGAAATTATTTATCAGAATTTTTTTCTCAAAGTCTGAATAATTTTGTCGGTAAATACCCACTGAGTTTGATTTAATATCATTGTAGCATAATTTAGAACTTCATTGTTCTAAGTTGTATTTGATTCTTTTCAAAAAGTCTGAATGGATGCCCAGCCCCTGCAAAGCTTATATTTCAGATGGAGTCCGTAGGCCCGGCCTACAGGTCGGGCCTACGGACATACAGGCCGGGCATACCTACAGGTATGTATGAACATGTTCTAATATATAGATGAAGAAAACCTTTCATTTTAACCATAGACTCCTTACAATAAATTACCACCCTATCAAAGAACCTTATAGAAGTCATGTGAGAATTTCCCAAAACTATACTCGTATATATATACGTCTAAATCCTAAACTATAAATAACCGCTGAATACATGCGGTTGTTTCAGGAAGCCCTTGGAGCTCGGGGCTTTTAAAATTTTTCTTTGGTCCTCGTTTCGCGGCCTGCCCTGTATACAATGTATGAACATGTTCTAAAACATCAACATGAGTTAAACTCATTTATTTATTTATTTATATAATTATAATTTATTGTGCCTACATCAGAAAATACATAAAAAATACGATTTATATATAATATATAAATACTAATACTAAGGGACCCGTGGCTAAATAATAACAGCCGCACAGGTCGATCGATCAGGGTAAGCTACGCTTGCCGCGGTTGGTCTGTGGATGGGTGACCATCTTTACATACCGTGACTCCTTCGTGTCTCGGAAAGCACGTTAAGCCGTTGGTCCCGGCTGTCATTCGTGGATCTTTGACAGTCGTTACGGGTATTCAGAAGCCCGAAAGTCTGACAACTAGTCTTGCCAAGGGGTATCGTATTACCCAGTAATTGGGTTGTGGAGGTCAGATAGGCAGTCGCTCCATGTAAAATACTGGTATTCAGCTGCATCCAAGATAGTTGGGAAAAGGCTAGGCAGATGATGATATATAAATCACTACAAAACAAACAATGGGCGGCCTTATCGCTTCAAATATTCGCATTCAAATATCACAGACAAAAAAAAGCTCACAGACAATCGTTTTTAGACAGAAACGACTACAAAGGATGCAAGTATTGTACTCACGAATATATCGGTAGGTACCGAGTAAGACCGGGCGGATTGCGCAGGAACAGCGGTGAAAAGATATAAGATGGGATAAAGGTAATTTCGTGAATCACAGTGGGACTACAGTTATCGAAATCTAAACACCTTTTTCGCTTATTGTGGGAAAAGCTTACGTTTTTACGTCATGTTCTTGGATTTTTATCTATACTTTTACGAAAGGTAGGTTTTACGAAAACTTATGAACACAATACTTAGCTAGATACTTACTTAGAAAAGGAATTTAAGCTTACTAAAATTATCTACGTCGCGTCGAGTGGAAATAGGTAGGTAACTAAGTGGGGTTCTCTTGTTTCGGAGGCCCATATTTTTTATTGCTCAGCTAACAATTAGCAACTGGGTCTAAATAACCTAGTAAGATATTAAAACCTCTCATCAACCTGCTTGCCCGTATTTGTAACAATGATCGCATCGGCGCAGGAGATAGCTTCATTGAAATGCCAAATACCAATGTCAAAAATTCTTCACTCCGAATACGCCCTGACTGATATCGTGCAAGGTTTTTCGAGGGTAACATCAATATAAAAACACTGTAAGTCTATGCAGATGTCATTCAGTCAATGGCATTCTATTAAACACCATCTCTAAAAATAAAAATAAAATATCAATCGAAATGGCTGGCCTAAAGGTAAGTGCAGAACGTAAATCAAGTTGTTTTGTTTCGCAATCCCAATTGTAATATCCAGCTCAATGAGCTTTCATTCACAATACGTAGATGCTTTAGTAAAACAACAATTTGTGCCTACGAGTAATTGGGACTATGTTACAATAATGTAGCATAGCATCCCCATTGGAAAAGTTCTCATTGAAAACAGCGAGTGCTTTTGAAGTTTGCACGCGCTTCAACTGCAATCACTAAAACAATAGATACTATAAAAAAAATCACTATAAATTACTCATTGAAGCCTGTATTCCTGCTAAACTGTGTATATTCTCAGATATTTTCAACCTTCGCCCTACTGTCCGCGGTGTCAGCGGGACATTTGGGCCACTTCCAACCTTCCGCCGGCTTCAATGCGTTCGGCACAAACGCGAGGGCTCCGGGGTCGGCGTCGGCCTACACCAGCGGCTACGGCGCACATATTCCGATATTAAGTTATGAAAACGTCAACAATGGTGACGGAAATTATAGATATAGGTAAGGAAAATTTTCAGAGTATGTGGCACGCAGCAGTTTGATTACAAAAGAGGGGAGCTATAACCCCTAGATGATGTAGCGAGAGAACTGGCAAAGTTAAAATATTATTTTATAATGAATCCATAGCTACGAGACTGGAAACGGCATATCGGCGCACGAGAGCGGAGCCCCGCGCGCCGCCGGCCCTGAAGGGCCCGCGGTGACCGCCGAGGGAGGGTTCTCGTACCGTGCCCCCGATGGCCAGCAGATCTCGCTCACCTACACCGCCGACGAGAACGGCTTCCACCCCACCGGCTCGCACATCCCCACACCGCCACCCATCCCAGAAGCCATTCTCCGCTTCATTGAATTCAACAGGCAGCATCCTTCATCGTGAGTTTTTCAGAAATTTTGCAACTCAACTTGTAACTTCAAGAAAATGATCGTATATTTTTGCTGAAAATTTTCAACATCATAAATGCAACAGGCATCTTTAGGGATTCTGTAGTTTATCACTGGATCATTTGTTTTATTTACAGCTAGGATCTCTTTTGGCAGAAAGTTCCATCGCTCTTTATTTACCGGTAAATTAGAAATTCTTGGAAAAATTTCCTAACATGATCGAACTTCACAAAACAAAAATTCAGATAAAAAATTGTGTTTTTTTTTTATTTTTTTGTATGGGATATCATCAAATGACTCCTCCCGCTGGGTGGAGCGGTAGGGAGTGTCAGACTCTTACTGACTAAAACCCACCCATCCTTAGCCCTTTATGTTCCGGGCCAGCGGTAACCCTTCAATCACCCTTTTTTTCCGCCCACTAAGGCAACTAGTTCATTTTATTAAATGTTTTCGAATGTTCTTTTAACCCTGCATTCATACACATTTGTTGCAATGGTGTTATAGTGGTGTCGTTACCGCCAGAGGCTCTTGTTACCCCGTAAGGCATTTATGATGGGCACGTTGAACAGTCCAATTACAACAACGGGCTCATACCATACCATATCAGTCACGCCATAAGTAAATTGCACTATTTTCAGCCTTTCACTCTCAGTTATTGTGGTGTTAGATTATATACATTGTAAAAATCCATTGGGCGTCAGCATTTTGAACCTGATTGTCACTGGCGCATCAACAACGTCTGAAAAATCTCGTGAAACTGCTACCGTTGTGGTTTCCGTTTCACATTGTAGTTTTTTTTATAATAATGTTCACGCTTCGAAAAACTTATTTGTTACTATATTTTATCTATCTATCATCATTTCAACCGAAGGGCGCCCACTGTTGGACAAAGGCCTATCTGTGCATGTTCTCTTTAATTTTTGTTATTAATATTTTCAGCGGTGACGGTTCCTACAACGGCCACTTCAACAATGGATACAACTACTAAGTGACATCGATCGACACATCGACTACTGATGGCGGCTATGACTGCGGAACAAATCGAACCATTGCTTGCATTATCATAATTATCATGAGCATCACTTTTTGTTAAATTTTATATATTTATTTGTTGTAAATAAAAATTTAAGTATGAACGAAAGTTTTCTTATTAATTAAGTATGTGACTCTGACTATTGATATTTTCTAAACTTCCCAAAGGGGAGCATTTAGCACACCAGCATTTAAACCAGGTATTGCCAAACTTTTTTCAACGAACTATAATATTTTCGGTTTTCAGGTTTATTTTATAACAAGTAAAATGCCTTACTTACAACATTCAAGCTAATACTTATATATAATATACAAGTATATATGAAAAAAGGAAAGAGCTAATTGGGTATAAAAAATTGTCCGGATCGCTGTCAATAGAATAAGTGCCCAAAAGGCGTGCAGCATTGCCACAATGGATAGCAATGCTGATTCTTTGGGCTATTTTGTGAAGATAACAGTTACCTACTTATGTTTTTGCTTTTCCATGCGATATGACAGATCTTTTTAAGAACTTACTGGTGAATACAAATGCTTGTAGTGGCTTTATTTTTCTACATACAATACTTTTGACTATGTCGTGGACCACAGAACCAAAACATAAAAATCACGTGTTGTTAAGTTGCTACAAATTCGAAAATATTGATCGTCTGTATCCGTGATCGTCTGAGTGAGAACAACACGAGTAAAATTTACAAAAGCATTTTAATTTTATAAGCACACACGTACAACGTGACAGCCTAGCGTGGGGTGTTTCCTGGTTCGATATCCAGGTCCTAGATTAGAGATAAGTGCCTAATTAGTGGCAATATTCTTGTCCTCTATTTTAAAGTGCGCTCGGGATTCTACTCTAGAATCCTTCGCGCAGCGAGCGATTCAAGTACGTCACTCAAGCTTAAAATAGTGTTGCTCCCCTAGGTGGACTCTAATCTACTTTTTATCAACCTCTATGAAAAAATAAGTAAGTGCAACTTAAGAATAAGAATACACTTAACATACAATTACTTGAGGAACACATACTCATTTTTATAAAACTAAGTAAAATCCTAATTAGATTAAACAATTACGAACGAAAGCAGAATATTTTTCGCGCGTTTTTTATTTTTTTACTAACTTTTTTTTTAAAGGCTTGCGCGTTTTACTTTATCATTCAGCCTGTTACTTGTTCATACAATGTTCGTGATTGATCTCTTTGGTGATTGGAACTATTACTATCTAGCTTCTGCCCGCGACTTCATTCGCGTGAATTTTCTTGTTCCCTCAACCCATCCCGTCGCATTGCATCACCTGCCCGCGTCTCCTGCCCATCAATAAAGGCCATTGTGTGATTTTAAATAGCCTATGAGCCTTCCTCAAAAATTGGGCTATCAAATACAAAAAGATTTTTCAAATCCGACCGGTAGTTCCAGAGATTATCCCCTACATAACTTACAAACAAACTACCTCTTTATGATATTAGTATAGGTAAAATCCACATTCCAAATTCAAATCCCTTTTAGTCCTTGTTTACGAAGAATACACTAGCTCTTTTTTAATAGGTAGATGTGTTAAAAAAAAACTTTAATTTCGGAAGTCGGTGTCGTTGGTTCGCCGCATTTTCGTTTTTTGACACTGCTTCCGAAATTAAAATTATTTTTCACTTTGTAATGTTTTTTTTTGGAAGTATATTGTGTGTGAGTCTTTGTTGTTTTGTTTATCTAGCCTTTTCCAAACTATGTAGGGTTCTGCTTGAAGCGACTGCCTAAAACGAAAGAGAGATTAATGAGGAGAAATCGTATGCTGATATTGCAAAAAACTTATACATATTGGTGATCCATTTGGTCATAAGATACTAAATTTTACTAGATTTTTTTCCATGTATAGAGGTGTGTTACGAATTTCACATATTGGTCTCGTCACGTAAAAAGAACGCTGGCGTTTACCTGCGCACTGAGCGGTTTAACGATCAAATTGGTGTGGAATGAAGGGAGCGCGACGCTAGTAAACTAACTATTAAGATTCTACAATAAAACAATTACACTTATAAAACAGTAGCCTAGTACTTTAGGACACGACTGTACCCGTACGCAGACACCCCTCCAGTGTCACTCAGCGTTCTTTTTACAACGTGTAAACGTGTTGTAAAATGTATAGAAAAAAAGTATTTAACTACCTTTAAACACTCACCGGCAGAAAATATGGCCCAAACCCTAAACCTGCATTTGTGTACAAACTAAACCTATTCTTTGGAATTTTTAATGAGGAAAGATGCCAAGTAGCATAAGTAGCAGGTTTAAGAGACACTGGAGGGGTGTCTGCGTACGGGTACAGTCGTGTCCTAAAGTACTAGGCTACTGTTTTATAAGTTTAATTGTTTTATTGTAAACTGTTTTTTTGGTTCCCTAGGAATGAAAGATGTATTTTTTTTTGCTTTCTAGCTATAAAATTTTCTTTTTTCCGACTTTTTAATAATGTGTAGTTTATGCCGATCTCAGAAAAAAATTGAACAAACATGCGATATAGTGCTAAGGAGGGTGTAATTGTCAATGCCTCGCAAATCCTAAAGATTTGCGGGCGCTGGTGCATCATATTCTGACAGACATTCTATTTTGGTTGCCTCGCGTAGAGAAAAGTCTCATGACGTTTTTACAGAAAAGCTTCAGGGTTGAAAAAATATAGGTATTATTATAATGATGAAATAGTGCTGATTTTAAAACTGCCTAGGAAACTCACAACGTCAAAATCTGTGAAGTGAGTTTGTGCGTCTTCTCTCCCCAATAAGTTATCTACTGTCAACAACTTTTTTTTCTTATGTTTCATTCAAAACATCTACTGAAATTCATTCCAAACCGATTGTTTAAGATATGAAAATATTTTTTCACGACTTACTGGACTTTTGTTTTGAGAACCGTAATAGCAGTAGATGTTTTTATTTATTCTAATTTTATGTAAAAATATCCTGTAAGTATATACTTAGATGGACAATTGAAAGAAAATTCGTTTGTTCATTCTTAAAACTTTATTTTAAAGCCCATAAAAACAAGTAACAGTTATTACTGGAATAAATAGAGATACTTTTAAAACAATATATTTCTGTAAGTGCTAGTTCGTTCCGTAGTCAGCCGCGGTCACTCGGTCAGTCGTCGATGTCATTAGTAGTTGTACCCTTGGTTGTAGCGACCGTGGTTGTACGAACCCTCGCCGCTGAAAGTATAACAAAATATAAAAAATCTGTACAAGTTTGCAAGTACAAGTTTATATTAGTCCTTAGAACCTGTACCTGTGAAATGTATCCCTCTTTGGTTATAAATATAACCATAAGAAAGAAAAAGAAAGAAGACAGACCTACATTTCGCTAGTCATGACTAGCGAAATGAAGGTCTGTCTTCCACTGAACACACTCACTCACTCGTTCACTCACTCACTCTCACTCTCTTAAATGGGACTTAATCATAATTAAGTCCCATTTAAGAGAGTATATATCATTGGTTTACAGAGTTTAAAGAGGAAAGAACTTCTTGAAGTTACACTAAAAACTGTATCACAAGCAGTGGCAAAATATCAGAAAAAACTCACGATGAAGGATGCTGCCTGTTGAACTCAATGGAGCGGAGGATGGCTTCTGGGATGGGTGGCGGCGTGGGGATGTGCGAGCCTGTGGGGTGGAAGCCGTTCTCGTCGGCGGTGTAGGTGAGCGAGACCTGCTGGCCATCGGGGGCGCGGTACGAGAACCCTCCCTCGGCGGTCACTGCGAGACCCTCAGGGCCTGGGGCACGCGGGGCTCCGCTCTCGTGCGCTGATATGCCGTTGCCAGTTTCGTAGCTGTGGATAACAGATTATGAGATGAATGACAAATATATAGTGACAGTACACTTTAGTTCTTCTTGTAATCGCATGTACTGTAAACAGGTTATCAATAACCATTGGAAGTTCTTGCACTTTAAACTAAAACCGTTAGATATGAATAAAAATAAAGATGTTTTTTATACTGTGGTAGTTACTGGTGGCAAAACTGTGATCCATAATACTGTTATTTTTCCTTACTTGTATCTGTAGGTCCCATCTCCGTTGTTTACATTCTCGTATCGCAGGATAGGGATATGTGCTCCTCCGTAACCACCGGAGTAACCCGGTGCCGCACCACCGCTGTATGCGTTTGCGCCGAATGCGTTGTACCCCGTGGAATGTTGGAGGTGACCCAGGTGACCCGCTGACACCGCGGACAGCAGGGCAAGGGTTGACACGATCTGAGGATTGAACAATAGTCATTTTTAAAGTGTTGATACAGCAACATTTGTTTTTTTTTATAGATCCTAATTAGTTGTGTTGTGGAAAGTTCAAAAGAATTGCCAAGGGAAATCATGCAGGTAGCTCTTTCTCTCTTTGAAACAAATTTTCAAACTAATTAATCTACTTACCTTTAATCCAGCCATTTCTTTGATTCTTTTCGTTGAGATGCTATTCCGTAGGATGCTATTGTCTGAATGATATCTGCATAGACTTACAGTGTTTTTATATTGATGTTACCCTTCCAAGAACCTTGCACGATATCAGTCAGGGCGTATTCAGTTTTGTGAAGAGTTTGATACATTTGGCATTCCAATGAGGCCACCCCCCGCCGTTGCGATGATTGTACCAACACCAAATTCAGACAATGACTCTATTTGACGTTTATGTCAGTCTCAAGGATGATTCGGTTACACATGTAATTTAGAACTCTGTGCCGAGAGAACAAGGTCAGAGTTCGATTGGCTAGACAGCTAGACGCTACGCATTTGACCTGTAGAATAAATGTTAGGAGGGATGGTAAACAATTTTTTGAGTAGGTATAAATATAGACATCTTGATTACGAACATCGGAGTTTGTTTTGAATACGGCGTTATAAGACTTTGGTATTAAAATATTAGCTTTGTTCGGTAAAATAACAATAAAACATGAAGTCAAAGTTATTAAACTTTAATGTATGTAATTTGCTGACTCAATAAATACAGTTATTAAGCGAAGTTTTTGAACGAGCTGAACTCAGTTTGACCCACGACAAAAACAAATGAATTGCCTGCGAAAGGTTCGGACTGTTTGGGCAAGAAACGGATCTGTGTCAGCAAACAGAAAGGACGGTACAGGAGAAATTGAATAAAAAATAGACCCACCTGTCCAATCTGAGTGCTTAGTTTATTTATAACTCATATAACTAGTTGTCTATCCACGTTATCTGCTACTTAGTGCTAAGTATCAACACCTGACATTACTTAATGGCTTTAGCCGGTTTTACTCTCCCTGGGGCACAAAAAAGCGAACATCTCATGTCAGCAGCGATCTAACAAGCTGCAGCGTACATTTGCAATAGGCTTTGCTTAATCACAAACATCGAACGTCTATGCAGAAAACTAATTTAAGATCCCTCGTCTAAATTGCAACTAAACGTACGTCTAAAGTGTATCTTACAAAATAACAGACTACTGCAGATTAGCTCACAGATACTGTATAATCAGATTACATAATGAGCCGCAATCAACAATGCCTGATGCTCTCGTGGGCGCCATATTCCGCTGGATCGCGCATTTCACAAGATAAAACATTTTAATGTGCAGTTTACGAGCATGAACGTTCTGGACCATTTAGGAAATGTTTCCACTCACAGCGAGGAATTTGCAAAATATTCATGTATTCGGAGATCTATTCAATTACTTAATGTACTAGTACATGGACGGACGCATCACCGTGAAGTAGTAATTTGTGAAAAATTCTTGAACGAGTAATTAAAATGATGTTAACATTGAGAGTTGGTGTAAAGTTGGTGTTTTGAACTTGCACGTTCACACACACGGCTCGACCGCTAAAGGTCATACATAGCACACGTATCAACTCGGAAAGGGATCGTCAAAGTTATTAAACTTTAATGTATGTAATTTGCTGACCCAATAAATACAGTTATTAAGCGAAGTTTTTATGTTTGACCCACGCTAAAAACAAATGTTTGCATTGCTGTTTGGACAAGAAATGGATCTGTGTATCAACTCGAGCCATTCAGTATTCTTTGTATGAAACCCCCTACTGCAACGCATACTAATCGGAATCGTAACCGCGGTGCGGCGCGTGGTCAACTTGCAGTTGGCTCGTCGTCCCCGCGCTTACGTCTCTCCGTACCCGAGCTTACGTCTCTTCGTCAACCCTTGCCTCTCTCACCCCTCCCGCGGCCTGCCTGCATCACCACCAACCTGCTGTAGCCGAGTAGACGTAGCGGAGCTTCTGATCCGCTTTGGTAACGTGATTACGTTAGGTTGACGCCTGTTTGAATCCGAGGCGAAAGGCGATACGGTGACGATCCCTTTCCGAGTCAAGGTCAAAGCACACATATCAATGTGTGCTATGACCTTAAATATGATACACCCACCAGCTCTATTAAATCTCTATCTAGTTATCCCTTTTGCAAACGAATTGGTATAACCGTTGTTTCTTGTTACGAGTAGACAAGAGGACCCTTCATGCTCTTGATGCCATCATTCGCTTACTCGCTTTTTATGTCGCCCACGGAAAATATTGGGTAAAACATACGTCCATTTCATGTCTTGGAAACCTGATACTATTGTAATACAATAATGCTTCAGAAGCCTAAAAGTTTAGTAAAAACTTTTGTCTGTTTAGTCTTATTTTACAGATTTTAACTAAATTCTCTTTGCTACAATTAAATGAACCAACTTTTCAAAGCTTCTATAAGTTTATAAGTACGAACTATATTTAAGGGTGATCGTTATTTTAGGGTCAATGACTTTTTTTAAAGGATTTATGTTACCTCTCCTTTATCAGTCATTCTCACCAGTAGGTAGGTACCTAGTATCTAACAACTAATTACTTACATGTTTCATTGTAACAGTATAATTATTAATAATAATAATAATTATTATTAATTTTTTTTTTCACTGCCCCGTTGGTCTCGTGGTTGCAAGCGCGACTGCTGAGTGTGGGGTCCTGGGTTCGATTTCCGGGTCGGACAAAGTATTATTGGGTTTTTTCATTAGGAATTTCTTAGTAACAGTCCGGAGTTTGGAAGTTGGCGGTTTAATACCCCCGTGCCTCGGAAAGCACGTAAAGCCGTTGGTCCTGCGCCTGAACTCTCCCCGGTCGTGTCGGATTGCCGTCCCATCGGACTATGAGAGTAAAGGAACAGAGAGTGCACCTGTGTTTGCGCACACTCTTGTGCACTATAATATCTCCTGCGTACCTGGCTAATCTCCATTGAGATTGGCCACCGTGACCGAAAACGGTCGGGAAGGCTATTATTTACAAATCCCACCTCGATGATCTAGTGGTCGCAACTGCAGAGCGTGAGGTCCTGCGTTCGTTCTCCAGGTCGGGTCAAGTGGTATTTTAATGCGAAAATCCTGATACCCTGTCTGGAAGCGTTACGTTTTGTTTTGTTTATTTACAGTAGGGACGTCAGTTTGCACTAGAGTTAGCAGTATAGCTTGTAGACTTGTGTGAACTAGTAGGTAACCTTTCGAAAATAAAGCCCTGGAATAAAACCTAAACAGTTTCAAAAAGTTACTGCTTCTGCGCTCGAATTCAATTTCAACTATTTGTAAATTGCCAATACACTTTTTGACAGTTTGTCGAACTAAAACATAACAGCAAACAAACGATTGTTCTGAACAATATGAACACTTAAGTTCAGTAGGTACGCTTGCTCATAGATAGATGTCGTTATTTCTATGATAATTTTGTTGCTCACTTTGAACATTTGGGCACCCTTTAAACTTGTTTGGGTTGAATGTTGGGGACCTGAAGCTGATGTTATACCCTATAATTATCTCTCTCTCTCTATAGGTACTAAATCACTCGAATCACCTCATCCATTTTCATCCTCATTAGTAATGTTCTCAGCGCCACTTATGGTTCACTGCAGAGAATAGATAGAAAGAAAATATACATTTATACTATACCTGCTCCGAAGGTAGCCACCTAATTAATTTAAAAAAAATGAGGCAGAAAGTATATGATTACTATTGTACAAAGCGAGCCGAAAAGGTGTATGAAAATCCATTGTTAATGTGCTGCTTTTTTTTAATTTAAGGCAATTCGGTACCTAACACATTTAAATATAGATAGTATAATGCCAAAAGACAAAAAGTGTTTATCACCAAGCGCAAAATGATACTGGCCACATACTTAATACTTAATACTACATAATCGCAAAAGTATTACATTGAGTTTTAATAACTGTAACAATTTAAATATAAATTTCACTTTAAAAATATTTTATTTTTCTCGTCGGTTTAGTGTATTAAGGCTCTCGGCTGAGTCACTTTTTCTCCTCGGTGAACAATTTACTATTATTTGCATTAAACGTGACGCATATAGAAAAGACACAAACGCAAAAAAGCAAGTCGGGCACAAAGCTTCTTGAAATATGCGCCTGATCTATTCCGCCATTATTGTTGATATAGAATTTATTATATTATCGTTTCAAATTATTGTATCTATCTGTTTAAAATACACGCGCAAACTGTAATAATGAATTCAGCACATGATTCTAGGGTAGACATTGTACGTCGTTCATAAAAATAAAAAAAAACTGCTGTTTCATAGAAAAGTGCGATCTACCTAAGCAGTCAAAATGTGCAAGAGCTGCAATTTTTTTTCATAAAACTTCAACGCACCCTGTGTTGAAAATTTTGGTCAATTATACAGGGTTATTGGTAAAACATTAACAACCTCTTAAGAGGTCATTGTACTCATCATTATGAACAACTTTTACTATGGGACCAAACATCAAATCGCGAAAAAAAAATTCAGCTGTTCCCTACATTTATGTTCGTATAACTCATCAAAATGTAGAGAACAGCTGATTTTTTTATTTTTTATCTAAAAGCATACCTATCAGCTTATTAACGTATAGATATATTTTCTCATGGTTGTTCTAGAAACTAAGTCAAGAGGATGGATATCAATAAATCTGCCTAGCTAACCTGCCTGTCTAACCGGATGCAGGTGAATACCAGTATTTTACATGGAGCGACTGAGGATCGATATCATGGTTTAGGTTTCAATATCTGTTGAAAATTCGTTCAATTACATCGCAAGGGGAGTACCGGAGAATGGGCAGCAGCGTTCTCTATGCATTCCACCACCATTACTGCGATAGCCAACCAGCCTGCCAAGCGTGGCGATTATGGCAAACCCCCCCTTTTGGGGGAGGCCTATGTCCAGCAGTGGACGTCTTTCGGCTGAAATGATGATGATGGTGACATCGCAATGCATTTTCCAAATTGCATGCTCATCCGAAATATCATTAGCCGTAATCTAGCTATTACGGCTAATGATATTTAATACTAAACCAGCATTTATGTGACAATTCGTAATAGTTTGATAGCTACGAGTATAACATGGCCAGTTTAGGAGTTACATTTATATTTATTATCTTAGCTCCCAACCTTCCACTATTAAGTGTGGCATTTATGATATAATTGAAGTGAAATATAACTGCACTAAACTTGTACATTGAGTTGAAAGCAAGACATTTATAGCACTGCAGTGAGTGGCCTCATGTTCAACTTAGGTATGTCCATAAGCAATCGAAGTTTAATATAATTACGTATTACGTTCTAATACATTAATAATATGGCACATTTACATAAACTATTTTGATTATATTGTATTTAACAGGATTTTGTTCATGCGATAAATTGCAATGGCTTGTACTGATCAATTACTTTTTTGACCTGTTAATTTTTTCATTTTCATATTTTTTTTTTATTGAATTGAGATAGTATGAATCCTTGTATTGTGATAAATTATGAATTAAGCATTACTTGCTGGAGTTTCGTAAGAGCTCGTTTAGTTTCACTAAAGAAGACTTAGAGAGCACCAATGAGGCCACAATCAACATGGCCACATCAGTAGGTGGCATGTAAGAATATTAGACTTTCCTTGTTAAATAGCCTTCTCTTATGAAAAGACGTCTTCATTTACGACTTACAAATTGTGCAATTTTACTGATCATGTTCTATTTTCGGGCTTCCCGTACTTATGTTTTAGAGAGAATGTAGTTAATCAATATTTTTTTCTGTAAAAAGTAGTACCTACCGTAGTCGTAGTTAAAAAATTTTTTTTTTTTGATGATGTTGTTTTTAACATTGTTCCTATAAGGTGGTTTATTTAAATGTTTATTTAAAAGTACTTTTTTTATAAACCACCTTATACAATGTAAAAAACATCGACACGAAAAGAAGAAAAATCACAATTATCATTCATTTCCATTTTATAATTTACTAAGACCTTCATCTACATATCCATAAGCAGGAAGGTACTTACGAAGGTTTCAGCGCTATTCATCAAAAAGTCTATTAATATCTACTTGTTGAGTAAAGGGTGAGGTCGTCACAATACTCCATGGGGTAAGAAACCCTTGACCTTTGTCAACTTCCCCAGCTGCTGCGGTACTATTGCTTGGCTTTAAACAATATTTCTACTTTAATAAGTATGTAACTCATCAATACAAAGAAGATGTAGTAAAAACATTTTTACAAAAAAAAAAAAAAAACAACCGACTTCCATAAAAAACACTACAAATTGAAAATTAACTTTAATTTCGGAAGTCGGTGTCTTTGGTTCCGCATTTTCGTTTATTGACACCTACTTCCGAAATTAAAGTTATTTTTCAATTTGTAGTGTTTTTTTTGGAAGTCGGTTGTTTTTTTTTTATAAAAATGTTTTTATTTTTCACATTTTAGTGGGTCAGTTTGTAATTTATCTAAGTTACAATAGCCTAATGCCAACTGTTCATCACCTTTTACAAAATATTGCTTTTCCCGATGCTGGGACGTTAATTGTTGAGGAGTTCTCCCGGTAAGGACCAGGAGAACTCCTCAATAATCACTCACCATACGCATTGTGACGAGCATAAAGTGCTTAGCAACCATATCAAAGTAATCGAATCGCAACCCGTGAAATATTTGTCATTGAGTAGTTCCGATGGCCATCAGTGGTCTTCATCATCAGCTCCACTTTACCAAATGATGACTTCCGAGAGCAAATGTTCAAGTTACTTTAAAAAATACCCAAATCGCTATACGTTTCCTTATAAAGTTTGAGGGTTTCCCTCGATTTCCATGGGATCCTCTCATCAGATTCTAACTTGATGATAATGGGACCACCTCGAGAGTATACTCTTTCAAATAAAAAAAGAACTTTTGGAATCGGTCCAGCCGTCTTCGAGTAATCGGTGAACATACACAAGGTAGCTACTGTAAATTGTTGAAGAGTTCCCTTAACTGTCCTTCGTCTTCATCATCAGACCCCTTACGACAGTCACAACCCATCTAGGTGTAAAGTTCACATCAATACAAATTAATCAAGCCCAAACACAAGGTAACTGCTGTAAATCGTTGAGGAGTCCCCTCGACTGTCTTTCGGCTCCATCAACAGATCGACTCCAGGCCTTCATTAAATTGTAGTGCTTTAAAAAATTTAATGAAAAAATTAACAAACGCACTAGTCGCTCCTACGATTTTTGAATGTTCCCCTCGATTTCACTGGGATGCCATCATCAGATCCTGGTTTCCTTATGATGGGACCACCCTTGGCATATCTCTTTTCCAACAAAAAAGAATAATCAAAATCGGTTCATAAACAACGAAGTTATCCACGAACACACATAAAAAAAAAAAATATATATATATATATACGGTCGAATTGAGAAACCTCCTCCTTTTTTGAAGTCGGTTAAATATGGTAAAAAAGGGAAAACAATATTTATATTTTAATATGTAAATTAATCAGCAAAATAATGGAGATTAATAAAATTTGAGTAAAAAAAAAACCAAATCATATTCACATAAACATACGTTTATTCATACACCATGCCTATTTACATTGAAAGACTACAATTATTTACTAAATAAATAAACAGTGCGAGTTTCGTCGTGGTATCACAGTCCTCCCCAGTTCAAGCGGTCAGTTTCGTTGGATCGATGTCTCATTAGCTAAAATTGCTTTGAAATCGCAAGCGAACGCACTACATGATTGCGGTCAGTTGGACTACCCTTCTAAAGGCGACCTTTAACATACCTTGTGCTTGTTTTCACCTCTTCCATTGAACCTACCTAAATAAGATACATATTCTCAATAGTAACCGTGGTCTCTATTGTGGTCAACCTTCGTTTTGTTCCTTCATTTGTTTGTGGCTCACAACTTTGAACAGCCGTCAGCATCGTATTCTTATCACACAATTCCACATACACGATTCAGCCTATTCCCAGCCGATTGGAAATTAATACTCAAAACCGAAGCCATATACCGTCCGCTCTCCAATTCCAAATTGAAGATCCATTCTACCCATCTTTTCCAGCTTTGTTGCCGTTCCGTTTCTACGAGTCCACATCAATGTTTCCTTTAACTAATCTTTATGTCAGCTTGCTTGCGAGTTCTAAGCGATTAACTACGTGAGTGTAGAGTGAGATCAGTAGTGGTAGCCGTTTCCATTGCCGCCGTTGCCTGAACCGGATCCCCCGGAGCCGGAACCTCCGCCGCCGCCATTGTAAGAGCCCTCGCTGAAATAGAAGAAAAATACAATTAGTCTGTGCGGTTGTGTAATCCACGTGCATTTTTATCTACACGTAAGTAGCGGCATGGAAATATTTTGCCTCTGAAGTACCGATTTCCTAAAAAGGTATCTGATTTGATTTGAAATTTTTCCATCTGGTCCTTTGAGTCTCTCTGTTTATCTAACATCCCTTCATTAAAATGTTTACTAAAAAATACTCTCTACTAGCAGGCAAACCACTGTTTTTAAGCGACTGTAAATTGGTGTAAGGTAGGCAATTGTTTTTTTCTCTATGTGACTGGTAGCATTTTATTTCACTTTTGAGACGCGTCTTTCGAGCCCAGTGAAGTTTTATAGCGCTCGACGAAGTTTAGCTCATCTCTTTGTAACTGTTACTGTCGCTCTTATTAGATAAGTTAGTCTTTAAGAATATAAGACTTTTCTTGTTAAATAGCTTCCTCTTTGAAAAAGACGTCTTCATTAAATTGCGCCAATTTACTGGCCATGGTTTTTGATAAAGAAATACCTAGTTAATTCACGATTTTGGTGTTCAAAGATTAGTTAACGAATATATGAAGCATACTTTTAGCAATATGCGACATGACTTGGTAAAAATCTACCACACCAAAAATCTACCTGCAATAAACATATTGAGTATTGAGCGTATACTTTGTCGTTAGAAGTAGTTTTTATTTTTAAGCTTACTCGTGGAACCTTAATACTTATAACAGCCAGCACTATACAAGCCATCAAACTAACAAAACAAGATTAACTTAATTGCTACTTACGATCCAGGGTTCCGCTTGTTGAACTCAATGGAGCGGAGGATTTCTTCGGGGATGGGAGGTGGGGTGGGTAGGTGGGGGCCCACTGGATGGAAGCCGTTCTCGTCAGCGGTGTAGGTAAGCGAGATCTGCTGGCCGTCGGGGGTCTTGAATGAGAAGCCTCCTTCGGCTGTAACAGCGAGACCTTCGGGACCTTGCGCACTAGGGGATCCGCTCTCGTGCGCTGATATGCCGTTGCCGGTTTCGTAACTGAAAAGAAGAGACGTAAAAATGTTACGTTTGTTGCACCATGATTAACTGCTAGAATTCGTATTTGGCTTTACTATTATGTTGAATGCCGGAGTGGTACGAAGAACAGTGCCTCGAGGCGCTTATATAATTTACGATTCTTTGTGTTATCTGCTAGATAGATGCTTTAACTTCCTCCACAAAGATAAATGTGAAGTTAAGTTAAATCCACCTTCCAATATAACGACTTGCACTAGCACGATTTATACAGTATTAAAAATAGAAAAAAAAATCTTACTCGAAATGATAAGTTCCATCGCCGTTGTTGACATTCTCAAACTTGGTGATGGGTATTTGATTGCCGCCGCCGCTTCCGCCGCCAAAAGATCCGCCGGATCCGCCAGATCCTCCGAATCCGCCCCCACCGCCGCCTCCCGCTCCGCCACCGGCGCCAAAGCCACCGCCCGCGCCACCACCGCCACCTCCACCGGCGCCATTACCGGCGCCTCCACCAAACCCACCACCAGGCCGCGGGGGAAGGTACTGAGGCTCTAGACGACCACATGATCCGATCGCTACCAGCGCCATGGAGAAGATCAACTGAAAAGAAAATAATGATTCGTTATCAAGTTGAAGAAGTGAAGTAATAACAGCCGCACGGGTCGATCGATCAGGTTAAGCTTCGCTTGCGGCAGTTGGTCCGTAGATGGGTGACCATCTTTACATACCAAGATCTCTGTGCCTCAGAAAGCACGTTAAGCCGTTGGTCCCGGCTGTCATTCGTGGACAGTCGTTACGGGTCGTCAGAAGCCCGAAAATCTGACAACCAGTCTTACCAAGGAGTATCGTATTACCCAGTAACTGGGTTGTGGAGGTCAGATAGGCAGTCGCTCAATGTAAAATAGGTACTGGTATGCAGCTGCATCCGGCTAGACTGGAGGCCGACCCCAACATAGTTGGGAAAAGGCTAGGCAGATGATATCAAGTTGAAGAAAATCGTAGTAAAACTAATATTTTAAGAATTTATCAAGCCAAGTACTTTGAAAGCAAACGAAAAAGAAAGAATTTAGTTCGAAAGCTTTACACAAAAAAGGTTGGAATAAAATAAAATGAATACTATGAAATTTCGGTTAAAAAATAAACGGGAAACGGGTTGAGCAAAAATTACAAGCAAAAATATTTTCAGGAGCATTTTAGGTATGAAACACAACCATTCCAATATTTGGTTTCAGGAAAAAGTTTATGTTCAAGATTGAACCTGGGATAACTTTAATTTATTCGGGATTTAAAATTCGCTGTTTTGAAATAAGGACTTCTACAAGGAGGAACACCTTATCTTCATGGACTTACCAGTGAAGTAGTCATGTCTGTTGTTTTGAATTATTTTGTACAAGTAAACAGGCGCTCTTTGCTGTTCAGCTGTTTGCTGAATACTGTTAGCGAAGATGTGCCTCGTTTTATATTGCTCCGATTTGCCCTTTCTCGGTTGCTTCACCTTGTGCGTGCTCCGCCGATATCGCGAGTGCATCCGTGCCTCGTTGCCCCACGCCTCAAGCTCAAAAACATTTAGCTAACCTGGAATTCCCTTTACGGATGTATTCCTTAACAAAAGCAAAGCCTTTCAATACCCCTAAGGGGGTTCACAGAAATAGAATCGTTCCTCCACGTGCATATATGGGTCAATATATGCTAACTTGTTGCAGCACCCACTACTTCGCACTTGCGAAAGCTTACAACTACATGATTAAGTTGCGTTAGCTATTTCCATTAAGATTTTCTTAATGGCGCATATTGGTCTAATACGAATATGATGTGTGAGTGTTCTAGTAATTTGAAGTTTGATCGTCTTATGCTAACATGGGAAAACATTTACACCACGATTTATGACGCTTGTAAAATATTCAAACAGATGCTTGAAATACACAATAGTCTAACATTTGTATGTTTTTAGTTGTTATCGGTGTGCTTAGATCTAGTTTCTAGTTAAACTTGACTACGATGCAAACAAACATTTGTTAGATTCCTTTGGATGAACTTAACTTTAGCAAAAAGGACTTCAATGCAAACGGCAAAGTTAACGCTTTGTCTGAACTCTATAAAAGTTGGATAATGAATCCAGTTGCTTTTTATTAGGATCAACTTCATCATGATTTTTGTAGTAAAGTTTTTCTTTCGTATCTACTTAGTAGTTGCTTACTGTATAATTTTCTGTTGTACCTACCTACTAACTATATCATTCGTGGCATACTTTTATTGAACATAAGTACTTTTCAGTATTTCATTTTTACTATCTTCACGATTACGTAATTATTTAAGTTAATTACAATCGGTGATAAATAACTGCTGCGTGTGACCCGAATAGCTGCCTATACGAGCTTCCGACTAACTGAGCATTATTTACATTATCAGGAGGTCCAGCACATGAAAGGTCTGAACTTGAGATTAAAAAACTGACGAGGGTAGAATTTTGTCTCATAGGGCCAAAGTGACCAGAGTCAAAAAAAGGTTATTATTATTATTAGCCTGTGATGTCCCACTGCAGGGCAAAGGCCCCCCTACTCTCTTTCCACCTCTCTCTGTTCAAAACTGCTAAGGACCAGTTCATGTTGAAAGAGTCCAGCTCTTCCGTAAAAAAAAAGTAAAAAAGGTTACACCTTAACATTTCAATGGCTACTTATTAATCTAACACCTCACCACGCTTAGTCTAGCGAACTTTACCGCCATACCTTGATTCCCATTTCCCAATAAATGAAAGTAGGTGTACCTATTCATTGTTGGTTTTGCCGATGGGAACTTTCAATTTCAAACTAGTGGGTGGTAAAACGTTGGTATTGTGTAAATGTCACATAGCATTGAAGTTCGAGTCCGTGACCGTAGTGCGCCTGCGCTCCTCTCGCGTCAACGACTATACTTGAAAATGATCTTGTTCCGATCCTGCGCCGGAGTCGGTAGCTTCTTGCGAAATAATAGCCTTTTTAGTATAGAACGGAAAATAATGAACACGGATTACTTTTATTTGTGCTTTTGTATTTTGGTTAGGTGCGTTTTATTATATAATAATAATAATATAATTATTATAAGGTCGATACAGGTTTTTAGCAATGGTATGTTTTTTTGCAAAATTAATTTTCAAATTTATGTTTAAAATCTGAGCCATAATATTTCCTATTAGTAAGTATAAAAAAAAACTGTATCACAGAAAGTTCCACTGCCCAGCATCTCATACATAGTTGAAAAAAAAAATATATATATACCCACAAATCAGGACAGTGTGAAAAACACACAAACTAAGAACATATACAGGGTTATTGGTAAAACATTAACAACCTCTTGTCATTGTACTCATCATTATGAACAACTTTTACTATGGGACACATACATCATTATGAAAAAAATCAGCTGTTTCCTACATTTATGTTCGTATAACTCGTCAAAATGTAGGGAACAGCTGATTTTTTTTTTGCGATTTCAGGTTTGGTCCTATAGTAAAAGTTGTTCATAATGATGAGTGCAATGACCTCTTTAAGAGGTTGTTAATGTTTTACCAATAACCCTGTAGAGATGTATCAATACATTTTAATTGATATCATCAATTTTAATTGAAAACGTGTAAAATCCAAGTAGCCATACAGTATTATAGATATTAAACGCTGTGCTGTCCAGATTTTAATTAGTAATTAGTTACAAGCTCGCGAGGGGACGGTTGGTGTAAACGAAGCTAAGCATGATGGATGATGATGAGACTTTTAGCTTATTAAATAACGTGACATATACGAACGACCCATAAAACATCTAGTTGACTCCACTTGCATAAGGTAAATAGAACATTCTTAAAGTTCATGCGTTTTCTGTAGCACGCCTATGATGTAATGTGGGGAATCGAAACACCTTTTTTTTTTTTTTTTTTTTGTGGATGGGAAATCATCAAATGACTCCTCCCGCTCTGGGTGGAGCGGAAGGGAGTGTCAGACTCTTACTGACTAAAACCCACCCGTGTTCCTTCCTTAGCCCTTTATGTTCCGAGCCAGCGGTAACCCTTTCGGACAATCCCGCTGACCCGGCAGGCTTCGGCCCTAAGGGGCCCCTCCTCGATGCTGACATCTCTTTGAGGCGCGCGTGGAACACGTACGCGCGGTCCGGCACGGGCCTGGTCCTGATCGGGCGGTGAGCTACCCATTACTCTCCGCCCGCAGGCCCACGCCTACGGTGGCCGGGAGTCGTCACGCGGCTCCCGACGCCCGGAGCGTCTCCCGCGGCGGCTGGGACGGGAGGCTCTCTCCCTGAGCCGTTCCGCCACCTCCTTCGCTAGCATGACTGCTTCGCAGAAGGAGGTGACTGCCTCCCACTCCCTCTCGCCCCGGACCATGGCTTGCACCAGGGCCGGACGCGAGAGGTCGCCGTCGCTGCCAATCGCCTCTACGAGGACACGGCGGTGCTCCGCCCAAGCGGGGCAGACCTCCACCGTGTGCTCCACCGTGTCCTCTGGGCGATCCTGGCAATGGTGACACCCGGGCGTTTCCTCCCGCCTGATAATGTTCAGGAACCTCCCGAAACTTCCGTGTCCGGTGAGGACCTGCGTCAGGCGAAAGGTGAGGGCGCCGTGGCGCCTCTCTAGCCACTCCTCAAAGAGGGGTCTTATCGCCGCTATCGCGGCGTGCCCTGCGCTGGGTTGCGACAGTCGCTCTTTCCATGCCGCCATGAGATCGCGCCGGAGATCCGTCCGCTCCGCAGCGATTTGCCGCGGAAGCGGATCCTCCCCCCGGCGTAGTGCCTCCGCGCGCCACTCATACAGGCGCGCGAGGACCATCGCCTCCAGATCCCATGGCGGCAGTCCGGCAAGGAGGCTTGCCGCCTCGCCAGAGATCGTGCGGTAGCCCCGGATAGCCCTTATGGCTACCACCTTCTGGGGCGCGTTCAGGTAGTGGGCGGCTCGCCGCCGCAGTGAACGCGCCCACACCGGGGCCCCGTATATGGCCATGGACCGCACGACCCCCGCGTAAAGCCTCCGGCAGGAGGCGTTTGGCCCCCCCAGGTTGGGCAAGAGCCGCTTGAAAGCGGCCCCGGCCCGTTCCAGTTTGGGGGCCAAACGTCGGAAATGCTCCACGAAGTTCCACCGGCTGTCGAGGACGAGACCCAGGTATTTCATCGTCATCCCGACGCCGATGTGAACCCCTCCTACCGTTAGTTGGGATCCCGATGGCGGCGCGTTCCGGGGCCCATGAAACGACATGGCCTCGGACTTGTGCAATGCCACCTCGAGACCCAACTGCCGGATCCTCTCCACGACTATCGCAACCCCGCGTGTCATCGCGTCGGCCGCCGCCTGATGCGACCTCCCCTGTGCCAGGACCAGCGTGTCGTCAGCGTAGCAAACCACGCTGACGCCATCAGGGAGATCGGCGCGCAGCACCCAGTCGTACCCGATGTTCCACAGAGGCGGCCCCAGGACCTATCCCTGTGGGACACCGCACGACATCTCTCGCCGGTTCCACTCCCCATCGCGACCGGGGTAGCTGACGGCTCTTTCCGTCAGATACGCCTCGACTATTCGACGGAGGTAGGGCGGCACCCGGTGATACCGGAGTGCCTCCACAATGGTGCTCCAGGGCAGGGTGTTAAACGCGTTGGCGATGTCGAGTGACACCGCCACGACGACCCCACCCCGGGACACCGCGTCCCCCGTCGTGAGGGCTCTCACGCGCATGATGGCGTCCACCGTCGAGCGCCCCTTGCGGAAACCGAACTGGCTGTCCGCAAGATCCGGCCCCGTCCTCACCAGGTGCCCGACGAGGCGGCCCGCAATCACTCTCTCAAAGAGCTTGCCGACCTCGTCGAGCAGCACGATGGGCCGGAATGCGGACGGAGAGTCCGCAGGGCGCCCTGGCTTCCGAATGAGGACCAGCTTCCCCGTCTTCCAACGGCGTGGAAACTGGCCTCTCTCCAAACATGCGCTTAAGAACGCCTCCAGTCGAGGCCCGAGAGCCCCCGAGGCCAGGACCCAGGCTTTACCTGGCAAGCCGTCGGGTCCTGGGGCGGTATTTTTGGCCTTCAGCCTTCCTACCGCCGGAATCGAAACACCTACGCTGTAGTGTTTTCTCATAAGCCCCGAATTTAAACCGGTTGATTTAATATTACCAGAAAAAGAAAACAAGAATAAAAACTGGCCAAGTGCGAGTCGGACTCGCACACGAAGGGTTCCGTACCACAAGGCAAAAACGCCGAAAAAAACATGTTTGTTGTATGGGAGCCCCCCTTAAATATTTATTTTATTTTAATTTTATTATTTATTATTAAAGTTAAAATACAACTGAGTATTTTGTGAATATTTCAAGTGCCTACCTGTTGCCATTTTTGATATCGAGCAAAAAAAGGCAAAAAAATCGCGTTTGTTGTATGGGAGCCCCCATTAAATATTTATTTTGTTTTGTTTTTAGTATTTGTTGTTATAGCGGCAACAGAAATACATAACTTGTGAAAATTTCAAATGTCTAGCTATCGCGGTTCTTGAGATACAGCCTGGTGACAGACAGACAGACAGACGGACAGACGGACAGACGGACAGACGGACAGACGGACAGACGGACAGACGGACAGACAGCGAAGTCTTAGTAATAGGGTTCCGTTTTTACCCTTTAGGTACGGAACCCTAAAAATGATAAATAAAGAACAACTAATAAAGCTTGCTAACAAGTCACCTACCAAACAAAAAAAAAATCAAAATCGGTTCAGCCGTTTGGCAGCTACGATGACACAGACAAACACACAGATACACACGTCAAACTTAAAACCCTCCTCTGTTTTTGTCGGGGGTTAAAAATGCAAACGAGCATCCCTGGCGGTCCCCAATCCAAGTACTGACCGCGCCCGATGTTGCTTAAATACGATGATCGGACGAGAACCGGTGTTTTCAACATGATATAGGCGTTGAAATGACGTAAACATATATAGGACAGACGCGTCGTATGTGGTCGCGATCCTCAGCGTTGAGGGAACGACGGGAAAGAATAAGAATGGACGTTGACGTCTGACGTCTAAATTAGCGGACAACTATCGTGATCTAAGAACTGTCGGTTGTAAGAGCATGTGATGTGGAGGAATGAAGGCAAGTCGTGATAAAAGGGGGAAGACTAAGGAAACGATCGATAGATTGTGTAACAGATGATATGAATAGAAACGGGGTAAATACTGAAGTAACGGCTGTTTGATGTATTAGAGGGAAGAAGACGTTGCGTTGACTCCAAGTAAAGGCTCCTACAAAGAGGCGCGACACGCGATATAATCGCGCGCGACACAAAGGCACCGCAAGTCGCGCGACGAGGCGGTCGTCGCGCGACTTGCGGTGCCTTTGTGTCGCGCGTGATTTTATCGCGTGTCGCGCCTGTTTGAAGGAGCCTTAAATTGGGATTGGAGCAGGAGGATGGTGATATCTAAGAACAGTGAGGCTTGCAATACGCCACATTAATTATAATTATTTGTATTTCTTACAGAACTACACTATTAAAATTTAGTAAGTACCTACGCCAAAAAACTTAAATGTTTGTTCTACACCCCCAGTTTGTGATTCACCTATTGCATCACCTGTAAATGGCCGTCTCTAATATCTTCGAGATAATAAGATCGGCCTCGATCACCGCTAGCATTTGACATGATCTGTATTATACGATTATTACCAAGATTACCTACTGTCGACTGTCATTATCACAAAATGGAAACACCTACTGAGTTTATAGCAAAGAGGAAACCTTTATAAACACGGAAATTCATAATTGAAAGACAAACACAAAAATGTGAGAAATTAAAATAAAATATATTCCTTTAAAGTTTTCAGACAATACCTACTCGTATGTTAAGACAGTTTAGTTTAGAGTTCACACTATATTTTAGAGGACACAAGAAACTTGGTCCTTAAAAAAAACCGATGAAGGTAAATAATGTAATGTAACCTACCTACGACGCGCAAACTTTAACCATGAATTCGGCACATGATTCTCCACCTTAGACAAAGAAAAGTATAGACGGCGGGTATCTCCATTTCATTTCCACAAGAAAAGGATAAAGTATGGAGTTATTATTAAGTAACAGAAAAGGATAAAGCTATACTATTTCCGTCTCTCAGTGCGTGCCAGTTTTTTCAAGGCAGCTACTTATGTAGCCTATGTTAGTTAAGTTAGTTTTTTGTCTCATGTGCGGCCACGCTACCCGATGCTCTATAGCTTTCTTACTCTAAGTTCTCCACTGTCTAGTGTAGAACTTTTTTGTCGGTTGTCTACATAAAAACTGCTGTTTCATCGAGGAGTGCAATACCTATCTGGGGAAAATGTATGGAGCAGTTTTTTTTTTTAACCTTTGGCAATTTCCTTGCGTTTAAATATCCAGACGGTTAAAAAAAAAATTGCAGTTTTCTTGTACTGGTTCTAAGGTAGCAGGTTGCGCTTTGATGTCCCTGCCACCCTGTATATGGATACAGAATCAATGTAGGTGAAATATATCAGGAGTATATATCCTTCTGAATCATTCTGTATTCTCAGAAGAGCCAGAACTGAAACAACAACTGACAAATGCGTGCACTGACTGGACAGGTCCTCTCAATCTGTGTGGTTCTTTCCTCAAAAGACCATCTCAGACATCGATTTACATGGTCTTCATATAACCTGACCAAGATTATGTCTGGACTTTAAAAGAGACTGTGACCTCTGAGTTTGTTTCGGCCTTTCTTCTCAGAGTAGTCAGATAGGAAACGCCGACTTCATCTAGTTTTTAAAAGAACATGATTGACGTGTAAAAGTGTTTGTACAAACCTACTTACAAAATAAAATCATTTATCATTTAACACAAATTAAAATTATCAGTTGACTAAAGGTCTCAAATATGTTTTGTAGATAAAATCTTCATTGGAACCGATAGAACATAAAATATTAGGTTCATCATTAGGTACATCTTAGCGCAGTTCAATATATCATTCCAAAGAGTCTGAAATATCTGAGGTGAGCGGGTTGAGGCATCGCCCGCGGCAGCAGAGTATTTGTGCACTTTAAATGTAATGCCTGATGAGAAATATCAATCGATAAATCTAAGTATATGAGTGCTAAATGTCTAAATAATTATCAATAAGATTAAGTATTACCAACATTTTGATGTTCACTAGCTCGTTTACCGATAGTGTCTAGTAAAGTGTAGGCAGAGTATCTAAGTGCCTTCCTGTTCTTTGGATAACAAGAGTACCTACTATAATTTCCGCCAGGACTGGTGCTACGGTAGTATCCCATTACATAATTAATTGTATAAACTAATAAATAAACCAGTGCAGCCATAGATGACAGCCAAGATTCAATAACCGCAGATCATAATAAAAATAAAGAGACAAGACAATCGGGTAACCAGAGACTTGCGCCGCTCGGCTCGATCAGCGGCGCTCCGAGAATGCAATCAACTCTGCAGACTACACTCCAATTGGATTTCAAATAATAATTTCCTCTAGACATGAACTAGTAAAATCTAGATTTAACCCGAAGTGGTCAGTAAAAACCGCAATTTTGTGAGAGTAAAATAGTGTTTGCAGACGATATAAACTTCGTAGGACGTTAAACCTTATGATTATGAGTTGACGTCTGTGGCTGGGAACGTTATTGTAATTTCGTAACATTGTATCTCCGCAGCTTCCTTTAAGGGTAAAGTCACAATGAAGCTTTGATTAGCAAAAACACAGCCGCTTCCAGACAATAGGAGTTCTGATTTTCCATTATCACATAATCACTTGCTTCTGATTAACAGATATCAAATGATTTTTAATTACTTTGGGGAATGGTAACAAAAAGCATGATTTTAGAATCAATATTAATGAATGCACATCTATATGCGCATTATTAGAATATTTTTAATACGTATAATATAGGTATGAGATGAGATATCCGTGACTTACACGACATCGATCTACCATTGGTAGGTAATGGGTATAAAAGTATCTTTGTGGGTTGTGTGGGACACCCTTCAATATATAGTTTGACCTATTCAAGTGCTTTTTAATTAATTGGTAATCCATTACAGACAAAGTATGTTCGATGTCGACCATTTTCAATAAAATAAGGTAAAGTGTATTTGCAGAATTGCAAGTAGTTGTCACGTTTACTGCGACACGTTTGTTTATTAGGTACGAGTACACACAACAACATATCAAGCTGTAAATTTTTAGTTTTATAGCTGACCTCGCATCTTGTAGTCTTTTCCTATAATGAGAAGTCATCTTATATTGGAAATGTATAGCTTGATATGTCGTCGTGCGTACCAACCTACATTTTTAAATCTATAGTATACCTCACCGTAATACCTCACCGTGTGGTGTCTCCACTTTATGGTCTTAAAGGGAAATTAAATTATTCATGTAACTTTTACATTCGAACTAAAAGTTGTATGAATGGAAAACAAAAGAAAACTAACCTATTCGGAGGAAATCGATTTTATTCAACGCTTGGCGGTTGTCATAAAAGTCAATTTGATCGTTTCGATGTTGAGATGCTTTCGCACTGGCGTAGGTCGAAAAGGGTCGGGAACACGCAGATTTCCTTAGAGAAGTAATTTTATGTGTGTGACCTCTTGGGGTTTTGTCCCAGAATAGTTCAAGCCTATTCAGTCATCCTATTCCATTCAGAGTTGTAACCTCAAAGGTATTTCCAACTCTTTACGTAAATAAAACAAAGCTTTATTGCATATTCTATCTTGGGTACGTTACAAAAAAGAGAATAATTTCCTTGTTAATGTAAAGCTAACGCCCGCAGAATGAAGTGTGATATATCTCAATCACTTTTCTATGCAAATCGTATTAACTTTCAAGTCTCTGGTGGGCTTTTTGGACTCCAGCCTAATCTGCCGGCCAAATGAAAAATTAAATATGTAATACCTCATTTCATGGAAGACCTCATCACAAAAATGAAAATAATAAACTACGAAGTATCTAATGGCTGTTAACTTGTTCACTTGTCCCTAAAGGTAATTTAACTTTGCGCAGCTATTTTAGCTCCAAAATAATCACTATGTATACCTCACATAAGTATATAAGTAGTTCTTTTAAAAATACAATAGGTTAGGCTAGAATAAAACCTAGATTTAGCAAAGTTTGTTTGAGCGTAATGTATTTCATTAAGTACTGGATAGATAAGAGTGTGAAGTTTAGAATAAGAAGTACCAATATAACGACTTTTGGGGCAGCGTAGAATGCTGTTACTGGGCATTCTGTAATTGGGTAACCTGAGAGTCGCGACGTATTTCAAATTATTAGTTCCTAGATTTATATGTCTGTAATTTATATGGTGTACATAATAAAGAGTATCCTATTCTATTCTATTATTAAGGTATTAATGAGTAATGAAATCTAATGTTTTACACGAGTCCAAATGCGAGCCAAAAGTCGTAAAAGTGCGCAATGACATCTGTTTGATGAATGTTGTTGGAGTATTACAGAATAAGAAGCATAAAACTTGGTTCACCTTTGCCTGGTCATACTGAATAACATTTAGACAGATTGTCAATAAAAATTACTGTTAAGTTGTTTTACAACAACTACGTAACTTAGCTTAGAGGTAGATATAGCTACTCAATGATTACTCATTGAGTAGCTATATCTACCTACTACTGTTTCACATTCATTGTATATGTGTGTGAGTGCACCTGAGTCTGCGCATACTCTTGTGCACTATAATATCTCCCGCGCAGAAAGCTGGTCTCCGCTGAGATTGGTCATATAACATAACATAATCAGCCTATAATGTTTCCACTGCTGGGCCACAGGCTTCCTCTCGGTGAGGGAGTGGGCCGTAATCCACCACGCGGGCCCAGTGCGGGTTGGTAAATGTCATATGTCTTCAAATTTTTGGTTCTAGAACATGCCGGTTTCCTCACGATCTTTTCCTTTACCGTTTTGAGAGCAGTGGTGATGAAATAATTTATACAAAGTAAAGCGCCTGGCTGGGTTCGAACCTACGACCTACGACCGACCTTGTAAGTAGCGGCCGTTACCACTGGGCCACCACTGCTCTCCAGATTGGTCGCCATGCCATGAAATTCGCTCTGGAGGAGTTTATTTATTTAAGTTTATGAGCACTGTGAAGAAATCAACCAAAAATCTTCATCTGTGATCAGAAATGAACGCAGGAGAACCAGGGATTCTGGAGTGGCGATCGCGTACCGGAAGATGTAACGTTGGAAGGCCTCCATTTTATTTTACGACAATAATAACTACTTTACAATGAACACTGGAAGTTTACTCTTACAACCAATTATAATCCTAATTGATTATAATGAATGCATATTAAGCTTCATTATACATGCTCACTTATGTTTATTTATGGTTCGTTCTGGACTTAAGTGGAAACTCAATAAAAGGATAATGGTTAAGTTATTTACTATTCTGCTCAAGTTGTATAGATTGAATGATGGATGTTACCGCACTCATTACGTTGCAGCTTTACGATACTTTATGTGTTAAACGCTGTTCACTTGAATTATCTATATCTGTTGGCACAGTGACCAAGTGACGGCTTCATCTGGTGACCACGGATTTAGTACATGATTCTGAATCCCCCAGCGTTCAAATGTTTATCGGTTATAAAATAAAAATCTGCTGTTTCACGGAACAGTGCAGTAACCTATGTAGTCAAAATGTATGGAACAGCAATTTTTTCAGAATCGTTCCGTATCATATACTGAATCCAAGTTAGGTTGCGCGCCGATGTCCCCACTCTGTACAATTATTATCTGAAACAATTATTATATCACTAGCTACGCCCCGCAGTTTCACCCGCGTAATTGTCGATCCCGTGGGAATATCGGGATAAAAAGTAGCCTATATGTTAATCCAGGGTGTCAGCTACCTCCATACAAAATTTTATCAAAATTGGTCGAGCCGTTTGAGCGTGAAGAAGTAACAAACATATATAAACACACACACGCACTCACACACACACTCACATACACACTCACAAACTTTCGCCTTTATAATATTAGTGTGATGGTTCAGACTCATATTAGTGAAACATGTGTAAAAATAACTATCTTAAGCCGCAATACTTTCATATTTATAATGCTAATCCGTCGACAGAAGGCTTCGGCATACTCATTACGCGTAGTCCCACGCACCAAAACAAGGGACCGTAATAATTCACGTTCCAGCCCTGTGGACAGGTGTCCCTGTAAAAGTACACAGGTACTTGAACGTGTGGGCGAGAAAATAAGTGAGATAAGACTCTTACTGAAAAACAAAGCCCCTGTATAAACAGTAAAGGCTTTTCTTACGTGAATAGTTTTAAATATTTGCTTTATACCTAGTTTAGTATGGTACCTATTTTCATATATTATCTATGGTACCGTAAAGTTATTTTGAGTGGCTCGTAGCTAAGTAAAAACAGTCGCACGGGTCGTTCAATCAGGTTAAACTACGCTTGCCGCTGTCGGTCCGTGGATGGGTGACCACCTTTATATACTGAGATCCCTCCGTGCCTCGAAAAGCACGATAGCTGTTGTTCCTGGCTGCAATTCGTTGATCTTTGACAGGCGTAATGGGACATCATTGCAGAAACCTAAAAATCTCGACAACCAGCCTTACCAAGGGGTATTGTATTTCCCAGTAACTGGGTTGTGGAAGTCAGATAGGCAGTCGCTCCATGTAAAATACTGGTATTCAGCTGCATCTGGTTTGACTGGAAGCTGACCCCAATATAGTTGGGAAAACGCTCGTCAGATGATGAGTTATGTTATGGTTATTTTGTAAGACAGATGTTCAAGAAAAAAAATAATAACGACGATATTTCATTAAACCCATTAATCCAATAACATATTATTAAAACCTACTAGAAGATACATAATCACGAAATCTCAAATCCTTAACGCCATTTTTCGCTACTATTAAAACAACAACAAATAACTATAAATGCTATATAAACATTTGTGTATAGTGAGTAGGTAGGCATTGCTTTTATTTTTCGTTACCAACTTTTATTGTTTTACAAATACCGAGAGACGATTGCCTCTTTGTTTGCACCATTATTATACGTTAATGAAAACGGACTAAAAGCAATTCTTACCACTAAGACTCCTTGAACTTTCGACAGTCACGGAATGGGATGTATCTGTTCAAATTAGTATTTATAATACCAACGAAATGCGTTTCAATACTTCGATATTTTGTATTATGGATGACGATGTTGATGGCTGTTGGCCAAATAATAACAGGCGCAAGGAACAATCTTCGAGGTTAAGCAACGCTTACCACGACCGTTTCGTGGGCGGGTGATCTCTGTAAGTCCCGGCTATCATTCGTAGATCTTTGACAGTCGTTACGGGTAGTCAGAAAACCGAAAGTCTGACAACCAGTCTTACCAATGAGTATCGTGTTACCCTCACCTTGTTGTTGTGTTGTGGAGGTCAGATAAGCAGTCGCTCCATATAAATTACTGGTATTCAGCTGCATCCGGTTATGCTGGAAGTTGACCCCAACCTCCAACATAGTTAGGAAAAGGCTAGGTAGATTGACCTGTCGGCGGAGGACTGGACGTTAAGGCTGTGCCGGTTTCCCAGTCCTTCGCCACTCGGACGAAGCGGGAGTGCCGCTGGGTTGTTTTAGTGGGTATACCGGGTCAGACCGGGGAGTCCCACATAGCCCCCCATCCCCCGATGGGAGGGTATGCGTAATGCATTTTTTCCCAGCGCAAAAAAAAAAAAAAAAAAAAAAGGTAGATTGACCTACTAAATGCGTTTCAATATTTCGATATTTTGTGTTATGGATGACGATGCTGATGCGGCTTTTTATGTTGGCATGTTGCCAAGTTTTAATAGCATGCCTCCGCATCAGCATGCTGCTGTGAATTGATTAATTTATCGCCTTAAACGTAGTTCTTCCTGGAGTAGACTTAGATTGATATAATAAGAGCTCAATTGGATTGTTTCTCTCATCCATGCCAGTTCATCAGAGTTTAGTCGATCTAAAGTAAACCGGTTTTTAACCATTTTACTAAAATGAGTACATATTGCCTATTGCTTTTTACCTCAAAACACAGACACACACAGGCAAACACAGTGTGTGGGACTGACTGGATGCGGAAGGCGGAGGACAGGGTGTTGTGACGCAGCACGGGAGAGTCCTATGTCCAGCAGTGGACTGCGATAGGCTGAGTTGATTGAAGTAGGTACCTATTAAGTATTAAAATTGATTTGCATGGCCTTAACAGACAAAATATGGACTGTACTTTAAACAAACAACTTTGAAAATTAGCTGTTTGCACCTATATTTTTTGCAAGTATATTCATATTCTAAACCCTAACCCTCCATTGAGCTAGGCCAGGGAGGGCGAAGATTTATGAGACGTGCCGTGCCAATCTCATATTCACTAAAATATAACACGGAGTTTCACCTTGCCACCGTAGGTCAGTGTATTCAACAACATCCAGTTCTCTTTTTTCCACACCAACAACAAAACTTTTACTAAAGAACCTTAAGATATCAAAACTCTTTAGTAAATAAATTAATAAATGATAAAACGTCACTCACACAGATGTCACAGTTGCTGAGCTGTCAAGTTTGGGTGTCATGTAATTTAAACAATCGTGTTATTGATAATAAAGAATTTTTTCCTAGCCGTTTACATTTTCATATAAAACTATATCACAATGTTAATACCGACTTGTTTAATAAAACTCTGTGAGTTGGTAAGTAATTATAGAACAATTTATCATCTGAATTATAATGTTGCGTCATTTCTGTGGAAAGAATGCTAATGCACCATCATCATCATCTGCCTAGCCTTTTCCCAACTATGTTGGGGTCGGCTTCCAGTCTAACCGGATGCAGCTGAATATCAGTATTTTACATGGAGCCTATCTGACCTCCACAACCCAGTTACTGGGTAATACGATACCCCTTAGTAAGACTGGTTGTCAGACTTTCGGGCTACTGACTACCCGTAACGACTGCCAAAGATCCACGAATGACAGCCGGGACCAACAGCTTAACGTGCTTTCCGAGGCACGGAGGGGTCTCGGTATGTAAAGAATGCTAATGTACGATTGAAGAAAAAAAAATAATTATGGTCTTTATTTCTAAAAGTATACAGCACTTTAATAGGTAAGTAGCTACGCCCTGCGGTATCACCCGCATGGTGATGGTCTCGCTGCGGTGATAATAAAAAGTATAGTTCCCACTGTTAGGACACAGGCCTCTCCTCTCCATGAGAGGGATAAAAGTATCCTACGTTCTAATTCGGGTCTATAGCCATATGCCAAATTTCATTCAAATCCGTTCAGCCGTTTAGCGTGAAAGCGTAACTAACAAACATACATAAAATCAAATCTTTTTTCTCTTTAAGTACCTATATTATTAGTTTAGATAGTTACCTACTTGCTTAGATGATAATTCAGCAATGGGAACTTGCAACAAAACTTTACTGCATTCTCGTCCCACATGTTTCCCTAATAAAGGGGTTGCAATTTACAATATAATTAGAAACACAGAGTTCAAGTAGGTGTTAGCATATTCATGGTGTTATCAAAGGAAAGCTTTGGCCAGCTGCTTTATGAAGTTTATAAATGCAGTTCCCGGGGCATCCATTCTAGCACTCGCAATTTCATTTTGGCCTTAGATTACATAAGAGTAACGTAGATAACGTTTCTATTCTGTTTCTATTTACCAAAGGGGACGAGAGAGGGGGTGGTCGCTCCATGTAAAATACTGGTATTCAGCTGCAACCGGTTAGACTGGAAGCCGACCCCAACATAGTTGGGAAAAGGCTATATAGGCAGATGATGACGAGAGAAGTGTTTAATACAATCACATTTCGTGATTCTAGACACGTTACGTTGTCTGTGTGGTGCCGGACTTAAACCACTACCCCATACTTCCCGTGGGTGTCGTAAAAGGCGACTAAGGAGCGTACCGGAGAATGGGCAGCAGCGTTCTCTATGCATTCCACCACCATACCATACTGCGATTGCCAACCCGCCTGCCAAGCGTGGCGATTATGGCAAACCCCCCCTTTTGGGGGAGGCCTATGTCCAGCAATGGACGTCTTTCGGCTGAAATGATGATGATGATGATGAGACACGTTAAACACATGTACATAGTAGGTGGCGAGTTTACTGTTTACTGGTAACAGCCCCAACTTACGTGTCGTTGGTCGTGGACTCGAACCCAGGCGGGCACTTTTTTTAAATGTTTTGCTTATACTGTCCCACTGCTGGGCAAAGATCCCCAAGCCCTTCTAGGAACTCTTTTCCCGCGCCACCTCGAACAAGCACTTTACTTTGTGTAATTTATTTCATCAACATTGCTCTCACTCAATACAGTGAAGGAAAACGTCGCGCGTCGTGAGGAAGTTAGGACCAAAAATTCGAAGACCTGTGACATCCACCAACCGGCTCTCGGCCCTTGTGGTGGATGGTAGCCTACGCCATATCACAGAGGAGGCCTGTGTCCCATCAGTGGGAACGTTATAGGCTTAAGAACTTACGCTTCTTATTTTGTGAGCCATACCGATTGGCTCTCTTTCTTCCGCAGAGCGAAGGTAGTCGTCACTGAGTGATTGACATATAAATTGCCCGAGCCCGTTCATACGTACCACAACCATAAGACATCGCAGCGACAAAACGTGGGCAAGCAGAGGTTACGTGTGAATAGTGTCGCTGCAGCTTCTTGCAGTTGCGGCCACGCTTGTAGTTACGATGTGGTTACGTTGTGGTTAGTGTTTGGACACAAATCGACACCAGCTCGTGACAGTGTCGTCGTGTCGACGCAACGTTGTGGTTGGGTTGTGGCTGCTACGTCGCCTTGATGTGGTCGGTATGGCCACACGTTTGATTTTGACGGCCAAATGTGGTCCGTGCGCATAGACTATTCATTTTCATACAAATTCCGTCCACGTGTTGTTGATGTGGTGTTGGTTGTGGTACGTGGGTAGGTGTGATCGGGCCCTTAGTACCTTGTGATATGCATACTTTTTTCAATGAATTAATTAAGAATCTTAAACAACTTCTTGATGTATTTTTTCCCTATGAATGAGATATTATTCTAATTTGCTTTTAAAAAGCTTTTATTCTAAATTGGTCCAGATAATGAAGACCCCGAAGTGCGCAGGCCTGTAATGTTTGAAATATTTCTCCTTTCCAGATGTTAACAACGGCGTGTCTAATCCTACACCATTACAGTTACGACCTTACAGACGTGCCCACACTCATGCTATGCTCAGGCACATACGTCGGCTATGTGGTGGTCCTCTCAGGGGAGATCGTCGGTAAGAATGTAGCCACTGCCTTATCTAGTGTGCCATAAATTGTACAATACGTGTAGGCATGTAGTTATGACCGTACACTGGACATGCTTCGCATATCTTGCATATTCCGGTTGTACAGTAACTTTCATGTATTGAAATGATGATGATTGTATTATAATTGTAGCTAGTATTCGTAGGATCGATAAAATTCGTTCATATTTCTTTTGAACATTTTAGCACTGAAAAGGTCAAAAGCTAATTTCATCTAGTTGTATCTAATATCTAATGCTATATATATCTGTTTTTACTGTAGTCTATAAGCATACAATATTCAATGCACCAGTGCCGCATTTATACTGGGTTATTGTAATACTTCGTCCTTCGCGAGGCGAATACTCAAATAAATAGCGTTAAAACATTGCACTGCAACTTTCTTTCACAGGAAGAAGCGAGCGGCAGATATGCCACACGTCTGATATGGCAGATGTGCTATTTGTATCTTGCATTAACAATGTTTATAGAATGTTGACTGAAAAAAAGTTGTATGCGGTTCAGTCAGAAACATCAAAAGCTTTGAGGGAGTCTAACGCTGCATTAATTAAATTATTCACAAACAGTTTGCTAAAGCTACAGAAAGAAGTTTAGTTTGTTTATGCATCTGTCGCTCTGCAGTTAATGTATCTCAGTCTTGCAACTTGAACATTCTAGGAGAGATGTTATTCGCGCCGCTGGATCTCGTCCAAGACATGTACTTTGGTATGCTGGGGGTCGCCTTGTTCTCCGTGAGTGGAGGGCTCGTGATTGCAGCCAGGATCAAAACCTCCCCGTACCCGAGAACTGGTGACAGCAACGCAGCATTCCTGGGTGCTGCCCTGGCTATCCTCAACGCAGTTTTCATGCTTTTTGACCTTAGCCTGGCATACCTGGACTCTGAGGAGTACGATGAAGAGGCCAGCGTGTAACGAGGTGAATAACTCGAATGATTGCTTGTAGAATATATTCAGTATAAATGCGGCTAATCACGTAATTATTTTTGGACGTAGGCGGTACATTAGCAAATTAGCTGAACGTTATCTGTATTTGTTGAGTATGTTTCAATCATTTCCGCCACTGGCTTTTAACGAGATTATATATTTATTTTGTACGCTTATTGTCCCTTTACACTATAAGTGTATAAACAATATAGGTCGCACGTTTATATAAAGTCTGTCCAAGGCTTTTATGATTCATTCATTTCAAAGGGACACCTAAGATCTTCGTTGGAGTCATCAGTAGGTAGATGATAATAATATATCGTTCGTGGAAACTTATTTTCAAACACATTGTAAGTTATCACCCTTAGATAGTAGTCTATGGCTCTACGCTTGCTGATCGCTTTTCCAGTTGAGGTCTCGTATGCTCCAAAGGCTTTGAGCCTTCTACAGACATGCAGGTCGGCCTACTGCCTCTTCAGCTTGATAACTCTGCAGAGAATGTCGCTAACTGCAGAGGTCATAATTTTATATATTGAACTGTTACCAGGCGAGGCGGTATCAGCGGCGGCGGACGCCTACGTGGATGCGTGGTGGTCATCTAGCGGCAGCGTTCTGTTCGCGACGTGCGGCGGCCTAACGTTGCACTCCTGGCGCGGCTTGCCCGGCCATGAGCGCAAGAGCATCGCGCAAGCCGCCGCGATATGCGCCCTCGCGAACTCCTCACTGCTCCTCATAGATGCACTCATCGCGATATGCTCGGCGCACAGGGAGGAAGGCAGCATTCGGGCCAAGGGTCCTAAGAATGTTCCGTTATAAATTGTAATTAAAGTTATGTTTAAGGGTGCTGTTGTGTCTTTTTGTGTGGATTATACTTGATACTGATAAAGTTGGTAATGGCTTGGCAATTTTCATGGTACAAACTGTGTAAGTATTATGTAACATTGGCTATTTATGGCTACACGTGACTAGGCTTACTGACGCACTTTGTTGACTTGTAAACAAGGACTACCACCTCTTCCCTCCTGCCACTAAGTAGCTAGTAAAGGACATTGTTTGGGGAACGCTATTGATTGACGTAATGTTATTCGGGACATTTCCGTTTCATTACATTTATATTTACGTACCCAAACGGGTAAAATCGAATGTTTGGTCATTTCACAAGGATTAGACAAAGACACTTACCTGGAGTTTTTAATCTCTTTACCGGCCTAATGGTTCTGGAGTCTGGGCTGTTCATTTTTAGGGTTCCGTGCCCAAAGGGTAAAAACGGGGACCCTATTTCTAAGACTTCGCTGTCTGTCCGCCCGTCTGTCTGTCACCAAGCTGTATCTCAAGAACCGCGATAGCTGGACAGTTGAAATTTTCACAAATTATGTATTTCTGTTGCCGCTATAACAACAAATACTAAAAACAGAATAAAATGAATATTTAAGGGGAGCTCCCATACAACAAACGTGTTTTTTTCAGCGTTTTTGCCTTGTGGTACGGAACTCTTCGTGTGCGAGTCGGTTGGTCAGTTTTTTTATACTTTTATGTTCTAAACAAGTAATCACCTGAATTTAATGTATCATGCAGTGTTCCTTATGGAAAAACATTAATAAGATGTTGTGATTTATTTGGTTTTATGTAAGAAAAAAAAATACTCAGTTTAGGTTTGTTGCTTTAGCAAAGGGACCTCTAACGGATATACGTGGAACTAATACGAACATCAGCTTGTGGTTCGTACAGCACACAATGGTTCGCTCTAGTTCGTATGTTTTCCAAGAGATAGAGCTGTAACTAAGTAAGTTTGATTTTAGTAATTTCAGTTTTATATATTTTTAAGTTGCGAAAAATAACGGAGTGGGTTTCTAGGGGTTCCGTAGTATTTTTTCCGTGACATAAGCTTTAAATCTATTATTGGAGAAGTTTTGATTGTTATCCTATCATTGTACTTGTTGTTTAGGTAGATACTTACAAGAAACTACTAACTAGAATACTTTCGAAGTGTGTATTCAGAAAAAGCAGGCTTTTCTGTTTCAGCGAACAATCATAAAAGGGTAATTATATATGGTTGCGTAACTGAAGAGCGTAGCTATGTTAAGTAGGTTTAATACCAAAGTATTATTGTTAAAATTCCTCCCATGCCATCCAAATCCATCAGAATACCTCCCACACGGCGCGGGCGTCTCTTAACCAATTACTCAAACAACACATTCCAACAGTTCCGTCATCCAAGTCCTTAGCAAGCTCGACTTAATTAAAAGAGTACTGTGTGGCGTGGAACTAAAATAGAGATGTTAAGTCGGACCCACGTTAATTCGTAGAACAAATAACGCATTCTGTAGGACCACTCGTGCTCATACGGATAAACACAAGGGCGTAATGTTTAGAGTCTTTAGAACGTTTCGTAAAATTAAGTAACTTTTCGTCTTAATTATCCGAATTAGAACCATTTTGGGTGCATCCACACGTCTGTGGATGGGTCTATAGTGATTAAGTGATATAAAATCTAGGGAGATACATTTACAGCCACATAAGCACAAGTCACTATCAATGCTCCAATGCTTGTGCCTTCTCTGTATAAGTGTCTAAGCATACTATGCCGAAGGTACGCGACCGAAATTCGGCATGATTTCGCCTGCAATGCTATTTCATCATCATCATCATCATTTCAGCCGAAAGACGTCCACTGCTGGACATAGGCCTCTCCCAAAAGGGAGGGGTTTGCCATAATCGCCACGCTTGGCAGGCGTGTTGGCGATCGCAGTATGGTATATATGGTGGTGGAATGCACAGAGAACGCTGCTGCCCATTCTCCGGAACACCCACGGGAAGTATGGGGCAATGCTATTTAACGCAACGTAATTTTGGCATAATGTGTCGTCAGTAATTCAAATAGCATTGCAGGCGTAATCTTGCCGAATTTCGGTCGCGTACTTTCGGCATAGTGTGTTTAGACACTAAGAAGAAGCCTTTGCCCTGCAGTGGAACAGTTACAGGCATAATCGATCTAATAATACCTACTAATAATAAAGCTGAAGAGTTTGTTTGTCTTTTTGTTTCTTTGTTTGAACGCTCTATCTCTGGAACTACTAGTCGGATTTGAAAAATTCTTTGCATTTGATAGCCCAATTCTTGAGGAAGGCTATTTTACATCACGCTAGGATCCTTAGGAATCGTGCAAAAAGAAAAAAAACTGGCCAAGTGCGAGTCGGACTTGCACACGAAGTATTCTGTACCACAAGGCGAAAACCCCAAAAAAACACGTTTGTTGTATGGGAGCCCCCTTAAATATTAATTTTATTTTGTTTTTAGTATTTGTTTTTATAGCGGCAACAGAAATACATAATTTGTGAAAATTTCAACTGTCTAGCTATCGGGGTCTTGAGATACAGCCTGGTGACAGACTGACGGACAGACAGCGAAGTCTTAAGTAATAGGGTCCCGTTTTTACCCTTTGGGTACGAAACCCTAAAAAAGTAAACAAAGAACGCTAAGCGAAAACGAATACAGTAATAACATTCGTTTTCGCTTAGCGTTCTTTTGAGGCCTTTGGCAAGCGATGCGATACGACGGCGACGGGGTGGAACGGGGAAACAAGTTATGCGGATGAACACGCCGGCAGTAGCTAGTATTATTATATAAGCACAAGTTTCAACAAAAGTTTTGCTAGGTATATGGGGATGATTTTATAGAAAATCATTCTTACGACTCTCTTTAGTTATACTAGCAACGGTTTTACGTAAAAACAGCCCGAATATAATATTTTTTGTGTACTTATTGCCCAAAAGCGCAACGGCAGATGCTCCTAAAACATCTGCTCGCAGGTAGAAATAAAAAACTGGCCAAGTGCAAGTCGGACTCGCACACGAAGGGTTCCGTACAACAAGGCGAAAACGCCGAAAAAAACACGTTTGTTGTATGGGAGCCCCCCTTAAATATTTATTTTATTTAATTTTTATTATTTATTATTAAAGTTAAAATACAACTGAGTATTTTGTGAATATTTCAAGTGTCTACCTGTTGCCATTTTTGATATCGAGCAAAAAAATGCAAAAAAATCGCGTTTGTTGTATGGGAGCCCCCCTTAAATATTTATTTTATTTTGTTTTTAGTATTTGTTGTTATAGCGGCAACAGAAATACATAATTTGTGAAAATTTCAACTGTCTCGCTATCGCCGTTATTGAGATACAGCCTGGTAACAGACAGACGGACAGACGGACAGACGGACAGACGGACAGACAGCAAAGTCTTAGTAATAGGGTCCCGTTTTTACCCTTTGGGTACGGAACCCTAAAAATGATCGACCTCGGCTTAACTTGTCTTGATTATGAACAAGAATGAATAGCTATACATATTTTGTTTCATTTTTGATACAGTTAAGTATCACACCCGCAAATAGGCACAAAACGGTCGCAGTACTTCTTATGTACACAAGATAAAATATTGATTTCATACTCATTTATTAAATTAGTCAGCAAAAATGACAATTCATTTGAATGCTGACGAAATTATATTATAGGTACACACAATGATCTCATTTTATTAATCACAATTATTTGTCAACACTGTTCGTGTCTACAGGAAGATAAGTCTAAGTAATTAATCATAAATGAAACTGAGAGTCACACAAAGTGATCAGGAAAGGGTCTTAGTTAACTTACAAGTCTAGGTACCTATGTCTAGCGTCTGCTCGAAAAATATGTTTTTATTTCATTTTTACATGTGCCATCTACCAACCCGCACTGGGTCCGCGTGGTGGGGTCTGTTTCTTAGCAGTGGGAGCATTATAAGCTGATCGTGCTTATGCTATTTCATTTTTAATAACATTTTGGTAAGTATCGCATTAACTCTTATGAACAATTTCGTGAGAAAAAAATGTTTACTTATATTTGTCTCCAAATTGGGTTTTTCCCAGTGGTTAGATTGATGGTCAGACTAATGTAACTTCACTCTTCGGTTTCTTGGTTGTCCTTAATTTGGAGATAGATAACTAACGATATCATAGCGAGGAAATAGCAGTGAAAGATTTGTAAATGCCCATCACGTTAGATGAAGCATATTATAGCTATAAGCCATACCTACAAAGTAGTAATTGTAGTGTATTCGAAGGTTCACTTATAAATTTTTCTTGAATATCGATTCGAGACTGCAAGCTGACTGCGTTCCCAGAGATATCGATGGTCATGGTCGCGGTGGTCTGTTATTAGAGGAGGTGGAAGACGTCAATTTAATATGACATTGGAACTTCGGTACCTACATAAACTGTTTCATTGCAAGTTCGCTCCATTGCATGAACTTGCATAATATCTATAATTCGTACGTGATTTAGTTTCCAAAAATGTAAGCAAATGTGTTTTTGAAAACCAACTTTAGTACCAATATAAGCACAAACATAAAGTTCAGAAATACCACCATAAAGATGATATTCGTCAGTGGAAACAACATGAGTTACTTTTGGAAACAAGGATTCCAAGTTTTATTCTGCTTTCGAGTTAGAAAACTTATTTGGGCCTTTAAGAAACTCCGGCATGTGGCTGATCTCAACCTTCTTCGCACTTTATACTTTTCTCTAGCCCAGTCGATAATTGGTTACTGTATCACGGTGTGGGGAGGAGCCTGTAAAACAATTATGATCCACCTTGAAAGAGCTCAAAGATCATTGCTCAAAGTCCTGACCTTCAAACCGTATCGGTTCCCGACTACATCGTTGTACCAAAACTGTACAGTGCTCACAGTTCGACAGCTATATATTCTCAATATCACATTGAAGCAACATCTGATAACACCGATAAACAACAGCTACAAAGTTAAACGCACAATCTCTAGCGTTTGTAAATACGTGAAATGTAAGACTGCCTCAGCTAGACGGCAACATCTTTTTCTTGCTACGCACATCTATAATAAAATAAACAAGGCCCTACATATAAACCCATTCACTAAAAAAAACTGGCCAAGTGCGTGTCGGGCCACGCACAGTGTAGGGTTCCGTAGTAGCCCGTTATCACAATGTAGTACGATTCTGTTGTTCTATAGTCTGAATATAAAAAAATTAAAATAAAAAAATAAAAATTTTCATATTTTGTTTTTCAATGCAAGTCTTTACCCGTTATAAACAAGCAACTACTTCATCTTAGTCACTTTAAAGGATTAATGCTAAGAATTTTGTATTTGGTACAAAATTATCCAACAGCCAAGTTCAACGACTATTACCGCTAAACTAATACAGTTATCTTAACCGCTATACTTTTCCTTTAAAGTCCATGAAATGCACTATCATTGTGAATTTTTCCTGATTTTTCAAGCCAGCAGTTTAGGTTTTAGAAGGGGGGGGACGCCCTACTGGAACAAAAATTTGCACTTTAAAGTTTAATATTTCGTAAATGGAGCATTAAACCGAAAAATAATTTTAGCAACCCCCAAGTCATTTTAGAAGACCTATTCAACGATACCCCACACGATGGAATACACGACGAAAAAAATATTCATCCCCACTTCACATGTAGGGGAGCTACCCTAAAAAAAAATATTTTTCAAAATTTTATTTTACCACTTTGTGAATTTGGTACCAAATTTCAGCTTTCTAGTGCTAACGGTCACAGAGATTAAGCGAGGACGGACAGACAGACGGACGGACAGACAGACATGGCGAAACTATAAGGGTTCCTAGTTGACTACGGAACCCTAAAAAGAAATTAAAAAGAAAATAAACACCTGGCTACAAACACTGGATTACATACAGACAGAAAAATTAATAACATTAACCATGCAATTGGCAGGTCCCATTATAAACATGCCCGATAAAAACACACACACACACCCACACACACACACACACTCACACACACACACACACACACACACACACACACACACACACCCCACTCACTCAAGCCCACACATACAAACACATTGATACACACCCACCCTCATTCATACGCCTCAAGCAGATATTGTATGATTTAAAATTGTTTAAATTTTATTGCATAAAATCTGTATAAAACTGAAACTGGGAGAAGACACTGATTCCTGTAACACAGGTTACAACCTAGCACAGGAGTCAGAGTTTCCATATATTAATGTAACATACTTTTATGTCAATAAAATATTATTATTATGCTTATGAATGCACATACATATAATATGTTACTGAGACCACACCGTAGGTCTATTATATCTACTATCTTATTTTATTTTGATTAGGTATTAGAAGGCTAAAAGTCGCCCAAAAGGCAATGGACAGGACTACGCTTAGAGTTTCCCTACGTGATGGAATCAGAAATGAAGAGATAGGAGAACCAAGGTTAATTGCCAAACTTAAGTGGCAATGGGCAGGGCACATTGCTCGCAGAACAAACGGCCGATGGGGCCGAAAGATGGAGTGGTGACCGCATACCGGAAGATCGCTTACTGTTGGAAGGCCTCCCACAAGGTGGACCGATGACCTTATGAAGGCCGTAGGAATCCGCTGTATGAGGGAAGCAAAGAACCGGTCGAAGTGGAGGTGCTTGGGGGAAGCCTATGTCTAGCAGGGGACGACGTTCGGCTGAAATGATGATGATGATGATGGAGTTAGAATTGTGTTTTTTCTTTTACTATTTGGTTTACACCCGGTGGAAAGCTGTTCAGCTATTAGAAGAAAGGTAGCACAGGCTTCATGTATTTATTTTCAGAAAAACACGATATTTTTCACCCATTTCAGAAAGCATTGCAGCTAATTTCAAATTTGGAATGAATTGAGATTATCGAGATCAAACAAACACGGTTTATTGAGGAAATCCTAATAGTTTACGAGCGTAGTACGGATCATTATTATTTTTAGAATTTATGTGTTTAAATCTCATACATAAATTATTAAAAAATAATAAGGTACACGTAGAACTATTAAAACTGTTTTTATGTATAGAAAACGATTTCATAGAATCATGTTATGATGTCATGAATGTCGTAGGCTACTATTTTGGGTTCTATGACCATGCTTACAAAGTACGAATAAAATACGTTTTCAACGTAGTGTAAAATATTAGACTCTCGTAGTATAGTAACTATTTATAAGTATTACGTTGCTGTTAGTTAAAACGTGTCAACAATGCGAGTGGTATTTATTGGTCAGATCAAAATGTTCATGTAAACAAGTGGTTTTTATTATTATTTATTTAGCAATATAAGTGCACACATATTTATAAACAGACAAGAAAAAAATATATCAGAAAAATAGGTCTCTACAAAGGTGACGCTTATTTCTAAAGAAATCTCTTCCAGCATACTTGCGACAGGAAAGTAGATAAAGAGATGTACACTGCGTGTGCAAGAGTAAAAGAGAATTCACTTATTTAAAATACGTTTTTACGTAGTGTAAAATGTTAGACTCTCGTAGTAACAAATAATATGACAATAAACATACATACTTCTAAAATAAATATCACAAGAATGTTAATAATTATAATGTAATTAAAACAAGAAATAGATACGCAACTATGACGAAGTCCTGGGGGCCTAAAAAGGCCACTTTGGCAGAATCATAAAAGGATAACACAATGGACAGTTAACCGTTAAGTTAATCGTATCAAATCCCATTGTTGAAGCATTTTTCAGTGATTTTTTTTATCTGTGCTAAAATACCAATCAATCCGATCCAAATCCAATGCCAATCTCGTTATTATTTTTATACCTACGTAGTGCAGCGAAAAAAAAAACACGGACTGTCTTCGCAATATTACGATTCATAATGTTATCCTTTTATGATTCTCCAAAGTGGCCTTTTTAAGCCCCCTGTACCTGTTACCTGTTTGTTTTACCTCGTAACAGGAATCAAAATAAATGGTTGTCAAATTAATGTTGAGTGATCGGGTCCTAATGAAACTTTATGTATGAAACATGACTTCTACTGTGTTCGTACATTGACATATTGCGAAGAAATTAAAAAAGTGAAAAATAAACTTTTTTACAAAAAAAAAAAACAACCGACTTCTTTTTGTAAAAAAGTTTTTATTTTTCACTTTTTAGTGGGTCAGTTTGTAATTTATCTAAATTACAATAGCATAATGTTAACAGCTCATCACCTTTTACAAAATATTGCTTTTCCCGATGCAGGGAAGTTAATTGTTGAGGAGTTCTCCTAATAAGAACCAGGAAAACTGGAGCTCAGAAGTGACCATCAGCTCCACTTCACCATACGCATTGTGACGAGCATAAATTGCTTATCGAATCACAACCCGTGAAATACTTATTATTGAGTAGTCCCGATGGCCATCTGTGCTCTTCATCATCAGTTTCACTTCACCAAATGGCGCTTTCCGAGAGCAAATGCACGAGTTACTATAAAAAATATCCAAATCAATGTAGGTGTGCCTATAAAATTTGAGGGTTTCCCTCGATTTCCATGAGATCCCTTCATATGATTCCGACTTGGTGACAATGGGACCACCTCGAGACCATACCCTTACAAACAAAAAAAGAATTTTTGGAATCGGTCCAGTCGTCTTCGAGTAATCGGTGAACATACATTAAAAAAAATAACATGTAAAGTCGAACATATAACCTCCTCCTTTTTGGAAGTCGGTTAATAATTTAAGGTTTCAAGGTTAATAATTCTGATGCTCCTGGCTTCAGCATCAGGTCTCTATGTACTTCGGTGTTCCTCATTAACAGTACATTTATCCACACATCGAGCCCTTTTCAATGAGCCTAAACACGATATATCTGCTGTTAGTTGTCGAGGAGTTAGGTACTCTGCAGACTATCCTGCGGTGCTATTCTGTAAAAATCTCACCGTGAAAACTTAGGTGAAGTGAGCGTGGAGTGAGCTGTCAATAGTGTCAATTCCTAGCAAAAACAAACTCACTTCACCTAAGTTTTCACGGTGAGATTTTTACAGAATCGACCGGCTGACTGCAGCATCAGGTCATGACTTGATGAACATAAGACCAAATATGGCAAATGCCCTATCAAACATCAAAACAATTTACTAAAACAGTCCTTGCCGTAACTTCTTACTGTTAAGGAGTTGTACCTTCCATCATCAGCCCAGCTACCTGAGATGGTGACAACCATACGCAAATACACAAGTAAGGTTCTTCATAAAATATGCGAAAAACAATAAGTGAGCCTATAAAATTTGAGGGTTGCTCTCGATTTCTCTAAGATCCCATCATCAGATCCTAACTTGGTGACAGTGGGACCACCTCAGAACTATCTACTTTCGAACAAAAAAAGAATTTTGAAAATCCGTCGACAATTGGCGGAGTATTCGATGAACAAACATACAAAAAAAACATACAATCATCCGAACATAGTACCTCCTCCTTTTTGTGAAGTCGGTAAAAATTGAAATGCTTTATCGAAACACCGTTGACGGTAAAAAAAAAAAACATATTATGAGTATTAACTCTTAATATGTTTTTTTTTTTTTTAATAAAAATATCTTTATTTCCCAAAATACAGATATAAAACATGTACATAAAACATTTGGATGCTGCAGAAATCTGTATATTATGTATATGTGAATGCTATCTACGGAAATGGTTTAGTGAAAAAAAAATCGTCGGAATTAGTTTAATGATAGCAGCTATTGCTATCATTAAACTAATTCCGACGATTTTTTTTTGGGCAAGTATTCTCTTATTTAGCTATTTAAACAACAACAATGTTGACAAAAGTTGCACGCGATATCGATTCATGAGCAAATGATGTCATCTTAGGGGTAAAACTATGATTGTTAGGTAGCCATGAAATTATTTTTTATGATGCTGGTTTGTAATAAGTATAAATAATGTAAAGGAAGAAGTTGGAAACTTAGTTAAAATATATGCTAGCAAAAGCCTTTGCCTAGCATTGGGTATAGGTTAACAAAAAAAAAATGCGAAAAGATTCAAAGTTTTTATGTTTCCAAATGATGATTTATAATTATTGTCAACGATGAAGAAACATAATTTTGGGCAAATAAGTACTAGGCACAACAGTAAGTACTTACTGTAGTTAGAAATGTAGAATTATTACAATAATATAACTTCTAAACTTGAATACGTTTCAAGTCTAAGCAATTTAACATTGCTAGATGTAATAATCTTTTATGGTAAAAAATATCCTTCACAAAAAATAGGTGTACTCCAAGGTTCAATACTAAGTCACGTACTAGATTAGGCCATGTGGTGACTGGTGGGTACGAATTTTATTGGTTTGTTTATTATGTCCTACGTTGATAAACTCGATGGCCACACCAGTATGAGGCATGAGCTCATCGCTTCAACGCCCGGCAACTTACGGCGCACGGGCGCAGTCTCCGTGGCGACTTCACATCGCACGCCCGTGTTTAGTGTAAACATAGCCTATAAATATCGTAGTATTTTGAATTTCGAAGTGAATCACCATGTCGATCAGCAGATTGTCTATTGTCAAGTTTTTGGAGCTGGTAATTATTTAAATTTTATTTTACAAATTGGTAATAACAGCTTTTTAGAAGCATGTCACCTATACAATGCAAGGTTAAGTCGGCGAATTGTAAATGATTGTGTTTTGTTTGTAAACTGAATTCGTAAAGCAGCATTTTCTTTAACTTTGACGAATTATGTGAAATAGTAGGTAGTAAATAGCTATATTTAGACGTGAGGTTATTCGATGTTTACGGTGTAAGCCAACGTAAAGGCAATAATGAATTTGTTTTAGATATAAAATAACTACATTTTGATTTACGGGTTTCTTAGTGTGGTAGAAAGTAAACGATAACTCTATCGACATTGATATTTTTTTAAACAACTACAATTCTAGGTAGGTACTTATCTTTTTTCACAAACAATGAACTGATAATTGAGAATAGGTATAGGTACATCTTACCCTCTTATGTTCTTAAAATAGCCTCATCAAAACACTAGACTTCAACAAAATTAATGATCCAAGAAAAGTTCTAAAAATAGTAAATGGACGCTAACAAAAACCGTAGCCCAACACCATCAAGATACAAAGGGCGATGACTCCTTTCACTTTCATCGACCATACAAATGAAAGGGACGGCAAAGGGGCTGTGGGATTAGGGCTGCCATCCGTCCGGGTTTCTCTGGATTTGTCCTACTAGTTTGGAGAGCGTCTGGGGAGAGTCCGGGCGGGGTTTTTAAATAGTGTATTTCTGTGTTAGGGGAAATTATTCGTTTCACTAGTATTTCTTGAAGTTTTAAGTTGATTTTCTATAAATAAGAAAAATAACATGATACTCATAGATGTTTTTATTTTATTGTGTTTTTATTTTCAAGGGAGTCAGGGGAAACATCTTTATTTCACCCAAACTGCCGGGTTCCGGTTTTGAAGTTTTTATCTGGGGTTCCGGAATCTAGGTGATGGCAGCCCTATGTGGGATGTATACTATGATTAGAATTGATACCGAATTGGAATGGATTGCATTCAATTGTAGCTAATTTAATATGACGGGACTTACTGGAAATAAATTTTCTAAAAGAAACTGCTTACTGAATTAAAACTAAGGATAAATTAATAAGAAAAAAAAAATATTCATCAGTCAACCTTGTAATAGTTAAAGGGACAATCAAATTAGAAAACGATGTTAAGCTAGTTGGTTTAGTTTTAACATCGTTAACCAACTAGAAGATCATTTTGTCAAGCCTTTAAAAAAAGATCATCTAAAGAAATATTTCAAGCACTTCTTTGGGTCAACAATGTAAGAATTGTGTATCACAGGATTACATCAGTGTCCATCAGCTATTCTTAGCAGTCTGACCTAAGCGTCTGTTCCTGTATCAACACTTTTGTGGACCACTCTGACAAAGCGACAGTCAATTGATTCACACTTATGCCATATCATTGCCATATGCTCCTACGTGAGGCGTCTTCGTCGTCTTCCCAATTGAGTTTTTCATAACTTAACATATAAATTCTAAGGCCAACAAATTACCTAACAAGCATTAGTTAAAACTAAGTTTAAAGCCATTAGACTTGTTGAAACTATTTAGTTTTAAGTAATGCTTGAGTCTTGAGTGAGGTTCGGTAATATGGGCCTTGGACGGTTTTTTAATTAGATACGTTGAAACGTAGTACTGTAATTATATACTCTAAGCATTGAAAGCTGTTTTATGTTAGACACATTTCTGTATTCGGAAACATATCTCCGGATATCGTAACCACGAATGCCCTGGCGGTCAGTCAGTCAGTACATATCAAGTAAAAACAAACGATAAAATTCGAACTAAAAATAAAAATGATATCATCCGACATGAGTAATGTAACTATTAACTTGTTTAACGATTGCCTAATGTAACATCGACGCGTAAAAGAAGCAATTGTCTTAGGCGGTACATGTTTCATATGAGGTAATAGGAACCATTTTGAGGGTTGCATTTCTAAACATTGTTTAGGTAGACCAATATTTGTATGTATGAAAATTACAGTTTGTCGGCTCTCCAATGTATTCAGAACATCGTACACAAGCAACTGACGCCCACCGACCCTCGCAAACGGGTCATGGTCTAATAGAAGTTGATTAAACGACTCGGTTCAACCCACCTGGATCTAAAGATTACTTTTTCTGCTATCGACAACAATAAATTGTAAATTTAAATTGGTACTTCAGTTGTAAGTTTGATTTTTTTAGATTTGACTTTAGATGTTTTGACTAAACCCAATGTTATACCTTGATCTAACCTTTTTTAACATCTTTCACAACTTTAGTGGTAAAAAATTAACGATGCTCAAAGAGACTAAAAATTACTGAAGGTAAAAATTGAACTTTTGGTTACCTACTCATGATCTCAGAAATACGATAACCTTCACAAGCACAAGGAAGCGTATTTTATATTGCCGGTAGTCCATTAGCATTGTAAGCTGGTACAATGACCGTGCCTCTCATTGTTTTACTGCCATATGATTTTGATGCTACTAATGATTGAAGAGTTGTAGGTGCGAAAATACAACTGATATTTAATAGTCATAATAAATACGTCTCATCTACAAGTATGGGGCTGACAGTCGACGAAGTGGATGACGTCATGGATCCACCATTCCCTATTGATTGTCGAAATAAAGGCAATGTGAACAATAGATAAATAATGTTTAGCTACCGCGGTAGTTTTATAAATAATATTTTTACATACTAATGGTGTTGTTATGATTTTGTGCCATTATGCAAACTATGGCCTCAATAAATAAAATGCGTATTTATTTTTAATCGCATATTTTTAAACCTATCGTTTTTTTTATTGCTACATTGTTAACTTAACAAGTGGGTAATAATAATCGCTATTAAATAAATCGAAATGAATATCACGAAATACACATCATATTTTATTTTAACACGAGACTTGGTTCATGTGATATAATTAAAAAAGGAAAAGTGATCGTTTTCTAACGGACATAATAGGGTGGGAACAACCAGTCTCCGGCTAAATATGGCCGTACAGCATACCCATACAAACCATGGTCGCTTTTAGAAGTGAAATCGTTTCTAAAAGTGATGAACTGATGACTGACTTCATGCAGCTACCAGCAATAAGTTGAGAATAACTTGCTCTGCTTATACCAATGTCTCGTAAAATATACGAAAAATATTTGCCTTCGACCACCTGTGGCTTGGTAGTCAATTTGTTTGCATTAAGTTTGACTGTATTGAAAACTGAGTTTATTTTAAACACGGATAAGTATTACAAATTCCTAATTCGTGAAGTCCGAGTTTCGCAGACCGGGACGGCATGGCAAGGGATTTAAATTTTTACTAATGGACATTCAAACGTATCGATATAGAAATACGACATAAATTGCTATGCTTTAAAATGATGCCGTGGCATTGAAAGGGATTTCATTGCACGGCATTGAAAGACGCGCCACGGGCTTTCGCGGCGGGATGCCGTGGCGTCCTGCGGTAGGCAACGGCATTCCAAGGACTCCGGCGCTCGTTGTGACATACCGCGGGGTGAGGCGGCGGGGGTATAGAAGCGGGTAAGCCGCTAGAAGGCCGCGGTTTCTAAGCGGCTAGTGTACGTTGATTGACGGCAAAATCCCTTGCGATGGCGTCCCGGTCTGCCTTTAAAGACGTTGAACGGAAAATTTGATGTTATCTACATCGTATTTCCGATAGATTAGGTATCTTTATAAAAACTGGCCAAGTGCGAGTCGGACTCGCACACGAAGGGTTCCGTACCACAAGGCAAAAACGCCGAGAAAAACACGATTGTTGTATGGGAGCTCCCCTTAAATATTCATTTTATTCTGTTTTTAGTATTTGTTGTTATAGCGGCAACAGAAATACGTAATTTGTGAAAATTTCAACTGTCTAGCTATCGCGGTTCTTGAGATACAGCCTGGTGACAGACAGACAGACAGCGAAGTCTTATTAAAGTAAAAATACAACTGAGTATTTTGTGAATATTTCTAGTGCCTACCTGTTGCCATTTTTGGTATCGAGCAAAAAAGGGCAGAAAATTCGCGTTTGTTGTATGGGAGCCCCCCTTAAATATTTATTTTATTTTGTTTTTAGTATTTGTTGTTATAGCGGCAACAGAAATATGTACATACTTTGTGAAAATTTTAACAGTCTAGCTATCGCGGTTCTTGAGATACAGCCTGGTGACAGACAGACAGATAGCGAAGTCTTAGTAATAGGGTTCCGTTTTTACCCTTTGGGTACGGAACCCTAAAAATGAAGACATAACATGATTTGGCTTATCATCAGTCAGGTTTTAATGTTACTGGAATCATGACTAAGTATATTCGTTTTTCAAGAAATTAGAGCAATTGTCATTATCCGAGTTAATCCTGGGGGTCACATCATCACATGTTTGTTGATGACGTACCGTCACATGATGCACTAGAGTTATGACTGGGAGATAAGCCGGATTAAGTGACAAAGTAGGACACACAAATTTCCGGGAAATTTCAGTGTCTTCAGACAATCTAGTACTTAAGGGCACTTTGCTGATAGTCTTAATTTTTTTTTTTTTATCAATGACAATATTATATTAACAGTAATTGCTAAAATTACATTGATCACATAAGCATAGACGCCAGCACATCAAGCTACCCGAAACTGTCAAATTTTTCCAATCAACATTGAACCTTAGAATTTAGCGATAAAGTTGAAATCTATTAAAGAAATTTGACAGATTGTAGTAGCTTGTAGTGCATACGTCAAAAAACTTTTGCAATTTAGAAACCGTAAAATCACTTCCTAAAGTTATGACTTCATAAAAAAGTAAATCGTGTAAGTAGTACTTAATCATTACCAACTTTGTCTTCCGCTAATAGATACAAAGTGAACATAATTGCGTGTAGACGATGAATCAATAAACGATGACTATTATCGTAGAAATGTGTGTGATGTGATATAAAGATTCATATATGCGATCAATTAGAACAATTATTGTCTATGGCACCTCGTGTAAATTGAAAGAAGTAGCACATCACAATTAAGGCAAAGGTTGCATTTAAAGGGCTTATGATAAAATTAGACTTATCAATAAAAAAGTCAACGTGACCTGTACAGGATGATTGAAAGAGCTTAGCACCCGATACTTACGATAGCTTTGCACCCAGCAAAGCTATAGTACAGACAATTTAGAACCATTTGAGACATGGTTCTCTTAGACGAAGTCTTACCAATTTATTTTACCTAATTTTAGTTTTTTTTCGAAAATTTAAGTAAACTGCTTATTTATGGCCAAATCGAATGATAAATACATTAATTTTTATTTTATTAATTTAAATTAATATGTAAGCAATCTAGCAAAACAAGTTTAAGGCCTCTGTGTCATTACCATTAAAAATAAAAAACATAAAAATTAGATTTAAAAAAAATGATAAGACTTCGTCTAAGACAACCATGGCTTAAATGGTTCTAAATTCAAAGACAAAGATTTATTTGCAGATAAATATGGTCACAAAAGTTCTTACAATATAATAGTCGCTTAACATATTCAATCATAACATAATAACATGCAATTTTTTGGTATACAATTAGATCATTTAGATTTAAACTGAAGGAATTATTTTATATTTTAGAAGGGATTCTCAATTCTCCACTTGTATCGTGCCCTTCTGAAGCGAAACATTGGTAGTTCTTTAATTTGTCTGTACTATTGTCTGTACTATCTTCGCCTTATAGCTTTGCACCCATCTTCCAATCACCCAATATATCAATATATTGTCGGATTCACACCTTCTTCCCATGGGGTTAGGCAGAAACTATAGAACGTCACCTGCTACGATCCTTACATACTCCTTTTGCCTCGTTTACATCTGGTCATACACATATCGTTGGATTAATATTTAATACTTACTCATTTACTCATTGATGTTTATGAGTTACTGTGAATTCTAGTAGTAAGATCAATTGTCATTTGTTTATATTATTACGGGCCATGTAAAGTAATGTATGTCTTATAAAATAACAAATTATATGTAAGTAAGTTGATGTGAACAAATCAGATTCCAATACACTTCGTGTAGATCCCTTATAGAACTATTCTGCCTCCAATAAATAAAGCGCATGAACAATAAATAAAACTGTTATTGTTTCTTTGTCTTTGTTTATGTGTTTAGCTACCGTATACTTACGATCCACAGTTTCACTCCTCTATGCAATGCAATTTATTCACGGCACGCATAATGTACTTGTAATAATGAAAACATTTGCTTTCACTATCGAAACTGTAATGTTTAATGCTTCAATGTGTATGGAAATTGATTACACATTATTAGAAAGTTTATTGTAAATTGTTATCATTAGTCTAATTGGTCTAATTGCAACAATTACGTTGTTGTCTAACTAGGCGCTGAGTGAGGTACTGTTTTCTTTTATTTTTTGGATTCATCGAACTGTGCGTTTGTGAACAGACTGTTCAGTTTATGAACTCTTAAAACTGAATCCCTGTTTCCCGGAATGGCATACATGACATAATAGGGTATTTGTAACAAGAAAGGACGCTCTAGCCTGGTTTTGTTAGTAATCAAAAGAATTGACTAACTTCTTTTGAAGCTAGACTAAGCTTATTTATTCATTTAATTTTCGCACACAAAAAGGTACAAAGGCGGATTTATTGCCGTAGGCATTCTGTACCAGTCAACCAAGGGAAGTGATTATATTAGATTGAAAGGAACAATGATAAAAAAAAATATGTCATAGTAAATTTATGAACGTAAACGAGGCAAAAGGAGCATGTAAGAACTAAGGATCCTCGGGAAGAAGGTTGAGTTTTGCATAAGTGAATTATAAATAAAAAAACCCGAGTTATACAGTTTGCGTCAAATAACTTTACCGCTCTGAAGCTAGGCTTTTCGCTAGCCGCGCATGCGCGCTGCTGTTTTATTCTTAGGATTAACTACTGCGCAGTGATTTGTTGCCTACTTCAGAGCGGCAAAGTCATTTGACGCGAACTGTAAGTTATTATATAAAGGGTACTCTATGGTACAAATACCTATACAGGTACCTACTCGAAGTTAGTAGGCACGTTGCTGGGTAGGTCCTAGTTCAATAAGGTCGCCTACCTTTAACACTTAGTCGTTGCCATTAACCTCATTTTTATAATAGTTAACGATCGTTTAATCAGTATGTGCGAGTTTAAAATGATCACGACCTATCAACGATGTATGTTAAGCAGTTTTTAATGTATTAAATAATGTGGTTCAAATAAATGAGACTAATGGGTAGTGGGGACTGGGGATCGAACATGAAGAAATGTATCGAGGCAAAAAAAAGAACCATAATTATTTTTCATTTCAATTTAGTACCTCTTGCATTTACTGAAATTATCCATGATCGATGGCCAAAAGTTCAAGACCTGTGATTGAATAAATGGAATCTATACAAATAAATAAAACTGAAGTGTCTGAAAATGTTTTGTGTAATGTCAAAATAACGGCTTTTTACTGAATGTATATGGACGTATATATGGTACTTAAACTTAAACTTAATTTTATTTTTTTTATTTTTGTCCATCTATCTGTCTGTTCGTTCCGGCTAATCTCCAAAACGGCTGGACCGATTTTGACGGGACTTTCACTGGCAGATTATTTTTGAAAAAGAATTAGAAAAGATACACCTTATTGCTTTCCGACATCCACGCGAACGGATTCGCGGGCACAGCTAGTTTGTAACAATCAAAGAACGACGTAAGACGCACATAGAGTGGCAAAAAGTTTTAAATCCAATGTGAGTAATTTTGCGAAAATACTGAATGAGTCAAGGCGACACGCGGCAACCTCGACCTTCAATTAATCTGTTTTGTGTATACAAATCAGGTTTTCGTTCGGTATCATAAAGGTTATCAGCCAAGTGATACATGGTTATTAGATCATTTTAACGATAGAATGCTGTAAACTACTTGGGTGGGTGAGTTTTCGTTACTACGATGACAGAAGAAGGAGCATTTTATTGTGTTACTTTATTTCCTTTCAGGGCCCCAATTCTGTGTGGCCAAACCACGTACGGTTGTCAATCGTGATACGAGTATTTTGACAGTTCGAACCACGCCGTTCCTATACAACTTTGCGATAATCTCGCGCGGTTTCGTTCATTTTGTCAGAGAATACGTTAATAGCAGATGTCGTGATTAACTAAGGAATTGACGTGGTTCCGAAATAAGGAATCGCTTAGTGGTCATAGTGATTTAGGGCCCCTGTAAAGCATATACAACAAAGTGTTTTTTTTTATATCCCATAACTCATTGGTGGTCATTGTATTCATCATTATGAACAACTTTTACTGACCAAACCTAAAATGACGATATTTTGATGAGTTATGCGAACATACCTACCTATATGTGATTTCAGGTTTAGTCCTATAGTAAAGTTGTTCATAATGATGAGTACAATGGCCCCCTAGAGTTATGTGATATATAAAAAAACACGTTGTATATAACCGACTATACATATAGCACTTAATACTAATACTGAGCCCTTTGGGTATGCTAGAATAGGTTTCTTAATCCTCACTCAGCAATAAGAGATCAATAAGTTTTAAAATAGAGGGTTACAGCATAAAATTCTTAATTCGTAGCATGGTTTTCCTTACACGCGGCCTAAAAGGCCGCAAATACGCGTGTCCCTTCTTATGGCTTATGTGACATTGAAATTGTTCGACAAAAATAGCTGAGATGGCCTATTTCTGTGTCTATTTTCTACATAAGGTTATAATGACATCACGTTAACGGTAAGGAATGTTAGTAGGAATTTATAGATAATAATAATAAATCATTCATTGCAAGAAAGCCCACCCATAAAACAAAGATAATATAATAATGATATAATGGAATGCTGAAGGCGAACTCAATAATAATTTATTGACTTTGGATAAGATATTATCTAGTCTAATATCTTCTTTTTGGGAGTGGCCCATGTTAAAAAATGGACCCATACCATTGAAATTGTTTATAATTTTATTGATTAGTTATCTTTTTTTTAATTATTGGAAGCGGAGGTAGTATAACAATCATGAGAAAATGTAGAAAATAATTTGTGGGCTAAACGCAAGTTTGTAGGTGACTAATTAAAATTTAACAATAATGATATATCGTTCGTCGTATAAAGTATAACCGATAAGGATATATTTTGTTTACAAGTCATTGAAACATGGAGTCATAGACTGATAAAACGCGTTAAAGGTTTATGAGTAGGTCACACTTTGCACCACAATTAAAATTATAACTAGGTAATAATAAATTGTTCAGCTTCTTATTGAGATGAGTCAAATTAATAACAAAACAACTAATGCGCCTACTCATGTTTAAACTTACTAAACAAATTAAATTAAATCTCTAATGGATTTAATTACGGACGTCATTTCTTGATGTTTGTTATGAACAATAAAATCTATTGAGGATTAAAAGAATGGATTACAATACCGAATGTACTTCCTATTGTACGGAAATTGATGGCTGTATTAAAATTAATGAGTGCTATAAAAATGAATGGCCCGTGCGAATACGTTTCTTATTCGTGAGCTGAATACATGTTGTTATAAATATTTGCGCATCATTCATAATTTAATTGTCATGTAGAGCAAATACTGTTAAAAACAACATCAAAAAAATTAAATCATTGAAATATTCTGAAGATTGATACTGGTGGACAGGAAATCAAGAAAAAAAAGCTTCTCCTTCTCTCTGAATTTTTTTTTCTATTGTATTGTATTCTATTTTTAAAATATATTCGAGGATTTATCGATAGTAACATGTACCCAATAACAAAACAGGAAGAAGCAATATTATCGAAACAAAATTTTGAACAATAATTAAAATGAAATGTGTGTTCTGCGCATTGATAGCGCAAAACACATATTTCATTGAAAGTGCAGTCGACCTTATTTTAATGTTCATCCTCGAAGACATGGCCCCAAGGTGTCGAGCGGTTGGCCTCGGCTTTATAATGCGTGTTCAGTATGACATCATCGCTCCAGAACTGGTTGCGATATTATCTGTTCGTCACCACACGCTAGAGGAATCGCGTGCCATGACGTCAGGTGTTTGTAATACCGCGCCATTTTGTAATCGTGAGGACGATTACTAATGAATGAATATAATTTATTATTTTTGGGGAAGCAAAAAATAATATTGTACCTAGTTCAGAGCTTTTCTTGGTCTTACAAATATAATTATGAAAATTAGTATAATATAATAATATACGTTCTTCCCACTTTTGTACCTTTATCTCCATTACCCCACTATAGAGAATGGTTATTATTAATGACTTGCTCCCACATTTTACCGCCTTTTCCGATTATGTACAACTGAAAGACTTAAAAAGACGTTTTAACGTCTATCACCATAACATCTACATAAACTATTTTCTTCATTTCAGGCCTTGACATGCTCGTGCGTGGCCCTCCACTACCACAGCTACAATGCTGAGCCCGAAACCGGTATGCTGGTGACCGGCACCTTCGTCGGCTACCTCATCATCTTCGCTGGAGCTGCCGCCGGTTAGTACCTCCAGTTGATAAAAACCCTAAGGATAATCAGCCTATACCGTTCCCACTGCTGGGACACAGACCTCCTCTCCGTGAGAGGGCATGGGCCGTAATCCACCACACGGGCACAGTACGGGTTGGTGGTCTTTGTCTTCGAATTTTTGGTCCTAAGACATGCCGGTTTTCTCACGATGTTTTCCTTCACCGTTTTAGAGAGCAATGGTGATGAAATAAACAGAAAGTAAAGCGCCTGTCTGGGTTCGAACCCACGACCTGCAACTCGTAAGTCGGGCCCGTTATCACTTGGCGATCTCTGCTCTAGACCACAAAAATCCTTACGTTGATATTAACCTTAAACAACCTTATTCAACGGTAACCAAAGTTCGTCTGCGAAATTAATAATTAAGTCAGTTTAATATGGGCAGAAAAAACAACAATATCAAATCAAATCAAACGTTTATGTCTAGTTTATTCTCAGAAGCAACTGTCTCTTGGTAAAGTTGGGAAGTTCTTTGGAACAGTGAACTGTATTAGTTCAAGTTTATTGGTTATTGGTAGCCGATAACTTTACATAACACGTGTTCTTAAGAAATTAGCAGCAGTACTCTGTGTGCGTATAGTCATTCTTATATTTACGCATGACGGATGCTTTCTGTCATCTCTCATAATTATAATAATTATGTGTATGAAATAGTTAGCGTTTTGTTTAAAACGTCGATAGTTAATGTAGGTTCAATAAGAACACCTGTCGCCACTTGTTTGTGCACTATACATCCTACGTAGCTTTATAAACTACTTTATAATACAAAATAGCGTGCTCTAATCGATAATGACGTCATGTTCCAGGTTACATCATGCAGACACCTTCGCACAAACGGATTGACATTTTCTACTCGCTGGTCGGTGTAGCCTTGTTCGTCGCCAGCGGTGCTATGATTATTGACAAGTAAGCATACGCTCATCATCTGCCTAGCCTTTTCCCAACTATGTTCGGGTCGGCTTTCAGTCTAACCGGATACTGAATATCAGTATTTTACTTGGAGCGACTGCCTATTTGACCTCAACAACAACTAGTTACTGGGTAATACGATACCCCTTGGTTAACTGGTTGTCAGACTTCGGGCTTCTGACTACCCGTAACGACTGGCAAAGATCCACGAACTATAGGCGGGGCCAACGGCTTAACGTGCTTCTCGAGTCACGGAGGAGTTCGGTATGTAAAGATGGTCCATTCACGGACCAACTGCGGCAAGAGTAGCTTAACGTGTCCGATCGACTCGTGAGGCTGTTTTTACTCAGCCGGGGGCCCCACCAATTAAGCATACCAATTTAATAAATTAGAATATATTATTTTAATAATAGTTATGGAGAACCTGATTGTCTAAAAAGCCTTGACAGTATGTACTAGCCGCCGTATTGCGGTGATGGTTTTATATGACTTGAAATTATTGGTTTGCTTCCGAGCTACAGATACAATAGTCTTATATCTGTTGGAGTTGATGGAGATAAATCTTTTTCCTCGGCATTCATGACGAAAATAAAATACTGTACGGATATTAAGTAGATAATTAAATCTTCAAGACTATGTTTTCGCTTACTCATCTATACCAATCTATCTTTCAGATGGCAACACGCTGGTAAGAGTGACTTCAGGGACAAGAATTTGGCGAAGGCTTCCTTGGCCATCATCAACGGAGCGGTTCTTCTCGTAGACGCCGTCCTTACGCAGCGCGGAGGCTAAAACACTTACTTAATATTAGGTGTGGCCACACCAAACAGTGCATATATCTCAACTTTTTGTAATATTTTAGAGTCATCTTAAATATGATGAGATATTATTCGATATTATTGTAAAGATATTTTGTTTCATACACGCACAATTTAAAAGTGTATATGGGCTCTTTAGTCAACTGAAGCCGCTCGAACTTATCCCGCGGGATGAGTTGACTAAATAATTAATTTTATTATTTTTTCTATGTGAAGTCTAAGGGGAATTTTCACCCAATTGATTTTATAGGACAATACATGGACATCAAATAGTATGAAGAGCATTACCAAAAGCTCCCATGCTTACTACAACCCATCATGCATTTCCTTGATCTGATGGAATTAAAGTCTTTGTTACACATTTGTCCGTGGCCATGCCAGTTATATTTTTAGTGATACTAAGCCATGGTTCATTATTGAAACAGTTTCAACTGCACCAACTCGAAAAACACGTTGTGAAACTCGCATCAAAGATCAATATTAAACCATAACTGATTAATTAAGTAAATTATTTTTAGGATTTAATCTTACATTATTTGTACCGTAGGATTGTAATATTTTAAGTACATTAAAACTATTTTGATGAAATCTTTTCTACTTTTTATTATATCATCTGTGAACAGTATTGCGACTCGCTTTTAAAATTGAGCGCTGTGGTACAATTTGGTAGAGGTTTGACTGGAACTGGCTTATATGATAATGAAACATGAATACTTTTAGCACTTTTTGATACTACTTTATATTAAATCGAATTCTTTGGGTATGGTTTCGAATCATTAACCGCTATGCGTGAATGAACTAGTCTGCTTGTAAATCTGATTGCTTGTGTAACCTTTTTCATCCATCGTTGTTGTAATTCAGATATAGTTTAGCAGATAAAACTTGTTATGTACCTTATGTATATTTAAGTATTTACGTGAAGCTGATATGCTGCCTAAGTTAAATGTATGTATGTACTTTATAATGAAAACTGAAAGAAAACACAAAACATTTTATGCAGACGACCACAAGTTGAATAAACCAAACATGACTAAATAATATTTTTTGAACTGTCTAATAAATTTTAAATATTACACGTACATTTGCATTTTTATACGATACTATATACACAGTGTAATGTTTTTGTTTCTACAATAAATCACTTTAAAACAACGTGTAGTTTGACTTCAGTATCTTTCGCGACATCTGTCTTGAGTTTAGGTTTTTTAGTGCACAATATGGTAAAGTTTTTATTTGTAAAGCAGTTAAAGCTAAAGTCATCATCTGCCTAGCCTCTTTTCCCAACCATGTTGGGGTCGGCTTCCAGTCTAACCGGATGCTGCTGAATACAAGTATTTTACATGGAGTGATTGCCTACCTGACCTCAACAACCCAGTTACTGGGTAATACGATATTCCGTGATAAGACTGGATCTCAGACTTTTCGGGCTTCTGACTACCTGTAACGACTGTCAAAGATCCGCGAATGACAACCGGGACCAACGTGCTTTCCGAGGTACGGAGCTAGTAGACCTTCTTTTAACAATAATGTATTTACATTTTTTTTTTTTTTTTAATAAATAAACGATATTATTCACCATCATCATCATTTAGGCCGACAGACTGCTGGACATAGGCCGGTCGAAGTGGAGGTGCTTGGGGGAGGCACCTCCACTTCACCCGGTTCTGTGCTTCTCGCATCCAACGGGTTCCTGCGGCATTCACAAGGTCGTCGGTCCACCTTGTGGGAGGCCTTCCAACGCTACGTCTTCCGGTACGTGGTCGCCACTCCAGAACCTTTCGGCCCCGTCGGTCATCTGTTCTGCGAGCAATGTGTCCTGCCCACTGCCACTTAAGTTTGGCAATTCTTGGTTCTCCTGCGGATCTCCTCATTCCTGATTCGATCACGCAGGGAAACTCCAAGCATAGCCCTCTCCATTGCCCTTTGGGTGAAATTTAGCCTTCTTATAAGGCCCATTGTGAGCGATATTATTATTATTTATTTTTTTATTTGATAAAATTGTGCAAATAAGGAATGATTACCGATTTCCCATCATGTTGCCTCTGGCCTGTTTGCCGAGAAATAATATTTATGACATGCTTTGTCAGGTTTACTTTGGCTATAATGGACTAATGGATCCTATATAAACTAATAAAAGTGTAAATAAAACTGGAGTAACAATACATAGCTTTAATTTATGTAATAATTATTATGGTGACAATATAAATTATACGATATGTGACACGCTATAAAAGTAGTTTCTAACATTCCAGGTAAAAATGTTAGTAGCCAACTTGCTGTAGTCTGTGCTGCATCCGTGCTAGTCCGTGTTAAAATAATATTTTTTATTTATTTCATTAAAACTTAACTGTCAATAATGACACGCATTTTATCAACTGTGACTTTTCTACTGTTAATGTTCTGTTGTTGTTCTGCAATTACAAAGCTCATAAAAACAGCAGTGAATATCTCAAGCACCTACTACAATCACCACTTTACAACCACGGTTATTTGGAAAGTAAATGACTCCGAATATGTGAATGAATATTTAAAGAGCTACCCTGGTTCTGTCGTCCTCAGTCCATGGTCTACTTATAATGATAGGAAAATTCGTGAGATCAATGAAACAGTTGGATTCAAACAAACAATCTACTTTGCTAATACATTACATGATTATGAGATTATCATGCAGCTTATAAATGATGTGATAAGATTCCCCATTCGTTTCATCCTTGTATTGGAAAACGCTGTCAAGACGACTGCTGAGATTGAAGCCTTCATTGAAGTGACTTCGAAGAATGACCAGGCCGACTTAATCCTGATAAGCGCTTATGATACCGGTGAAGTAACACTATCGACGTTCTTCCCTTACAGTGACGGATGTTGCTGGAATTTTACACCTATCTTTCTAAAGTATGGCGATAATATGTTTCCTAAAAAGTTTAGCAACTTCTACCAGTGCCCCATCAGAACGTCTCTGTTGGAATATTTTCCCTTCGTTACGGTACCTAAAGAAAACGGTACAATTTCTACTGTTGGCGGTTACGATGGCGAAGTACTTATGATTATACTAAATAAATTAAACGCCTCTTTACAAGTTACATCTGTTTATAATAATAGTGTCTTTGGATCATATGTAAACGGGATAGCAACGGGCTCCATTGGTGATCTGGCCACTGAAAAAGCTGATATACTGATTCCTGCTGACATCCTTACAGAGAAACGCTATAGAGTCACTTTGCCATCTCACACCTGTCACACAGTAGATATCCGATGGGTTGGACGTAAGCGACGTGAAGTTTCTGATTGGCTCAAATTCATTATTCCAGATAAAACAAACTTTACTTATTTACACGGACTGGTATATATTTCATTTCTCGTGTCAGCTATGTTAGTAAGAAAATGTAAGCCGCAGATGACGGATGCAACAAACCGTATACTATACCAATCATTCCTAATATTATTGGGTCAGTCAGCTAAATTCGTAACTAAGTCATTTCTGCTCAATTTTCTTTTTGTTCTTTGGATTTGGTTTTGTTTCTTTTTTCGGATCGATTACCAAGCAGATTTAGTCGATAGCTTGCAGACAATAGACTTAGAGCCGCCCTTTGAGTCTATTGAAGACGCAGTAACAAAAGTGGATGGTTATGGTGGGGTTGAAGTAGTTGTTGAATATTATAAAGATACTCCCTTGGAACGTGATTACAAAGTAATACCAATGAATGAATTAAGAAAATATATTCGACGCATCTTTGAAGGCGAAAATTTTCTTTTAGCTACCGATGTCGCATTGGTTCGGTCTCTGGATCCGTATATTCAAATTTTAGAGAAACGTATAAGTTCAACTAGTGCTAGTTTCTACATGCGCCCTGGATGGCCGGCGGCAAAAGATGTAGACGATATTATTTTCAGTCTATCTGAAGCTGGATTTATTGAAAATCTATTAAACGATGATAATAACCAAAAATGGATTTTAAATAGAAAAAGTCATAGTGATGCATTAAATTCGACGGGTATAAGTTTGTCGAAGATAAGCACTTTATTTTACGCCCTGGCTCTTATGTGGGTGATTTGTTTTGTGATATTACTTACAGAAATTAAACGTTACAAAAATATGTTGAAAAAATCTTTGCTGGAATAATAAAAATATATTATTGGATTGGATATGCACGTTTTAGTGTGAATTACACTGTCTTCGGTATTGTTGCACTTTTGAACCAATAAACTATTTAATTGAACATCTAAGTGTGGTGTTATTATTCGACGGATGTTACTGATTACCGAAATAACTTCGCACTAGGTTGTGTTCCCGTTTGAGGGACATGAACAATTAGTGTGATGTGTTAGCCAGCGCGGAGATCTGAATGCACCTGGTTAATTATTCCACATTACAGAAAATAGAGGGATCGAATTACCACATAACATTGTTAGTGTTAATAATGCTATTTTTGTCATTTAAGTGTGTTATTTATATGGTGTGCTTAATAAAGAGTATTTTGTCTATTTAACTATCTATTATTCTTTTCATACACATTAAACATCTTATATAAAATATATAACACAAGTAACTAACTATAGGTACTTACCAAATTTAACCTTTTGACTGCTTTTTTTTTTGGGTTTCGGAAATCATCAAATCACCCCTCCCGCTCTGGGTGGAGCGGAAGGGAGTGTCAGACTCTTTCTGATTAAAACCCACCCGTGTTCCTTCCTTAGCCCTTTATGTTTCTACCCAGCGGTAACCCTTTCGGACAATCCCGCTGACCCGGCAGGCTTCGGCCCTAAGCCCCCTTATCTCCCCTCCCCTCAGCCCCTCCTCTGACATCTCTTTGAGGCACGCGTGGAACACGTACGCGCCGTCCGGCACGGGCCTAGTCCTGATCGGACGGTGAGCTACCCATTACTCTCCGCCCGCAGGCCCACGCCTGCGGTGGCCGGGAGTCGTCACGCGGCTCCCGACGCCCGGAGCGTCTCCCGCGGCGGCTGGGACGGGAGGCTCTCCCTGAGCCGTCCCGCCACCTCCTTCGCTAGCATGACTGCTTCGCAGAAGGAGGTGACTGCCTCCCACTCCCTCTCGCCCCGGACCATGGCTTGCACCAGGGCCGGACGTGAGAGGTCGCCGCCGCTGCCGATCGCCTCTACGAGGACACGGCGGTGCTCCGCCCAAGCGGGGCAGACCTCCACCGTGTGCCCCACCATGTCCTATGGGCGGTCCTGGCAATGGTGACACCCGGGCGTTTCCTTCCGCCTGATGATGTGCAGGATCCTCCCGAAACTTCCGTGTCCGGTGAGGACCTGCGTCGGTGAGGCGGTAGGTGAGGGCGCCGTGGCCCCTCCCTAGCCACTCCTCAAAGAGCGGTTTTGTAGCCGCTATCGTGGCGTGCCCTGCGCTGGGTTGCGACAGTCGCTCTTTCCATGCCGCCATGAGATCGCACCGGAGATCCGTCCGCTCCACCGCGATTTGCCGCGGAAGCGGAGTTTCCTCCCGGCGGCGTAGTGCCTCCGCGTGCCACTCATACAGGCGCGCAAGGACTATCGCCTCCAGATTCCATGGCGGCAGTCCGGCAAGGAGACTTGCCGCCTCGCCCAAGTTCGTGCGGTAGCCCCGAATAAGCCTTACGGCTACCAGCTTCTGGGGCGCGTTCAAGTAGAGGGCGGCTCGCCGCCGCAGTGAACGCGCCCACACCGGGGCCCAGTATAGGGCCATAGACTACACGACCCCCGCGTAAAGCGTCCGGCAGGAGGCGTTTGGCCCCCTCAGGTTGGACAAGAGCCGCTTGAAGGCGGCCCTGGCCGATGTGAACCCCTCCTACCGTTAGTTGGGATCCCGATAGCGGCGCGTTCCGGGGCCCATGAAACGACATGGCCTCGGACTTGTGCAATGGCCTCTCTCCAAACATGCGCTTAAGAGCGCCTCCAGTCGAGGCCCGAGAGCCCTCGAGGCCAGGTTATGTCGCATTTATGCGACACATATTTCAGTGCCCCTACCGCTTAGTCGTATTTCTGCGACAACATGCATGATTTTTTCGTTCTATTCAACGATTGCTCCTCCTTATTTATTGTAGGTATTATTTTATCGATTTGTAGCCGCACGCTAGAGGTACGGCAATTGATATTTAGCCAAGCGCTTATAAGGCTAAAGCCTTACTAACTTACTATACACGTAAATAGCTTACATAGTTCCGGAGTACACAAATGTATTCATCTTTCAGAAGAATAAAGATTCTTCTTATATTAGATTCTTCTTAGATTAGAGATATCTCTTTGCATCCAAACAAATTTTGTCTTGAGCTACGTCCTTGTCTACAAAAACCACTCATTTATGTAAAGATAACAAAAGTAATAGCAACGTGTCACATGCTATTGTTTGTATGGCAATGTTTTGGAACATTCTCAAATATTCAGAACGCGCCACAGCCGGCGAGCGGCCCTCCAGCAAATGAACCCGATTCTATTTCGGCTATATTCTGACAACTATTATAATTAATTCATTACTAGGTATTTTATTCGACCCTTCACCCTGGTTTTATAGATAGGGTAATGAACGAGTTGGACGTTTCTTGGATAGTTAAAACTCAAGTGATATGACTGTTACAAATCGTTTAAGTAGTCCACCAATTTTAATTATAATATAGATTGACAACTTATAATTTGGGGGCACGGGAGTGCCCCCACCAAGTCGAGCAAAAAGGGGCACGGCCGTATATACTTTTTAAGAAGCTACTTCCAAAATCTGTTTTTTTTATATGCCCAAGCTTATAATATACTTTTTAAGAATCTACTTCCAAAATCTTTTTTTTTATATGCCCAAGCGTTGGTTAGTGTATACACTATGTCTGCGACACTTTCACCAGCGTACTTTTCCAATAGTTGCCTCCCACGCAAAGAAAATAAGTAGCCTAATTATTGCTATTCTCCAAGCTCAATATTAAAACAGATAACTATTCTCTTTTTTAATAACTTTCATGAAAAAAGAAAAAGAAGAAAGGAAAGAAAGAAGAACAAAGAAGCCTAACAGTGGGATGAAGCAGGCTAACAGTAACAGTAATAACTTTCATTCCTTTCCATTCCAACATTACAAACTTAGAGGCACTCAATATTCACTACACAATAGCTAAAAGCTCTCCAACCAAAATAGGCTCGGCCATTCCGAAGAAATTTGACTGCATTTAGGAAACAGTTAAGTACTCGAAGTATTAATATGTCTAGCATAAGGAAGCCAGCCGTATATAGCCTAAAATAATTATCGAAATTATATCAGAAACCGAGGTGGAAATTGGCAAACAGTGCGGGCAAGTACCGATTCCATTTGCCAATGAAATGCAAACATAGGTAGCCCACATTTGATCAAACCAATCCGAACTTGCCCTCAGTACCGTGCATAATTTAATTGCATCATGAATATCTTCGGCTGGGAACTACTGCCTTCTGCAAGTACTTGTGAATTTGGATTTAATATACATACTTCTAAGTACGGGGTGGAGACGATAATGTTATTGTTTGACACATATTTCCATGCTCATACAAAAAAACCAAACCAAACCAGAGGAATAACAAGCACAGACAGAACTTGAGAATCTGTACTTCATTTCCAAGTCGAGTAAAGTGATTTCGGGAGTTTGACTGCTACACATTATGTTTTTATTTATTTAGCTTTTTCCAACGAACAGCAGCGACATGCTTGTCAATACGCTGACTCATTTGAAACGGGAGGCCCTGTCTCCTGTGATACAGTTTTTTTGACTAGTACAGGATACAGCGGTGCTATTCTGTAAAAATCTCACCGTGAAAACTTAGGTGAAGTGAGCGTGGAGTGAGCTGTCAATAGTGTCAATACCTAGCAAAAACAAACTCACTTTGCTGGTGATCTTTTCTGTAAAAATCTCACCGTGATAACTTAGGTGAAGTGAGCTTAAATTCAGTTCATAGTGTCAATCCCTAACATCATGTGGAAAGACAGCGCACGTTAAGCTCACTTGACCTAAGTTTTCACGGTGAGCAAGATGTTTACAGAATAGCGCAGCTGGTGATCTTTTCCATTAAAGTTAAGTACCGTATTGTACATAGCTTTTGCTTATCAATAATTGGTGGAAAAATAATCTGTAACACTGTTTTTGGAACAATGAAAATTATTATTATTTTGTTTATATTTATTTTCTCGGCCTAGCCGGGTAGAATTGATGGCACTGGCCTAAGTGTCCAGCAGTGGGGTTAAGTGTGGGAGTAATATTATAAGAAGACTATGGTAGACGAAACTATATTTATGTGGGAGTATTGATTATTATGTTCATTCAAGAATTGAAAAAAATATTGTCATGTGCCGTTGACATGATCTTGATCAATTATCAGTTTTGATCAAACTCTACACACCTTACTGTAGAGTTTAAAAATCTTGAAATAAAACCTTTTTTATTTCAATATTTTTTTAAACTTGTTCACGAAATAAAGTTACCTTTTTAATTATTTAGCATTACCGAAAGCTCTAATGGTTTTGGTATCAACCTGTAGATCCGAGCCACTGTCTGCGGAACTAATTGAACTGAAATATATATAGGCTTCCGCAACCTCTTAGCTTCCATTCTAATGAAGATGAAATATTATATTATTACTAAACCACGGCGTAGCAAAAAGGAAGGCTATGATTTTGACCGATATGTATGTATGTTCATCTGTTATCATAACTTCTAAACTACTTATCATAATTGACAAATGAAGTATCGTTAGAAGCGTTTTGTCCGACTTGATCGTCCGCTCGTTAAAGGCTGTGTGATGTGACACCCTCTAGAGAATACAAAGTCATAAACTAAAAAAAAAAATCTTTATAGAGCATGATTTACTTTTTTCAGTTTAATTATTGCATTACACACATATCTGCTTCCCAAGGGTTTTTTTCTTATTCTTGTCATATTATTCGTGGTTGTGGTTCAATAACTTACTCGTATGAGCACTGTTTGTGCATTTTTACTTCATTTATCTATAATATATTATTGGAATATTTCAATATTTTTCCAGGCTCCAACAATATTCCAAAATATCATATCCCAATAGCCCAATACTAATTTTCAACTATCAACGTTAGCCACTAACAATTTTCATACATTCATGTTTTGAGATACATTCGATGAAGTAGCACAATTACTTCGTTGTTTTCATTCATATTACCATTCTTATTTTAGTGTGACTGCAAAGCAGAAAATATCAAGTTTACATTTTGACCAAGAAAATCTATGTAAATGTATATACATATTGTTACCGATTTATATGCGACGGCATATATTATCTCCATCTCGAGAATTCTGTATCTATGTATTTATTTGGTTATAGATACGATGTTCTGGATATACATAATTTGTCCATATATTTGATAACTTTATTCAAACGCGTCAACTTTTGAAGAGCGGAATATTGTTGAAAAATGTCTTGAACATAATATGATGATTTGTGCGTACTTAGCAAGATTCCTTGTGGAATCTTTGGGCATTGTTACTGATGGTAAGTATTTTATAATCAGCCTATAATGTTCCCGCTGCTGGCACACAGGTCTCTTCTCTGTGAGAGAGAGTGGGCCGTAATCCACCACGCGGGCCCAGTGCAGGTTGGTAGATGTCACATGTCTCCGAATTTTTGTGTTCTAGGACATGCCGGTTTACTCACAATGTTTTCCTTCACCGTTTTGAGAGCAGTGGTGATGAAATAATTCACACAAAGCCGCCTGTCTGACTTCAAACCTACAACTCGTCTAAGTCAAGGCCGAAGGCTAATGGGAAGTATTGTATTAGTGGGTTGTCAAGAAACGTTAACCTTAATAAAGTCAACATAATCATTTCATATTTACAAACGTCATGTTAGCCTGCAGTTTGATCATATAAAAGCAGAAGCTTGTCAAACCTTACAAAGCATACCAAAAAAGCTTTGCTCTTTCGATCCAACTAATTAAAATGGACATTCACAACGATAATCCTTGAGCGTACGTTAATCCGAGCCCATTTGTCATAAATATTTTAATCATAAAAGGCTAGTTTGACAAATACCTACGTGCTCTAATTTGGAATATGCTCAAAGAATAATGCATGCGCCCGTTTGGTCCGACACTCATCCGTTTGCCGGCTATCTGCAACGGGCCCGATAACCATAAATTGCCGGCCGGCGCTACCGGACCGGGAAACTTTTGTCTCCAACCGATTTTTGTGCCCAATGATACATCATTATCTTTATAGCTCATAATTTTTTATGAATAATGGTATCGAACAAATCGAATTTTTAATGGTTTTTTGCTTAACTTTTCAGGGTGGGTATGTACGCTAGTGTTACGGAATATGTAGCTACCAAAAATTGTAAATTGAAAGTTAATAAGTTCATTACCTATGGTGTAGGCACTTAGGAAATTTTGGGTAGTAGAATCAGAAATGAAGAGATCTGCAGGAGCACCAAAGAAGAATTGCCAAACTTAAGTGGCAGTGGAACAGGGGGGCCACTTTGGCAAAATCATAAAAGGATAACATTATGAATCATAATACGGCGAAGACAGTCCGTGTTTTTCTTTTTTCGCTGCCCTATGTACTTATAATCAAAGAGATTGGGATTGAATTTGGATTGGATTGATTGGTGTTTTAGCACAGCCAAAAAAAAAATAACTAAAAGATCCTTCACCAATGGTAACTATCCATTATGATTCATAATGTTATCCTTTTAAGATTCCGCCAAAGTGGCCTTTTTGGCCCCCAGGGGCCGAAAGGTTCTGGAGTGGCGATCGCGTACTGGAAGACGTAGCGTTGGGAGGCTTCCCACAAGGTAGACCGACGACCTTGTTAAAGCCGCAGGAACACGTTGGATGCGAGAAGAACAAAACCGATCGAAGTGGAGGTGCTTGGGGGCGGCCCATGTCCAGCAGTGAACGTGATTCGGCTGAAATGATGATGATGATGAGATAGAGAACAGAGGAGTAGAGCAAATCCAAATAAATGATGCGTACTTACGTAGCATAAATGCTACGTGGTCGTATAAATACGACCTCTGAATTCGAGCTACAAAAACACCTATAACCATATACAAACAATTTGAGGTTTGCAATAACAATTCCCATAATATCGATCAGGGGTCTACATTTCCATGTAAATGAATTTTGAAACCGTGCGTGTTATCACTGCTACATATCTTTAATAACCATAAATCAACAAATCGAAGCGGCCAATTATTATTTATGGCATAGAAAAAAGCCAATGGCATTTCGGTTCTGATTGTGGAGCAATCTAGTCTAGGCATACCTAAACGCAGCTGACAGATATTTTAAAGGAATGTGTTTGAGTCATTATGGGATACCTACTAATTACGGCAGACTGTTCGATTTGAGGTGGTCGTAAGTCATGCGAAGCGAAAGTCGCGTCTTAACCAAAGCGATTGTCGCGCGAACACGCCTGAACACTTGGTCGCTCCAGCTGCAGCAGAGGGAGCTTTCCGGTTTTCCGAACAAATTACTGTCACACGAACGCGACGATCGCGTATTCGCGCGACCGATCGCTTAGATAAGGACGCGGGGTAAGAAGTTATAGACCGGGATAGTTTACCGTTCGTTATCCGTGATGAAATCGGTTTCCCGATTCTTACTGTGTCTGTCTGGTTTTTCTTTTGGTTGTGGTTGTTCTGATTTTGGCTTGAAAATACCGCAACTGAATTTCCGTTGCATAGGTCGCAAGTTAATTTCAGTAGTGGCTGACCTATGCTCCTGATAAATCATCTCTGGCGATCTTGCGTCATGGTGCCCGCCATCGGTGGTCCAACGCTCCCTTTACCTTTGGTCACAAACTCACAGCACAGTAAAAGCTTTCAATCATAACTCAAATACTATAAAGGCATAAACAGTCGAGTTTTACTGCCATTTTCCATTCAATAAAACGAGAATGCAATAAAACGGTTTAGTTGTAAAATCATAAGTCGTTTATTAAATAAGGAAGTGAATCAATGGGGCCTTTTGTTCCTATTTCCAAGCACGGTAAAGGAACTTTACCTGAGAGTTTGCTTCAGGCACAAATGCCGATTCTTAAGAGTTTTCCATTTTACTATTACAGTTACCTATAACCCGACCGCTTAATTAAGACGTTGCCTGGGGTAGCAGCGCGGTGTGGGAGGGGTGTGGTGACGTGATGCGAGAGCTCAGTGATTCGTCAACTTATGATAACTATCACCCCTCCCGCGCACCGCGCAGCTACCCCAGGCAAAGACTCAGTTAAGCGGTCGGCTTATAGTTCAATACACTACAGATTTCAGACAAGCCAACCAATCGGATTGGTACTAGGAGTTCCTAATTGGTATATAGCACTTTGGAGTGTGACGGCGATAGATAAACATAATTTTTAACTTTCGAGTTGGAAGGATTATACAGCCTGTTTACTGCCCCACTGCAGGGCAAAGACCTCTTCTCATACAGAGAAGGCACGAGCATCGATCACCTTCACTTGTTTAAGAAGGGTTGGCGATTTCAGACTTATAACACTAATATTATAAAGGCGAAAGTTTGCGAGTGTGTTTGTATGTTTGTTACTTCTTCACGCAAAAACTACTAAGAGGATCTGAATGGAATTTGGCACACAGATAGTTTATAACCAGGATTAACACATAGGATACTTTTTATCACGATATTCCCACGGGATCGACACTTATGCGGGTGAAACCGCGGGCGCTGCTATCCTATATTAATAACTAGCAGCGGCCCGTGGTTTCACCCGCGTAAGTTTCGATCCCGTGGGAACATCGGAATAAAAACTATCCTATGTGTTAATCCAGGAAATGATCTATCTCTGTGCCAATTTTCATCCAAATCTGTTCAACGGTTTACGCGTGATTGTTTAACAAACATCCAAACATCTTCACAAACTTTCACATTTATAATATTAATAGGATAAAGCTGAAGAGTTTGATTGAACTCGCTAATCCCTGGAACTACAAGTTGGATTTGAAAAATAATTTTTACTTACGAAACTTAACATCACGCTAAGGCCCTAAATACCCGAAAAAAAAAAGTCGCAAAGAGCGGTCAGCAAAAACGAAGTAATAGCGCAGGCATGGGATGCGATGGGGTGGTTGGGGGAACAAGTTTCGAGGGTAGAACCTAGTTAACTAAATAAGTCCAGGTATCCTCACGATATTTTTCTTCATCGATCTCAGTAATGTCCAAGATAAACTCAGAAAGTACACATATGAATTATTATTTACAATTTTACTGCAAATTTATTGTGGATTCCCTTTACTTGATAAGCGTATCTAAACCAAGTCGGAACAGGTTCACACGACGGTATCGCCTGAGGGCCCGCATGACATTATCGTGCCAAATTGAAAGGTCTAAGGCTAGATCTAGTGAACGAAACACGTACTTTACTATAGGTTACCTAAGAGGTATAACGAGCCAAATCTCACGAAGGGAGAAGGAATCATAAGCCGCCTACCATTGAATGATATTACCTACTTCACAACTATGCTCTTGGATCAGAATATGTTTAAGTAGCTGCGCCCCGCGATTTCACCCGCATAAGTTTCGATTCTGTGGAAATATCGGGATAAAAACTATCCCATGTCCTGTCCCGGAACTCAAACTACCTCTATACCAAATTTCATCTAAATCGGTTCAGCGGTTTAAGCGTGAAGAGGTAACTGACAGACAGACACACATTCGCATTTATAATATTAGTACTGGCAGCGTCTCGCGGTTGCAGCCGCATAAGTTTCGATTCCGTAGGAATATCGGGATAAAAACTACCCTATGTCCTGTCCCGGGACTCAAACTATCTCCATATCAAATTTCATCTAAATCGGTTCAGCGGTTTAAGCGTGAAGAGGTAACAGACAGACAGACACACTTTCGCATTTACAATATTAGTACTAGCAGCGTCCCGCGGTTTCACCCGCAAAAGTGTCGATCCCGTGGGAATATCGGGATAAACACTATCCTATGTCCTTTCCCGGGACTTAAACTATCTCTGTACCAAATTTCATCTAAATCAGTTCAGCGGTTTAAGCGTGAAGAGGTAACAGACACACATTTTTGCATTTATAATATTAGTATGGATGAATTGATTTACTAACAGAATCAGTTACAATAATATATATGTTACCGGCCAAACCCGATTTTAGGATGAACGAGTTTCGCCTAGGCCAAACCAGTTCTCATTCGCTCGCTCTTGCATCCTATGTCGACGGAGCCCCGCTTCGCGGGTCTCCTGTTTCTGTGTAAAGGGTTTAAAGTAACCTAACAAAACCAAACCTCGGGGTGCCCTTCGCTCGCTCTTGCATCCTACGTCGCCTATCGACCGACCGCAAACATGCAACCCGTGTAGAGAGAACTGGTATGGCCTAGGTGAAACTAGTTCATCCTAAAATCGGGTTGGCCGGTAACATATATATCCTGCAGGATAATTGCGTAACACACTATCAACTAGCAATGGGTTTCATTTTGACGGTTGAACAACATTCATTGCGTTATTTACGTTGTTGGGCAAACACATTTTTAGGGTTCCGTTGCCAAATGGCAAAAAACGGAACCCTTATAGATTCGTCATGTCTGTCTGTCTGTCTGTCTGTCCGTCTGTCTGTCTGTCCTTCCGTATGTCACAGCCTCTTTTCTCCGAAAGTATAAGGACTATACTGTTGAAACTTGGTAAGTAGATGTATTCTGTGAACCACATTAAGATTTTCACACAAAAATAGAAAAAAAACAATACATTTTGGGGTTCCCCATACTTAGAACTGAAACTAAAAAAAAATTTTTTCGTCAAACCCATACGTGTGAGGTATCTATGGATAGGTCTTCAAAAATGATATTGAGGTTTCTTATATCATTTTTTTCTAAACTGAATAGTTTGTGCGAGAGACACTTCCAAAGTGGTAAAATGTGTGTCCCCCCCCCCGTAACTTCTAAAATAAGAGAATGATAAAACTAAAAAAAATATATGATGTACAATAGTATGTAAACTTCCACCGAAATTTGGTTTGAACGAGATCTAGTAAGTAGCTTTTTTTTAATACGTCATAAATCGTAAACCGCAATTTACCTTTTATTCAACCAACTAAAAAAATAAAAAAAAACATTTAATTTCATAAACATAAACCTTATGCATGAACCTGGATGTTACGGAACCCTCGGTGAGCGAGTCCGACTCGCTCTTGCCCGGTTTTTTTTCTAACATATGGAGCAATAGAATAGCAATATACTTCAAAATGATTCAAATTGAGAGTAATAGTGTGTTACGCAATTAGGGTGGTGGAGTGTCTGTGCTGCTGAGCATGAGGCCCTGGGTTCGATGCCCAGGTCAGGCAGTGTTATAAGATAGATAGATAGATAAAAGTTTATTCAGTGCAACAAAAGACACAATACAGGTATTAAAAAACATTAAAACAGGTGAAAGAAAAAAAAAAACAAAGATTAAAAAGATAAATTGACCCATTGACACCTAGCTCATTACAACTATAACGGTCGAGCACTACTGGGCGGTGTGTGTCTCATGGTTGCACCAAATGGGAGTCCAGCTCAGCATATGCCAGGAACAATACCTGACGCTGGTATTCTGCTGCATCCCGTTAGTAACATACGGATGTCGAGAAGACACATCTGAGTTTCAACAGAATGGTACCTACATAATATTATGAAGTTGGTAAGTACCCACAGTTGACTTGCTTTTAAAACCTACAGAGAGAAAGATTTTGAAATTTTAAACTTACTAAAGATTTGTGTGGTATCTACTGGATTACTTGATTATTCTAGTGAAGGTAAATAATATGTTATGTTATGAATGACTAGTTTATTTATAAGGTTTTTCCATCAGGAATTTCTCAGTAGCAGTCTGGAGACTGGATTTGGCTGCCCTGTTGATGGAAATAAGCTCGCTCCCTATTAAATGGGACTTAAGTATAACTGGTGAAATGTGGATGTACTGAGGTGCACGTCTGCCTAACACTTCGAGAATTACAGGCGCGATGTTATGATATTTATTTATCTAGGTAGAAGTACCTAGATAAATAATTTCTCATTGTTCTGTACAGTAAACTTTTACAGATATGCTTGGATTCTGTTGAAGCTCTTCTCCAACTGCTGTCACAGTTTCTTACCGAGTTTTATCATTATAATGCCGACAGGCATTTCAAAACCGTTACTTATTATACCTTCCGCGGTTGGTCTGTGGATGGGTGACTGTCTTTACATATCAAAACCCCTGTGCCGTGACTCTGAAAGCACGCCAAGTAGTTGGTTCCGGCTGTCATTCATGGATCTTTGGCATTCGTCAGAAGCCCGAAAGTCTGACAACCAGTCTTACCAAGGATATCGTATTATAATACATAAACTGGGTTGTGGAGCTCAGATAGGTAGGCTTTAAGTAAAATACTGGTATTTAGTTGCACCCGGTTAGACTGGAAGCCGACCCCAGCATAATTAGGAAAAGGCTAGGCAGATGATGACGATATTTATTAATCGTCATTCGTCGGCAACTTTGTTCTACGCACGATCCTCAGCTTTGTCCTCAACAACAATGAGAGCCTTCATTAAAAAATAACAAATCCTCTTTATCCCGCACCAATGACAAACTGCTGTAGGTACATGTCAATACCAGCTCATGGCTCATTTGTAATAGCTGCGAACACAACGCCAACAATAGGTCCTCGTAGTGCTCGGTAACGTCAATGCACACGATGTTGTTGTTGTCCAAGTGAATTGTTGTGCCGGCGACTCCTGTGCGGGCATTCGCGATAAATCGTGGAGAAACAATAGCCCAGTAGGTGCCTAACGTCGAAGCTTCGGACACGCATAAATCAGTCGATTTAGTAACGTAGGCCATGTTGTATGGACAAGCCTCACAGCTGTAATAAAAGCGATGCTGCTGCGTGTGACCTATCTGTTGTTGTATAAATCTGTCTTTGTTGGTTTGGTGAAACTAATTGGACTTTTATTTAAAAGTATTTCTTACCTATAATAGGTACACCTTATATGGTGACGTAGGTAAGAAAGACTTCTTTTTTTGAAGTGAAAACTTCTAAAAAAACCATTGAACTCGTGCCACTGTTACCGTAAGCGATACCGCGCGTGTTTTGAATACAGGTTGAAATTGAAAACATGCGACAAACCGAAAAGGGAGATTGTACTCATCATTATGAACAACTTTTACTATGGGACCAAAGCTGCAATGGCGAAAACAAAATCAGCTGTTCCCTACATTTTGACGAGTTGTGCTAACATAAATGTAGGGAACAACTGATTTTGTTTTCGCGATTTCAGGTTTGGTCCCATAGTAAAAGTTGCTCATAATGATGAGTACAATCTCCCATTTCGATTTGTTGCATGTTTTCAATTTCAACCCTGTATAAGACGATTAAAAAAATACCCGCTTCGGATGTTTTCAGCTGTCCTCGGGATGTTCTCGGATATGTCAGTGAGTGATGGCAAAGTATTGTGTTTGTGTTTTGTTTTCACTTCTGTCGGCACTCCCGGAGTGCCACTGTTTTTTTTCTTAAAATGTACAGAATAGTATGTCGTCCCGAGCCGAGATTTATAGCCTTATTGAAAGCAATAAGCATAAGACGACTGTGGGTACGTAATAAAATTAAAACAATACTCGTCATCGTCCTGGCCATAACCCATATGTGTGGTTGGTGCACATTTCTTCTTATATACATCTCTATTAGCAGTCATCTTGCTCATACACACGAGCGACACGCGTCGACGAAAGAGGCAACTTCATGGTTAGCTCACCGTTCGATCAGGCCGGTCGATTCTGTAAGAATCTGAAAACTTAGGTGAAGTGAGTTTGTTTTTGCTAGGAATTTTGAATAATAATAATAATAATTCTTTATTTTCACAAAAAAAAAGTGAACAATAACACTAGTAACTATGATACGCTAAGAACTGTGTTACCAGAAAATTTAAAAACAACTAGCGTATTTTGAACTCTGGTACTCAAAGTAAGATCTAACTTGTGTTATGAGTACCAGTGTTCTAACAAAAGTTATTACACAAACTAAGGTACACAGGTTGCCACGAGAGACAGAAGGGACATTAGTGCAGTTTCATTGTCACAGAAATGAAGTAAAAATATAAAACAGTAAAAAATTATACAGAAAATAGAGTGGACAAAGTATGTAATGTGTGAGGGTGAGTGAATGTTTAGGAATGTGTAATGTATGTATGTGTAACTTATGTATGTGTAGTGTATGTATGTGTAATATCGTAAATTTAAAATAATTAGACTTGAATGAGAAATGTGTATGACTTACAGTGAGTGACTAAGTCATCTTCAGCAGTTGTTCGGTGTCTTCGTAATTAAGTTCTTGCAGCCATCCTTGAACACTTTTCTTACATTCGTACCTAGTCATTGGATAAATGTTGCAGTTTTTGTTTACGATATTGTACAGGTGGTTGCTTATAATATTGTAGTGACGTTGAGCAAGAGCTGTTCTGGAGTATTGGGTGGAACAGATTTGATATTTCCTACGGTTTAGTGTGTAGTTTGCAACAAATGGGAGAGTGAGTGTTTTCGTAGCACTATTTGTTTGGTGAAAAGTTGGCGCACTGTAAGTATTTGACAATTATCGTAGAGTTGTGTAGTAGGATATCTATAGGGCTTGAAGGTCATAACCTTTAAGACGGCTCTTTGTGCTCGTTCCAGCTGCAAAAGATGAGTTTTGGCCGCTCCACCCCAGGCAGTTATGCAATAGTTTAGGATTGAGTGACCAAGTGCACAGTTAACATTTTGTAGTGTCTCAATGACAGCAGAATGTCTGAGTCTTTTCATTATAGAGACAAGTCTACGTACTCGTAAAGTCAATGTCCTAAGGTGGAGTTTCCAGGTCAGTTGATTGTCGATTTGTACCCCAAGATATTAAAAACACTATTGACAGCCCACTCCACGCTCACTTCACCTAAGTTTTCACGGTGAGATTTTTACAGAATAGCACCGCAGGCCCGTGCCGGACGGCGCGTACGTGTTCCACGCACGCCTCAAAGAGATGTCAGCATCAGAGAAGGGGCCCGTTAGGGCCGAAGCCTGCCGGGTAAGCGGGATTGTTCGAAAGGGTTACCGCTGCCCCGTAACATAAAGGGCTAAGGAAAGGAAAACGGGTGGGTTTTAGTCAGTAAGAGTCTGACACTCCCTTCCGCTTCACCCAGAGCGGGATTTATTTGATGATTTCCCATCCTCAAAAAAAAAAGGCAACTGTATCGGGCGACGTCGTCGGCTGCCGCCAACACGCAATGTAAGCACACTAAGTATTGTACCTGACATGTTTTCCAGCCGAATCATCTTCCAGATAATTTATCAATCATTTCTATATTCTTTCTCTACTTTTATAACATCTAAATTCATGCTCAAAACTTTCATTAAAGACTTCCAAGATTCCACAGAAAGCTTTCCACGAAATAATCCGGTCCAGTATATTAAGATAATACATAGTTAAGACTACTAATAGGTACGTGTGATATGAACTAACAACATCAGATGCAAGCTCTCTCTGCAGTTAAACAGTTCGACAGGTTACAGACTAGTAACACAGAGTAACTACCGGGTATCGCCCGCAGTCCATGTTACAGATAGCCCGAACATACTGCAAACAACTGAACTTCGTGGGGGTAGTTCAATGTTATTGTGAATGAAATGTTCAGTGATAATCAAACTAGTATACAAGTCGTTTGTTGGAAGACTTTACGTTGTTCTTCATGCCAACGCGACGCTTGATTGTTTTTGCAAAGCAAATTCATGTTGAGCTCTTTCAAATATGTCATTAACTTGAACGTACAATCATTTATAATATTTTTTTTTTTTTGCTGAATCCTTTGATTTAACATTGACATTGATGGTATCACGGGTGGTTAGTGATGTGTTGTGGAAACTAGTTTTAAAGATAATCAGCTACCTGCCTCTTTTGCGTACGAGGTTGGTACAGAAAGTTATTAAAATATAAACCTCATGTGGCCTCATAAAGATGTATGGTGGGCAATAATTGTACCTAAATACTTATTTGATATATTATCCGAGGGGCTGATGATGATCTACCAATTTAACTTTAATTGTTTTGTGACCAATATTGAATTATGAATGGAAGCTCCAGCGGTCATGTTGTTCTAAAGTTAAAATAGGATTCTAACCCCGCTTTTCTTCAAATTATGTCACAAAATGCGATTCAATTATTTGCAGCTGCGTCTACGCTTATTTTAATTAAGAAAAAACAAACGTCCAGAGTTCTAGCCATTAACTTCTTAACAGAGATGTCGGGATTGAGAGCAACGGAACAATTCAAAATTAATTATATGAAATGTTCAACAATGCTTCCAACACAATTTTAATTCCATTTTCTCGAGTAATTTGAAAGCTCATTATGTAGATGAATATTAATGATTAAAAATACCTCGTTTCATTGTAGAGCGGTCCAGGTCTTTACTATTAGAAGTCAAAGGGACATTTCAAATTGTAGACAAAGTGCCGACAACTGTCGTCGAATTTCACGATAATTCCCTACCCCGGTTGATGACGGCTTTCAATTATGAAAATATTCCTTTAATAATGCTGTTTCACGTAAAGAAATTTGTCGAGACGATAATGTTTGTTCTTAATTAGAAAATCAGATTTATTTCTCACTGAAAGGGTTTATTACAATAAGCCGACAAAGAAAAGCCTTAATTAAAACATCCTTGTTCTAACAGAGATTTACTAAGTATTTCTTCAGTATCTGAATATAATTATGCATTTTCTAGAATAGGCAAAGCTATAATATTGTTGAAGAAACAATTAAGGGTTATTAAGAAAAGCTAAGGCCGCTAAATAAACGAATAAAAAATTGTCACCGGACAATAAAAACAGCATCGACTGTTTCTTTCAACTAATGCCGTGTTCCCACCTACGGCCGGGTTTCTCACAGGCCAGATCGCGCCAGACCAGGCTGATAGGCCGCGGGAATCGTCGCATCCGATGAAGCTTGCGGTGGCCTGTCGGCATGCATTAAATGTTGACCACTGAATAAAACTACAACGGTGGGAATGCTCCGCACGGGCCGCGACAGGCCGCGGGACCGCGGCATAACTCTGATCTTGAAAGCGATATTTTCATTTTAGCACCATTACTTTTATTATATTCTCTACTTATTGATTTGTGAATTTATAGATAATAATGTAACTCTTAGTTTTAGTCTGTTAAAACACCTACTGAAATATTATGACTGTTACGAAATAATGTGCATCAGAAAGTTGTGAACTCTAACAAAAGTTTATCTGTATTGATTTATGAAGGTGTGTCTGAGTTTTTAACATTCTGAAAAATCAATTTAAAATGCGGTAGTTTGAGTCCAAACATCTCACATACTCACAATGTCGATACTTTTTTATTTACGATGTCAATATTTTATATCCGATAAACACAGAGTTTTAGATTGTTGTGCATTTTGACAGATTTATGTTGCATTTCTGTTACAACTATAAAGTAATGCAAGTTATTCCATAGTTTCATACGGGCCCACGAAATTCAAATCTATGACCAGCCACTACCGACCGAATACATAACCGGATATAAGCCTCTTTTAAGTACCTAGCGCAAAAGCTTTGTCATGATCCATTCGCATGCAGTTCTTCTTTGTCGCCGTGTCGATGGCACGATAGTGCATTAAATCCATTTAACCCGTCTGCCTTCAAAGCAAGAGTGAATAGAAATCTTCTGGGCACGCTCGTTCTATCATAGACCTCATCCATTGCTTTCCATCAGGCATGATCGAGACCAAGAGCAGACCCATTGACCAAATTTATTTATTTAAATTTGTTTGTGTTTTGTTTTTCACTTTTGTCGGCACTCCCGGAGTGCCACTGTTTTTTTTAATCTTGTTGGTCGAAAACTTCATGTACTGACGCCAGCACATCCGTCAAATTTCTTTAATAGATTTTCAACTTTATCGCTAAGGCATTAGGTTCAATGTTTATTGAGAAAAGACAGTATTGGCTAGCTTGATGTGCCGGCGTCTGTACTTAGTTCATCGCTATCTATTACTACCCCTACCTATTACGTTCAGTTCAATATCAAAATTAAAGTTAGAACCTATCTAAATATTAGTAACTTATCTATGCTTCTTCTGGTACTATAAGTAATGCACGACTATAGTGGGAGACTGGAAAAATCTTACTATGAAAACCTATGTGGACTGACCTTGAAGTAAGCTGTCAATAGTGTGAATCCCTAGCAATTACAGGTGGAATAACAGCTCTTTTAAAGTTCACTTCTCCTTTTTTGTTTTTTTGTGGGGAAATCCTCATGGTTATCCTCTGTCTAGGAATAACGGAGGGTTATGTTTTCATTCATGAGTCGGGGGCATAACATAACATAACATACGAAGATACTTGTAGATTCGCCCCACTCCCGACTGGTATCAGCCAGCCATGCCTAGCGGGCCCCATCACCAAGTGCGGGCGATCGCACGACCGCAAGTCCTTCCATTCCTCTTTGAGCCTGACTGCTCGAGTGGCGACACGGCCCCAATTTCGTTGTCCGCAAGCCCCTTCTTATGGTGGCCGGAGATCATTAAGCGCTCTTCGACGTCCGGCTGCTCTTCTGGTGCGGGTGGAATAAGAGGTATGCTCTCTCTCCCTCTCCGCCGCCTCCTTTGCAGGCATCTCCTCCTCGCAAAAAGAGGCCACAGCATTTTACGCGTTTTCGTTTCCCACCATGGATTGAACCACGGCCGGAAATGAGAGCTCACCCGCACCAAGTGTCGCGACGAAGGTACAGCCCTGTTGGGCCCAAGCTGAGAACTACTCCAGCGTATGTTGCGCCGTGTCCTTGTGGCAGTGATGATAAGCGGGGTCTGCTCCCGACCTATGCGACGCAGGTATTTGCCGAAACATCCGTGTCCAATAAGCACCTGCTTCAGCCGGAAACTGAGGGCACCATGCTGCCTCTCCAGTCATTCTTCCATAATAGGCCCCACCTGGGTTGCGCATGTCGCTCGCTCCATTCAGCCACTAGGATCTGACGGAGCTCGGTCCTTCTTGCCTCGAATTCCCCACATGCAGTCTCCGGCAGGAGGCGTTGGGGGGGGGGGGGGGCAAATTGGGTAGCAGTCGCGCAAGACCAGCTGCAACGCTCATCAACCTGGGGACCAGCCGTTGAATGTGCAGCCCAAAGTCCCACCGGCTGTCGAGGACAAGTCCTAGGTACTTCATTGTGGACAAGCTCACTTCACTTAAGTTCTCACAGAGAGATTTTTTCTGAATAGACCGGCTGAAGCTAGGGATTGACATTATTGACAGATTCGTTCACCTAAGCATTTATACAGTGATATTTTTACGAAATAGAACGGCTGATAATAATTTTGTGTGTGACCATAGGTACTTCAACATTCAAAAACAAAAGAGACACAAACCTCATCATGTATTACGATACAATGATGAAGAGATCCACATTTAAAGATACTCGACGCAGATATTTAATAAACAACAAACTGCCATAAAGTCGTAAAACGTTGTATCAAATATCCGTACTATTCATATCATATTCCAGTTTTTATGGGGGACGGACGTATCTGTGTTTCCAGTTTTATGTGATCTTTATGAGAAGGCGACGGGCATGCTGACCCGACATTTTCTTTTATATTTTACATGTTTATAATTTGGTTTTGTTTTGTCGGTCCGAGGTTAGGAAGCTCCGTTTCTTTTGTGACTATGTTTAAGAAGTTTTGCTTGTTGATTCTTTCCTAACACTACAAACTATTTTAAGAAAAATAACTTATTAGGTATTACCTAGTAACTGGGTTGTGGAGGTCAGATAGGCAGTTACTCCATCTAAAATACTGGTATTCAGCTGCATCCGGTTATACTTGAAGCCGACCCCAACATAGTTGGGAAAAGGCTAGGCAGATGATGCTGATGAACTTATTAGGGATATCAATTGTAATACCTTCAGCTGTAAGTAAATTTATTTAAAATTAAACACAAAAGTTTGAATCATGTAACCTTTTAATTTATAAACAATCAACAGAAACATACATTCAAGCATCACATTTTGCTATAGATACAACAAATTTTTACATAAATTTTTAGGTACGTCTTTGGCAAGTCGACTCCTTGAACCCCGGTATATGTAACAGTCACACCCCATATTAAACACTAATTTACACTAAAACCACGATTAAAATAAATATAGGTCTCATCCTAACTGCCAGTACTATCGTAACTATTGGATTCAAATTAACTAATAGACTACTTAATCAAAGTAGAAGCAACTCAGTAAGCTACGTAGGATTTCATATTTTCGCCACTGAAAATAGTACGTAGTGATATTTTATAGCTAAATGAAATGATAACCATTCAGTGTTATGAAACATGAGATCAGTTACGAGAAATATGTTAGTAAGAAACTTGTAGTAGTACAAATAGAAAAGCATACGATTGCATTGATTTATAGCCTCGAATAAAAAAAACTTAACAAAATAGAATCAGACGATGTCTGTGTTTATCACACGGAGCTTATTTATGATATGTCTCTTCTTGAGCCTTCAGCTATGGTAACAGAATTCACAACAAAAAGTAATAGTGTAGCAGATGATAATACAACTAAACTTACAAATAAACTGCATTTTATTAATATTATGTACACACAGTAACATTGCACACCCTTCTACATAAGTCTCGTCTGAGCTCGGAAATACTCATAATTATTATTATCCAAAATATACAGAAAGAACAAATAAAATATAATATCTACGTAAACTAATTCTTCAATACTGTTAATTTTTAAACAACAAAACCGTTCACCGCCGATGTGGTAAGCAAAATGAATTTACAATTCCTCTTTATATTTGGCATACAATGGCTTATCAAAATCCAGTGGAATGGTTCTAAAATATATTCTGTATATCTCAAAAGTTCATTTGGACAATCTTTGGCACTAAAATCTTACGTCTAATACAAGTCTTGTAGACAGAACCAAAGACAATGATGATAACGATACGTTTTGCATTGATTACAACTTTTCTTAAATCTAAGTTTGTCTTAAGTCACGGATTATGAGAGAGTTCGACTAGTAAGTCATTTTCACTGATTGCACCATCCCTTTTGTAGTCCGTACAATCGTATATCACATAGACACTTCAACTCATGAGACCGTTTCTATGAGTCCCGTAGCATTTAATAGGTAGTGTGAGCGGTCATACGAAATCGTTCACCTCGTTCTGTAGGGGCGTGTCGATCTTGTCGACGCACTTTCTGATGGCGTCGAGGATAACTACGATGCGGCGGTCGAGGGCGGCGAGGTGCGGCTCCCACAGTACCGGGTCCACCGGGTCCTTCTTTAATGAATCACGGAGGACTTTTGATAGTGACACACCGTTGTGGAATCTGTTTGAATCAAAGAGGAAAATCCTTTAGGGATGCATGATAATATTACTCGTAATATTATAGAATGAAACATGAAAAACAAAACTAACCCACACATTTTACTTCTTAGAAATTTTATTTTGTAACTTACTTCAATAATGTTGAGAGGGTTGTATGCCTCACGAGGCAGCACTGCAGCAGCGGTGCCAAGATGCTCAGTTCGTCGTGAAACGCCTTGCCGAAAGCACGCCCTTGATCCAGATGCAGTGTGAATGTCTCGTTCCCGAACATTCTGCATTACAACACTCGTTAAAACAATCTTAATTTGGCTATTTCCTCACAAAACTTAAAATTCTACATTACAATGACAGCGCATATCTTAACTTTATATAGTTGTTTTATTTCCAGTATGAACGAAATTGAGCTCCAATGATTTAAGGAAACGGCCTTCTCGTTCGATTTTCCGGTTGGGCCCGTAATAATGCAGATTTATATGCAATGTAAAATGTCGTATAACCAATAAGATTGAGAGATCATACGAACACCAGGTGTCTGCCTTTCAGTTACAAATACCATAGCCAAATGTAACCTTGGACAATGCAAACACATTCCATGTTTCTTTCTGAACTGAATTAAGTACCATGAAAGTAATTTGGAAGATTTGTTTCCTCACGATGAATGACCGAGATTTTAGAGTTTTAGAACTAGATGTCTTTTGATAATGGCCTCGATTGACAAGAGAATCACCGATTCCAATCCCTAAGGATAATTTATCGCGTAGAAACAATACAGATATAAGTGATAATGAAGCATACGAACTTGAAGGTTTCATAATGATGTCTATCCATGTTCCCGGAGAGGAAGTCGAAGATCGACATATCCATCAAGTCGAGCAGTCGACGACCGGAGTCATATGGAGGGGTTGTGCGAATCTAGAAGAAAACATGAATACAAGATATTTTATAGCACTGAATGACCTAAACCCGCACTTAAGTCAAGCTTTAATGTGACTTAAATAGACCATTTTTACACAGAAAAGTAAGTGCGGGTTTAGGACTCACGAGTTATAAAATAATATACAAGACGTGTGTTTAACATCCTCGCTACAGTCAGGCGTTCATTTCACGCCGTGCAAAAATGGACTACTTAAGTCACATGTATCGTAATAGATATGTCACGGCTAATAGCCGAAGTGCGGCTAGTTTTAGCCGGGTACAACTAGGTGCAGCCGGCCACATGCGGTTCGTGTGTACTTCGGGTGACATCGGTTGCATGGTTGGGGTCGGTCGATAGGCGACGTAGGATGCAAGAGCGAGCGAAGGGCACCCCGAGGTTAGGTTTGTTTAGGTTACTTTAAATCCTTTACACAGAAATAGGAGCCCCGCCTTAGGATGCGCCTAGTATGCGCATCCTACGGCGGGCTCCTATTAGTTTAAACTAGGCATTTCGGTTATTAGCCGTAACAGATATACTATAAACAGGGTATCCCGCAAAGATACGTTATCAATTAAAACCATCTAGATAGTGTAAGTTAATGTGGATAGCACCTTTCCAACCATGGATAAAGTCCAGTTTTTTACTAGGAGAAAACATATATGTATTTCTGAAAAGTGGCAAACGTTGATAGTAATTGTTATAAACAAAAGTGGCGACCGGAAGGAGGCCATAGCCCCTCGAATATGATTCTACTTAACAAATTGAATCTATGAGGGAGTGTTCCATTAAGGTAATGGTGGAGGTTGATATCTTCTATAATTTAACATTTTGTCATTAATACTAAAAGTTCCGATATCTACGAATAAAATAAAAAGCGCATTAATGTAATATCTGCGAAGTAATATCCTGTTTGATAAAATCATGTAAAACTTACCGTATCGCAATAATCTGATTGGAGTTCCCACTGCGCTTTTCTTCGCTTATGATAGGACCTTCTCCATGGATGCCGCCAGACCTGAAGATAACATACAAATTGATGCAAAAACGATTAAGTAATTAAATTACTTAAAAATACCCAATGACTAGTCTACCTTATAACACCCTCTGCTTACTTCGGGGGTTAAAAAGTTGACGATAAGATCACCTTAGGGTGTAATAAAAGAGCCTAACTAGTGACTACCTACCTGCCGATCGGCTAATCGGTTTACCGCGGCATGAGCTAATATTCTTCCACAATTAGTGCCGACACGAGAAAAGAAAAGCCCTAAGGGTTGCCTCCGTAAAGGTTTTACTCTGATAAAACCTTCAGGGTAAAACCCTAAAGGGACCCTGTTTAAAGTCCTGAGTACATAATAATATTACAAACTTGTAACATTATTATTACAAACTAATTTGTGTTGAAGTCTTTTTTAATTCTATTTTGTTGTATGATATTTAGTTTAATGTACATAGGTACCTATCGTCAATCCTCAGCAAACCGAAGGGGAGTTATGTACTCGCCATTGATGTTAATGCCAGCCCTTTTTCAGTCCAGAAACTTGAAGACGTCTTCCAGTGCAGCGGTGAACAGTTTTGGAGAGATAACGTTTCCCTGGGTAGCTGCTACCCAGGAAGACGTTATCTCTGACGATTTCGTAGTCATGGCTGAGACTATGGAGGACCTCAGTACAATGCTCGATGACCTCAGTAGAGCCTCCAAAAGACTGGGTTTTAAAATGAACTTGAACAAAACGAAGGTCATGTCAAATGCCCATGTAACATCCGCTCTCATAAAGATCGGAGACGCTACACACTCGAAGTCGTGGACGAGTATGTTTACCTATGACAAACAGTCCAGTTAGGTAGGTCCAACTTCGAGAAAGAGGTTAATCGTCGAATCCAACTCGGCTGGGCAGCGTTCGGGAAGCTACGCAATATCTTCGCGTCCCATATACCGCAATGTCTCAAGACGAAAGTCTTTGACCAGTGCGTGTTGCCAGTGATGACATATGGCACTGAAACGTGGTCGCTCACAATGAGCCTTATTAGAAGGCTAAAAGTCACCCAAAGGGCAATGGAGAGGGCTATGTCTGGAGTTTCCCTGCGTGATCGAATCAGAAATGAGGAGATCCGTAGGAGAACCAAGGTACCAAGAGAACCAAGGGCAGTGGGCAGGGCAGATTGCTTGCAGAACAGGTGGCCGATGGGGCCGAAAGGTTCTAGAGTAGCGACCATGTACCGGAAAACGTAGCGCTGGAAGGCCTCCCACAAGGTGGTCCGACGACCTTGTGAAAGCTGCAGGAACACGTTGAGAAGCACAGAACCGGTCGAAGTGGAGGTGCTTGCAGCAGCTGACGTCTTTCGGTTGAAATGATGAGGTAGCTACCCTGGTTTTAGCGTAGTTGGCAAATATTAAGATGGTAGTACTCGAGACTTTAGGGGAAAAACTAGGACCTCACAAGTTGAAGTTGAAATACCTTATGACTAATGAAGTGAAGTTAAACACTTATCAAGGTTACCGACTCGTTATAGTATATTATGTCCGCTTGATACATGTCTCCGTTCTCAGTGCAGTGGTTAGTTATTATTAAATAGGAATTTAATAATAACTAACCACTGCACTGAGAGTATAGAGCTTTAAACAGCTAAGCAGAGATTAGACCGAAATTAATTATGATTTTGCCATAAACCCTTCCTTTATGTGCTAAGGGTGTACCTCCGAACGTATCATCCCACTAAAATGTAGAGTTTACAGAGATTATGCCCAAAATAGAAAAAGAGTACAAATATACTTAAGTATCCGTTTTTACAATTTCTCGATGTGCGCGAATTTACTAATATTCTATTCCGAATTGTTTATGAATCAACAATTAATCAATCAATTATTTATTATACAACGTTGAAGAAAGGATAAAATGTTATGTTATGTAAGCCTTAGGCCTTACTTCATAAGGGTTATTATTCAATTAATGATTTTTAAAATGACATTACACTTTAGATTTAATATTTGACATTGTCAACCAACCCGCCTGCCAAGCGTGGCGATTATGGCAAACCCCCCCCTTTTGGGGGAGGCCTATGTCCAGCAGTGGACGTCTTTCGGCTGAAATGATGATGATGATGATGATTTGACATTGTGTGTTTCCATAATGTTATAACACTTGGTTCAAATTCAATCATTTTTATATATTTTATTGTTAATTTTAATGTGACTGAAGTGGTATTTTTTTTATTAAATTTCTTTTTCTATGCTTGCCTAACTTTACGGCAGATTGTAAACACCTTTATTTTATGTACCTACTTTCTTAGCAAAAAACCTGAGTAAGCATAAAACTTTCTATGCTGGTTAATTTTTTTAATCACTGATAGTATTTCAAGGTACCTCGCATATCCAATTCAGTGAACAGCCTGTTAATGAAAAACCGCACACGTCAATCGTTTACGTTGAATTATGTACACAGTCCGTAGTTGTACAGAAAGTAAACACAGATTTGATCGCCCGTATAAAGTGCACGCGGTTATACCAAGGAGCGGTGCATTATGTGTGATGCATTATTACATCGCTGACGCCGACGCAACAATGTACGTACGTGATAATTTGTTACCAACAACCACGCTCAATTTGATAATCTCTACATAATATGTACCTACCTAGATCTACCTGCGTAATCGTGTCGCAAGAATTTAATTGAAAACCATAAAAACGATAGACACGATATTTCCGAATAACATTACGATGCAAAGAGAACCTTCTAATTAGTTTCTTGTAACAACAAAACGCAATTTTCAAATTAAAATACTAACCTTTCGTTCAGCGATATCGGAGGAGGGCAAGAACGCGGCGAAGCTCCCTTCAAGCATGTCAGGGTTGCCACAAATCGCATGACCAGTATCGCAGTAGTACGAACACTTTCCGTGGAAACAGAAATTATTCGCCGGCGAAACGAAGAACGTCTTGAGGATGTCACCTTCAGTCACATCGTAGATCTCTGTCGTCATGTTGAGCACGCGGCCCACGACCGGCATCGCGCGACGGAAACCGAGTATCCTGGATAACACATGATTTAGATTAGCGTCACCTCTATTCGTGTACATTGTGGCGAGCAAATAGGGATGTTAGTTTCCTATAGAAGATTAGGTCAGTTCTTGACTTTAAAAATCGAACTGGTTAAACAATAAAAGGCTGCTTCTTAGATTTCTCTCCATTTTAAGAAAGTTGTTTTTGTATCAAACGGTATCAAAAGTCAGAAAGATTATTTATCAACATTTTTAAGTCAAAAGATTGCGTAAATATCTAACCCCTAAATGACTCTTGCGAATGAGTCAACCAAAGCGCTGTATGTTGTTCCTATATTAATAATGTACGACAAGTACGACCCACCTGTCCAGGTGAAACGCGGCTATTTCAGCATAGTGCCGCTCGTAATCAGAAAAATAGAAATGATTCGGTAACGTCTGCACATCTCTAGCAAATCTGTGAACAAAAGTAAATTCAAATTCAGTCGTAAAAATATCAAAGGAAGGAGATGTTATTTGTACTACAAAACAGCCGATTTATCTTTAATGTTATGCTCGTGTCGACATAATATAGAGCACGGTATAAGAGGATTTAAATAGATAAAGCACGGAGCTGGCCCGGCTCCCTACTTTAGCCGCCATTGATGACTATCTGCATTAATCAATTTGCAGCATAAGCTAGATACGAATAACGAGACTAACGACATTGAAGAGCTTTTTTATCTTCTTAATATGATAAATTATTATAGCGCGATCATGAAACCCATTGTTCTAACAATGGGTAAAAAGCATTGAGGCTAAGGTAAAAATATAAGTACCCACTTATTTTACTGTTTAATTAATGTCATGACCCGAAAAGCAATATTGAAATCGATCTTAATTCTTAAAAAGCATAAAACACCAAAGCGAAATTTTATCATAATATCACCAAAAATTCTTGGCAGGTACTTATTCAGGACGTAAATTGAAACCGAGTAATATAAATCCATTAAAGAGAAATATCAAATATCGACTCCCGGAGATAAGGGACCCCTGTCCTTTGAAATAAATTTATAACGACGAAAAATGTTAAATTACGTATTTAAAATGGAAAAATTACTCATTCGCAGTAACAAATGGAGGTATAAAATTTCTTTTAGTGTCTAATGAGTCGAATGTGGGTGCTTAATCAATTTCTCGGAAACAAAACGATTAAAGTGGCTCTTAAATCGTGAATCTGGTTAGATAGGAGCAATCCCGGGAATATACTGCACCGAGTGTCTTCCGATTTATAGTCCTCAGTGCGACTCGTAAGTGAGATAGTACAATTTAAAAAGGCTACTAACAAATGGTTTAGATTCCGTGTCCTCTTTACCTTTTCGACATTAAATAGCTTCCACTAATTTTGAATACTTTTTACTCCAGCTAGTGGATGTAGAATCCCGATACAGTATATCACTTGTACAGAAGTGGCAGTCAAGGTGATAAAACTAATAGATACTCGGATAGGGAAGGGTTACCACCGACTGTCGCGTTATTTATCGCGCCCTTGTGGATCGTGAAAGATCCACGAGGGCCTCTTGATATGTCGCCGGGGTAACCCCTCGAGTCTATAATTTTCTAAGAAAAGTTATCCAGTCCGCTAGAAAAGTTAACTGTCTGCCTATGTTCGAGTATTTCAAGGCGAGAATAATTTATATTGTTTTGTTTTTTTAACGCCTCTGTAATCTTATGTTGGTATCAAGAACGATGTAGTAACAGATGTAAAACTATGTGCATACATAACTTGCTGACGAAAATACGTCTTACCTGTGACGCCCTCAGTATTATTATCTTTATTTTATATGGAATCTATATTTTTAAAATAAAAGCGAAGTGCTAAGACGTCTGATACTCGATATACAGGCCTGTCGGGAGTGTCGTGAAATTCCCGCGAGTACATTTTTGGGAATGCTCTTTGTATTCTTTGTCACGTCAAAAATTGTATCAGATAGCATTACAGAATATTGAATATGCAATGCGGTGCCTATGTAGTTGGGTTTTATACATAACCTCTTTGAAATATCGTCGTAGAGGTTGCTAAGTTGTCTTTCCATAAGTTCACTGCAACAGTTAGGTCTAAAAGCTTTCGTAAATATATAAGCAAGTGCGAGGTACTGAATAGAAAACACAATCAACTTTAACAATGGTACGCAAGTAACAGAACTTGGCGAACTCACTACTTCAATAGCACTTGTAGTTGAGAACAGTGTGGGCAAGCCGCTAAGCCGATCGCACGAAAGAACATTCTCGGAGTTTTGTGAATAGAACGAGCACACCCAACAAGGTGACAGGAAAGTTGTAGCAACTCCTTCAGGAGCGTGCGCGGACACTTCAAACTACTCCCAACCCAACTTGTTTACCAAACAAAATAAAACTTACGTATCTGTGAAAGACATGACGAATGATGGACGGACACTCAAGGCAAAACTATAAGTTATGGACGCTCGATGTGGGACTTACCTCATCGGCTTGAAGAGAGATTGGACGCCATTAGGGTAGTCAATGATAAGTTTCAACTGCGTCCCTCCCTCTTTTTGCTCTGTCGAAAAATAATTTATTGTTAGATTCTAAGTAGCAGTAGTAGTAGGTACCCAAATAACCAGTACCTAACCAAATTTGAATTCAGCCTTCAAACTAGCAATTTAGATGATACTAGCTTCTGCCCGCGACTTCGTACGCGGATCCTGTTGCTTATGCCAGCGACAACGGGGTCGTCAAAATCGAAGATCTGAAACGTCTGATGTCGAATTCTAAGAGCCCGGGGACGGGACGGGTTGTGGTGTCGGCGAGACACCACAACCCGTCCCGTCCCGTTAGAATTTCTGCCTCAATGATATTTCTTTACAGCGAGACAACTTTGAGCCGGGTCCCATTGCACAGTTTCGGCGGAGTGAGTTTCCGAAGAAGCATAATTGGGACACGGACCTTTAACTTAATGGTGTGCGCTGGTAGTCTACTTGCACTGAGGGAATTGAGAAATTCTACGGGGTAATGTGTGGCGTCATCTTGGTCGACAACAGTGTTTATTGAAGTGTAGATCACTTCATTTTCCTCAATTTCCGCGAGAATGCATTCATTGATCGCTGAAGCTTGGTAGTTTCTGGGTGTTAAAATGGCTCGTTCAGACACCCAAGAATTATGTTGGTGCGGTATCTTATTGATGTCCCCGTACACCTGGCGAATCAAATCTTCTAAGGTGAACACCACTCTCCCAAGTATCTCAGGTAGAACCACCTGGCCACCGTCTACTGGTAGCGTTCCCGCACCCAATTTTAAGAGAACATCAGAAAATTCTTGGGCGTGTAAATTCCCGCCAAGATGTGCTCTCATATTCATCGTTAAGCGCAACCTATGATTATGTGGCCATAAGAAAGAGTACTTCAACAGAGCATTTACCTCATCAGCCCTAGTTCCTCGCGTCACCACAGGCAGCGTTTGTCGGAAATCGCCGCTAAACAGAACTGTAACGCCACCCATCATTTGCTGGTTCCTGCGGATGTCCTGCAAAGTCCTGTTTACCGCCTCTACTGCTTTTCTGTTCACCATAATGCATTCATCCCCCACGATTAAACAGCAATCTTTAAGCACGCGCCCTTTGTCACTGTTGCGTGACACTCAACAAACAGGTGTTTCATTAGTCTCTAAATCTATGGGAATCTTAAACATTGCCACCAGGAAGCAGTGTTGCGGCGATTCCTGACGATGCTACTGCAATGGCAATCTTGTCTTGCCTCCTGACCTCTGCGAGAATGCCAGCGGTGACAAATATTCTCCCTGTTTCACCAGGAGCATCCAAGAAAAACATTTTACCTTGGCCGAGCCGAGTCAAGGATGGTGTCGAAAATTTCCTTTTGCTCTGAGGTAAACTTAAAGACATGGTCATTGACGACGGTACTCATAGCTCTTGGATCATAATTTATTTCAGAGTTGTACTCTCTGTTTCCAAGCTCTTGTACATCCAGATGTTGTGGAGTCGGTAGCCCATAATCCACCAGAGAACTGCCGCAGATCGAAATGACCATATCTTGAAGTGAACTAAGGCAACTGTTTAGAACGCGCTCATCAGTTGCATCAGTATTATCTTCAGTAGTGCGTCTCAGACCTCTTAGGAAGTCTTCGGACAGAAGATGGCCGATATTTCTCCCACAACAGAAGCGGATTTACAATACCGCAGAACACCAACATGACGACAAACAGATGTCGCAAACGACTGAGATTGTCACTAATGCTGGCCTCCTCAAGTGCGATGTCCCAGTGCTGATCAGCGTCGAGAAGGTGGCGTGCTACGCTAGCAGCGCGGTTTGTGGGATACTCAATGTCATCGACTGTCCTTAGAAACGCAAATGATGTTGGGCCGTGCACTGTGTGCAGTAACATTAGCAAATAATAGCACTCGCCATTATTTGGGTGCACAGTGTAAACCCGTCCCAATGCGGTGTCCTTAAAATTTCCCGGAAACCCGTCCACGGCGTGTCCGCATCGACGTCGATTAAATACACCTCTTTGCTTGTCGTACGTGTAGTACGACGGCACCTCATCATAGGTGAGTGATCTAGCAAAGTTGTCCCCTTCACAGAGTCTGAAAAAGGCCAATTTCAGTCTATAAAAAGTACTCTGTGAAGGCCAACAGGAAAATTAAACACATCAGCCAACACAGACAACAAAGGTAACCCCCGTTTCTATATGATGAGAGCGGCACATCGGCACCTATAACATCACATTTTGGGAAAAAAAAGCATAGCGCAATCTAACTCGACGCCAACGCCATCTAGTTAAAAAACGGAAACTACATATTATTTACCCAAATTAATTAAATTAATAGGTAATAGGTACTACGGGCTGGTGTCCGCAACTCCACGTCTATGCGCGTATTTTGCGTATGGGTGGGAAAATCGACTATTCGATCCACCCCAGCTCCTCAAAGAAGGCCAGCAACGCCTTGATGTTACTGACCGTCTCACGTAGGGTACCTGGGTTACCGAAGTACTTTGCCCTGTACGTGGCGATCACCGGGCAGTTTAGAAGCACATGTACCGCTTTCTCGTCATCCTCCATGTAGGCCCTGCACAACGGACTGTCCGTTACTCCTATGACAAAGAGGTGTTTATTGAATGACCCGTGGCCAGTTAAAGCTGCGGTAACTATACGCAGCTTTTGTTTTGTTAGACGGAGAACCTGTTTCGTGAGGCGGCCATCCAATGTGGGAAGTGCTTCCCTCGCCTGACTGCATTCACCTTGGTCCGTCCATAGTTTATTGTGTTGCTCTCTTGTGCGTTTCCTTACCAGAGTGCGTATGTACCCGAAGGGGAGTGGCACGATGGGCTCGGGTCCCACGGGTGCCATACTCGACCCTCTTCTGGCAAGTTCGTCGGCTGCATCGTTGCCTAGCGAACCGCTGTGTCCTTTGATCCATTGAATGGTTATATTATTGAGGTTACCCACCTGGTTGAGGCGCTGGTGACACTCGTATATTAGCCCAGAGTCAGCTGTGTAACTGTTCAGCGCTTGCAGAACAGCCATGCTGTCTGAGAGTATGCGGATTGAGTGTTCCTTAACTTCCCTGGCCATAATGGCTGAAGCGGCTTCTGTTGTGGACCCCCAATGGTGTGGCTATATGTATGTTGAATTTCTCCGAGAAGATTCCAGCTCCTGTGCCACTACCTGTTTTGGATCCATCCGTAAAGATTCGCAGCTCTGTAGGGCACAACCCCTCGCATAGGCGATCCTCGTGAAGCTGGATCTTGTATTTTTCATCAAACATAAATTGTTTAGGAACCCGGTCGTTTACGGCTTTCGTAATGGGGAAATCCTTATGGAGTCCCTCAAGCAGCGTGGTGTGTGGTGTATTACTCTTACCCCAGAGATTTAGTGTGTTAAGACGTACTGCCGCCATCGTCGCTTCCTGCTGTATGAACAGGTGGAGCGGCGGGATTCCCAGGATGGATATTAAATTATTAATAAAACTAAATTGTCGTTAATTTAACAGACAACTACATTAGTTTTGCATTAAAAAAAATATGGTAACAGCAGCAAGGATCAAAACTAAGAATAAATGAATTACCTACAAGAAATGTGCTTGGTAAGATATAGCTTAGAACCAAAAGTTTGACTTGACTTCATGATAGTGTAGCTTGTTGTAGGTACCGCCAGCAATCAATCTGTTTAGTAATATTGGTGTGAAACTCTCCATACAATTAGATAGGATATGTGAAGTTCTCAGATTTCATAACAGTATCGTTCCTAATGCACATAAAAATGCAAAAACTAAAAAAAAAGAATTTTACGATTTTTTATAAAACAATATTATGGGATTTGAACTCGCACCATTTAGTGCGGTAAACGGTCGCCTGACCTTACCGCTAAATTCCCCGTTGACATATTGTTGAAATAGCTGTTCCCTTGTAATTTATAATATTACTGCCCCGCTCCTTTATAAAAATAGCGTGATTATTATGTTCCCAGAGTTAAAGTTTTATTTTTAGCTAAATAAATAAATAAACATGTCATTTTGTGCATTCAATTATTTTGTGCATTCAATTACGAACAAACACATTTTAAAATCAATATTGCTTACCTCCCATAACATACGGCGTGATAATATGTAGCCTAAAGCCTTCCTTGGTTTACTAAGAACATTTTTGCTGAATTTCAATTCAATCTATCCAGTAGTTTTGGCGTGAAGCCGTACCATACACACAGACAAACAGACAAACAGACAAACAGACAAAAATTCTAAAAAGTCACTTTTTGTCATCAGTTACGTTTTTCAAACAAAAGCCACTTATTTTTTCTCGAAAATTCACAATGTACAGTTTTTCTTTCGTTACTGTTTTATTATATGTATAGATTAGAATGTCGCCTATCGCGGTTATCGAGCACTGGTGTCACTAAAAATAAATGTTCTAGTATTTATACCATAAAGTCGGATCAACAATGAAATCCATTTAAGTGGTTTAAATATTTAAGTCCAATTCGAAGTAAAGGGCGAGATTGTTGTGGCACTATTGTCCGACGGACCGCTAACCCCGCAACTGATTGCAGATCCACCCTCATTTAATATACATAGATACCTACCTGCTTCAGCTTTTATATATTATGCTAATATCATCTTAGTTATTTTTTATACTATTTCAAGATTGGGATTTGTCTCCATGCCCTATTGTGTTACCCATAACATTTATTTATTAATTAATTTAAAAAAAATATGTAGGTGGGTAATGTAAAACTGTTGTAAGGTTTTGTGAATATTATGAAAAAATATATCGTGATATTCAAATATGGATCTTAAAAACCGCATGTAATACATTAAAACTATAGGCATCGAATGTCCAGTCGTGGAGTGAGGGTGGGCGTAAAGGTTGTCTGTCTAAACGTAATTGCTTTTCTAAGTCCGATCAACGGTGCACTGAATATTTTATGGCGATACATACTTAAATTGAGATCAGGGCTCACTCAATAGTTGAATCGATTTCAGTTATGTCGAATGTTGAATAATGTAAATAAGATGAATAATTACGAATTTAATTTCGAATACAAAATTGACTGTGCCCTCAAAATCAGTAAGCTTGAAATCTAGTACAGATTGTACTATTTTGTTTCGATTATTTTAATCTAAGAGGTTTATAGAATTAATTTGAAAGGTAAACTTACCTACATGTAGGATGGTGGAAGTGGCCATATCTTTGAGAAGGTCTTCCACTAGCGGTTCCGCATCCTCATACAATTCGTGTTGAGCTATCTTCAGTTGGAACCTTTCCAAATTAGAAGCGTTTATGCTGCAATAGAAATTGATTGGTATTATTATACGACATTAATTTCCATTAATTATCTATTATGCGGCATTCTGCCTTTTGTTTGGGTATAATTGGAGAACAAACGAGTGATCCAAATGCAATCATTATAGCAGTCGCTTACGTATGGCTAACAACAACCTAATAATTGGAGCTACTATAGTATTATCGCTTAGATAAACACTGACCCAATTTAATACGTAAATATTGAACATAAACAAGAGAAACAAAAGCGATGCGTAGTACGTCATCGATGAAGTTACTTTAAATTTTTCGCACACGCCCGTAAACCTGGTCGTTAACGTCAAGATTTACATGGAAGATTTTCCGACGGCGGTGCGGCGCGGCGGCGGCGTGTTGGTTTTGGCTGCGTGGAACACATAAGTGGACGTGATTTGCCTACTAGCTGGAGGTGTGAGACTCCGGGCGACACGACGCAGCACGGAACTGAATACTAAGGAGCGTACGTGTAACGTTTTCGATTTGTGGCATGCTCCGATAACCTACATTTAGAAATCAAGCCGGCAGCTATTCTAAAATTTATTGACTCTCCTTCGGTGTGAATTGTGCCGGCGTCGAGTGGGAATTCAAAAAACTCGACTGTTCCGGCTCGCGACAAGTGGACGTTCACGATTCTAAACGAACACGAAGCCCTATTTACTTCCACATTTTATCTGAGCTTATTATGCGCACGGCGACCGACAAAATATAAAGAATTCATAACAAAAGAAAACGTTCTCGTGTTAAACAATGAATGTTCATCTCCTCTCATATTTACGTACATGATGCCAATTTTGAAAAAATTGTGCCAAATTTTCCATATATCAACGCAACCCTTTCTACATGATACACGAATTCGGTCATAACAGGTCCCGTCATATCACGAGCGGCGTTTTAAGGAAGCCATCATGTATTCATTCCATTTAGTTTTATTGTCAAAGACCCGCGCCTATCTCGGCAGGACCCCGTAACTGGATTTTAAATAAGATTCCTTGTAGGTCTTGTGAAATTTGCCTCGCAAGATAAAGAAAGGTCGCTTGTCTGTTTCGTATTATAGAATCATTCTGCGCTGGAAGTATGATATGATCCTTTTTTATAGTCTTGTATCAAACGAAATCCTGTTGATAGTGTACCTAAACGCGGACGGAATGTGATATTCTTTTCATTGCTTTCACGGTGCCCTATGAGATTTGGCCTAATATTTGCTTTCGTGAAATTACCTGAAGCAGCGGAGGCCGGCCGCGACCTACCTGTTTGATTTTGATGCATACTTCAGTGCTCTGCGGGGGCATTCGTGGTGGATGAAAAGCTGTCGCCTTTAGAATGTGCAGTCACGTGTTACATATAACGTTACAATGTGGCGCAGGGGCACATTCGGAACCGCAGCCGTGAGGAAATATGTAAACAGTTGTTCCAGCAATGTTCGAGTTATCAAAGTTTAATTGCGGTAATAACGAAGTAACTAACAATTTAATTTGGCGACTCGCGGCGTGCTACATAAATCGTACTTGTGGATGTCAGCTGTCGGCAACTTTAGAGAATTTTCCTTGTAATGTCCTTTTCGCGTCGTTTTTGCAGAACATTTTAATTAATATTTCTTAACCCACTGAATATTCCTTTTATTTTGGTATTTACATTCTGCGCAATTTTCTAAATGATTAAAATATTATGTTGATTGCTTTTTTCCGAGTACACTTTGCGACAATATACAAAAATTATGCTCAGAATAATAAATTCGTCTTGCAAGAGTTTTAGTCTACTTTAGACTTTCAATGGTTATTTTATAGACATTATAATACAAAAGTCTTTTTCAGCATACGTACCGTTAGCGTGTTTGTAGGTAACGTCCCAACCAATTCATATTAATTGTTCAAAGGATAATGTCCTGCCACAACTTACCTACATATTTTTACATAAATATTAAGGCCAAAACCTGCAGCAGGCCGTAAATACGTCAACTTTTGACTTTTAAATTAAACTAAAATCGTCTAAGCCCTTACCTAGGTTCTAAGTCCTCCATCTCTCCAATGGTGGGGTTATCTGGCCTCAGGACGTTAAGATCGTGATGTGGGGCGATGACTACCGTGTGTTCTTCGGCTTTGCCCTGCAGCTGCGCGAATAGGATCCTCTGCAGGTCTTCGTAGCGGTCCGTGGGGGGGGCCGGGGTTCGGGGCTCGGTATCCACCCCCCCTCCGCTCGTCTCGCTCGGAGCTGACTGCTCGTATTCCCGAGACCCGTTGCTGCCATTACTGTTGGAAGAAAGGGTTATTGAGTAACATTGAAATTGTAATTTCAATGTTTGCTACAAAACAAATAGTCACACGATAATTTTTCGGTAATTGAAAACAATTGGTGTTCGGTAATTGAAAACACATGTCATGTTCAGCTTGAATGTACTTTATACAGAGTTTGTTAACGTTATATCACATTGTTATAATGTCTATCCAATTAAAATATAAAAAAATCTTAACGCCAAGTTCTCAAGATTCTCGAATGTTAGAATCTTAAGTTTGCGTCAACGCGAATGTAACATTCGTCGGTTGAATTATTGAGATACTACTCGGAATGTGTCAGACATTCCTTTCACATTAACTCGCGCGTAAATGGTTTCATGTTGACAATCTCTTTTAGTTGCTAACATTAAGTTCTACATCAGCGTGGGACATAACACTTCAGTGCTTCACTTTTTCTCCAAATAATGGAGAAAAAGTTAAAGCAACTCCTGTTACCACAAATGCGAGGTCACAGTCCAGAAATTTACTGGAAGGTGCATAATATGTATCGCTTAATATAAGTGCTGTTGGTCACTGCTTCATTTATCTAGCGTGAAAGCTTAGCTTAGCTTAGCTTAGCTTTCTCCCGCTAATGAAATAATGTGAGACTACAAATAAAGAAAATATCAGGTAAAGTAAATATTTTGAGAAAATCATAACAAAACTGGGAGAAAACTTTTGGTCCGCCACGGCAATCCGGATCAAACATTCATCCTATATTTGTGATTTTCTAAAAGGGTCAGTACATTTATAATGGAGTAAGTCAAAGAAGATCCTAGAATAATAAATTCGTTTGAAAAAAATAATAGTAATAAGAACAAAAACAATATTAATTTGAACTCTACAGTACAGCCATAATAATAATTAGTCAGACAAAGCTTACTTAAAGTCCTAAGCATCAAAGGGACCAAAAATATTACTACATTTGTAAAGACCAGCAGAAATATTACAAACATTTTTCATGTGATTCCATCTTTATTACCAAGTACTTAGTTATTACTTGGACTTAATAAAGGCTTTTAACGAAATACAATTAAATTGAAACTTAGGTATACAAAAACGAGTGCTCTTTGAAATAATGATTCGTATTCTGGTATCGGCTTATTGTTAGAATTATCAATTATATTCGAGAATGTAAATAATTGAAAGGTATTAATAATTTAAGCTTACCTAATAATAACTAATATAATCACTGCTATCGTAGCTGCTCGTTGTTTGAACAAATTCTGAGGATCATTTCTGAGGTGATTCATTTATAATTGTGCATCTACCTTGTTTTTATTATGTATGTGTTTTTAGGGTTTCGTAACCTCCTCTGTCCGTCCTTCCGTCTGTCTGTCAGCGAGCTGTATCTAATGAACCGTAATAGGTAGACAGTTGAAATTTTCACAAAATGTGCATTTCTATCGCCTCTATTACAACAAATAATAAAACAAAGCTTAGAATTAACGAGGTCCCTACAAGAAACGTGTTAATAAAATATAGTGTTAAATATTATACTGTTGTACGGAACCCTTCGTGTGCGAGACCGACTCGCAGTTCGCCGGTTTTTTTTCTGTTCTTTATTTTCATTTCATAATGCTAAAAGATCTTACCATATCTTAAACCTAAGGCACAACAACAACGTATCAATTACGTAGGGCACAACAACAATTTTTTTTAATAAAAATAAAATTAAGAAACAATTAACAATGTTTATAAGTTATAAATATTAAGAGCGTTTACGCCGAACGGCATTTCATACAAACTTTCAAGCCCTTGTTTTTCGAAGTGAATGAACCGATTTTAATGAAACTTCTTATGCATAAGCAGGATACAAAGATCTTAAAAGTTAGTAGAGAACATTTTCCAAAAATAGTGTTACAGCTAAATTAGACCGATTTTAAACTTTCTATAGAAACAGAGATTTTCAGTTATCTTTTTTTAACTAACACATTTCGAAAATGTTCTCTACTAACTTTTTAGACCTTTGTATCCTGCTTATTCGTACGAAGTTTCATTAAAATCGGTTCATTAATTTCGAAAAACAAGGGTTTGCAAGTTTGTATGAAATGCCATACGGCGTAAACGCTCTTTATAAGTTACATATGTTCGTAACCCTATGTAACCGCACTCTTTTAATAACTACCCCATTCCCTACTCGAAACATAATAAAGACACGCGGAGCATACTATTTCGACTGGCGACAGTGGGCAATCCGTCACGTTTTGAATGACCTACTAGCGTCGCAGGCACATCGAACGCCATATATTCCTCACTGGTTGGCATACCCAGCGGGCATTGACGGCCTGACAACAGCTGAAGCGTGATTATATTTTTTATACATAACCTGTTAGGGTTTATGGTTGAACACCAAAGGAAACACTGTTTTAAGGATTTCAATATACTATGTTTATTAATCCTTTTATTTATATATTGGAAGGTGTGTTTACTAATATTACGTGAGACGTGTGATCCCACACAAGGCTAATAGAGCAGTACAGTCACTATGCAAAAGTAAGGATTTCGGTCAAGTGGTTAAGGGCGCCACGGATACATTAAATAATATTTATGGGTTAGAAAGAGAAAGACGATAGTGTTGAAGTAGGATGGATTTGTTTTTGCTATACTCCAACACGTACCTAAGTCATCCTTATACACTAACTGGTAATAATCCAGGACACAATTCCTTTGCTGAACGAAAAAACATGGTCTTCGGACTTGCGAAATGCTGGTAAAGATAAATTCAATTCAATTCAATTTCCACAGCAACAACAACCAAACAATAAACACATCGACAACTGACAATCTTTAAGGTCAATCGACAGCACTAATCTAAGTAATGTGATTAGGTTGAGTAATCCCGTGGGTCCAGTTCGAGTGGGTCCAGTTGGCCAAAGACTCCTGAACCTGAATAATAATAAATTATGAGCAAACAGGAAGACCAACATCGATCGTCAATTAAGATATTAACCAGCCGTAGCACTTCCTCGTAGCGCTACGAGAAACGGGCCTCCCTCGTAGACCGCTACGATTTTTACAAGCATACGGCTACGAACTATTTATTTTCTATTGTAGTTGTATTCCTACTACATTATGGATTCCGAGCACTTACATTATTTCCACAAGAATCTAGAGCAAACAAATGCATGTCCGTTCACTCAATGTAGCGGTAATTGGAGGCTCTACGCCGCTACACTGGTTAGATATCAAAATGATAAACAAGAACTGAGAACTTTGTATGAAAACAGGCTTTCAGGCTTCTAAATAACACGCTTTCGTTGCATATTTATTTATTTATGCATTATTATATTGAACCCAATTCTACGAGTACTAAGTAACTGTTAAGTGCTCGACTTACAAATTGCCTTCAATACAAAGAAATAAATACCGAAACTTGTTGAAAATAATCACACACTCCAATATTCAGGTTATTGTTGGGTGTATTGTTTCGGTCTATTGAAAGTATTGAGGTTCGAGTCCGGTCTAAATCACTCAATAACGTTAACTTCAAGTGTTTGCGATTGCGTGGGCATTTGTTTACAGATGTAATCATTACGAACTCGGTGTTCAACAACTGAGTTGGAATTGTAATCAATAAATGAGTACCTAGTGTGTACTTACGTAGCGATTTTTCGATTTTGATTTGGTCTCTAATTGACTGTGGATTTGGATTGAGTGGGTATAAATTAGAATCTGATCGCCCACGGAAAAAGCCAAGAATACCGTTAGATAAACGTTTTGCTTTCTTTCTTTACCCAAAGAAACAATGATTATGGGTTCAAAATCCACCTACCCGCTTTGGGCTCGCATGGTGGATTATGGTCTAGTGAGGACGCCTGTTTCCCAGCAGTGGGAATATTGTTGGATGATTATACTTGTGGTTTAAAATGTAACAAGTTGTAATGGGCTCAGAAAGATTACTAAGTATTTTTTACACTCGTAATAATATTAATTAAGATAAGCCCGGAGCTCCAGAAGACATATATATAATAATATTATGTATTTACGATAAACATATATGTGTACACCTGCATATTTCTTTATAGAAAAACTCGAAATTTTTCATAAAAATCAGTTAAAATTTTTGAAATAATAACATATTATTTAGGAGGTACGTATTATGGTTCTTCTGTGAACGTTCATGAGACTTTTCCATAATCGTTATGCTTATCGGATACGACGATGATAGCAAACTGAGGGGCAATTCGATAAACATATATGTGTACACCTGCATATTTCTTTATAGAAAAACTAGAAATTTTTCCCAAAAATCAGTTAAAATTTTTGAAATAATAACATATTATTTAGGAGGTACGTATTATGGTTCTTCTGTGAACGTTCATGAGACTTTTCCATAATCGTTATGCTTATCGGATAGAACGATGATAGCAAACTGAGGGGCAATTCTCGTAATTTTAAGAAAGTTCACAGTCTGATCTGTCTCAATCTGTAAAAAATACGTCTAATTTCCCTACATTTTTGACAAGTTTTTGACATTGCGACTAGATTTTGAACGATTTTACTTACGGGAATTGGCCTTCAGGTGACGGACATTCTTGATTCTCCTACTGTCACAGGAGAAACTCTGCAGCCTATAAAATGAAATGGGTCCCGCCTGCTTCCAACTTTTATTTAATTTAAAATGGGCTTGTTTTTAGCTTTTCAGTTTTTTACTGCAGTCGGGTTTTTTATTTTTTTAATTGGACATAATGCGCCCAAACGTTATTATGCTGGAAACCACACAGTTTTCGCATTACAATTATTACAATTATAAACGCTCAAGTCATCGCCCGAGTGCGATTTTTCGCCGACTGGTCGACACTTCATGTGACCAGCCAGAGGGCTGGGTTGATCTTTGGCTAAAGAGTTAGCGAATTATTGGCAATGCTGGGGAGTTTGTTGCGCTATTTCTTCTCCCCAGCGAAAGCAGTAGGAAGTGGTGAAGGGCGGGCGTTTTGGGGGACTGTCTTTTGTAATTTTGACATTCGAAAAGTGCTGATTTTCTGATTTTCAGCCTAGTTTGAATAAATGACTTTTGATTTTTGATTTTGAATGCTGCCAGTCTTCTGGGCACATTTCCGAATGATGGCGATGCGAACCAGTTCTTTGATGCCTAAGTGTTCTTTGTGTTTGTATTTATTTGTATGGTTAGTCATTTAACTTAGTACCTAGTGTTAATAGTTGTGTTAAATATTGTAAACACTTTTTAACCAAAAAACCTACTTCTAAAAAAAACACGAAAAATAACTTTAATTTCGGAAGTCGGTGTCTTTTTATCTGTATTTTAGTTTTTGCCACCGACTTCCAAAAAAAAAGTTATTTTTCACTTTGTAGTGTTTTTTTGAAGTCGGTTTTTTTTTGTTAAAAAGTTTTTATTTGTCGCTTTTTAGTGGGTTTGTTTATCATGTATCTAAGTTACAATAGCCTAATGTCAACTTGCCCATTGCCTTTTACAAAATATTGCTTTTACCGATGCAGGGACGTTAATTGTTGAGGAGTTTTCCTGGTATTCCACCATCAGCTCTATTTCACCATTCGCATTGTGACGAGCATGAAGTGCTTAGCAACCATATTAAAGTAATCGAATCGCAACCCGTGAAAAAAATGTTATTGAGTAGTTCCGGTGGCCATCTGTGGTCTCCTTCATCAGTTCCACTTCACCAAATGGTGGTTTCCGAGAGCAAATGCACGAGTTACTATAAAAAAACACCCAAATCGCTATTGGTGTGCCTATAATATTTGAGGAATTCCCTCAATTCCTCATGGATCCCATCATCAGAACTGGATTTTGAAAAAAATGGGACCAATCTGGAAGTATATCCTATTGAACAAAAAAAGAATTTTCCAAATCGGCTTATAAATGACGGCGTACTGATGTAACAACATTAAAAAAAAAACATACAACCGAATTGAGAACCTCCTCCTTTTTTTGAAGTCGGTTAAAAACTATTACAGTTAGTAAACCAGATAGATAATATTGGACTAAACTCACACAACACAAGCAATAGTCAGAAAACCACAGAGCCCTGCTCTGCGGTCTTCTGACTCATGTTTGTGTGATTTCATGCCCGTGCTTGTGTTATAGAGTTTTTGAATGTACCAATTGTTAAAAACCACAAAGATCTTATAATGACCACCACACCTGCTGCGCTACTCAGAAATATATAATTTACCCGACTTTTTACTTTTCAGTGGATACTTTTATTTAAATAGAGTTTTACCCAAATAAAAAAACGAAACGAACGAACGAACGAACTAACGAACGTTACGAACGTTTTTATAGAAAGAAACCTAATCATGGGTACCTACTGTACTTATCTCATTATGTATTTAATAACCTCAATTAGAATCGTATAGCGGTCAAGTAAGCCCTATCAAGAGGGCCCTGACAAAATAGCCTATCTCTTATTAGATTTTTCATGAAATTGATATGAGTTATGTATAAAATTAAAACAATATGAGTGACTACATAATATTTCCAAACTTTTTGTCGAACTGAAACACAAAACAGGATTTTTTTCGGGGTTGCGCTCTCTTAACTTATTGTTGCTTGTATGGCTTAGAAAGTATTACCTTATGGACAGAGAGGACAAAGTGGTAGAGCTCAGAGGGTTTTTGGGCAAGCTTATGCAGGGCGAAAAGTTGGGTAGATGCGGCATGACGAGAGAACACTGAAAATATATTTGAAAAATTTCAGATAGGTACCTATCTAGGAGCCCCGTGGTCAGGTGACCACTTTCAGATTTCGAAAAAAGACCACAAATAAAGTGATCTTCAGAGCTTTTGCTTTTTGGTATAATCGTGTGCGGCCTAAGCCATAATGACTTAAATAGGCAAATCTGATAAAAATCTCCGTAAGGTGCCTATTACTACTTTTAGATGCTGATATATTTTTAATAACGCCATTCCTTTTTCTTCACAGGCTACACAGTACCTACCTATAGCTACACTAAACATTTACTTACTAGTTGCTCATAACAAATTGTATTTATTCATATTACCTACTCAGATATTTCCACGAAAACATTAGAGATAATATCATAACTATCTTGGATACATATCTGTTTATTAGTGCTATGTGATAATAATGAGATTGATAATTTATTTTGGATCGTTGCCAGCAAATGTTCTTGCGGATAGTTTCGTGCATCGACCATATTTCGTGTCTCGTAATTAATATGTATGGTGATTTAATCTTTTACATTTGTTTTTCTAGATTCATTAAAACGTGGAGATTTTTAGTTGTCAGACTGGTGATCACATTATTTATTATTACGTATTCATACGTTTATTAAGTATACATTAGTAATTGTACGTTAAACTTTTTACATACATATTACTACTGTTGAAACAACAGTATAAGCTCAAGCTCTAAAACCTTTAAGAGCTTATACTGGGAACTGCTTGATATATTTTCTTGATATCTTGCCGATACGAAAGAAGAACAGATATCAGATAAGTTCTACGGTCCCTTCATTAGTTAATCATAATATCTAAACAAAGTTATAAATAGCACGCACTTCATAGATACGAATCAAGAAAAAAGTAATTTCATAAACTAAAAATAGATACTTACACATAAGATACTTAAGCAACTTAAATCACCGAATAATTCAACAGTTTTTGTTTCTGATTTAATAAGACAATATAATCGTGATATTTGCTATTGTATGACTTTTTTTGCAAACCTCCAGCCTACACACATTGTCTCGAGTTGTCTGTATGCGAAATAACTAACTAACGTAATGTGCCGACGTTGGTATTTAACACAATAAGTTAAATACCAACGACCTAAATAAATAACTTTTATATTTTTATGGATTATGGGTAAATAATAGACAGATATCACAGATAGAAAATATTTAAAGGGCCTACAGGACCTAAACACAAAAAACGCAAGTTTTAGAAACAATAAAAGTTATGATTATGATCGACTACAGTAAACAAAATCAGAAAAATGTATGATATTCTTCAGGATATATGCTAGGTAGATAGTGTTTTGAAAACATAATACAACTAATTTGATATGATAGAAAAAATCGTGAAGATACCTCCAAAAACTTTATTTTTACAATAAAAACCATACTAATATACACACAATCATTCTGATTTTTTGTCAGATTATTCTACAAGCAACATACTAAAATACTAGTGTTTTAATTTTTTCGTCCAAACAATAGATTTTTTGTAATTAAATAATTGCTTCATATTTTGCAATAAATTACCAGCGTTGTGTCATCGCGCTTCTCTTTCTTTTCTATGCAATCCGACAGTGGCCGCGCTTTAGGTCATGTAACCCTTAATGGGAGCTTTTTATCAACACACACACACAGTAAGCGTGTTCCTCGCGGTGATATGAATTTGTTACTGCGCAGATACTCGCCTCGTGTTCCAGAGCCGCCATAAAGTTTGCATTGGGCTCTAACTCGCAAGATGGTCGACGGTAGAAGGAGACAGAGAACACAATTCAATTATTTCTAAGCTAGATAATAAGAAAAAGACCTTGGCCATCTATCTGGATTTAGCCAAAGCATTTGACACGGTGTCTGTCCCCATTTTGATCAACAAACTTGAACACTTGGGAATTAGAGGTTTACCACTAGATCTGTTTGCAAATTACCTGAAGGGTAGAACACAGGTTGTTAGAGTGGATGGCTGGGCTAGTGATGAACTGCCGATTGAATATGGCGTTCCACAAGGCAGTATCCTCGGCCCCACCTTGTTCTTGGTTTATATTAACAACCTATGCAATACAAACTTGACCAATGGGAAAATAATTACATTCGCTGATGATACTGCATTACTTTTTTATGGTGACACGTGGGACGAAGTTTATAAACACGCCCAAAATGGGTTCAACCAGGTGTCTACGTGGCTTAAAGACAACATCCTCACCTTAAATGTAGACAAAACTAAGTTCATGACCTATGCACTCAGAAAACAAGACTTTCCAAACCTTCCCATTGTCTCACACAAGTGCAATTTAACATCCAACAATTCATGTAACTGTCCGCGTTTGTCGAAAACTAACACCATCAAATATTTGGGAGTTGTAATAGATAGCCGACTAAATTTCCAGGACCACATTGAGGCCTTGGTTCCTAGAATTCGAAAACTTATTTATATATTTAAATCTCTTCGTCATATTGCTGACACTTCCATAATAAAAACTGTTTATCTCGCATTGTGCCAATCCTTACTATCTTATTGCTTAACTTCCTGGGGTGGAGCTGCTAAAACTCACCTGCTGAAACTGGAGAGAGCCCAAAGAGCCATATTAAAAGTTAGTTCTTTCCTTCCGATACGTTACCCTACGGTTGATCTATATCAGCGCTGTAAGGTACTGACCGTTAGGCAACTTTTTGTTCTACTGACAGTTACCAAGAAACACTCGGAACTTTCTTATGACCTTAAAACAATCTCAGGCAAGAGAAGAACCACCGATGTCTGCACAACAAATAGATATAAACTCAGTCTAGCACATAATTTTTACGGTTTCCTGGGCCCATATTTGTATAATAATATGAACAAGCAGCTATCAATTTATCCTCTTTCTAGGGCAGAGTGCAAGAAAAAAGTTAGTTCGTGGCTTCAAGGTATTGATTACAACGCAACAGAACGTTTATTAAAACCCTTAAGGTAACGTTTATTAGATATGGATATATAGTTTACTTACACGTACCCGTCACACCACCACTCTCACCCTCATCGACACACACCCACATATACTCACCCTCACCGTACACACACTCACTCAAACTCACCCTCACTCACCGACACACACCCACACATACTTACCCTGAATCAAAATTTGCTATCTTGTTTTACTCTAGTTTTAATTTTCCTTTTTTGTTAGTATTAACTTGTAATAACGTTTTATTATGTACAACCTGTATGTTCATTTAATACAGTCATAGGTCAATAAGTGAGTGTCCGATGGAGGGTAAGCCTGGTGATCTGTAATACAGGTTTTACCTACAACAGACACCAGTCTCTAATAAGTGTTACTTTGGCTTTGTACTGAGTTTGTGATAATGAGAGAACAATAAAGAATATTATTATTATTATTATTATACAATGACGTTTTGCATTTTGACACTGACATTGACAGCACCAATATGACGTATTTTTACCGACTTCACAAAAAGGAGGAGGTACTATGTTCGGCTGTTTGTATGTTTTTTTTTTTTTTTTTAATTTACATTTTTTTACTGATTGTAGCAAAAGACCGTCGATATTGATTCAAAAGGCGTGTCAAAGAACTTAAACATGGCTAATGACATAACTAATATGGAAGCCACATAGTAAACCTTATTTGTTTCATGTTTAAGCTTGTATGTATTTATATGCCAATATTTTTCTTTCACATCTCAGCTGCTAAAAGTACTAATAAAATAAACAAGCTGTCCATGTATTATACATTTTTCACACTTCTCCATTTATTGTGACATATTGAATGAACTTGCCTTGACTCCGCACCTCCCAACTGACCGAAGGTTGATATTTATTGTTTGTGTCACTGATTTCTATAATTTGAATATTACTGCGAATCATTTCACAATATGTCGGTTGAATACAACATATCCAAAAGGCAAATTGTTGCTCTAATCACCACGGTTGGTTGAATTAATTCCAAATGAGAAATTGGAATCTGAAAAAACAACATACAAAAGTAGAACATTCAAGATGGACGTAAAACCATTAGTAAATCATTACAATGTAACTCTTATCTCGGTAAAGTAAGTTATTAATTAGAATGTTCACCGAGAGTTTTATCCAACTCACGGCAATCATTCTAATTAAAATACAAATGAGATAAATAATTCTTATAAGTACAAATGAGATAAGAATTACATTGCAATGACTTAGTACTTAATGGTTTTTTTAAATAATTCAAAGATCGCGCATGTTTACAGTACTTATAAGCAAGTTAAAGTTAAAATAATGCATTTTCGGTTAACTATATTGACCTTAGGTCCTCCAAATTTAGCTGATGCAAATTACTGGTTACGAACACTGTGCCAATGTTAACACAAGTTAAAAGAGACGAAGTGGACCCTAATCCTCAACCCACGCTCCTTGTTTTAGAAACCACAAAAGTTTTGTGGTTACCATAGTTATACCTAGCTATACCTACTATGAATAAAATAGTATCTCTATGGTATTGGCGTTTCATTGGATCTTGCAATTAACTAGCCTTTTTTTCCGTGTGGATATCCTCTGGATATCCTCACCGCCTGAGAAGAACGGAGGGTTATGTCGGACTCCTGCCGAGTGAAACCCTACAGTTCCTTCTACTAACATAAGAGAAATGGAACAGGAAAACATGGGAAACGGTTATTCAACTACTATTTTATTAATTATTACTAGCGACCCGTACCTGCTTCGCACGGTTTTATGACTTGAAAAAACATGGAGATTTCTTTATTTTATGTAAGTTTAATATCAATGTATGTATATACACATAACCTACCGGATTACATTCTAAGCGATCGTGAAAACCGCATCAACATCCGTTGCGAAGTTAAGAAGAACAACGTGGTCACACACATTTAGATTATTATGGTATTAGATTATTTTGGTACAATTTTTAGTGAGTGGCTTGCACGACACTGTCAATAGTACGAACCGCTACCAATCTTGTTGACAGGCTTAACCACAACATGTGCTAACCTCGTTTCGGTAAGAGAAGACATAAACGCTCAGACGGATGCCTCGGCCTACTGTTGGCATAGTGGAACCTTTTATTTTTAACCTACGAACGATCCGGCTAAAACTATAGCCTGGTTTACACGGTGCGATTCTATTACCTGGGGTATATTATTAGTTGAATCAACAATAAAAGTTGCACCGTCTAAACAGTGCTTAGACGAAGCAAGTCAGCTGTTGCTTCAATTCGACTATATGCCACAGGCAAGAAAATCGAATCGTGTAGGTAAGTCACCTGTCTCACCGTCGGCAAGTAGCGAGAAGCGAATGAAGCTAGCAACTAAAAATTACTTGTTTGTTTGACAGAGCTATTGCCACTAGTGTATTCAGTCAGCAAACGACTATCAATATTATATATCTCTTTAACTAACACGAGACCTACATTCTTTAATTTTTATTTTATAGGCTTAGGGTATCCACCTTAAGCGCAACGCATGTCCGAGAATCCTCTCGGACATGCGTTTCTGCGTATTCACCTTAGGGTGGATAAACACATTATCCGGGACAGGTGCCTAATCGGAGCTTAATACTATACGATACTAAAGTCATGTTAATCTTACGGTATTTAGACTGGCTATACGAAAACATCAATCAAAGAGCTTTTGAGTTAGTTCCACGTAATAAGTATGGTAAAACGGTAAAACGTAGGAAGTTATTTCGCTCATCATTAGTAGGTAATTAACACCAACAGTAGTTAATGTTATTCATTACCAATTAAGTACTGCTAGGAACTGTTGAGATTTCTATGGAAAGTAAATTATTATAGGTTTCATCCATATCTTTATTTATTTTTCCTTTTATCACCTAAACTATATAATTACGATAATCGCATTTAAGATAAATTATATTATATCCAATTTATTTATTGCAGTAGCAGGTATATTAGGTAGGATTAAAATATAAAAGAAAAGCAAATGATAAGATCCCTAATGAAATAATACCTACTTAGGTATCTACATAATATCTAATAATTATTGATAGTGTATCGACCAGGCTCAAGTTTTTAATTTGATAGAAATAAAGCTACAGGTAAATGGTTGTATGGAGGCTGAGCCATAAATATAATTGCCATTAATTGAGCGTTTGACAAGTTAAAAAAAAATCGGGCAAGAGCGAGTCGGACTCGTGCACCGAGGGTTCCGTAACATCCGGGTTTATGCATAAGGTTTGTGTTTATGAAATTAAATGTTTATTTTTATATTTGAGTTAATTTAATGAACGGTAAATTGAGGTTTACGATTTATGACGGATTAAAAAAAAATAGTTACTACATCTCGTTCAAACCAATTTTCGGTGGAAGTGTAGGTACATGGTAATGTACATCATATATTTTTTTTAGTTTTATCATTCTCTTATTTTAGAAGTTACAGGGGGGCCCGGGGGACACACATTTTACCACTTTGGTAGTCTCTCGCGCAAACTATTCAGTTTAGAAAAAAAAAATATTAGAAACCACAATATCACTTTTGAAGACCTATCCATAGGCACACCCCACACGTAAGGGTTTGATGAAAAAAAATTTTTGAGTTTCAGTTCTAAATATGGGGACCCCTAAATTTTATTTTTCTATTTTTGTGTGAAAATCTTAATGCGGTTCACAGAATATATCTACTTACCTAGTTTCAATAGTATAGTTCTTATAGTTTCGGAAAAAAGTGGCTGTGACATACGGACGAACAGACAGACAGATAGACAGACAGACATGACGAATCTATAAGGGTTCCGTTTTTTGCCATTTGGCAACGGAACCCTAAAAAGCAAAACAGGAAATTAAGCATTTTTTGTAATCTTACTCCGCCATCCGAAATTAAAATGACGTAAGAATTCTAATCCATAAAACATCGGTTCAATAATATGGAACCTTTGACGTGTCTGTAAAACGAACCTACCATTGTTCAAATGAATAGCGATGCGATGAGTACCAGATTCATATTTCCTTAGGTATTTGCGCAGCCGCAGCCGACAACTTTATTAATGCATAATTGTTTCTATAACAAAAGCTGCCAACTTATAATAATAGTCGCTCTTTGCTTGATGATTCTAACAATAAAACTGCATTAACAGGATGGTAAATATACGCCTGATTATAATTTCTATAGACCCTTCGGCTGACGTAGAAAAACAGTGTCTATTGTGCAAGTGTTGGTTTCAATTTCAGCAAGCTTTGTCATTTTTTGCTAGATTTGCTGGTCTAAATACTGCACACTAATAATTGCCTAATTATTTCGCCATACTAATATTATAATTTCAAAAGTAACTCTGTATGTATTCGTATGTATTCGATAAAAATTGGCAAGGAGATAAATGGCATCCTGGGGAAGGACATAGGTTTTTGTCCCAGTAACACGGTCCCGTCATCAACGCGGCATCCCCGCGGGCATAACCGCGGGCAGAAGTTCATCATATCAGCCGAAAGACGTCCACTGCTGGACATAGGCACCCCTCCCCCCCCAGCACCTGCACTTCGACCGGAGGCCTTCCAACGCTACATCTTCCGGTACACTAAAAGTCACCCAAAGGGCATTGGAGAGGGCTTTCTTGGAGTTTCCCTGCGTGATCGAATCAGGAATGAGGAGATCCGCAGGAGAACCAAGGTAACCGACATAGCCCGAAGAATTGCCAAACTTAAGCGGTAGTGGGCAGGGGCAGAAGTTAGTAATAAATAATACATTTAGAAATCAGTAGTTATTTTAAACCCCAAATAAAACTGATAGTACTAACAACGGGTATCTTGGTCAAGCCTCTTAGATTTGACCGATATACTAATCTAGAACCACTAGACATGATGATAAGGTTTGAAGTGGGAGTTGCTACTCTAATATTACAGAAATTATCAATACTTTGTATTGTTTATTATTCCAACAACTAAACATACGGATTGGTGTCTGTGTGGTGCCGGACTTAAAGAATTGCTTACTTCCCGTGGGTGTCGTAAAAGGCGACTAACGGTCTTACCGGAGAATGGGCAGCAGCGTTCTCTATTTATTCCACCATCATACCATACTGCGATCGCCAACCCGCCTGCCAAGCGTGGCGATTATGGCAAGCCCCCCCCCCCCAAAATTGGGGGAGGCCTATGTCCAGCAGTGGATGTCTATCGCCTGAAACGACGAAACATACGGATTTGGGATCGACATCTTCAAGTTTAATGAGCCTGACAGTATTAAAATGCCAATATTCTACCCATATCAATACTCCAAAATCAGTCTGCCTGCCTTTTCCCAACTATGTTGGGGTCGGCTTCCAGTCTAACCGGATGCAGCTGGATTTATTTTACATGGAGCGACTGCCTATCTGACCTTCACAACCCAGTTACTGGCTAATTCGTTACCGCTTGGTAAGACTGGTTGTCAGACTTTCGGGCTTCTTACGACCCGTAACGACTGTCAAAGATCCAGGAATGACAGCTGGGACCAACGGCTTAACGTGTTATCCGCAGCACGGAGAGGTCTTGGTATGTAAAGATGGTCACCCATCCACGAACCAATTGCGGCAACGTAGCTTAACCTGATCGATCAACCCGTGCGGCTGTTATTACTTAGAAGTTAAATTGATGACTTCATTCAACACATAACGTAGTACATAATGTTTTCGCCACTCCTCTATGGGGCTATACAATGTATAATAATTTCAACAACAGAATTTAAAAAAGTTCGTCATCGCAGGAAAAACCTGGATGAGACTGGTAAAAGAGTGTGAAGAACTAGCAAGGGATCGAGGGGTTGGTGGAGGGTGGCTTCAGGGTATCAGACCGAAATAAATCGTGAGAATTGGCCCAAGAAAAGAGAGGCCTATGCCCAGCATGGGTGAAGTCGGGCTGTGGATGATGATGAAGTTCGGTATTCGGTTACTCGTAGAAATTTATAGAGAATTGTCTCTATAGATTTCTATATTGTATGTGTGTATTGTGGAATTCTCACTTCAGATAACTCAGTTGTACCACGATCTATATGAAAACCAAGCGTGCCATTTTTTAAATACCTACTATGACGCCACAAGCACTATTTAGTGATGGGAAAATCAAATCTATTCAAAGACGCCGCCGCGTGCGGCACCCATCTCGCCCCGGGGCCTAGCCCCAGTGCTCACGCTCACCTAGCCAGCAGTATACAGGACTGAACACGAAAGTAGCGGCATACGATTTTTGTACGTAAGCTGGTGCGATTTTTGACACGCGAAGTAGTTGCACTTGCGTTATCTCGGTGTATCTATGTCTGTGGACAATACAACCGTGATGGATCGGAGGTCAAGGGATCCGCCATTTGGGCACGAGAATTCGAACCTGACATATACCAAGCTGCATTGGGCCCACGTCGTGGGTCGATTACGGCCCACTCTTTCTCACAGAGAAGAAGCCTGTGTCCCAGCAGTGGGAACATTATGGGACCTTATGTAACTCCATCAGGCACACCGTTGACCATCACCATCACCTTATCACCACCAAGGAAATAATCGTAAGGAATCTTGGTGCACAGCAAGCGACAAGTTATTCCGGTCTGATTCCCTAAAACACCCCCTCCATCCCCCCCTCCTCGTTCCCCTTCTTGTTCGTCTTTCGTTTTAATCTGTCTTATCACCGACTTCAAAAAAAGGACGTTAGCAATTCGACACGTATGTATGTAATATTATTGGAATTGCATTATATTCATATATGACAATCTGTTTGGGCTTTCAAGCAAATATACAAAATTTTATAGACGTACTTATGTATGTATGGGTGTATGTATGTATGTATGTATGCATATATGCATGAAAGTCATGTATGTATGTATGTACGGTGGGCTGCATCAATTGGTTACCCCAGTTGTATTAAAATTTTCATACAACTGGGGTACCCAATTGATGCAGGCCACTGTACATTTCTCCACGCATTTCTCCACACCTATTAATCGGATCGTGACCAGTGCAAGTTTCATCAAAATCGATTCAGTTATTTTCAAGATATGGACTTATGCGTGTACTTATGTGTGGCGGCCTGGCTTATTGATACGAGCTACGGGTGTAGTGTCAAAGGGAAAACATTTCAAAACCTTGGACAAATTCTAGTGCAATATTTACAAAACTATTACCTACTTATTGCAAACAAATATTCCAGTTTTTACTTAAAACTAAAAATTACAAAATAAAAAAAGTAATTTAAAAAAATTAAACCGACTTCGAAAATAAAGTTATTTCATAATTTTGGGTTCATTTCTTTTTGAAGTCGGTTTAATTTTTTTAAATTACTTTTTTATTATTCCTGAAGGATCGATCGTCAGCAACCAAAATAAGTACAGGGTTTATTGAAATACATAAGTTCGTAATTCTTATTGTAACGGATAGGTACGTGTATTCTGCTCATCGCCATTATTAATGCCGCATGTTTAACTATTTAGTAAGCTAAGCCATTACTGTGACATGTCCTTCATTGCACTCATAAGGCTTGTATGGAATCAATTATATTACAAATCAGGCAAATACTCACCACGACGGCAAAAGATTATGTCTCGAATTATTTAAACTCTCATACAAACTGTTACATTTTATTTTAATGGACCACAGCTATGTTTAAGTTGTAGCTTTATTGTTCTTTAGTAGAAAAACCAAAAAAATAATGAACTGGCATCATATAAGGTTGACTGAACCACGAAACAGGTTAGACCACATCCCAGAGTATTTTAAGCCATACATGATGCTGATCGCTGCATCTAGCACGACGATTTTTTTCCTGTATCAATTCACAAATATCACATACCTACAACCAGACTTCGGATAACTGGATAGTATCTTGAGGTCATAAAAATATTCGATTTTTGGAATTAAAGTCTCTACACGTAGCTAAGCAGCCAATCGCATGCGCATCGCGTGGCGTCAAGATTAATTCATTGTCTATCTCTGTTTGAGAGTTAGTCAAAGCATAACAGGTGGTATTAGTTTAGCAGTGTCGTTGTCCTACAAAATCGACCCATAGTGCGTGCAAAGCCTACGGATTATAATAAAGTAGCCCATTGCTATGCGGCTGCTCCATATCCCAGTAAGTGCTTCAAACAATTTTTTTCTGGAGTACGCTGCCTACCAGGTTTTTTTTTTAATTTCTTGTTTATGTGCATTACATTAACAAGTTCCGATCTAGTAACACTTGCTAGGTTTTGAATGAATAGTCAAAGTGTCTGCTAAAACTATTTCTTTTTTGATATTTAGTTTTAGTTCTGGCGGTATAAAATCTCCATTAAGAGGCTTACATGACCTAAAGCGCGGTCACTATCGGACTGCATAGAAAAGAAAGAGAAGCGCGATGACACAACGCTGGTAATTTATTGCAAAATATGAAGCAATTATTTTATTACAAAAAATCTATTGTTTGGACTAAAAAATTAAAACACTAGTGTTTAGCATGTTGCTTGTAGAATAATTTGACAAAAAATCGGAATGATTATACATATATAGTATATTAGTATGGTTTTTATTGTAAAAATAAAGTTTTTAGAGGTATCTTCATGATTTTTTTCTATCGTATCAAATTAGTTGTATTATGTTTTCAACACACTATTTATCTAGCATATATCCTGAAGAATATCATATATTCTTCTTATTTTGTTCACTGTAGTCGATCATATACTTTTATTCTTTCTAAAAGTTGTGTTTTTTGCGTTTAGGTCCTGTAAGCTCCTTAATGCTAAGATTTGAATGCAGGTGTGAGGTGGAGGTTAGAAGACACCTTGGGACTCTATGAAAGTAAAGATTAATTTGTCCCTGACTGGGTTTTGATAAAGCTAATGGGTAGAAGTATGGGTGCCTACTAGACAGCCAAACGGCCTAGTAAAAGTTGATCGAGTAGGCCGATTTTATTTAACTTTTTTATTAATGATATTCCGAACTGCTTTCGCTACTGTCAAATTTTTATGTTTGCCGATAACTTAAAATTCGTCAAAATAGTTAAATCTAACTAAGCATAACGCGTCTGAATTACAAAGCTAAGTTTGGATAAAATTGGTGATATGGTGTCAAATAAACCAGATGCTCAGAATATCCTAGCAAATGTTACCATATAAAATTTACCAGGAAACATCATCTCATTGACCAGGATTATTATATTGACGGAGGAAAAATAAAGGAATTGGACACAATAAAAGACCTTGGTGTTATGTTTGATCGGAAATTAACTTTTATCCCTCACATAGATAATATAGTGAAAAACTCTTCCAAAATGCTGGGGTTTGTTATCAGAAACACAAAACAATTTAAAAGCTGCAAAACAAAAATCATTTTTCATCAATTATTGTTTGACTCGAAGCATATTAGAGAATTGTAGCGTGGTCTGGCGGCCACACTATGCTACTTACTCATTCCGTCTTGAACATGTGAAAAACGTTTTCTGGGGCACCTTGCTTATGCTAGAGGTTTGTCCAAGAAAATATGTTCATACAGTCTCAATCATTTTAATATGGCTTCTCTGGACAAACGTCGTCGTCTGAATGACGCGTATACGTATTTTTAATCTTATATTTTGAATTGTTTCCTCATTGGCGTCTTTTTTTACATAATCTCACATATAGAAGCAACAAGAATAATGTACCTAGGATTTTGTAATATCTTGATTTAAAAGAGTGCCCATGGAGTTTCTTGCCCGTTCTTCTCTATAGAGATCGACGTTTTGGAATGGGCAACTAGCTTCAACTTTCTGACTAATTGACAAACTATTTAATTTTGACAATTCAAAAGTGCCTGTACAAGGTTTAATTGAAATAAATGCTTTGAGTTTGACGCGATGTTTGTGTGCAAAGTTATGGCCCGCCAAACCGACTGCCCACAAATATTAAATAATTTTAACTTCCGTGCCCCCTCAAGAATTGCTATAACGCCACTCTGCCCTCCGCAGAGAAGAACGGTTCTGGGTGCAAATTCTCCCTACTCAAGGTTTCGCAGGGTTGTGAACGGTTGCAGTGATCGGATCGACCTCCATTTTAACGGTTTAGGCAAATTGAAAGCTAGTTTTTATAACTATCTCCCCGAACATTCAGTTTCTTAGCCCTGCATTATCTCACTGGGTACTGAATTAAGGCTACATTTACCTTTTTTTTCTTTCTATTTTTGTATTACCTAGTTTTATTTGTTTAAATTTAGTTTTATTTATTTATTGAGCAGTGCAACTTTGATAATATAATATTTTTATTTTTTGTAAGTTACGACAATGTTTTGTGTGCATGTGCAGAGTTTACCTGTAAGTGATTGTTACACTCTACTCTCGTCTGTTTAATTTGTTTATGTATACCCATGTGTATAGGTACTCCACTCAGAGCACTGATTTGAACCGCGATATATGACGAACCATACCTGAGCACTTCCATGTAGGTGAACCAAATAAATAGATATCTACACATACCTTTTTTCACACATGTTTATTTTGCAGCAGAGGACGTTTTATTGCCAGTGATATTATAATGAGAATTTAATTATAAGGGCTTGATAACATCATGTGTAAAAATGAACATTACGACGATAAACCCTGAAGGGACAGGCAGAGCCGTACCTATACTACACTCGCACTTCGACAGTTATAATAATGATTATATTTAGTTCGAGGGGACGAGCTACGTAAAATGATAGGAAAAAGTACCAAGACTGACTGTACCTACCTAAGGTACACTCAATAAAAGAGATAAGCATGCAGGACCGTCGGATATAGTTGAAGTTTAGTAAGAAACCGATGGATGTTGTCGACTGAAATTTAATTTGATAAATGAGCTATTTGTTTTCTATTAATAAAATTAAATTTTATTCGAGAACATCCATCGGTTTCTTACTAAACTTCAACTATATCCGACGATCCTGCATACTTATCTCTTTTGTTGACTGTACATCGTATTAGGTAAGAATTTTTTGATAACCATATCGATTACAGAGATAAGGGCATGATAATGATAAAGCCCAAATTACTAATGTTACCTTTGCATCTAGAATGTGCTGATAACGTATATTATGTACACAAGTTCCAGAGTTGTTTGTATTTAGATAATAATTGTACGAAAATTTATCTTATTGAACTCGTTTGATATAAGATAGTGTCACTGATTTTTTATATTATTTATTATGGCTGTACGAGCAAAGTCATACATAGCAACTGTATTAATTTTATGCTGCTATCGACGCGCAGCGTAGGTATCAATAAAATATACGTAGGTAATTTGAGTTAGCGATCAGTCGTCAGTGTCGTCACATAGCATTAAAAACTGGCCAAGTGCGAGTCGGACTCGCACACGAAGGGTTCCACAAGGCAAAATCGCCGAAAAAAACACTTTTGTTGTATGGGAGCTCACCTTAAATATTTATTTTATTCTGTTTTTAGTATTTGTTGTTATAGCAGCAATAGAAACACATCATCTGTGAAAATTTCACTGTCTAGCTATCACGGTTCATGAGATACAGCCTGGTGGCAGACGGACAGACGGACAGCGGAGTCTTTGTAATAGGGTCCCGTTTTACCCTTTGTGTACGGAACCCTAAAAAAGGATAGGAATTTCCGTAATTAAAAACGTTCAATATCTAGTCGCAATCTCAGCGACAATTAATGTCAAAAATGTAGGGAAATTAGAGGAATTTTTGACAGATTGATAGGTACTGAGATCAATATGTGAAAGTTCTGAAAATTACGAGAATTGCCCTCAAGATAACAAAGTTTTAGGTATTTGTACTTGAACTATCAATACACGAGTTGAGTTCTATTTGTTTTATCATTTAAATGTACCTACCTTACCCGTTGTTGTTGTCTGTGTGGTGCCGGACTTAAAGAATTGCACCACCCCTTACTTCCCGTGGGTGTCGTAAAAGGCGACTAAGGGTCTTACCGGAGAATGGGCAGCAGCGTTCTCTATTTATTCCACTATCATACCATACTGCGACCGCCAACCCGCCTGCCAAGCGTGGCGATTATGGCAAACCCCCCCCCCCAAAATTGGGGGAGGCCTATGTCCAGCAGTGGACGTCTATCGGCTGAAACGACGACCTTACCCGTACAACGCCATCAACTTGAGTATCAAAGTACTTATGTATTTAGTTACCAAACGCGTTTGATTATTTTTTTTTACTAATTTTAATGAAACTAAAAGCACGATAAAGCTTAGAAACAAATATTTGAAATTTAATATTTGTTCTGTAATTATAATCTATTGAATCGATTCGTATTTCCGTGATGTAATATAAATTCCCGATAACGAGAGCACACAGATGTATTTACAAATAATTGTAGACGAAGTTGCTATAATAAAGGTCACTCAAGTTCGCAATTATTGTAGACTTTATAAATACATAACATAACATCACGCCTGTACAGTGGAGTTCTTTAATATCTGAGCATGTTCATGAATCAAAAATATATAGGCAATGGTAAGTTTCAGGTGTTTCTAAACAGCTTGTATTGCGTGTACATGCTTATACATAGTTGTAACAATATTATGACCTTTTTTGACGTTAATATATTTTTGAAGCCTGAAAGGGCCAATATATTAATGAACTCGACTGTACACACCGAAGGTTGGGCATAGCGGTGTTATTCTGCAAAAAGATCACCGTGATAACTTAGGTGAAGTGAGCTTAAGGGACTTTCAAGATCTAAACACAAAAAACGCAAGTTTTAGAAACAACAAAAGTATATGATCGACTACAGTAAACAAAATCAGAAAAATATATAATATTCTTCGGGATATATGCTAGGTAGACAGTGTGTTGAAAACATAATACAAATCATTTTATACGATAGAAAAAAATCATGAAGATACCTCTTAAAACTTTCTTTTTACAATAAAAACCATACTTACTAATATTCATACAATCATTCTGTGTTTTTGTCAGATTATTCTACAAGCAACATACTAAAATACCTACTAATGTTTTAGTTTTTTAGTCCAAACAATAGAATTTTTGTAATTAAATAATTGCTTCATATTTTGCAATAAATTACCAGGATTGTGTTATCGCGCTTCTCTTTCTTTTCTATGCAGTCCGATAGTGACCGCGCTTTAGGTCTTGTAAGCCCCTTAAAGTGAGCTGTCATTCCACCTGATGCTAGAGATTAAAACTTTTTTTTTTTCACAGCTCACTTCACCTAAGTTTTCACGGTGAGATTTTTACAGAATAGCATTACAGGTGTACCTATATAGTAGGTACTATCGAAGAAACTTACATCTATACACCGAAAGGGCTATTCTTGCTTGCAGCGCTCGGCCGCTATAGTAACACTTGCTAACAGATGTGGTCTACGTGTGCACAGGATTTTGTTTTCGAATTGGGCAGATGTAAGTTTCCTCGATGGTACACCCACATTTCGCCAGTTATGTTTAAGCCCCATGTAATAGGGAGCGAGCCTATTACCACCAACCGGGCACAAACCCTGACTCCAAGCTGCTACTGAGAAATTCCAGATGGAAACACCCAAAAGGTAACACTTTTCCGACCACTTACAAAAGTACCAAAAAAAAGAAAAACAAAACACAAACAGAATACTTTGCCATCACTCACTTACATATGTGGATATAGGTACATTAAAACCGAGTACATCCCGAGGACAGCCGAACACATCCGAGTCGGGTATTTTTTTAATCGTCTTGTAAACAAAACACGCGCGGTGTCGCTTACGGTAACAGTGGCGCGAGTTCAATGATTTTTCTCATCTCAAAAAATGCCCAACACGCCTAAAGAAGACGAAGACGAAGAGATGGCCGATGGAGTAAAGCTGTGACCGAATATTGGCCATGGTTCGGCCAAAGAAACCGCGCTGCGTTGACGATACCGTCAAAGTCGCGGGAAACACCTGGATGAGGGACGAACAGAACCGGGAAGTAGGTATGGCAGACGAAAGGGAAGGCCTATAGCCAGCAGTGAGTGATTCCGGGCCGAAATGATGATGATGATGACATAAATGTAGGAATATGGCTATCCTACTAATCCTTCTATCCTTACTAATATTATAAATTCGAAAGTAAGTCTGTCTTTCTGTCTGTATGTTACCTTTTCACGCCTAAACCACTAAACGGATTTCGATAAAATTTGGCAGAAAGATAGATTGCATCCCGGGAAAGAACATATCGTATGTTCTTTCCCGGGATGTTTTTATCCCGATATTCTCACGGGAACGACACTTATGCGGGTGAAACCGCGGGACGCTGCTAGTAATATTATAAATGTGAAAGTTTGTGAAGATGTTTGGATGTTTGTTACTCAATCACGCGTAAACCGTTGAACAGATTTGGATGAAAATTGGCACAGATAGACCTGGATTAACAGATAGGATACTTTTTATCTCGATATTCCCACAGGATCGAAACTTACGCGGGTGAAACCGCGGGGCGCTGCTAGTTATGACATAAAACGTTCACAAAACAAATTAAAAGATCACAATTGGCTATGCATTATGGTTATTACCGCTAATTTTATAAAAACGAAACGTGCTTGGGTCGTCTTTTCCAATTTAAGGTCATATCACACGTATCAAACCGGAAAGGGTCAACTCGAGCCGTTCAGTATTCTTTGTATGAAACTCCCTACTGCAACGCACACTAATCGGAATCGTAACGTAATCGCCTCGCCTCGGGACAAGCTCACGAACCGCGGTGCGGTGCGTTACGGCTTACGGCTCGTCGTCCCCGCGCTTACGTCTCTCCGTACCCAAGCTTACGTCTCTTCGTCCACTCTTGCCCCTCGCACCCCTCCGGCCTGCCTGCTACATCATCCACCAGAAGTCTGCGAGCCGTAAGCACGGCGTCGCCTAGCAGTTAAGTAGCCGAGTCGACGTATCGGAGCTGATCTGATCCGCTTTAGTTACGTGCTTACGTTAGGTTGACGTGACGCCTGTTTGACGGCGAGGCGAAAGGCGATACGGTGCCGATCCCTTTCCGATTTGAGACGTATGCTATGACCTTCATTGTTTAATTACCCTAGATACACATTATGCCTCCTGCATTATCCTATCCCACTATCATATTCTACTATCTTATAATATTATTCTTCCTTCAAGTTTATTTGTCACAGAAACGTTGCATACTAAAGATAATTAACGACCACAAAACAGAAATAGTCGACAGTTGCACCTTATGACTGTGACAAGAAGGCTTCGATTCAGCATGACGCTGTGCTATGGGAGACCCACAGGCTGATTTTAAGCAGTTACCCGAAAAGGACACACGGAAACTAAGATCTACGAATGCCAACTGGCACCAATGTCTTATCGTGCTTTCCGAACACGTGTACGTCTCGATATGTAATGTCACCCATCCACGGACCGACCGCGGGAAGCGTAGCTTGACCTAGGATCGACACGTGGGGCTATTATTATATCAGCCACAAGCCCCAATTATTTAGCCCGAGCGAGTCAGTGATTATCATTATGCTCTAAATTAAATTGTTTTTTTTTTCTAATCTGTATACACATGACAAATTCGAGGATCTAATAGAGTTCAATTGTTTTTTAAATTATTGTCACCTCGTTTGAGTTCAACACATTGAGACAGATTGTTCGTGAATAAAAGTGATGTATTCATCATTCGAGGAATTAGGTAGTTTGTAATCTATATCTATACCTAAATATTTTTTAAAATTAATGTGACTTTTCGTGTGTCTTTGTGACCGCGTTGTTCTTCTAAACTACACAACGGATTTAGATGTGGTTTACAATTATTGTTTAGAGAATTTATTCAAGAAGGTTTATCTGTAGAACACATATTAAACTTATATACTGGATAATATTTTAATCAGTGCGCAAACTGTAACCTCGAATTCAGCATAATGATTCTAGCGTAGAAATTTTTACCATCCATTTTAACTGCGTAGTTATTGCACTTTTCTCGAAACCGCAGACTTTTTTAAGGGTTCCGTACCTCAAAAGGAAAAAACGGAACCCTTTAAGATGACTTTGTTGTCCGTCTGTCTGTCTGTCAAGACCCTTTATCTCGGGAACGCGTGGAGGTATCGAGTTGAAAATAAATCCATATAATCAGGTTTGCGGTCCCTTGAAGCTGTGAAAAAATCAAACTTCTATGTTAACGTTAAAAAAAGATAAGTACGGCCATTTATGCCGCAAAAAACGTATATTTCGAAAATGTATAGGGTACTTTCCGTTGACCTAGAATCATGAAATTTAGCCAGAAGCAAGGTCATGTAGCAAGTAAAGGAAAAAATCCGAAAACCGTAAATTTGTAGTTACATAAGAAAAACCCATGATAAGCTTCCGTACAAAGTAGGTATGTAAATACATACCTATACAAATTTGTCTTTGTACGGAACCCTCGGTGCGCAAGTCCGACTCGCTCTTGACCGGTTTTTTTTTATAACCTACGATTTACGAATAGTTTCTACGCTAGGGTAGGGGATTAGAAAAAAATAATCATGGTAACAGTTTGCGCACTAGTTATTTTTTTCCTATACATATAATAAAGAAATTTTGGTGTTTTGTCAAGTCGTAAAAACCGTGCGAAGCAGGGGCGGGTCGCTTGTAAATAATAATTGTGAAAGAAAAGATTTACAGCCACAAATGAGATAGGAGATCAGTAACAATTATTTTAATGTACAGTAAAAACATTTACAGATTGGCAATTAAATTAAGATGATTAATATTTTGTTATTTACTGTTTTTTATTACTGACTGTTACTATTAAATGATAAAGAATACTTCCTGGTCGTGAGTGCGGGTATAGTAATAAAATTATTATATAATAATAGTTTATTAAAAAAAAAATGGGATTGCAAAGTATACAAAAGTTGCATGTATATAATTTATAGGTTCAACTATACAATAAAGACGGGTGAAGTACTGTAGGCTAGAATTACACAGCACACCGATAAACCCTGAGAGGTTTTCCTTGTGTGGCAAACACCATTGTTAAAATAGAATTAAGAATTTTGGAAATAAATAAAAATAAAATAAAAATAAATAATTAAGTTACTAGTTTCTGCTCGCGACTTCGTCCGCGTGAAATTTCGGTCGGACCCATCGCGTCGCATCCCATCGCTCGCCCGGGCGCTATATTTCGTTTTCGCTTAGCATTCTTTCTGACTTTTTTTCGTTTTGCTTGGCTCCTAAGTGTCGTAGCGTGGTGTTATATAGCCTATAACCTTTCTCGAAGATTAAGGTATCAAATGCAAAAAGAATTTTTCAAATCCGACGGGTAGAACCGGAGATTACCCCCTACATACAAACAAACTAATTTTACCTCTTTAGAGAAGTATCATCATTTCAGCCGAAAGACGTCCACTGCTGGACATAGGCCTTGGCAGGCGGGTTGGCGATCGCAGTATGGTATGGTGGTGGAATGCATAGAGAACGCTGCTGCCCAATTTCCGGTACGCCCCTTAGTCGCCTTTTACGACACCCACGGGAAGTATGGGGTGGTGGTATTCTTTAAGTCCGGTACCACACAGACATAGAGAAGTATAGTTAGATTATAATATAATGAAATAAAATAAAATATAGTTTTATTTAATAAAATTAATGAATTTAATTATTCCATTTATACTTCATCATCAGATGATGATGAAGTATAAGATGGAATAATTTTCTTCGAAATTATAATCCGAAAAAAAAAACCGCCAACTCACTTTCCATTTTTTGTGACTAATTTGTATCTTTGTAATGTGTACCTTTTTTACTTTTCGGTGCGAAATCTTTAAAATGCGCCTGGGCTTTGGAGATAACAGTGTATATGTACAGTCAACAAAAGAGATAAGTACGCAGGATCGTCGAATATAGTTGAAGTTTAGTAAGAAACCGATGGATGTTATCGACTGAAATTTAATTTGATAAATGAGCGGTTGTTTTTGATTAATAAAATAAAATTTTATTCGAGAAAATCCATCGATTTCTTAATAAACTTCAACTTTATCCGACGGTCCTGCAAACTTATCTTTTGACTGTACCTATTTACGTAGTACATCTCCTAAAGGCTTGCCCCAAGGTACCTACACCCAGAGCGGGAGGAGTCATTTGATGATTTCCCAACCGAAAAAAAAAAAAAGGTACCTATACTAACTAATAAAAGGTAGTAGTAGCTCAACTGTGGCGAATGAGACACATATTTTATGCAAAATACAATCAATTAGACTTTATCGATTCCAGGAAAACAATCATTCACAATGAATATTGAAAATAGTTTTAATTGTATTGTTTATCAGAACTCCCAATGGTGAAGTAGCTACACTAAAGCTGCGCGAACAACCAGTAGGTCCATTGTTGTGGTTGTTCGCGCAGTTTAGGTGTTGGAGGCAAGCAGGTTCTATTTACAGAACAGACTTAAGGTGAATGGATAGTGGTAGACCGCGAAATTCAAATTTTCTAACGTTTTTTGCAATTTGCAGGTCAGTGTCAGATTGTATCTTGATCAAAATATGATTCGCGACAATAACCGGTACATATTTAGAGAATTATAATCATTAGAATCATTAATATATCTTTCTAAGTTAGATTTCTACCACCAACCACCTATCTCTTATGGAAAAGTGTTAATGGTAGAAATCTAACTTAGAAAGATGTAGTATTGATTCTAATGATTATAATTCTCTAAATATGTACCTGATATTGTCGCGAATCATACTTTGAACAAGATACAACCTGATACTGACCTGCAAATTGCAAAAATGTAAGAAAATTTTAATTTCGCGGTCTCAACTACCCATTCACCTTAAGTTTGTAAAACCTAGATGATAACGGTCTCTTGAAAATTAAGGTGCCTATGCATAAAGTGATAACCCCGTAGTGTTTTATGTTAGTTTTGTTTTTGTATTTAAAACTCTGGAAAAGGGAGAGGGAGGCGGCAATAGAGGAGGGACGATACGGGCAGGCTGCCGGCAGTGTGACAATACAGGCTAGTTAGATTAGATTATGTATTTACATAATACTTTATGCACAAAAATGGTTCGTTGTGCAAACATGTAGTACTTTGGCTGAGAAAACATTGAAAAGTAGAGACTTATCACGTTTTAGCACACTTCCTCACAAATATTTAAACGAAACAAAAGTACCTAATCGCGCGTCTTAGTTAAAAGAAGATTGATTTTGAATAATGACTGATCAATCTACCTAGTCTTTTATCAACTATGTATATTGGGGTCGGCTTCCAGTCGAACCAGATGCAACTGAACACCAGTATTTTAAATGAACTGCCTATCTGACCTCCACAACCCAGTTACTGGGCAACATGATACCCCTTGGTAAGACTGGTTGTCTATTTTGCTATTTTGAATTATTACTGATGATGTCTACATAATTCAATATACATAATATATGGTCACTCAATATCATCCAATAGTAGGTTAACCAACTTTTTTACGAATTTTACATCGTTAGCGCTGACTCGCACATATAATCTTTAATGATTATAAATCACTTTAATATCACGTGTTTTATTACGCGTACAATATTGATCTAGTTTCAAGGATTATATATTTAAATAATTTGTATTATGATTGGTACTGTCCTTAGCAGACTGTTTTATCTATAAAGACGCTGTCAAACCAGTAAACACGACGATAACGTAAGATAACCAATACGCATAAATTACAAATAGAATGCTCTTAAATTACCCACAGATCGTAATTATCTGTTAAATACAGAAGTCAAAGTTAACTGGACATAGAATATATAGAATGAAGGCTATAGTTTGTATACCTAGCTACGTATCTACTAGCTACAATAAAATTAAATCATGTTAAGACATGATTCAACAGCACATGATAACAGCACATGGTTCAAATTTTTATGTGCCTAACGATCATGAAAGTATTCTGGAGTCATTAAAAACTCGTTTATAAAGAAATTGTTTTAATATGCACCGCGCTCAAGTCATCTTTCGACGCAATCAAAGGGTCATTGTTGTATTCGATAAGATAAATTTTGATTGAGAAGTCTGTGTGGAAACTACTGTCATAATTTATATCTGAAGAATAAGATATGAATGTATACTTTGCGCTTAAAATAAATTACATAAAACGATGTTTTCATTCATAAAATAACGTCAACGCTAAAATTACAAAGTGAACACTATACATACCGGTTCGTAGATCACGCAATGCAAAAAATTCTTCCATTGAGATGTTGTCACATAACACACAAAAAGCAAAACAATTCTCTGAAATGCCACTAAATCACAACACCAACCTTTTCTGTAGGAACCGCTTCCGAAACTCTATGTAGGCTGACCGGCCTTTATCTTCAGTGTCTGCTATGGCGACACGTCCGTGAAGGGGTACTCTGTGGCCGGAGATGCCGTAGTCCATTTGCAGGTCTACGATGAGCATGAGCGTGAAGAGTACGAGGAAGGCGCTGACGGCGAGCGCCAGTCGCTCCTTTAGCTTCATGTTGAGCATAATGCGCGCGGTCTTGCTGCGCGGCGCGATGGGACTGTGCGCATGTTCCTCGGGCGTCGGCGACCGCTTACAGTCGCGCCGCCTGCGCCGCCACCGCGCGCGCGCCCACCCGCTTACGCTGCAAACAATAACAACAGATTACGGCCGTGCACGTGGATGAAGGAAATAGGAGAAATAACATCTTTTTTTTAATAAAACAAATCGATTTCTTTCTTGTAATTCAATTTTATTAATCTCTAAAAGCTCCGTTTTCGGGCAGCAATCCTTAAAGTAGGTAGGAAAAATATTATTCACGGAAAAATTAAATAAAGAGTTATCTCTACTTAGAGAAGCTTATCTCTTCTGAAGGTTGTTTGTAGAGAGAATTATAATATTTTTACAACAACGCTTAGGGAACCTGATAAAACGATAGGAAGGTATATATTTAGCTCAACGGTGGGAACTACATCGGAAACCATCTCTTGTAACGAGAAAAACAAAAAAAAAAAATTCAACGTCGTGACTATTCTCATTTCTTTTTCTACTCATGCCTTTTAAACATTGTCTCTATTATTCTTATATTAAGATTTGTCGATAGCATAAATAGAACACTTGCGCAAAATATATTCGAATCAGCTTTCACGTTCATTACCGCTTTCCACAACCTGCTTTTTCCTTCGCCTGACGTACTTACCAATGATCGAGCCGTATGTTCTAGAAAAAATATCTGTATACATACAACAATAGTATTTTTTTCTAGAACAGGATTTGTAAAAATATTTATTTGAGCTCTACCCGAGTCTCGTACGTACAGTAGGCTGCAGCTGCACGTCAGTGGGAAAAAACCAGTATAAACTGGTCTCTATAATCTATTGAAACTCCGTACTACGCTAGGCCAGCTCAAGAGCTTCAAAGTTTTACCACTGTCGACTACATACGACGACATATCAAACTATACGATTCCAGTTTTAGCTGACCTCGCATTGTATAGGCTTCTCGTACAATACGAAGTCAGATTATATGGAGGGGTCCACGGCTAAATAATAACAACCGCACAGGTCGATCGATCAGGTTAAGCTGCGGTTGCCTCGGTTGGTCTGTTGATGGGTGACCATCTTTACATACCGAGACCCCTCCGTGCCTCGGAAAGCACGTTAAGCTGTTGGTCCCGGCTGTCATTCGTGGATCTTTGACAGTCGTTACGAGTAGTCAGAAGCCCGAAAGTCTGACAACCAGCCTTACCAAGCGGTATCGTATTACCCAGTAACTGGGTTGTAGAGGTCAGATAGGCAGTCGCTTCATGTAAAATACTGGTATTCAGCTGCATCCGGTTAGATTGGAACCCGACCCCAACGTAGTTGGGAAAAGGTTTGGCAGATGATGATGATGATGACGAAGTCAGATTACACTGGAAATTAATATGTCGTCGTGCGTACATACGTTATCAATACGTAATTTGTAAAGCTAATACATCGCGCATAAAAGAAAAGCCTTTTAGTAATACCTACATGTCTAAATAATAGAGGATTGCTCAATACATGTCGGCAGATAGGCTATGATTGCAAAACTTGAGAGTTGAGTTTGCGGCGTCATGTGGGACGCATGCAAAATAGAACATTTTAGAAACATGACGCGCAAGGAACAAAGTTCAATGCCTGCATGTTTGTAATTTACTCGAGTAATGTTTAAGGTTAGAAATTCCATATTATAATTTAGTTACGTCAGACAAGCACAAAGATGATCATGATTTTGATAAAAAGATTAAGTAATAAACATAGAACTAGGTACTTATAAGTTTTAAGAAATGTTTTTTCTTCGTTTTCCTTATTCAAATAGTAAAATCAAGTTTATCTTTTTTATCAAAAAGAATAATTGCCAAACATGACGTGTTTGAATACGTAATGGTTTACTAGCTTCTAGGCAGAAGCTAGTCGCCTTTGTCCGCGTGAAATTTCACCTTCCACCCATTCACCCTAGTGGAATTTCGAAAAACCCTTTCTTATTGGATACCTACTCTTAACAAAGAACCATACCATAATCAGTCTATAATGTTCCCACTGCTGGGACTCAGGCCTCCTCTCGGTGAGAGGGAGTGGGCCGTAATCCACCACGCGGGCCCAGTGCGGGTTGGCAGATGTCACATGTCTTCGAATTTTTGGTTCTAGGACATGCCGGTTTACTCACGATGTTTTCCTTCACCGTTTTGAGAGCAGTGGTGATGAAATATTTTACACAAAGTAAAGCGCCTGTCTGGGATCGAACCTATGGCCTACAACTTGTAAGTCGCGGCCGTTACCACTTGGCCACCACTGCTCAACAAAGAACACACCCTCAAAATTTCTTGTCTCTAGGACCAGCGGTTTATGTATCAGTCAGTCAGGACATTGAATTTTGTATACATAGATGGCTAGCATAAATCACAATTCTGACTCGCTGATTATTCGATAACAATCTTTTTTTACAAGTATTAGGTTTTATCGATTTATATATGTATTTATGGCACTCCTTACCTATATTTTGTAATGTAAAGCTAAACTATATTATAGACTGTATTTGTACAGTAGTCACTATAATATACTACCTACATACTGTGACTGACGCCTGATGGATATTTAGGGGGTCTTTATCATGTTCAAAAGTTATGGCATGGCCAATAGTTTTAAGATTTATTATAGACAATGCACTCGCTTTAGCCAGATTTTTTGGAGTAGATAGTAGTAGTAGTCATGTACAGTCACGAGCAGTAATATGTCAACACTTGGCAACTTTCAATTGCGATTTTTTCACGAAATAATGAGTGCAAAGTTAAAATACGACACTTTACATTAACGTATAGGTTCGAAAATACTATCTTCGTAATAACATACAGTTTCATTCAAAAATAAAGGAGAAAGTCGCCTTTGAATAAAGCCAAAAGTATACATACTTATGCTCGTGACTGTACATAACCCGTGTAGAAAAAGCTATAGGTAACTATATGTTTTTCTCTAAAACTGCACATTGAGTAATAGAGCCTCATTTGTCACAGCAACCTGATTTACAAACCTATGTTTGTCAGCAATATTAATTAAAAAAACTGCACAGTTTTTTTTTAATATTTTTGCTGTGATTACCGATTTCCCGAATTTTGCTCATCAGCAATAACCATTAAAATGATACCACCACTAGATTTACGTACACTCACGCTTTTACGTTAAGTTTGTAACAAAATTTCTAAACTGATCATAGATCAAAGGAAAATCATTATAAAATAATGCGTTTCTATACGCGCAGACGTTGAACTGCGGGAAAGCGCTACTAGTCTAGGAGACAGGCTGACAGGTACCCTCTTAATAACATACATAAATGTTATGGCATAATTATCTACGTGAATACTCTGTTACACTACTCTGTACTACTCTGTAAACATAGTTGGCGAAATGTGGGTGTACAATCACGAGCACTAATATGTCAACACTTGGTAACTTTCAATTGCGATTTTTTCACGAAATAACGAATGCAACGTTGAAATACGACGCTTTACGTAAACTTATTGGTTCGAAAATACTATGTTCCTAATAATATAAAATTTCATTCAAAAATAAAGGAGAAAATCGCCTTTGAATAAAGCCAAGTGTATACATACTTTTGCTCGTGACTGTACTATATGTATACCGCTGCCCAACCTTTTGAGGAATATAGGCGTTATGCGTTGTGGATATCCATATCTGTTGCAGGGTGTTAGTCGGACTTCTAACCACAAAAAAAAACGCACTTACTGGTGGTAATCAGCTCAATAAGCCGACCCTGGGATCTCCTGTAAAAGGCGTCGCGTCAGTGCTATTTCTGGAGGCGCTACACAGCAGGATAATCATAGCCAAGAGTTTAATGTCAGAGCAGTGGTGGCTAAGTAGAGCGGTGGTGGCCAAGTGGTAACGGCCGCGGCGTACGAGTTGTAGGTCGTACGTTCGAACCCAGAAAGGCGCTTTACTTAGTGTAAAGTATCTCATCACCACTGCTCTCAAAACGGTGAAGGAAAACATCGTGAGGAAACCGGCATGTCCTAGAACAAAAAATTCGAAGACATGTGACATCTACCAACCCGCATTGGGTCCGCTGGTGGAACACGGCCCCCTCCCTCTCTTAGAGAGGAGGCCTGTGTCCAAACAGTGGGAACATTATATAAGAGATTCTTATTCTCTTCTGATTATTATATAAGAGTTTCTTATGTCATTTTTGCGGCATTCACTACAATAGATTGGATTATTTCAGATGATTCATATAGGGTGTACTGGAGTGGCGACCGCGTACCGGAAGATGTAGCGTTGGAAGGCCTCCCACAAGGTGGTCCGACGACCTTGTGAAGGCCGCAGGAACCCCTTGGATGTGAGAAGCACAGAACCGGTCGATGTGGAGGAGCTTGGGGGAGGCCTATGTCCAGCAGTGGACGTCTTTCGGCTGAAATGATGATGATGGAATAGGGTGTAAAAAGACCCACCTCGAAGCCATCATCTACGTATTCTGTACCTACATCAAACTAACTAACTTTGTGTAAAAATAATTGTTGAAAAACTACTTTTATTTTTAGTGTGAAAATTCGCTGTAATGCGCAATGTAACGCACGCAAAGCATTGTGCTTATGCGTGAATGCAACGGTACAGGGATCGTGGGAGTACTTCAAGTTAAGTAATAACAATATTTAAACCTGTTTTCGTAAAAAAAAAACGTCAAAATAAGTTGGAACTTTGACCTTCAATATCTCCGTAACCAGCGGTGCTATTCTGTAAAAATCTCACCGTGAAAACTTAGCTGAAGTGAACGTCGACTCATGGAGTGAGCTGTCAATAGTGTCAATTCTTACCAAAAACAAACTCACTTCACCTAAGTTTTCACGGTGAGATTTTTACAGAATCGAACGACTGATGATTCCTAGGTATGATCATAGTAACGGGAAGAACAAGTCACTCTCGGCTTCATTCAGGGTATTTAACACCCGTTATAATTCGATACCAAGGCAAGCCAAGTTTAAAATACATTCGCTTTCCTCAACAATAAAGTGAGAGTATTGCCTACGTAAATCAAACGGTCGTACTAACAAATGTAAACCGTTTAACATAAGCTGTACGTACACAATCCGAGAAAGTTGGTCGGTATTCCAAGAAAGTCCTCCTCACGTCTGACTAACATATTGAATCTGTGAGAGTTTAAGATCAAGGGGAGGTTATCTATCGTGTACCTGTGTTGAATACTGGAGCACTGGACAGTGGACACTACTGTCTGGGTAGAAAACTGACCCTGAATTTTGATATGGGCAGTTTTGGAGGTGCATCTAAGTGATGTCATAGTACGAGAATAAGGTTCATTAAAAGGTTACTATAGCGGTCTTTTCACTGCCATGGTTTTCTACAAGGAAGCTCTCTATAGAGAGGAAGTCACAGAGAAAAAAATTAGGAAATCAATATTGGGTAATAAAAATACAAAGTAAATCATCAACTGCCTAGCCTTTTCCCAACTATGTTGGGGTCGGCTTCCAGTCTATCTCTTCCAGTATTTTACATGGAGCCACTGCCTATCTGACCTCCACAACTACCCAGTAGTTGTGGTACCAGTCATAACTGGTTTTCAGACTTTCGGGCTTCTGACTACTCGTAACGACTGTCAAAGACTACGACTACGACTCAACTAAAGTTGAGTCGTAGTCTCATGCATCTTATTTATGCAGAATAAACAATTTTTCTTTCATTCTTCCTATCTCAATCCTTTACAATTTTACATCAAAGGATCTAACGTTCTGCTGTAGGCTGATAATGATCAATAAAAAAAAACATAATTTGTTGTTGAGGGGCTTACAGGACCTAAACACAAAAAACGCAAGTTTTAGAAACAATAAAAATAAATGATCGTCTACAGTAAACAAAATCAAAAAAATATATGATATTGTTCAGGATATATGCTAGGTAAATAGTGCGTTGAAAACATAATATAACTAATTTGATAGGATGGAAAAAATCATGAAGATACCTCTAAAAACTTTCTTTTTACAATAAAAACCATACTAATATACATACAATCATTCTGTTTTTTTGTCAGATTTCTACAAGCAACATACTAAAATACTAGTGTTTTAGTTTTTTAGTCCAAACAATAGATATATTACTAGCGTTGTGTCATCGCGCTTCTCTTTCTTCTCTATGCAGTCCGACAGTGACCGCGCTTTAGGTCATGTAAGCCTCTTAAGCACAATTTTCGCGTCACCGATTCTTCTGAACTATGACTCGAAACGAGTAAACAACTTTAGTAATTATTTTTGAGACGCCTTCATTTTACCAGGTAAGTATGTACAACAGTTTAGCAGTTATTCATTAAGTGACAATTAGTTCACGTTATAGGTGACTAACGACGCATATTTGATAGTAATTAGCGGTCATCATTGTAGTGTCGTTGCTTGAAATAGAAATGGAAATAACCAGATACTTCGATTATTGACTTATTTTACTTCGCCTTTAAAGCTCTTTCTTCTTCTAAATTCTTATCTCACTTACGTTTTTTTTCATCGTAGATACGGAATAAACTAGGTCGCACTTGACCTTGAATTGGGCTAGCGTAGTACGGAGTTACCACTGACTTGCGGCCTACTGTACTTTATAGAATAGAATCGTTTTCTTGGCGAGAAGCTAACATAATAGGTAATAGGTACTACGGGCTGGTGTCCGCAACTCCACGTCAATGCGCGTATTTTGCGTATGGAAGCTAACATAATGTAGAATAGCCGGTATTTCCATTAAGGCTCCCGCAGAAAGGCACGACGAGACTTTAGTAGAATAATTATTATGAAAACTTCATGGAAATAAAACCAAAATCGCGTCGCAGCGTCGCGTCGCACCTGTCTGCGGGAGCCTTTACATTACATTTCTAGTTGAAGTAACATTCGTCGGAGTAGGCAACATTGATAACAGAATAATATTATTCTTTAATTCGTATTCTTGTCAGCCAGCCCAATTTGATAACAATGAGGTATGACTTTTATCAGCTGAAATCAAATTTCTTAATACCTTATAGCCTGTGATAAGGAAGGACCAAGGTGTTATTAACAGCTCCAACTAAATAAACAAATTCATTTTCTTGCTACGCATTTAAAAATACTGGGGTTACCGTTGCTAATGCTCATTTCATGCTCACTTAAATGTCTCACCGATGGTGGCGCGTGTGTTGGATTATTCGGTTCCCTACAAAATGGTTGAGCTGGATGGTGCTGATCCACGCGTCATGTTCGTGAACGGGTGCCGTCGGTTGAGACTGGTCATCTCTTAACTGCCAAGGCTTATTTTTAATCTTATATTTTGAATTGTTTCTTCATTTGTCTTTTTCTTTTTACATTGTTCTCACATATAGAAGCAACAAGAATAATGTACCCATGATTTTGTAATAACTTGATTTAAAAGAGTGTCCATGGAGTTTCTTGCCCGTTCTTCTCCATAGAGATCTACGTTTTGGAATGGGCAACTAGCTTCAACTTTCTGACTAACTGACAGACTATTTAATTTTGACAATTCAAAAGTGCCTGTACAAGGTTTAATTGAAATAAATGCTTTGAGTTTGAGTTTGAGTTTGAGTTAATCTCGTCATTATGGCATAGATTCTTCAAATGGGAGTATTTTAAAACTATCAAATAAAATAAACCTAAACTTTTTTTTTTTACTATTAATAGTGATGGGCCAACTATGGGTTATCTTTGATTAGCTATAGTGACAAAACTATTGGATATATTTTATTGAATTTTTGTTATTAGATAAACGAAGCTTAAACCCTGTACCCTTTGTACAGTTTCTAGATTTATATGTCTGTAATTTATATGGTGTACATAATAAAGAGTATTCTATTCTATTCTATTCTAAATGTACGAGTTCGTAGCCAACCGCATACAGCAGCAGCAGACGACGTGTCGCTACGACACCACTGGTTTGTATTTATTTCTATGGAATACCTTCCACAGCTAGCGCACGACCGCAGACGTCGTGTCGCGCGACCAGTAGTGCTACCGACGCTGGGGCGACAGCAGGTTGAATCTTTCTCAAAGAATTTACCGATTCCGAGGAAGAAAAACTGATAAACCAGGTCATATCCTGCACTGTACGATGCATCTCACAAAAACTATATATCTAGAATATACTAATATACTAACTATATATCTAGAATATAGGTAATACTTGCTAGTATTCTTCAATCCAATGGCAGCGAGGGATGTTTGCCCTTTGTGTCCGATGCTTTGACAGCTTGGGGGGCTCTCAACGTGGGCCAATCGATCCCGGAGAAGCCCCATGTTCAGCGTGCTTAGGATGATGTGGGGGCTAAGCGGATCCAGGAGCAGTTGTTGGCACATGCCACTGGGGTAAATAAAGCTAGACTTCGGGCGGTTTCGCAACCAGAATCTGGTGCATGGTTGCTCGCGGTACCATCTCCTCACTTGGGCACCTTACTAGACGACGACTCGTTGCGTGTGGCGGTGGCTCTCCGCCTGGGCTGCAAGGTGTGTGAACCACATGTATGCACCTGCGGTTCCATGGTGGAAGCCGATGGTCATCACGCACTGGGTTGTCGGCGTTGCGCGGGGAGATTCGCACGTCATCAGGTACTTAATGACATAGTCCGCAGGGCCTTAGTGTCGGCAAGTGTGCCCTGTGTCCTGGAGCCCCCGGGCTTGTGTAGATCTGACGGAAAGAGGCCTGATGGGCTGACTCTGGTGCCCTGGAAAAATGGGAAGTGCCTGATATGGGACGCTACTTGCGTTAGCACTGTTGCCGCCAGTCATCTGAGTCGTACCATCCACTCACCGTCAGCAGCGGCGGAAGACGCCGCTGTGAAGAAAAGGCTGAAGTATGCGGCGCTGGTGCCGCTGTACGACTTTGTGCCCATTGCTGTGGAGACTTTCGGCTGTTGGGGATCTGACGCTAAAAGGTGGATATCCGAAATAGGGTGCAGGCTCAGGACAAAAACTGGTGACTCCCGCTCCGGAGCGTTTCTGGTGCAAAGGCTAGCTATAGCTATCCAGCGCGGAAACGCAGCGAGCGTTAGGGTCAAATCACACCGAGATGGCAGCGAAGCGGCGAGCAGTTTCAGTGTCATATAATTTTAAACTTTATCGTCATTACTATAACACATAGTATCGCTTGAGAAACTGTTTCAGAAACTTGAAAGATCGCGCGGCCGCCCGCGGCGCCGCGAGCACTCCGACGACTCAAGTTTCTCAAGTGATACTATGTATTATAGTAATGAAGATAAAGTTTAAAATTAGTATTTGACCCTTATGGGCACCTTTGCACCGGGGACAATTAGGGGCGGGTTATTTAATGACTAAAATATTTTATTTTTATGTTTAGTTTTTAAGTATTTATGTGTATATTATGATATTATGTAATTTGGTAAATGTAATCGATATTAAATTAATTAGAATATACTTGTATACATATATCTCTTTACTTGTATAGTAATAAAACCGGCCAACCGCGTGTCGGGCCACGCACAGTGTAGGGTTCCGTAGTAGCCCGTTATCACAATGTAGTACGATTCTGTTGTTCTTTATTCTGAATATAAAAAAAAATATTTCATATTTTGTTTTTCTTTCTTTACCCTACACTTCATCTTAGTCACTTTAAAGGATTAATGCTAAGGATTTTGTATTTGGTACAAAATTATCCAACACCCAACTTCAACGAATATTATTGCTAAACTAATAAAGTTATCTTAACCGCTATAATTTTCCTTTAAAGTTCATGAAATGTACTATCATCATGAATTTTTCCAAATTTTTCAAGCCCGCAGTTTAGGTTTAAGAGGGGGGGGGACGCCCAACTGGAACAAAAATTTGCACTTTAAAGTTTAATATTTCGTAAATGGAGCATTAAATCGAATCGCCCTGCGGTTTCACCCGCATAAGTTTCGATCCCGATAAAAGGTATCCTATGTGTTAATCCTTGTTATAAACTATCTGTGTGCCAAATTTCATCCAAATCTGTGCAGTAGTTTTTACGTGAATGAACTGAAAGAGTAACAAACATGTATCCATCCATCCTCACAAACTTTCGCGTTTAAAATATTACTAGGATAGTCGTCCCCACAATGTATACCTATTTTGATACGAAGTTACAGTGCAGTACGTTCATCACTTACCTACTTGAAATATTTATATTGTGACAAAGTAACGCTCAAGCTATAATATTTTTTGACGGAGACACGCGACATCGGTCAATGTTTGATTATTATGATAATACGGGTGTTGAATTACACTCGACGATCGTTTTCAAGCTTGTATAGAGAAACGGTCGAAAGACAAAGTATTGAATTTGCTACGATTTCATTGACCCGGAGAAACACTTACAAAAAATCATAATGTATGGCTTATTAATAAGACTGTTTATATTCGCACTGTCTGTGTGGTGCCGGACTTAAAGAATTGCACCACCCCTTACTTCCCGTGGGTGTCGTAAAAGGCGACTAAGGGGCGTACCGGAGAATGGGCAGCAGCGTTCTCTGTTTATTCCACCATCATACCATACTGCGATCGCCAACCCGCCTGCCAAGCGTGGCGATTACGGCAAACCCCCCCCAAAATTGGGGGAGGCCTATGTCCAGCAGTGGACGTCTATCGGCTGAAACGACGATATTCGCACTGCGCGTTTGTCATAGCGTAATCGCCTCGTAAACGCTACATAAAAACGTCTCGTAACGCCGCATAAACGCCGCGTAAAGTCGCGTAGTTCCCTCGTAGCGTCGCGTAGACGCCTTATAGCCCTGCGTAGACGCCTCATAGCCCCGCGTAGACACCTCCTAGCCGTGCATAGATGCCTCGTAGCTCAGGGGAAACAACGTACGGTCTCTACAGTGTTTGTGTTATTTCCGTGTCATATTTAGTGGAAATAAATGTATTTTCTTTCTTTATTTTTTCTTTCTAGTTCCAACACATACACCGCGTTAACGAATACAGCTTGTTAGAGTAATACTCAAAGACATGCAGTAATATTAGACGTTTGTTTAAAATTACTTGTTGTTTACATTGTAGCTGTACATTGTCAGTGGCGGTAATGCGTTTACTGATGACCTGTAATGACCTTGTTACACGAGTCACGCTAGTGACACTGATTAGCTGCTTGTTTAATTAGAACATTTTTGAGAACTATTAAGTACATATTTGTCTACATTTATAATTAGGTATTATTTGTTGTTTTGTTTGTAGAACAGGTTTGGCAAGTAATTAACTAATGTTTTAGAACTTTTTTTAAGTGTTTATTTTTTCTTTGCGCATCAATCTTAATTGTCAAACTTTTGAAATAATCTTTTGTTGTTTTTTTTTTTCATTTTAAAAAACATCATGCTATTCATTGTATGCCATATGGGTTCTTGTTTTTTAGAAATTAAAAATGTCGCCACTATCAATCATCGTATTTGACCAGAGGTTGTTGACTTGTTCCTTTAGTCAATAAATAAATCATAAAATCAAACGTGAAATGTGATCATAGATTTGTTTAGTTGATTTGTTCGTGATAGCATCACACCAATATTTTTTTTAAGTTATCGTCAGTCTACGTAGATAATTATTCTCTTTGATTATTATCTTTGACGATGATAACTGAAGATTGTTGACAAAATCTGTCCTTTTGAAAAAGTTGAAAAATCGTTGACATTCGATATTATTATTTATCAAATATTCGATACCAAATCTGAATACATTTATCACCATATCAACCTTATAATCATTGGTGTCTTGGAATTTGATAATCACGATTATGCGTTAATCAATACCAAACTCTACCCGGTAATTTATAATCAGATATTTTGTTAATGAAAGCCAGTAGTTGATTTATTTTAATTAATATTAAATGGATGATTATATTTTAAACCATCAATTACCTAACATTTTATGTAAGATACAAAGTTGATAAAGTATCAAGAAAGTTACATTAAATTGGGCACGTTCCTTATAAATGACAAAAAATGTTATAAAAATATGATAAAAACAATGTGCGGACTAAATAAATATGTAGTTTACAAAATTGACTGTAAAAATGCAAACTCGCCATCACTCGATGCTAATAATACAGAATGCACGAAGTACTATTTTATAGCATCAATTTCAAGTTGAACATCTCTCAATAATCTTTTCATACCATTACTGAAATGTAAAAATAAAATCTATGTTTCAGCACAATTTGAAAGTTTCGTCGAACGGCAACAGATGTGGAGATATTTAGGAAATACTGGGTAGTGTGTATTTTTAACAAAACTCGATAAAGTTGTTGGAGTACCTACCTACGTATTCGAGTTACGAGTATGTACGTGGACGAAACAATCAACAGTAACTTCGATGCCGTCACCTGCCAAATTCTTTTCTAAAATATAGTTTGTTGCTATAGCTTCTACCCGCAGCTTCGCCCGCGTGGAGGTCGGAAATTATTCCACGGGAACGTATACTGGGATAAAAAGTATCCTATGTTTTAACCCTTGTGTCAAATTACATACAATTCCGTTCAGCCGTTATGGCGTGAAAAGATAACAAACAGACAGAGATACTTTCTCATTTCCATTTTTTTTTCAATAGGTATTTTTTTTAATATATGTATTACTAGGTGCACCCCACGGTTTTTATCTGTATAAGTCTTGATCCCGTAGAAATATCGGCATCAAAAGTATCTTATATCCTAATCCAAGTCATGGTCTATCAATGTGCCAAATTTAATCCAAATCCATTCAGGCTTTTTAGCGTGAAAGCGGAACAAACAAACATACTAAAAATCAAATATTTTTTCTTTATCAGTGTAGATATAATAATATATAAAATATTATATATTATTATATCTACACGATATAATAATATATAAAATATTATTATATCTACACTGATAATGTTTAATAATATTTTTTTAATAATTTATAATATTTTTACTAGCAGCGCCCCGCGGTTTCATCCGCATAAGTGTTGATCTTGCGGAAATATCAAGTTAAAAAGTATCCTATGTGTTATTCTGATGTAAGCTAAATTACTGTAAAGTTTCATCAAAATCCGTTCAGTAGTTTTTGAGTGAAAGAGTAACAAACATCCATTTATCCACACATCCTCACAAACTTTCGCTGTTATAATATTATCATAGGAAGTAAGTACCTATGGATAACCCGCACCACCAACCAACCCTCGCCCGTAACACTATTCATAGATATTCGTATATAATTCTAAGTCTACATTATTCTAACTTTGGATTGTGGAAGTCAGACATCAGTCGCTCAATATTGAAATTCAACCGTAGGTCAGTACCTGCGGGTAGTTGTGAAAACCGGATGGATGAACCGGAACACACCTGGCAGAATATTCTGCAAAAAATCCTATCGAACTCACTTCTATAATTGCACGGTCAAAGTTAAAACTGTATTTTTACTGAGCATACAGTAGTGGGATCTATTATGACTTTTTTCCAGAATCTCATCGCTGTTTCGCTAAAGTAAAACATGAAATAATTACTCCTGAAAATTACACAAGACTTTACGTGACCTACTTAGCTTTAATTTGAAACTGCATGTAAATACTAATATACGCCGGATTAAACGTAAATACGAACATGGATATGTATGTAAACGTACAACTTTACTCTTCTGCGAATGCATAGTGCACGATTATGTTCTTCTGAAAGGTTTTGGCAGGTATTGTGAGCTACGAGCTCACGGTACCAGGATGAATAAATTAAACGAAAGTTTGTCGAATAACTTTGATAATTATTTCTATAAACGGTTCTACTCTTAATAACAATTTTGTATAGTGTGTATGTCTGCTAATCTGACTCATGCTGTTTTTTCCACCTTCTATACAACATGTCGCGGAATTAACGAACACCACCAGACACACCAATTAGAACATCCACTACTAATATTATAAATAACTAATATTATAAATGCGAATGTGTGTAAATTTGGTATAGAGATAGTTTGAGTCCCGGGAAAGGACCTAGGATAGTTTTTATACCAATATTCCCACGGAATCGAAACTTACCCGGGTGAAATCGCGGGGCGCGGGGCGATGTTACAATCATAATACATATACTGAATTTGTACAATTATGTATAAATAAAATAGTGTTTATTTCTTTTATTATGGGAGAAAATTCTGGTCATATTACTTTACGCACTCACACAGTCGCACACGTTTGTGGGTCTAGCATTGTAAGTAGGTACTTCATCCATTTTGGTTTGTTTTGATTGTACAGCGGAAGTGTGAGTGTGTGTGAATAGTTTTAATTATATGGGGATAAAAAACGGGCCAAGTGCGAGTCGGACTCGCACACGAATGGTTCCGTACCACAAGGCAAAAACGCCAAAAAAAGAACATGTTTGTTGTATGGGAGCCCCCCTTAAATATTTATTTTATTATTTATTATTAAAGTTAAAATACTACTGAGTATTTTGTGAATATTTCAAGTGCCTACCTGTCGCTATTTTTGATATCGAGCAAAAAAGGGCAAAAAAAATCGCGTTTGGTGTATGGGAGCCCCCCTTAAATATTTAATTTATTTTGTTTTTAGTATTTGTTGTTATAGCGGCAACAGAAATACATAATTTGTGAAAATTTCAACTGTCTAGCTATCGCAGTTCTTGAGATACAGCCTGGTGACAGACAGACGGACATACGGACGGACGGACAGAAGTCTTAGTAATAGGGTTCCGTTTTTACCCTTTGGGTACGGAACCCTAAAAATTACCTATATTAAAAATGACAGAAAACGATTCTTAACAAACTACTTTCACAATGTGTGTTAACTCAGTTACACATTATTATGTAAAATATAAATCAATGTTTGTCTCCTAATTATGCCATCAACTTATAAAAATATTCATAAAGGTTGCATTTAAGCACCAAGTAGGTTCTACAGTACTTTAGTAAATACTTTTCACCTTTTAATACAAGTCTTAAACGTGATTAATTAAACCCCTTAGTAATCAGATTTGATTGACTCGAGATCTAAAAAAATCCGAAGTCGCAGGACATATAATTTTCCCACTGCTGGGACACAGGCCTCCTCTCAGTGAGAGGGAGTGGGCGGTAATCCACCACGCGGGCCCAGTGCGGGTTGGTGGATGTCACATGTCTTCGAATTTTTGGTTCTAGGACATGCCGGTTTCCTCACGATGTTTTCCTTCACCGTTTTGAGAGCAGTGGTGATGAAATAAAATTTACACAAAGTAAAGCGCCTGTCTGGGTTCGAACCTACGACCTACAACTAGCAGGACGTAAAATACTGATATTCAGCCGTATCCGGTTAGATTGGGAGCCGACCCCAACATAATTGGGAAAAGGCTAGGCAGATGATGATGAATCAGATTTGATTGACTCGAGATCTAAAAAATCGTGCAACCTTAGGTTGGTGCAATAGGCAACATGTGGGTGGTAACAAAACTAGTATTAGCTGGCTTATTATTCTATTGAAACTCCGCATTACGCCAGATTAGCTCAAGGTCAAAGTTTTACCACCGACGACTGTCCGTCTACTGTACAAACATAACTCTACACAAGTTCCAACTAATTGATTATATTCGATTCATATCATTGCTCTATTTATTCGTACAGACGCCAGCACATCAAGCTACCCGAAACAGACAAATTGTCCCAATCAACTTGAACCTTATAATTTAGCGATAAAGTTGAAAATCTATTAAAGAAATTTGACAGATTGTAGTTTGATATGCTGGAGTCTGTACAAGATACAATAGCAACATAATGTTCATAAAATTCTCACGTTATGTCCAAGGTTTGTACCAAAATCGTCTAAAAAGGCCCTTAGGCTTTAAAAGAAATAGGTGGGCAATTTTTACACACTAGCTCCCGCCCGCGGCTTCGCCCGCGAGGTATGTCGACAAAAACTATCCTATGTCCTTCCCCGGAGAAGATGTCCTCAGAACTAATTACTTACAACACAACGAGTTGTGACTGTTTAGTATTTCTGAAAGTGTGTAAATATTCTCAGTGGAAACTATATACGTAGGTACTAAAGGTACCGACCAGTGCGGTAGTTGCGTAACACACTAATGCCTCGGCCACGAAAATAACGCCACGCTTGAGGCGTCAATTCGCTACAAGCGTCATTTCTAAGCGTCAAAAGCAAGGCCACGAACTTCAAATTCGCCTGTAGCGTGTACGTCGGTGGGGGGATGAATCAGTTCAGTACAGAAAAAGTTACATGCTCTGTGAGTACAGAGTGAGCATGCGTCGATATTACACGTGAAAATGTCGCTGTCAAAAGTACCTAGAATTTTCTCACAATTGTTTTCGACGCTCATAAAAAACGCGCATCGGATCATCCAACGCTCGTGCAAATTCGCTCGTAGCATATTTCGCTGCTGCTTGCAGCACTACTTTGTGGCCTTGTAGATAATAGACATACATTTGTTTTTGACGATCGGCGCTGACGCTTGCAGCGCAAGGCGAATTCGCTTGGAGCGTCGCATTTCGTGGCCCTCGGGTAACAGTAGCAATGGCTTTAATTTTGACAGTTCAACCATTGTTGAGCAGACAATTTTTCCGAACATATGAAGCAATGGATTAGCAATATCCCTCAAAATCATTCAGATTGTGATTGTGATTGATTGTGATTGTGTGTTACGCAATTAGGGTGCAGGTTAATGATGCAATGCCTCTTTTTAGACAAGAAGAAATGTGCTATTACAACCACATTTGGGTGTGCGTGATATCAGAAGGGAATTAAGGCTCCTTGAAACAGGGGCGACACAACACGCGACACAAAGACATCGCAAGTCGCGCAACGAGCGGTGCCTTTGTGTCGCGCGCGCTTATATTGCGGGTCGCGCCTGTTTGTAGGAGCCTATACAGAAAATAAATAATTTATAATTTAATTAGAAGATTTTTTTATCGTTAGTTTTTCTTATAAGTACCTTCCCAAACTCTTAACTTTCAGAGTAACGTCGTTCTTTCATAATTCGACCTACCTATGTTAGAAATAGCTCCTGCATTCTATCAATAGTTCAGGGTAGTCAGAAGCCTGAAAGTCTGACAACCAGTCTTACCAAGGGGTATCGTATTACCCATTAACTGGGTTGTGGAGGTCAGATAGGCAGTCGCTCCATGTAAAATACTGGTATTGAGCTGCATCCGGTCAGACTGGAAGCCGTCCCCAACATAGTTGGGAAAAGGTTAGGCAGATGATGATTCTATCAATAGTTCACCCCTCCAGTATAGTAGTAAGTATTACCAACAATTCAGAAATCATTTCATAACAATCGAAGCTCAATGCCGTAACAACACCTAGATTTATATCAGATCATGAGTCTGCAGATATTATACCTAATGATCGATTTATTCTTAAAAGCGAAAGAGGTCACGACGTAATCTACCTATCAGAAGCCCACGTTTCTTTCAAAATGTTTTTATCTTCATCGGCCCAAATGTGTTTTTGTGAAAATCTTGAAAACATATTTTTTCGCCTCGACTCTAGTCTTTTAACTAAGTATCTGTTTGTCGTCTTAAGAAAGCAAAATCTATACTAATAATAAAGCTGGAGAGTTTGTTTGTTTGAACGCGGAAATCTCTAGAACTACCGGTCGGATTTGAAAAACTCTTTTACATTATTTTGATAGCCCAATTGTTGAGGAAGGCTACTGAAGAGGAAATGTGGTCGGAGAGACTTTTCGAAGAAGCCTAAGTAAAAAGTCATAATTCGAGGTTGGGCTCTCGCCTATTTTCCCCTCCAATATTGGACCAATTTAAAAGATATTTCATAAACAGAATAAGAAGGATATATACTGTGTCCCTTTGTTTTCCTATTGCCCTTATCCCAATTAGTTGGGGTCGGCACAGGATGTACATGTACATCTATGTCATCGTTTACTCTTATAACTATCCACACTCGAATCAAAACTCTCTTCACTTCACGACATCCTACTAAATAAAGACCAAGTCCAAAATTATCAGTGAATTATCAATGAGCAGTGGTGGCCCAGTGGTAACGGCCCCGACTTACGAGTTGTAGGTCGTGGGTTCGAACCCAGACAGGCGCTTTACTTTCTGTAAATATTTTCTTCACCACTGCTCTAACAGAATAACTCCTCAAAACGGTGGCGGTGTAGGAAAACATCGTGAGGAAACCGGCCTGTCCTAGAACCAAAAATTCGAAGACACTGGGCCCGTGGGCCCGCTTTGTAATATTTAATCTGTGCATTGAAATAATAATTATGTTTAATCTGTGTGTCAAATAAATGTCAGTTGCTAGTTGTTGCAAAAACTTTGCCGCGTTTTATTAGGTTATGGGCCCAGTGTATAGCTATATACAGTTATAGGCTGATTATGCTATGCTAAGCTAGCATTATCAGGATATCTAATTATCAAATCCATGAACAAACAACAATAAATCTCCTGAATTCCTTTCTCCCACACAATAATGGTGACTAAACTGAAAACTAGTGTGTAGCTAATTAAAAAACAAGTTGAATTGTTCGTCAGTACGTTCGTTGAGCACCTCACTCGAGACATGCAGCGAACAAAAAGGCTCCAATTATCCAAGTTGTGTATGGAGGTGTACGCTGGCTTCATTTACATAAGTTCACAACTTCAACTTAATTAACGTATTGACATTAAAGTGAACATTACACTTGGTAAGCAGATTATATGTATGGAGGATCTCGTGGCTAAAATTAAATAATAACAGCCGCACTGGTTGATCGAAGGTTAAGCTACGCTTGCCGCGGTTGGTTCGTGGATGGGTGACCATCCATTACATTTCGATTATTAGGTACAAGAAATAAAAGACTATTTCACACCTCGTTGATAAGATCCCAATAAAAATCTTCGCAGCACTCAATTTGCAAGTAGCACTATGCGCTTGAGAGAGTTAGGCATTGCACACCTGTAGCGATTTTATCAAATCGTAAAAAAACAAGCAATAATAAAAAAAAAACAAATGAATCTCATAAATATTTAAATCATGTTATTTGTCGACCAGCTATCTGCATGTCATTAAAAATAACACTAATTGAACGATCGATCAAAATTTTCCTCATTCATGAAATGGAAGATGAAATTAGCCCTGCGAGACATTGGGCCTTTAAACTTACACTATTCTGGTACTAAATCCAATTATTGACAATGAAACAGATAGAACGGACTCTCTGAAACCTCTGACAGTTGTTGGTACGTTGTGTTTCGAAGAAACTGCATCAGATGGTTTTAATTGGCTATAAAGCACATTCATATCTTATCGACATTCATACCTACTTTGTATCATAGTTACAGGATGCTTACATAAACTAGATCACAGACATGACGACACACAATAATAAAATCGCAATCGCAAAATCTGAAGTCTGCACCCCACCTTTAGCTAATGCGAAAGCCCATGGGAAGCGATTTGCTCAACCGCGATGTGAGCGATTACGAGACGGTGGTAGAACGCCACTATTACGCGGATGGGTGGACGTATACCCGTGCATTATGGTCCACCATTGTCCTCGATAACTCGGTTACAACAGACGGGTAAATTAGTCGCAAATTGTGTGGGATTATGATGTTGTATGAAAAGGTCGTTAAGTAGCTCTTTTTTGCGTAAACTCTCTTTTTTAGGGTTCCGTAATTCTGACAAGGAACCCTTATAGTTTCGTCATGTCCGTCTGTCTGTCTGTCTGTCCGAGGTTTTGCTAAGAGATCGTTAGTACTAGAAAAGCTGTAATTTTGTAGGAGTGTGTATATCAATTACGCCGACAAAATGGTAAAATAAAATTTTGAAAAATATTTTTTTTTAGGGTAGCTCCCCTACATGTGAAGTAGGGATGAATATTTTTTTCGTTATCTCATCGTGTGGGGTATCGTTAAATAGGTCTTCTAAAATGAATTGGGGATTGCTAAAATTATTTTTCGATTTAATGCTCCATTTACAAATATTAAACTTTAAAATGCAAATTTTTGTTCCAGTAGGGCGTCCCCCCCTCTAAAATCTAAACTGCTGGCTTGAAAAATCTGGAAAAATTCACGATGATAGTACATTTCATGAACTTTAAATCAAAACTATAGCGGTTAAGATAACTTTATTAGTTTAGCAGTAATAGTCGTTGAACTTGGGTGTTGGATAATTTTGTACCAAATACAAAATCCTTAGCATTAATCCTTTAAAGTGACTAAGATGAAGTAGTAGCTTATTTATAACGGGTAAAGACTTGCGTTGAAAAACAAAATATAACATAACGGGCTACTACGGAACCCTACACTGTGCGTGACCCAACACGCACTTGGCCGGTTTTTGAAATTACAGTGAACCTTTAAATGTTTCCATACTATAAAACTAAATGTATGCTACCGAATAATAAGAGCTTTATTGGATATAAATTATTACCCATTGCAGAACTCAGCTCTCTTACGAATTCGCGATTACTAAAAAAAGTGAATCGTCGTTCAAAATATTTGTACATTTAAGCATAAATAGTCGTATTATTAAAGGGCTTTAAAACCATAATCTGATAATAAAAACCTTACGACACATAGACACAAGAAAAGCAAATAACAAAACGCTTACTCAGAATTAAAAAAAAAACAAATACAAAGAACTCGCGCATTCATGTAACAAGATATCAAATGTTTACTAGGATTATGTAGATAATAAGCAGAGTACCTAATATAAAATAAAAAGAAGAACAGAAATTCTCGTGAAATACTGAACAATGTGGAGGCAGGAGCGTGGATACGAACATAAAATATAAGTATTTGAAACACGCAATGATCACCTTAGGCATTCGCGGGATAAACAATAGCAAACTATGTACAGTCAACATAACAGATAAGTAAGCAGGATCGTCAGATATAGTTGAAGTTTAGTAAGAAACCGATGGATGTTCTCGAATAAAATTTTATTTTATTAATAGAAAACAAACAGCTCATTTATCAAATTAAATTTCTGTCGACAACATCCATCGGTTTCTTACTAAACTTCAACTATATCTGACGATTCTGCATACTTATCTCTTTTGTTGACTGTACCTACGGTTGATAACATCGGCATCGTGTTCGCAGTTTCCATTAGTCAACGGTTGCGTTTTAGAGATCCGTCTGTTATAGCAGTTTTATGTGATGTTTAAAAAAATATGTTTTATTTAAAAAAATGTTATTTTGAAGTGCGTTCAATGTTTTTGCTTCCAATGTATCTGCTTTGGTGTTAACCTGTTGATAGACTTGCCATCTGCTGCAGGATTATCTAATTCTTATTTCCTTGAAGCTCAAAAAATAAGAATAATCAAGGTACTCGTAGCATACAATTTAATAACAATGTTTGTAAAGTGTTACCTGATTTGGTTATACCATTTTAATTCCGAGTCAAATTTTTAATTAATAAAAGTAGTAGTAGTAGGGATAGCATCTTACTTTTTTTCCGCTTGTAACACAAAACACTACCTAAATGCATTTGTATGTATGCGCTAAACGCATTTATAACGTCCCTCTATTTCTGTAAAATCGTTTGAAGATGACAAAGACAGGATGATGTTTTAAATGTTTTTAGCATTACACGCATTTAGTGATTTGTGGTACAAGCGGGCCTTAATTCAAAAGTCACGTAACGTATCTTTTATAGTATTCCCTATAAATCAACATTCCTACAATGCTACCTACTACATAATGTTTACGTGGTCCAAAGAAGTGGCGTGCAATGTCCGCGATTCCGCACGACAATTAATATTATATTATTACATTGCTGACACTGTCGTTTTAATGACGATAACTATTAATTTTGTTCCGGTTGTTACGATATATAAGCATTTTGAGCGATACCTGCATGTCTTAGACTTAGACGAAGTATGTTTTTAATTTTTTTCCCAGTTAAAGTTGGTATATTATTTTTGACTAAATGTTTGTAGTTAAAAAAAAAAACATACTTCGTCTAAGACATGTTTGGCTCAAAATGGTGTAAATGGTGTCAACTATCAGACCTTAAAGCTTTGCGCTCAGCTTCCAAATACCCTGTGTTTGAAGAGATAAACGATTTTCGGTACCTATAGCGGATTGATGAACTTACAAAATCAATTAAGTACAGGTTTTTGAATGAATGATTTTTAATTTTTAAAATACCTCGTTTGTCTAGTGGTCGCAAGCACTACTGCTGAGCATGAGGCCGTTGGGTTCGATCCCGGGGCAGGGAAAAGTGTTATTCGGGTTTTCCATCTGGAATTTCTCAGTAGCAGCCCGGAGCCTGAATTTTTGCTCGGTTGATGGCAACAGGCTCCTCATATGGGACTAAAACATAACTGGCGAAATGTTGGTGTTCTACAGGTACGCACGGCGACACGTCAAGCTATTTAAAACCAGTATAAGCTGACTTCTGATTGTACGAAAAACCTATACAAAGCCAGGTCAGCTAAAACTGGAAATTCATAAAATCAAAAGTGATTTATTCAAATTAGGCTGAGAATCAGCACTTTTCGAACGTCAAAATTACATAAGACAGTCCCCCAAAACGCCCGTCCTTCACCACCTCCTAGTGCTTTCGCTGGGGAGAAGAAGTGGCGAAACAAACTCCCCAGCAGAGCTTGATGTGTCGCCCTGTGCACACCTTTGCCTAACCCTTCGAGGAATACAAGCTAATCACACTAATATTACAAAGGCGAAAGTTTGTGAGTGTGTCATCATCATCATCATCATTTCAGCCGAACGACGTCCACTGCTGGACATAGGCGTCCCCCAATTTTGGGGGGGTTTGCCATAATCGCCACGCTTGGCAGGCGGGTTGGCGATCGCAGTATGGTATGATGGTGTAATGCACAGAGAACGCTGCTGCCCATTCTCCGGTCTCCCTTAGTCGCCTTTTACGACACCCACGGGAAGTATGGGGTGGTGCTGGTGCTATTCTTTAAGTCCGGCACAATGTGTGTGTGTGTGTGTATGTGTTTATATGTTTGTTACTTCTTCACGCTCAAACGACTGGACCAATTTTGATAAAATGTTGTATGCAGGTAGCTGACTCCCTGGATTAACATATAGGCTACTTTTTATCCCAATATTCTCACGGGATCGACATTTACGCGGGTAAAACCGCGGCGTACTGCTAGTGAAATAGATTTATGTTATGTAGTTTTCAAAATACAGCTACTAATTCACTGATTCTTATCAAAAGAAGTGTAAAGTAAGAAAATGGTTTTTAAAGCGACGAGGTACTAAAATAATAGCTAAAAATTGCTTTACCAGTTCCTTTGCGGCAATGCGACGACGATAATTACGAAGCTGTTAATATTACATGACTTTAAAACCGATGCATTACATGCTGAATAAACTGATATTTACCCATTTAAGTAAATATCCTACAAAAACTACAATTGACAAAGTAATTGACATTTACGAGCACAGTTTGCTAATGTAATAAATGATGTTCAGTGTAGTTGAATATAAATTGATGTCTCTAATCGTAGGACAATTATTCAATTGTGGTTTGATTGTCGTACGTATACAAACGGATATATATAATAATCGGTACCAACATAAACGATTTTTCACAGATATGCAGTTTGATTGGATATCTGAAATCTTGAAATTTATTATATCTTGAAGGCCAGGTTTGTTTTATTATCTGATATGAAATTAAAATCAGAAGCTCATGATTTTATTGTATTTATTGATATCTTATTACGAAAAAACCTGTATTTTTTAAGGTCGTGATTCGTAACACAATCTCATAATTTTATTTAACAGGTCAAGAGTGTATTAAAAACAAAATCAGAATGGCTAAGTCAGAAAGAATTCACCTACCAGAGAGAATTGGACTGAAAGAATATAATTCATGAAAACTATTAATCAACCTATAGGCCGACCTCTTAACTGAGACGTTGCCTGAGGTAGCTGCGTGGTGCGGGAGGGGGGACAGTTGTCACAAGTTGACGAATCACTGAGCTGTCGCATCACGTCACCACACCCCTCCCGCACAGCGCTACTACCTCAGACAAAGTCTCAGTTAAGCGGTCGGCCTATAGTTTTCAAAGAATGGTGAAGTCCTAACTCGGTCTATTCTGTAAAAAATCTCACCGTGAAAACACAGGTGGCAGCTTGACAGATGAAGCTGAAAACCAGCCTTTTAATATGGCCACGAAAATGTATACAAAAGATAAAGATCAAAACCTGACTCTACCTTCCTTAAAAGAAAAGAAACGCAAAAGTGACCAGTTACACGTTAGTAAGCAAGCACAATACACATTTCTATCTACATTAGCAACACAACCACATAGTATTATGTACATGTATGTACTTATCGACGGTAAACAATAACAGGGAAAAGCCTCGGTGAGAAATGGGACAGTTTTTCATGGCGTGCGAGTCACAATTATATCCACGGATATGTTTGTGGAAACTACTAGATGTGTGGATTATGTGCTAACTTAATAAACTTAAGCAGGAAAGTGAAAACTAAGGTGAACTGTTCCCATATTGCTCTATAGTTCTGAAGCTGCCATGCCCTTTTAGGGTCCTCTTCCGTGAGATACTTCACGCGTGTTCGGGTCGGTATTAATCGGCACAGCCAGACAGCAAAATCGAATATAATTAGGTAGCAATTGCTTCGAATCGGTTTTGATGTTAACAAAATACTGCCAAATCGAATGTCCCGACCCGAACAAGTGTGTACCACGCCTTTTAATCAAATCAAAATATTTTATTTCACATAAACCTACATGGACACTTATGAAACGTCAGAAGATAGGTCTGCGGTCCCAATTGGTCTTTTCCTATGGAGAAAAGCCGATAAGGAACCCACAGTTAGTCTCATAACAATAATTGGCTCTTACATTGTTTTAAAATTACAGTGTTAATAGTGTAGGCTAACAAGTATCAGTTTAGTTTTTACCCGACTGAGCCAGAAGGAGGGTTATGTTTTTTGAGTGTATGTACCTATGTATGTATATTTATTTGGCACGCTCTGTAGCCTAAACGGGTTGATCGATTTCAGCTTGAGAGGTGCCGTTAGATTCGTTTTAGTTGTGATAGTGACACTGGGTATATCAAAATTAAAAAAAAAATTAAAATGGCCTATTTTAGGCGCCATATTGTCTTCAAACAATTTTTTTTTCTCAAAGCATATCGTGTGGGGCATCAAAGTAAAGGGTTTTTAAAGGTGATTAAATACAACTGATATGGTTAAAAGTAATTCGAAGTGACAAATCGTAAAAAACACGTAGGTACCAAGAACTAAATGGTCTGCGAAATCTTTCACATTTGTAAACTAAAAATCTGGACATAAAAAAGTAATTATTAAAAAAAAATAAAAAACCCGGCTACGGTAAAAAACTGAAAAGCTAAAAACAAGCCCATTTTAAATTAAATGAAAGTTGGAAGCAGGCGGAACCCATACCATTTTTATTATATTTTCAAATTCAAAAATTAATAATTATTTATGGATATTTTTGAGTCAATTGGAAAACATATGCATTACCCAGATACGGAAATCATGTATTCTCCGAAACAGTAGTCAGAACTATATAACATAGGACATTTCGCCAGTTATATTCGAGTTCCAGATATTACCAGTTATTTTACTATCCTTGTAAGTATGTCGTTGGTGTGCCTTGCTTAATAAATAGATAATAGGGAACTGATATGGTAACACCATGCTCACATCACGTGATCACATGATGGTGTCTCATCTACCAAACCGCACTGGGCCAGCGTGGCGTGGAGTATGGCCCATTGCGTCTCATAGAGAGTAGGCCTGCGCCCCGGCAAAAAAAAATGACGTTATATGTAACAAGTGGAGGTTCTGAGTAATGTGGACGATCCATTGATTGATTGCGCTCTTGAATACAAAGGCCATCAGTAGTCCATAACTACTCACAATTAGAAGAACGATCAATAGGAGTAATTTAGCTATTACCAGACAATTTATTTATGCATAAGCAGGTCAAGTACAGTCAAGGAAAACATATGTTAAACGCCCTAAGGTTAATTTTTACTTGCACATCGTTATTTTTTCGATTACATCATCTATCTAAAGTAATATAAAGAGAAAAGATTTGATTTTTTTGTATGTTTGTTTCTCACGCTTTCACGCTAAAACGTCTGAACGGATTTGGATAAAATTTGGCACATGGGTAAACCATGACCTGGATTAGGACATAGGATACTTTGTATCCCGATATTCTCACGGGATCGAGAATTATGAGGGTGAAACCACGGGGCGCAGCTAGTTCTCAATATTTTAAATTAAAATAACAGTTCGCAAAGGTGACATGCGCCTCTGGGAAAGGAATTTATTTTAAAATTGCTTAAAATAATTATCGCTCCTTGATCGCAAACCTACTCCGCAAAAGATATCTTTATTCAGCTCATCGAAACAGCTGTCTCCATTCACGTTTTTGTTCATTTTCCCACATCAGTTTATAACAGTGTAATTAAAGAACTTCGCGTGCTTAGGATACATCTATAAAAGTTTTTTGTGTGATACTATCAACACTAATAATAAGTATTCAATGAGATTATGTAACGAGAGCATACGACATACTAACCCGAGTTCACATTAAACAGGATGTGAACTCAAAGGAGACTTCGTGTCTGGGTGAATATTGTACAATAAATCACTTTTTCACTTCTCATACTCTAGAAGTTCGTCTTTATGTTGTACGTCGGCAACATAAAGTTGCTTTTTATGTTCTAGTGCATAAAGTTTTTTTTTTTCTAAAAGTAAGATAATCAGCCCAAACAGCCACCACAGGCACAATAAAACGTCGCAGATGAACGTAATTATTTTATTTCATTTGCTTTAATCTATATCACTTCCTTGTTTTCAATATTACCGCCTCGAGCATAACGATCAACATAGCACACATGTATCATAATGTACTATTATGTCTGTTTCATTTTCTCGGAATCGAAGGGAAAAGCAGAGTGTCTAAACATATAAATCGGGCATAAACGAACCATTTTACCCCTCAACTTAACTTTAAGTTTTTGTCTTTGAGAAAATATATTTATTAATTAATTGTCCTAGATAAGTTTATTATTTTGTTGCCTACTTTACTTTTTTTTTAATATTTAAAAAAGCCAAGCATTTCGCCGGCGTATTTTATAATTTTCTGACATATTTTTGATCGATGGTACCTATAATCTATGGATCGGTGAAAGGATCTTTTATCGCGATAGTTATATATTAATCAACAGTGCAGCATTCCATATTCGACAAAAATACAAATCGGCCCGGACAATTTTTGGATTTAAAATCACATATTGGGAAAGAAGCATTACTACCGGCTACTCAATAAAGTAACCCAGTTTCCCCGATCGCCTATAATTACCCTGCCTATGAATAAACAAAGGCTCTCTCTAGGATTCCCAATACATAGAGTGTTGTAACGGACATAAATCACACACACACGTAGACATGACACTAACATAGAAAGCCTAATTTTGTCGATATCCAACTGGAGTCATCGTTGTCATCATAGATAACATAAACTTATTATCACGCGGGTAATTCCCAGGGAAGGGCTAGGCAGATGTGTACCTTAAGGGGCTTACAGGACATAAACACAAAAAAACGCAAGTTTTAGAAACAATAAAAGTATATGATCGCCTACAGTAAACAAAATCAGAAAAATATATGATATTCTTCAGGATATATGCTAGGTAGATAGTGTGTTGAAAACAAAATACAACTATTCGTACTTGATATGATAGAAAAAATCATTAAGGCACCTCTAAAAACTTTATTTTTACAATAAGAACCATACTAATATACATACAATCATTATGATTTTTTGTCAGATTATTCTACAAGCAACATATTAAAATACGTATTCTAATTTTTTCGTCCAAACAAATATTTTTATCTCAATATTCCCACAGGATCGACATTTACGCGGGTGAAACCGCGGGGCGCAGCTAGTCATAGATAATCCTGCACTTATCCCAATTTATTTGAAGTCAGCGCAGCTTGGCGTATCTGTGTGTATGATCGAAAACACTAGTTGAATGGGTGAACGTTTCTTGCACCGGCCCTGGAGCAAGCCATGGTCCGGGGCGAGAGGGAGTGGGAGGCAGTCGCCTCCTTCTGCGAAGCAGTCATGCTAACGAAGGAGGTGGCGGGACGGTTCAGGGAGAGAGCCTCCCGTCTCAGCTGCGGGGGACGCCCCCGGCGTCGGGAGCCGCGCGACGACTCCCGGCCACCGTAGGCGCGGGCCTGCGGGCGGAGAGTAATGGGTAGCTCACCGTCCGATCAGGACCAGGCCGGTGCCGGACGGCGCGTACGTGTTCCACGCGCGCCTCAAAGAGATGTCAGCATCGAGGAGGGGCCCCCTTAGGGCCGAAGCCTGCCGGGTCAGCGGGATTGTCCGAAAGGGTTACCGCTGGCCCGGAACATAAAGGACTAAGGAAGGAACTGGGTTTTAGTCAGCAAGGGTCTGACACTCCCTTCTGCTCCACCCATAGCGGGAGGAGTCATTTGATGATTTCCCATCCACAAAAAAAAAAGCGTTTCTTGCACTTATACATAAACATCGAAAAGCACATGTAGCCATCTATAAGTATCGATTGTAATGCGAATACCTGACAGTATGGAGATGATATAAATCACGTGTTCGTGTAGTAGACAATAATCGTAAGCCCATAAAGCCATTCCTCTTCGCGCGTCGATGGCAATCTAGATAGAGTCAGCCCCGAATTTGGCTACAAGTTTGGGAGCTTCAGCAGCGTCCATTAGTTCCTGTAACGTGCAGATAACAGGACACGCTGGACACGATATTAACTGTCCCATTGTCTGTGGAACCATAATGCCATTGATCAAATGAATGATGATGAGAACCAGTTCTCATTTCTCAATTAAGTTATAAATAGATTCATAACAATCCAATTATAGTCACATTTCTGTCAGCGTCATCCAGGTAAATTGATTCACAATATGCACTATGCAGCAAATAAAGCGATTTGCTGCAAACCTGTATTACGGACATCAGCTGTCGGTAGTTAGCTTTCCTTCGCTTACGCTACAATGACTCGATGTAGGAAACAAGAGAAGGCCTACTGCAGAAAACGTGCAACTTTGATCGACCGATTTATCGACATGGATTATTTAGCCAAATGTACCTGAATCATGATTTTAAGGAGACGGATAACAGATTACTGCAGCCTATGTTCTGGACATAAGGCGCTTGTCACCTTGTGTGCCAGAAGACTTTCTGCCAATTACCTCATGGTCAATAAATTGATGTAGCACAGCTTCAAGGCATAGCATGAATGAGAGTAAGAATTATATGACTAATGAGTTTATAAACCATTCCTTCCTCTATTTAACCATTACAGTTAACATGCACACTTTGGTACCTACCTAATGGAAAACCCGATCTTACAGCCCAAGACACGAAGCAAGTTTGTTGCCTATGGCATACTATAAAGTTGAAGAAACAATTATATAAACTTGCATCATCTAAGCACTGTTTACACGGCGCAACTTTCATTGTAGCTTCAACTTATGGCACCCTATTCCACAGGCAATGAAATCGCTCCGTGTCCGTGGCTATAAGTTTTTTTTATTGGTGTTTCCTAGGTATAGTCACGTGTAGTAGTCGCCCAGTCTAAGAATCGATCTTCTGCATTATTCGACGCAATGTGACCGCTAACTAAATGACAAATTGTTTCCTGCGCGAGAACAACGGTCCGCGGTTTTTAGCTCCCTTGCAGTTGATTATGATTGGTTGAACACGATTGTTGATGTACAGTTGAAAGCGAGGTAATAAGCCGAGTTAATGATTATTTGATGAAAACATGGGATCTGATATGATTTGCTTGTGTATTTGCATCGTTTATTGCTGCCGCGTGCCTTGTCATATGCACACGTGAGGACCTAATGACGGTGTCAGTAGGTACGAGTAAATGGAATTCGCGTTGCTGTTTTTGGCGAAACATACGAGTATTTACCTATCAAATTACTATAAAGCCACAGGCTTCGCTCGTGTGGATGTCAGAAATTGTTAAACGGGAACGTGCTAGCGGGACAAAAAGTAGCCTATGTCCCATGTATGTATGTCTTAGGTGGCCTATGTGTGTGTGTGTGTGTGTCATTAAACGGATTTCGATAAAAGGCAAGGAGATGGATGGCATCCTGAGAAAGGTCTCAGGATGCTATCTCCTTGCCTTTCATCAAAATCCGTTTAATTGTTTTGGCGTCAAAAGTTTTAAATAGAGTTACTTTCGAATTTATAATATTACTAGCTGCGCCCCGCGGTTTCACCAGCGTAAATGTCGATCCCGTGGCTGGGAATATCGGGATAAAAAGTAGCCTATATTAATCCAGGGTGTTAGCTACCTCCATACAAAATTTTATCAAAATTGTTCCAGCCGTTTGAGCGTGAAGAAGTAACAAACATATAAACACACACACTCACAAACTTTCGCCTTTATAATATTAGTAGGATTAGCTGGATAGGTTCCATCAAAACTGGAAGGAGGACACGCGGGCTCGCGAAAGGTGGAAGGAGTGGAGAGAGGCAAATGCCTCTCTCCACTCCTTCCACCTTTCGCCAGAAAGAGCTAATTTTGAAGCTAATTTTTGAAGCTTTTTGAAGCAAATTTTTTTTCTTCTAACCTAACCTGTCCCACTCCTGGGCCTGCCCGCGACTTTGTCCGCGTTAAATATCTTGTTCCCTTGACCCACCCGCGTTATCACTTCGATATAGAGAGAATGGATGTATGCATCTGGATTTTTGTAATCGACATATTAAGAAGAAAGTTATTGCCGTATTGTCTAGTTGGAGACTATCGAAAAGTTAACGTAATCGTTTTTGTTCACGTTTCTCGAGGTCGTCTGTTCAATAGGACACCGCACTGTATTTAATTTGATTTAAGTATACAATTTACAAGACCCAATTTATGCCAAAGTAGTTAATCAAAATAATAATATCTACTACCTACCAAGAATGTTAAAGCAACGCCTACCTGCAGAGTTAATTGTCTATTACCCACCTATTATGTACCGACTCGATGAAGATAAAAATAATCAAGAAAATAATATTATCTCATCATAATCAGCCTAAAATGTTCCCACTCCTGGAACACAGGCCTTCTTTCAGCGAAAGGAAGTGGGCCGTAATCTACCATGCGGATCCAGCGGGGGTTGTTAGATGTCACGCTTCGAATTTTTGGTCTCGGACATGCCGGTTTCCTTACTATAGAATAGAATAGAAAACTCTTTATTATGTGTGCACCATATAAATTACAGACATAAATAGAGCTGTTTTGCATTAAAACAAAACAGTTATTATGTTATGAAAAACACATAGCATTGGGTGAAGAAGCAATCTAAAATTTAGTATATAAATGCCTTAATAATCATAAAAAACGTACCTCGTAGTTCTTGTCTTTGTTACCTGTGGTTCTTTTCCAAGGCAGAAGTCGGGCCATCCTTGGCCACAGCTGTCATTTTCAAATGTCATTCATAGAAGTCTTCAAAACTCAACAGCAAGCACATTGCTCCAATGCTATGTGTTTTTCATAACATAATAACTGTTTTGTTTTAATGCAAAACAGCTCTATTATGTTTCCTTCCAAACACATAGCATTGGGTGAAGACCTGTTTGATATCTGCTGGTGAAAGAACACCCGAAGGATGTAGACGCTATTTGAATTATATATTAAATGAAATTAATGAATATTTCTGTATGTACTTATTCATTAAATTTTGAAACCGAAAATTAAAGGTTTTCAATTTCTTGATTCTAAAAAATTCAAAAATTAACAAATCTTCCATAAAATGTTATATATTGTTAACAATTTGCCTTATATAGGGTGAACATAAAATATAAAGCTATAATGATAATTTAAAATCAATGAGATCTAAATTGAATTAAAATAATAATTGGATCACTCATAAGATCCTATCCTTAATTAATCAAAAGTACAAATATTTTTGAATCTCAAACTTTATAAAGATGTGGGAAAACAAACTCAATGTTTATTAACACAACAAAGTCAAAATCCCATTGGAACTGAAATTTATTTAGGACCTTTTATATTACTATGGTTTATAGATTAATCCTCGCATGTAAATGAAGTATAATTCTATTCATTTACCAATTAAATTGACTTAAAATATGAAAATATCATTTAAACAAACATATTTAAATATTTTCATTGAGAATTGAAAATTCTCATATGATACAGTCCATATCTTCGTCCCCCTTCACCGAGAGGAGACCTTTGTCTCATCAGTTGGAACATTATAGGCTGATCATTCTAAGTACTCTTGAGGGATAGCCCTCTCCTTAACTACTTTACAGAAGTAATCATTCTGTAAGCTTAGTGGTTCTTCCAGTTAGATTTTTTCTGATGAACTAATCACCAGTCAGCCTCCCGAAGGCTACCACAGACCTCTTCTGACTTCATGGAGGCTCCTCTAACATAGTTTGTTTAGAAATCTTTTGAGCAAGTTTAGACACACCTGTTATTGTAAACCAAAATCAACAATGATTATGGTAGCTTTTAAGTAAATTCTTTGTCAGTGTCTTTAAGCCAAATCTTGGGCGCACTTTGCTTAGTTACCCTACTTTTAACATCTCTTGCATACTGACAATTTGTATTGTAAGTATTGTACTCATGTTTGAGCAAACAAATGATTGTCTTATCTTATTTAACATTTAAAAGTTGTGGGATGTCTTACAATATTAGAGTATGGAAATCTCTGCTAATCAAGGGGTAATTCTCTATTACATACGGGTGACTTTCTAAATGGACAAGAAACTGTCTAGATGTCATGCAATCTACACTATGAGTCATTCACCTCTGAATACGAGCTTTATAAATAATTATTGTGGATCTTCAACTACATTTGAGCAAGTCCCTTACTCATCTACCAAATACTGCCCCTTCTAACCTGACTGCCCTCCCCCCCCCAAATTTTCCAAGCTAGGAGTTGCAGCTTGTCAGGTCTAAGAGGTTCTTACTTAGTTCTTGTATGGGTAGGTACTGGCTCTCTGAGACCTCTTGTCTCCAAGTAAGGGAGCCAGGCACACCGGATCCAGTATGGAGGGATTTATACATAGTACGTCCCTGCCCCTTTTCCGAGTTCAAATGACTGAGCACTCGGTCTTAAATTGGGTGAAGAGAAACACCCAGCTAGTCAAAACTGTCACTTCTGAACAGAATGCATCGCAGAAGCTTGCCAAGCCATCATTTGAGTCTCCTGTGATGTAATGTCGCACAGCGGCCGACTTATCTGACGCGAAAAGGTCTACATCGGAGACGCCCCACTTTGAAAACATGGCCTCCGAGGCCTGGGGCCTAGAGCAACAGGCGCCAATCCGGCTGGTCTGTTCCTAGATAAGCGGTCGGCTAAGCCGTTATTATACCTTTAACCTCCCCGGGAGATAAACCGCTGACAGAGTAATTCTAGTGTTCAGCTAATCTGCTAACTTCGTCATTTTGTAAGTTAGGTTCAGGATCACTAGGGATGTATGTACCCTTGTTCGTTTATCCTAAGTTTGCGACAAATGGTCTGTTGACGGATTGAGCTAGAATACAGCACTCTGAAGACTGGCTTTGGCTGATTATTACTGCGTATATGGCAAACATCTCTCAAGTTAGAGTGCCACTTTTTTCTGGTTTGGTCAAGTTCCTGGCAAGAGTAGAATATTAGAATATTCTTTATTATGTACACCATACAAACTACAGATATAAGTGTAGAATGTTTTACATAGGGTGACTCAATGGGCGGTCTTATCACTAAAAGCGATATTTTAAAGACCTCTTTTGGATGGATATAGTAGCCCTTTGGGCTCCTTACCCTTCCTCCACGGCATGTGTGGACAGGAAGTGGGTTATCCATATATAAAGGAACTGAGCTGTGGTCTCTCAACAGCCACTGGCCACCACATTAACTCTTGACAAACCAGTGGAGCAACCTTTTTTCATTAGTCTTGGTCTGGTCTTCTCAAATATTTTTTGATGACAAGCATTCCAATAAAAGGATAGCAAAATTTTGCTTTTTGAACTTGTCTCAGAGAACAAAATCTCTTTATTAGGAGCATTGATAATATTATCTTCCTTTCTACCTTGCCTGCAGGCTGCAGGCAGGCTGTGATTGCTATCAGTGTTCCATAAAAGGCCTGGATAATTCTAACTCCTGATTGAGATTTAGAATTAGCTTTGGAAATTCATTTGTCACCCAAGCTTTGTTAAGACCCACAGTCTCCGAGACAGCTTTTGCTAGTGAGCCAGCAAAAAATTATCTCAACTAAATAAAATAGATATTGCAGATTAAATTGTTACATGCAAACACCACAGGGTTGCAAATTGTCTGCCACTTAGTTGGCTAATGCTACAATTGTCCCGGGAACTGAAGAAAAGCCAAAAGGGGTGTGTTGTCAATTCCCATATTTCTCTTGGTTCTAAAAGACTCTCCGGAGTCGTTGGTGTGAACTATGGCATGAACAGCTTCCCTTCATTAATACATAATTACTTCCGTTTAACTTTTTAGTAATACCGGAGTGTAAACAATAGGCTATTTGATTATAATATCATAATCTTAGATATCCGCATAGATTAATATGATTGGTTTAATAGAGATTTGCATTAATTATATTAACTAAAGATACTTACTTGTATCTCAAAATAGAAATGTTTTGAATATAAATGTCTTCCAGATTTGACTTCCTGTTATGATTTTCAGTATGAAACGGAAACAGGTTTGCAGTCTTTCATTCCCAAGCTTTCGACATGGTTCTTTAGACAGCCTGAATCTTGCCTCTAGTGTGTATCTTGGCCTAGTTATGTTAGATATGATCCTCATTTATCATGTTTCTTTTTATTATTTTTTTAATAAAATAACTATTTTCTTATATTAACCAATTTTAAATTATTTATTGCCAATTTTAAATTGTGAAGTGGATGTATTTGCTCCACTGCAAATATAATAAATATCTAAATGATAGAGGACACTTTGATGAATGCCAAAAAGATCCTGATGGTCCTGTTCCTGACCATACACTATAAGATTTCCTTAAATATTACAAAATACAGCAAAAAATATACAGTATAGCATAATAAGTTATAAGTAGTTATAACCTTGTTTAAATATTTAACATTTCTTATTAGTTATAAAACTTATGTAATTTTTAATTATTCATCTTAATGTTCTAATTGCACATTAGAGTTAGAGGTCCTGAACCTCTTCAATGTAAGTAACAACTGCATACTGCGTGAGAGCAATGAACTAAGTAATTACACTCCTGGATAGGAGTGTACTGACTACCTCCAAAAGGGGTAGGATACAATCCTAGTGAGTAGGTTGCTGCTCAATTAACAAATGTCTGTAGAACTACTTAAGCAGCTAGCTCCTTTTCTCTAGACCCACATATTAGAGATCCCAGCCACACCTCCTTCCGCGGGGGCTAAAAATTGTTTTTATTTTTGTTTCGTGGCCTATGTACTCACTCTCAGTGTGTCGAACACATAGGGTAGGTGAGCATACATGTAAGGTTTACTTATAATGGATTGCTTTTCATGGTGGAATGTCAAAGAAAAGCCACCGCTTGCTTAGCTCCTCAAGACATTCAGTATTTGCTTTAGGAATTACTACCTAATCATCATATTTTTACACTGAAATCCCTTTCCATAACTTGTAATATTCTTTAAACACAAAAGGGTTGTATACAAAACAACACTGCACTTCTGTCTGAAGTACCTACCTAGATACTAGCAAGAAACAGATTAGAAATTTGTTGATAGTATTTTTGATTAAGGTTAGTGATATAATGTGTCTTAATAACAGATATTCAGCACTTACTTGGCTTACTGGCTACTAATTCAATTATCAAATGCGTAGGTCGGACTTACAGGAAATCGTTTCGATCTCTTTGCCTTGTCGTTCGGCGGTGGGAAAAGGGGTGTCTCAATCCTCCGAGGATGACGAGAGTTTTTCCCCACTATTGCGCTTAGGAGAATCACTCAGGGTCGCTACACACGGTTCCTCGAAGTAACCGGTGACCACGTATCTATAATTTGAACCTTCAATCTCCGTTTCGTCATTTCGCTGACTAACGATCAGCGCAACACTATATATCACTTACCACAATCACTATTATTCACTTTCTTTAAAGTTATACCTGAATATTTTCTAATTTTCTATGAAAATTAACGAGAGAAAATTTTTTCCGTACGTTGGCGGCAAAAATTTTAGACGCTATGAATGACATTTGAAAATGACAGCTGTGGCCAAGGATGGCCCGACTTCTGCCTTGGAAAAGAACCACAGGTAACAAAGACAAGAACTACGAGGTACGTTTTTTATGATTATTAAGGCATTTATATACTAAATTTTAGATTGCTTCTTCACCCAATGCTATGTGTTTGGAAGGAAACATAATATAGAAATTTTACAAAGGGTGACACCATGACACACGATGTTTTCCTTTACTGTTTATAAAGCAGTGCTGGTGAAGTAATTTACACAAAGTAAAGCCTGTCTGGGTTCGAACCTACGACCTACAACTCGGTAAGTCGCGGCCGGTACCACTGGAGCACTACTGCTCAATATTATCTACTCCAGATTAAAAAAGTGTAAAACTAAAATTCTAAAGTTCTTATTACTTACCACAAATAGAAACACGCTGAAATATCAATAAAAATATTTTGTAATCAAATATTTTCGTGGGTGTGAATACCGGTATAAACTGCAAGATAAAACAAATTAATTGGTCAACAGTAAAAGGTGGGTTGAGGTCGTTTAACTTGATTTGTAAATAAATGCAGGTGTTCAGCAATCTATTCCAAACAACTCCCTTGTTATAAGATGAATTCTGTTTGCAAAATATTTGGACAACTTCATCAAGATGCAGTATTTATAGTCCGCACAAAAACCTGCGTAGCAGCAATTTACGCAGTTCTACGAAAATATCCCGAAATTAATGTTGCAGTTGCCATAAAAATGGGAGCTGGGAGCTCGTAGCGCGTAGCACCGCAGCGCTTGCCTACGCGCATGGAAGAGGGGTATTTATTAATGACTCGACTCAGAACGACTACAGAACTTAGCGATGGAAAGTTTAAAACCCTCATCAAACGTGTCCTTATCAAAAAAGCATATTACAAGATTAAAGACTACGTTGAAGACAAGGTAGTCTGGCAATAATTCCTTCTGCACGTGTGGCTTCCCTGGCTTCTCATTAACGGCATAACTATGTAAATGTCTATTAACTGCTCTCAAATTACGCTGTTTAATTATTTTTTTTTACATTTTTTTTGACATAATTTCTTTATTATTTGACATTATATACTTTTTGACATAATTTCTTTATTATTTGACATTATATACAGACAATTGAAATTTTTCACCTCTTTATTAGTGGTTTTAATGGGAATCATAACAATTGGTTTTAGTAGGTTTTTATTATTATTTTTCTTTTTTTATTATTTATCAACAAAATAAGATTCTATCCTTTTGATAGAATCTTATTTTGTAAATGTGAGGACTTTGTAGGCCTTATAGACTTTAGATCTGTAAACCATTTTCTATTTTATCAAGTACTTGGTACTTGTTGACAGGCCTGCGCTGTCCTCCCATACCTACTGTAATCTGGAACATTGTAATTCAACAACATTGTAAAAGCCAATTATTTTTAAAAAGAGTAACCATGGAGTTTCTTGCCGGTTCTTCTCCATAGGAAACGACAAATTGGAACCGTGCACCTAGCTTCTGACGTTTCATAAGTGCCCATGTAGGTTTATGTGAAATAAAACATTTTGATTTTGATTTTTTGATTTTGAACTCAGACGGCTAGCCTATTTTTTGGCCAAAGAATCAGCATTGCCATACAACGTGGCAATGCTGCCAGCCTCTTGGGCACTTTTCCTGTTGACAGCGATGCTGATAAATTTTTTGATGCCCGTTGATTACTTTTCCTCCTTTATACATACTTGTACATATTGACTGTTTGGTTTTAAATTATGTAAATATATATATTATTAACTCTTTTGATCATCATCATCATTTCAGCCGAAAGACGTCCACTGCTGGACATAGGCCTCCCCCAAAAGGGGGTTTGCCATAATCGTCACGCTTGGCAGGCGGGTTGGTGATCGTAGTATGGTATGGTGGTGGAATGCATAGAGAACGCTGCTGCCCATTCTCCGGTACGCCCCTTAGTCGCCTTTTACGACACCCACGAGAAGTATGAGGTAACTCTTTTGATATTTTAAAGGAAATATTATCATGAAAAAACGTTTAATAAGAATAAGGATTGGGTAGGGATATCCAAAAATATCAAAAAAAATCTCATACTTCGAGTATACTGTGTTTTATCGATTGTAATTACCCAGTAGCAAATTACCGACTTATCTTTAGTTGTCTTATCTTTTAAGGGATTCCAATAAAAATTTAAATCGTTTTATTTCGATAAATGATAGCATTCATCACGTTGTGATTTAACAGCGATGGATATAATCGTCGAATACGTGACGAATTTTGCTGCCGAATATTAGGTATAAATATATGACTATCGTATTTATTGCAATTTTACAAATCGCAAGAAAACCGACATCTTTTCTCAGCCACGATTCCTAAAACTCTATCTAATGAATAAATCTACTTTGTCACAAAGTATAATCAAGAAAATTAATTATTTACCAAATTGACTACCGACATATATTGTCCGTATATTCACATAACAACTCTCATTCTGATAGCTGCATGATATGGCTATAACTCGGCAAAATGACGACGTGTGCCAATTTGATAAATCATTAATTTCACTGACTGTATCAATCTCAAGATCAAGCCATCACAATCAACATCTCAACTCGAGAAATGATTACTAACTCACCTATTGATCAGCCTGCCTGGATAAGACTTCCTGAAAACCTAGGATAAGATGACCTACCCCATTCATGTTTAAATAAGCACAAACTAAGGTAGGTAGTTACTACTGTTCCATGAATTATTTCTGTACGTATATAAATTATATTATATGTATATTAAAAATTATAATTATATTATATGAATTGTTTTATCCGCAAATAATAATTATAGAGGCGATTTCATTCAACAATGCTGGGTATTTCCGATGCTATAAAAACTTAATCGAATCTCCGTAATATAGGCACGTAATACTATAATTATTATAGTAATTATATAAGGCCAAGTAATTGTTAAATGCAATCAATCCGTCTATAGAAAGAAGACATGAAAAAATATAATTGAATTTCCGTACAAGTTTATAACAATGAGAACTTAATTAAATATGACAGCCTTGCGCTAATTTATCATACCGTCATCAGGAGTAATTAAAACTAAATATAAACTAATCCTTCGACGACTTAATTGTTCGTCAAATTGGACAAATTAACCCTATTTTACAAAATACTATGATAATAACTAAATTGATGTTTAATCAGTTGATAAGTGGGAATTGTTATTTAAATTAGTTTGAAGTAACTGTTTCTTAACCAATTAAAAACTCAGTTTGTAAAAACTAAAATTGCATTTTCTGTTCATGAAATTGGCACTTGAATGACCAAATGACACTTTGCCGACCCGGGAACCGAACCCAGGATCATGCTCAGCTGTAGCGCTTTTGACCACTTGCGTTATTGAATTAGTGATACTAGTGTTGTTAAGCTACAAAGTGTTTTGGATTGTTCCAGAGATTTGTACTAAATCTATGGTTTTCGCTGTCAAGAAGAGGTGGGGAGACGACCTAGACGCGTACCGTAATGTTTTTATCGAAGTCGATCTAGGAAAGGATCGTCATCATCATTTCAGCCGAAAGACGTCCACTGCTGGACATAGGCCTCTCCCAAGCACCTCCACTTCGACAGGTTGTGCACTTCTCACAAAAAAAAAAAGGAAAAGAAACCTGGAAGGATTTGGGAGAGGCCTGTGCTAAGCAGTAGGTCAGTGTAATCAAAATAAAATAGATAATGGATCTCTTTAAATAACGTAGGTACCTAATAAAATGTAGTGCAACCTTCATACCTTATCAAAATCAATACCAACGTGTTTTTGTAATCACTACTCGTTTAATAATAATTAACCGGTAGAATTTGTAGTGAATGTGATTTTGTCACCAGCCTTGATATTAGATATGACCCTATATTTGTGCATCAAGGCAAGCCGGATGCACAAATACCAGTCTAAGCAAAATTAAAATTAAAAAGTCAAATTATGTATGGCTACCAGAAATAACATTGAAGTAAACCACCTTTCACTATGATTTATAATGTTTCACACTAAGCTATACAGGATGAATTTTTCAAATGCACGTGGAGGGCCAAATCCGAAACTATGAGGAATAGCGAAAAGTACTCAAAGGAGTCGCCTGCTCGATTTTGATGAAAACTAAAACTGCATCATTGGATTTTTGAAACATCAATATTTCTAGCCAGGAATCGAACCCGTTGTTTTTGATAAAAAAAAAACATACACTGTATTATTACACCACTCTATAGTGTCCTTAATAAGGATCAAATTCTGGGAAGTAGTGACATACGGGAAACTAAAGAAAATAGCTAATTTGTAACAAAATACTTATTTTTATTTTCAATATCAACAAGTTCGATTCCTGGCTAGAAATATTGATATTTCAAAATCCAATGTACAGTTTTAGTTTTCATCAAAATCGAGCCCGCGACTCCTTTGAGTACTTTTCGCTATTCCTCATAGTTTCGGATTTAGCCATCCACGCCCACTTGGAAAATTCAGCCTTTATACAAGATGAAATTGAAAACTTGCGCCAAATCGAAGAGTTGCAGTTACGTAATCTTTATAAATTGTCATTTCCCAAATCTAAATTCTTGAAAAAAATTGTGTAGTCATCATCTTAGATACTTAGTGCAAACTAAGTTATTGCCTTCAATTAGACACGAGTTATAGTCGTACCAGTTTTTTATATTATCGAAGAAAAAAATAAAATTAAAGTAGACATCAATTTTAGCGCGCGCCCAATAAGCAATCCATTCATCGCAGAGTTCACAACATGAAGCAAGTTGGCAACGCGTTGCACTAGTGTTATTTACCTAATTTTGACCGTTCGTTCCTACGACAAAAGGGCGCGCGACGACGTTGCCAAATCGCTTGCCTACGCGCATACAGCATCCCTTTCCTTAATGACATGCTCTAAATTTTTTTATAACACATTGAATTGAATATTTTAATTTGGCGCACCTATTAAATTCCATCCTTTGTTTATATTATTACAACCTACTCTTCATTTGAAATTACAAACCTTTTTTATAGTCCGTTCAACCGATTTTGACTTCTATTCCGTATGGCATTAAAAGCAAAAAAGTGGTTACAATACCAACTATTTACTACAGCTGCCATTTGTCATGCTACCAACGCAATAGAAGTCAAAATCGGTTGAACGGACAGTACAAAAGGTTTATTTAAATGTCTAATCTTATTCCAAATGGACTTTAGGTTACATATTTTTTATAAAAACAAATATTTTATTCGATGTCATACCCGACGATTATGTTAAGAACTGACATTTACGGCATTTGTAAATATGCTCGATCATAATTATGTAAGATATGAGACGGGTGAATTTAAGAGGTATCGCATTACCCAGTAACTGGGTTGTGGAGGTCAGATAGGCAGTCGCTCCAAGTAAAATACTGGTGTTCAGCTGCATCCGGTTAGACTGGAAACCGACCCCAACATAGGTGGGAACAGGCTAAGCAGATGATGATGAGACGGGTCGATTTTCGAATATTAGATTAAGAATGTCTATCTACAATGGTAATCTGCTTGGTGATCCAAAAGTCAAGGGAATAAGGGTAACGCATACGAGCCACCGGCCACAACCACGGCACTGCACCGGTCCGGTGGCTGTCGTTTCGGGATATTCCTCGAAACGCACCAACTTGGAAACGCACCAAATGAAACGACTAACGATATTATTTATTATGAATTCTTCATGCTCTTCTTTATGTTTCATTGTTGATGCATATCGAGGAATAAATATATTATAGGTACTTTTTTTTTCGAGGAATACATTAGGTGCGTTTCAAAGTTGGTGCGTTTCGAGGAGTACCCCGTCGTTTCTTGCTAAGTTGTTGAGTACTGCTGTAGTGGCCGCCATAGACCACGCACGTGCGAAGAATCCATACAAAATGTATGAAAAAGCATATGAACTGCTTATCGCTAGGCTAGCCTTAGTGTATCAATTCCCAAACATTTGAAAAACTAGTACTTAATAATCTTTGATGGCAGAAAAGCCTTAATTAAAATCATTTATGGCTCAACGCATTCAAAAAGTAATTACAAAATAATATGCCATAGCGCCAACAACAACTAAATCAAAGTTAATCAAATCTTGAAGCGAAAAATCACAAAACGAAATGAAACAAGAAGACGCATAACACTTTAATTAGAGTTACATAAATTACATTAGTTTATCACGATTTTAAGTGCAATCATTGGCACAAGTGCTTACAAAATGCACTTGCTTCATTCCTATTACGCATTTACGCAATGCACTAAAGTTTTATTAATCGCTACTTTTAATCAAATTGTTAACCAGCTTTAAATGTTAATAGAATTTGCTCAAATTCGCCAATCGTTTGTTAAGTTAGAATGGAATGGGACTGACTGCGATTGGCATAACTTGTGTAATAGACGGTACTTGTTGCACTGACAGGTGGCACAGATGTTAAGCGAAAAATTATCATTGAATATCTAATCAACGTTCGCGACCTATTTGATAAAAATGTTAACAAATATGAATTAATGGAAAAATAACTTTAATTCCTACACAATAAAGTTCAGTTTACGGTACAACTGCAAACATTTTTATATAGTGCTAGTCTGAAATCAACTTAATCGCCATTGAAATAAAGTTGATATTTGTTTAACTTGAAATAGGCTGGGGGTGTGCAGCACTGCACACTTTTACTATACCTAAATTTGTATAACATCACGCTTGTATTCCAAGAAGGGTTAGGCAGAGGTCTACCTATAGTACCCACAGATTTCGCCAGTTATGTTTTAGTCCCATGTGATGAGTAAGGGGCGACCCTAAGGAAGGAAGGGAAGGAAGAAGCGAAGGAACACGGGTGGGTTTTAGTAAGTAAGAGTCTGACACTCCCTTCCGCTCCACCCAGAGTGGGAGGATTCATTTGATGATTTCCCATCCGCAAAAAAAAAAAAAAGGGGCGACCCTATTGCCATCAATCGGCTACAAATCTAGACTCTAGGGTGCTACTAAGAAATACCAGATGGAAAAACTTAATAACACTTTGCCCGACCCCGGAAACGAAACCAGGACCTTGTGCTGAGCAGTAGCGCTTGTGGCCACTGGACAACGAGGCAGCGTACCTACATGTATTACAGGTACAAAAGGTTTTCAAATTTTAATATACGAGGTGGTAGTAATATGTCTCCTTTACAACACATCATCTGCCTAGGCGTTTCCAAACTATGTTGGAGTCGGCTTCCAGTCTAACCGGATGCATCTGACTTTTACTGACTAAAACCCACCCGTGTTCTTTAAGTTGCTTATGCCAGGGGCCACGGTATCTCTTTCGAACAACCCGCGACCCTGGCAGGCATCGGCCCTAGCGGACCCGATCAGTTAGCACTGACATCTCTAATAAGTGCATCCTGAATCTTGAAAAATATTTAGAAGACAAAGATTACACAAATATCGCCAGACTTCAAACTGAAACCAGAAATCAAAATACAAGACGAAAGTGAACACTGGATATCGTCTCCAAGAAAACGATGCAATAAAGTTGGCTTAGCTTTAAAAAACAGTAGCACTCCAGTACTTCGCAATGAAACCCGAAGCAGGTTAGCATCTGAATAGCCGAGCAGAGAGCGTTTCCTTGTCCCTCCTCGCATGAGATAGCGACGTGCGAAATTAAAACCTCTCACCGTTTAGTCTAAGAAAAAGTATTTAAATGAAATGTATTGAGAAACTCGCTGGCGGAAATGAGGTTCTTTCAGCGCCACCTCATTCCCACTTTTTGAGTGACTGTTTTAAAAGTCCAAGCGCACTTTTTTAAAGATTTTCTTTACGTGTTTCTCTTTTATGCTGGGTTCGCGCTTGACTCCTAATTTGACTTCAAACAACTAATGTAATGAATGGATTGCAATTTACTGGCAACTGACGACCGATGCAATTTGTAGTTCTTATCGATAATCTTGGAATTTATGTTTAAATTAATTACTTTTTCTTGTTTAAATTCGTTTTATTATTATTCATTTATTTTTGACCTGTTTCGTTGGTCTAGTGGTTGCAAGTGCTACTGCTGAGCATGTCCTGGGTTCGATTCCCGGGCCGGACAAAGTGTTATTGCCTTTTTCCCATCTGGAATTTCTCAGAAACCGCCTGAAGTGTAAAGTGCCCGGTTAATGGCAATGTACTCGCCCCCTATTATATGGGAATTAAACATAACTGACACAGACACTGATACTGACTGGCGGAGGACAGGGTGCTGTAGCGCAGTCTGGGAGAGGCCTATGTCCAGCAGTGGACTGCGATAAGCTGAGTTGATTGATTTTTGAAACATAACTGGCGAAAAGTCAGTGTAATAAACACGCCTTCAAGGAGTACAGGCGTGATATTACGCGATTTACAAAAATTAAATATAAAAAAAACATTAACAAAGACATTATTTTGTAAGAAAGACAGTTGTAGATTTAGACAAAGAAGCTCATTGTTCCTAACCTAAACCTTTTATGTCCCTACGCTCATGGCAGTAACATAATTCTTATTGCCATGCTGGACGTCCAAATATTGATTACAATATCCTAATATCCAAGTATGCCATGCTGCTAGAGACATCCGGATATTGATTTCAATATCCGGATGTCTCAAGCGAAATATAAACTTGTTGTACCCTCCATTATCTCTTAACAAAAACATAACTACCGTCATCAATTCATAATAGGTACAGACGCCAGAACATGGAGCTACCCGAAACTGCCAAATTTTCCAAATCAACTTTGAACCTTATACTTTAGCGATAAAGTTGAAAATCTAGTAAAGAAATTTGAAAGATTGTAGTAGCTTGATGTGCCGTCTGTACATCCTGACGCGTACCTGTTTGTGTCGATTTGTGCGTAACTAAACTAGAACAAGATCAGAGGGGGCAATATGAATGGATGACATTGGCTGGACGATTACACAATGGTGTACACCGAACTCGAGCATTCAGTTACTGTGACAAAAGTGATTGTTACATCAAAGCCGAATTTGTTAGCGGAGCACAAGCCTTCGTATTATTTTGACATCTCTCTTATTGACAATGTCAAGTGTCATAGTATTCGAAACAGTGTTTACGCTAATTCTATTCATGGTTTTACGAAGATAGGTTTATGTCATAGACCTTAGGAAACTTTATTACTTCATGGAATTCCAATGCGTACCTACCTTCATCTTCGTTTCGAATATAATTCGTTTTAAAATTATATCTCGATCGAATCCGTTTACTTGATTTGAAGTTAAACTTATGCATAGGGTTCGCAATACAGCGATTGGAATAGTGCCCTGCATTTGCCAAATGACTGGCGTTAGGGCGTCCTTATCACATGGGACCCTCACCGAACCTGGTTGTTTGCGATTAGGTAACATACTGAATGTCCACTTAAACGTCTTGTCTCGCCAAGTTCCTATCGTCAAACTAACGTATCGTTTACCAATGACAGAATTAGGCACACCTAATTCTTTAGGCTTTATTGAAAACAACAGTTTTGTTTTTCTTTATTGAAAACAAACAATTGAAAACAACCGTGCCTCGGACAGCATGTTAAGCCGCTGGTCCCAGCTGTCATTCGTGGATCTTTGACAGTCGTTACGGTAAATCAAAAGCCCGAAAGTCTGACAACCAGTCTTACCGAGTAACTGGGTTTTGGAGATCAGATACTCTGTCGCTCCATGTAAAATACTGGTATTCAGCTGCGTCTGGTTAGACTGGAAGCCGACCCCAACGTAGTTGGGAAAAGGCTAGGCAGGTGATGATGAAAACAACAGAAAGCTTAACTGTTGTTTTTAATAAATAGTCTTAAAAGGGCTCCCGCAAACTGGCGCGTCGCTATGGTGCGACGTGATTCTGGTAGAACGATTTCCATCAAGTTTTCATAGAAATTGTTCTACTAGAGAACTTGCAGATGTCACACGACAGGCTCTTTCTGCTATGGAGGCTTCATTAATTAGTTATACACTAGCAGCTGATAATTTTTAACCGACTTCAAAAAGGAGGAGGTTCTCAATTCCACTGTATTTTTTTTGTATGTATGTTACGCAATATCTCCAGAAATTGTAAATCGATTGCAATTTTTTTTTTTTATGGATGGATTATGTTTTAGGGGTGGTCCCATATAAATTTTATTAACTTTGCTTGGTTATTTTTTGAGTTAGCTTCAATAATACGTATTTTTACCCGACTGCGTCAGAAGGAGGGTTATGTTTTTCGAGTGTATGTATGTATGTATATATCTTTGGCACGCTCTGTAGCCTAAACGGCTTGATCGATTTCAGATTGAGAGGTGCCCTTAGATTCGTCTTAATTGTGAGAGTGACACTGGGTATATCAAAATTGAAAAAAAATTAAAATGGCCGATTTTTGGCGCAATATGTCTTCTTTTTCTCGAAACCTATCGAGTGGGGTATTAAAATAAAGGGTTTTAAAAGGTGATTACAAAAATATATATAACTTATATGGTTAAAAGTAACTCGAAGTAACAAATCGTAAAAACAAGTACCAGAAACTAAATCGTTTGCGAAATCTTTCACATTTGTAAACTAAAAAGCTGGAAATAAAAAAAGTAATTTAAAAAATAAAAGACAAGCCCATTTTAAATTAAATAAAAGTTGGAAACAGGCGGGACCCATACCATTTTTATCATATTTTCAAATTCAAATGGGTCCCGCCTGCTTCCAACTTTTATTTAATTTAAAATGGGCTTGTTTGTAGCTTTTCAGTTTCGCAGTCGGGTTTTTTTTATTTTTTAAATAACTTTTTTAATTTCCACTTAGTTTAAATTGATGATGTTATAATAACTTCCTGTCACTGATATTTACATAGGAATTAGTGTTATACGAATTTGTGCAGAGTAAGTAAGTACAACTTAAAAGTTAAAAATAAAAACTTTTTTAGAAGTTTCAGGTTCAGTTTCTTGGGCAATTATCAGCAATCCCACGTGTAGGTAGATTATAAACTAACCACATCCAATAGTTCAGCGAGTTAATTAAAACCTCTTTGCGATGAGTAGCTCTTAATGAATTAAGTCGCGATTGCCAACAATGAGCCGTGTTAATTTTTAACACGGCCAAAGGTAATTTGATTAGGTTTTTCCTCCGACTGGTGAAATTACTTTCATGTCGAGCTGTATTAGTTTCGCGTTAGGAATTGAGATTAATCAGAGAATATTAAGCCGAGTTGTGTTGTTTTAATTAATAAGCTAAGAGTTTGTGTAAGAATCTAATGAGTTAGGTACGTGATGTAATTCATTAGATTATAGATAATCATATTTTAGTCTGAACGAAACGTTGAAGGAAAATATCGTGTGGAAACCGGCATGTCCTAGAACCAAAAATTCGAAGACATGTGATATCTACCAACCCGCACTGGGCCTACATGGTAGATTACAACCCACTCCCTCTCACAGTGAGGAGGCTTGTGTCCAAGCAGTGGATTACGCTACATTTTACTATATGGCCGCTTGTATACGTCCGTTTTTCGTCCGGTGTCCGTTGCGCCGAGGGGAGGCGGCGTTGCATCCGGCGTAACTTTTTCGCCGGACCTGTGTCCGATGCATGTGCACATATTCATTATAAACCATACACCACCGCGAATCCGGCGAAAAAAAACGGTCCGTTGTCCGGTGACAAAAACGGATGTATACAAGCGGGCTATGGATACAATTAATCTAAATATATAAAACTCAAAGGTGACTGACTGACATAGTGATCTATCAACGCACAGCCCAAACCACTGGAGGGATCGGGCTGAAATTTGGCATGCACGTAGATGTTATGACGTAGGCATCCGCTAAGAAAGGATTTTGATAAATTCTACCCCCAAGAGGATAAAATAGGGGATGAAAGTTTGTGTAAAACTTTGTCAATTTTAAACCGATCGGGCTGAGACTTTGCATGCATATAGCTACTATGACGTAGGCATCCCCTAAGAAAGGATTTTGATAAATTCAACCCCCATGGGGATAAAATAAGGGATGATGGCGGATGTAAATATATTAGTTTTTTTAAATAATACTTAACGCGAGCGAAGCCGCGGGCAAAAGCTAGTTCATAGATACAATTCATCAGAAAAAAATAAGGTTAGTTGAATGATATTAAGAAATAGGAAAGCGATATGTGTAAGAATCTAATGAATTACGTGATGTAATTCTTTAGATCATGATTATAGAGCTTTCTACTCTAACCCATAGATACGACTAATTCAATTTAAAATATAAAAAAAATGTTAATCCGGGACCAATGTGACTTTTTTAATTCATAATATGAAAGTACTTTCTGAGTTAATCTTGGACATTATAACACAGGAAAAACATCGTGGGACAACTTGGACTTATCTATATATAATTCTTCTGTACGTGTGTTTGTCACCTAACTCCTCCTAAACGGCTGGACCGATTTGGATGAAATTTTGTGTGTATATTTCAATGGGTTCCTGGAGTGTTTTGAAAACACAAAAGTATACTTCTTTATCAATCTTGTATTGCAAATTTGCAAACCACCAACTAGTCTTAACCTTTTGAACGCCACGGTCGGGTATAGACGACAAACGAAAACGTGCCCAACACGCCACGGTCGTCTACAGCCGACAAGAAAACGACATTTTTTAAGTACAAAATAAATATACTAAATGAAGTGTTCTGTGTTTCTTTTTCCTATTATTTAAAACTACATTAATGATATATTGTAAAATGGCACAAAGATACTCGTATATCCATTAGTTACATTTGACTAGTAAAAACAATCATCAAAAATTGCTAATCGAAATCCGTAAAAAAGTGTTCTTCCTCACGCCACAGTCGGCAAGACACGACAGCTAGTAATGGGTAAGTAAGGTAAATTATATTTAAAATCTATAAAATATTTTACAAAAAGTAGCATAAAATACTGCGATAATATTTTTTTAAATAACAATTATTCATATCTGAATATTCCTGAAATATGAATATTAAATTAAATTGTGGTCTGTAGTAACAAATTCATAATTAATATCTATCGATCGATAGTTTTCTGTCCACTCTCGCACATCCCTACGCAACAGCGCATAAACAGTAACCTGGTACGCCACAGTCGGGAAGACACGTCAAGCAGTGACGTCATTAGCGCTACGGGAGACTGTTAGTGATTTCCTTCATTATTTTAACCGGTGGTAATAATAGTAACAGAATTATTACTGTGCGAGTGAATGAAATTGATTATAAACATGGCTAGCAGTCAAAATATGACTACTGTAGAACTCCTTCGTATATTAGGAAGTGTGGAAGAGTATGATGAATTCTCTGAAGATAGAGTGCCAGCAGCGAAGCGTTCAGTAACGTACGTCAATTTACTGAACCTGTGGGCCTAAAAAGGCCACTTTGGAGAATCTTAAAGGATAACATTATGAATTCTATTATGGCGAAGACAGTCCGTGTTTTTCTTTTTTTGCTGCACTACGTAGGTATAATCAAAGAGATTTGGATTGGATTTGGATTGGATTGATTGGTATTTCAGCACCGACAAAAAAAATGACTGAAAAATGCTTCACCACTGGGATTTGATACGATTAACTTAACAGTTAACTGTGAATTATGTTATACTTTTACGATTCAGCCAAAGTGGCCTTTTTAGGCCCCCTGATAAGAAAAGTGCGACAGCAGAAGGACTTATATGACATAAGTTTTCCGAGTTATGTAGTCAGACTAATTAAAAGTGAATTGATTAAATTGTTGTTAAATACTATATGATTATTATTTATTATGTCCCACAATGATATGACATTGTGGGACATAATAAATAATACTACTCGCAAGCGAGGAAGTTTGCAAAGGTCGTGCCCGCCCGCCATGCCAGAGTCGGGTCTTCCCGACAGCGGCTACCGTCACGAACGAGATTAGTGATGTACCTTATTATTATTTATTTTATTCGTTTTTAGTTTTAATGTCTGCTTTTACGTTGTTTAGATTTTTGTAACTTCTGTTTGATGTTAGTATGACACGAAATAGGGTCAAATTAAAAAAAAGAATGATGTTACGAGTAATAATTTATTTAAAAAATATGGGTTTAAAGCAATGACTAATTGATTATTGATAACTTATCGATAAGATGTTGGAATCCCTACATTTTTTGTAGGTATTTGCGCTGAATTTGTAGCTTGGCGTGGGAGGTACGCCGATGCGTTTACGCTCTGGCGGTCAGGTCAACCAATGATATATAAACGTCATTGGTCATAACATAAAATATTTTCTTCAAAATAAAAATAGTTTTAGGTAAAATATTCAAACTGAACGCTAGTTTCTGGTATAGGTATTAATTTTTATTTTTTCAGCACACTTTTTTTTTATCCCCGCACCCCCAACCTCAACCCTCCCTTAGCCTTTACCATGCCTACCATACCACTCTACCTAAGTAGGCAATGTTTGGAATTTGTGTCTAAAATGTCCGGACTTTTATTGAAATGTCAGGTCTTTTCTTTCCAAATGGTAACTCTACCTCCGTGTCTCGGAAAGCACGTTAAGCCGTTGGTCCTGACTGTCATTCCTGGATCTTTGACAGTCGTTACGGGTAGAGACAACCAGTCTTACCAAGGGGTATAGTATTACCTAGTAACTGGGTTGTGGAAGTCAGATAGGCAGTTGCTCCATGAAAAATACTCCATCCGGCCCCCGGTATCTGCATCCGGTTAGACTGGAAGCCAACCCCAACATAGTTGAGAAAATGCTAGGCAGATGGTGTAACGCAATCAAAATGTTTACTTGCCTATAAATCAAAGGGGTTTGACCGAGACAGTCCCTATTAGATCGCAATTTGAAAGAGTCAATTGGTGACCCCGTTTGATCTTTTTACACTAGATAGTAGCTACAAGTAAAACGTACAACATTGGTTGTACGTCATAGAGTCGTCAGTCGTAGAGTGGTGATAAATATGTAACAAATCTATTGAGATTTGTTACATATTTATCACCACTCTACGACTTACGAGTGGTAGGTTATAGGTTCGAACCCAGACAGACGTTTTATTTTGTATAAATAATTTTTTCACCACTCCTCTCAAAACGCTGAAGGAAAACTTCGGGAGGAAACCGACATGTCCTAGAACCAAACATTCGAAGACATGACTGTGACATCTACCAATTTGCACTAGGTGGTGGATTATGGCCCACTCCTTCTCTTCGATAGGAGGCCTGTGTTCCAGCAGTGAGAACATTATAGGCTGATTATGACCACTCATGTAATATTATTTTCAACACACTTGCTTGTAAAGTGGTTCTTATTGAACCGCTTTTAGGTCCATAATGCAGTGTATTAAAAACGCGTGCTTTTTCTTTACTTTAATCCACATGTGCTTTATTTCCACAGATAACTATTTACTAGTCGGAGATGCGCGCTTATTCACTTTTTTTTTAATAGTCTGTATTTGTCCTTGGGTCCCAAAATTAACTAATATTTATTTACCTTAAGGTGAATGCGCATGGACCTCGGACAATTTAAGGTGAATGGGCAGTGGTCTACCACTGCGCATTCACCCCAAATTGTCCGAAAAAACCTAAGAAAATTTGAATATCGCGGTATACCGCGAAATTCATACTTTCTTAGGATTTTTGCAATTTTCAGGTCAGCGTCAGGCTTGCATCTTGATCAAAATATGATTCGCGACTCTAACAGGTACCTACATCTTTACAGAATTATAATCATTCGAATCATTAATACATCTTTCTTATGGAAAAGTTCTTAGGGAAAAAATCTAACTAGAAAGATTCTATTCTAATTCTACTAACTATTCTAATGACTATAATTCTGTAAATACATATACAGAGCGTTAGGTTAAACGAGGGACACACTTTGAGGGGAGCCAGCACTCATGAAAATGAGCAACTTCCACTATGGGGCCGAACCTGATATCGCAAAAAAAAAACAGCCGTTAGTACATTTTGACGAGCTATGCGAACATAAGTGTAGGAAACGGCCGATTCTTTTTCGCGACTTCAGGGTTAATCCCATATTAAAAGTCGCTCATTTTCATGAGTACCAACTCCCCCCAAAGCACGTCCCTCGTTTAACCCAACGCTCTGTATATTATAGTCGCGAATCATATTTGACCAAGATGCAACCCGACACTGACCTGCAAATTACAAAAAACGTAAGAAAATTTTAATTATCCACCTAAAATTGTCCGTGGTCCCTACCCGAAACCAAACGGAAAAGACCCTGACTGGTGTTCTATCATTGCGGATTCTCACTGAATTAATGTAGGTATATTTCTCTATGCCAATAGTACTTTCTAATTCCATACTAACTAAACATCAATTGTTTTTTTTTTTTTACAATTGTTTTTACATGCTCTGTGGTCAGTGCTTTTATTTACACTTGCGCGCGCATTGCTAGTGCTGGCTATGCGGAAAGACAAAACCAGCGCGCCATTTTCCATACAAGTTAATATTTAACAATACAAGTCTGTTTTTTTCCTCGCAAGTGTGTTGAAAAACGTTGTATGAAACGCGTGTTCATCGATCATTAGACTCTCGGCTTTCTTATCGCACTCGCCTGCGGCTCGCGCGAATAATACCGCCTCGAGCATAATGATCAACATAGCACACATGTATTATAATGTACTATTGTGGCTAATTAATTACAGCTCAGATCGATCAGGTTAAGCTACGCTTGTCGCAGTTGGCCCGTGGATGGGTGGGTGGTGGCTGTTGGTCCCGACTGCCATTCCTGGATCTTTGATAGTCGTTACGGGTCGTCAGAAGCCCGAAGTATGTCAACCTGTCTTACCAAGGGGTATCGTATTACTTAGTAACTGGGTTTTGGAGGTCAGATAGGCAGTCGCTCCATGTCGAATACTGATATTCAGCTGCATCTGGTTAGACAAGAAACCGACCCCAACATAGTTGGGAAAAGGCTAGGCAGATTTATGTTACTCTGTAGTAATTTAAAACCAAAACGGCGATCTGTTTCGGTTAGGACATCTATTTTTAAAGGCAAATAGTATTGCGTGTAAAGTCTAAAATTAGCAGCTGTGTATAATTAGCCGGGCAGTATTTATAGTTAGATGTTGTTTCAAAATATTATGTTGTAACTTGTAAGTCAAACATATTTAATGTTGTGTATTTAGTTCTTCACGAAGTAAACATATTCAAAATTGTGTACCGGAAGCCAACTTACAGTTAAGTTAAATGCAAAAAGTTAACAAATTGTTAACCGAGTGTTGTTGGGTGTTTCCATCTGGAATTAGTACTAGCAGTATTATAGGCTCGCCCTCTGTTACTGGAACTGTGTTGGAACTTAAACCTAACTATGGAAAAAAAAAAAAGGTTGTTTGTTACAGAAAAGCATTCACAAAATTAATATTTCTAAACAAAAGGTTCATTAATCGCAGTACTTGGTGATACCTACTGGTTCCCAAACTAAGCTATCGCTTGTATTTTGGGACACAGCGTTCAGCCGTGGATAGTGTTACTATTTGGTGTCTTTAGGTACATTTGTTGTGAATGTGAATAATTTATTTTATTTAAATGAAATGTAAATGTAGGTACTGTAGAAATGTGACCTGTCTGTGAGTGAGTGTGGTGTGCGCCTATTTTGTGCTTACATGCAACCTCCGCGAGTCAGTTAAAGGTACTTGACAAGAAATACGAGACAAACATTAACTTGAGTAATTCATCAACTCGTCCTACATGCCTACGGCCCATTTAGGACGACTTGCAGAAAATCAAAAAAACTTACTATCAAAATGAGAAAAGGTACAGACGCCAGCACATCTAGCTACTACAATCTGTCAAATTTCTTCAATAGGTTTTCAACTTTATGGCTATAGCATAAGGTTCAAAGTTGATTGGGAAAATTTGACAGTTTCGGGTAGCTTGATGTGCTGGCGTCTGTAAAATCAGTAGCAAAAGTGTTACTGTGGAAATAATAAAAAAAGAATTTGTTACAAAATATTTAATAATCTATGAATAAAACGAAAGTAAAAACTAAAAATTCTCAAAAAAATATTGTTATATCTCGTCTTGCTAACTATACCAAACGTTGATAAAGTTTAAAGTTCCATACAAAAAAAAAACATGAAACGACTTGCGAGAGACATTATAATTATATGTAATTTATTTTGATTTTCTGCAAGTCGTCCTAAATGGGCCGTAGGCATGTACGACGAGTTGATGAGTTACTCAGTTTAAGATTAGAAGACAGTAGGCGTCAGATTTGCCTGACAAGCTAAAGGAAAAATATGTAAAACACGTAGAATGATTTCTAGGAATAATTACTGAACATACGTGATAAACCGCTGTTTAATTGATTTCTTCCGGTAACAAATTCGTGGTAGCAGATTGACTAAAGTCTAAATTAAAGCAATATTTTGTACCAGATGAGGATGAGGGGCTCGTGGCTAACTAATAACAGCCGCACGCGTCGATAGATCAGGTAAAGCTACGCTTGCCGCGGTTGATCCGTGGATGGGTCAGCACGTTAACGTGCTACGTCCCGGCTGTCATTCGCGGATCTTTGATAGTCCTTACGCTCATCAGACGGTTACGGTCGTCAGAGGCCCGAAAGTCGAGTCCAAGGGTATACCCAGTAACTGGGTTTGTGGAGGTCAGATAGGCAATCGCTCCATGTAAAATACTGATATTCAGCTGCATCCGGTTAGACTGGAAGCCGACCCTAACATAGGTAGGATGCTAGGCAGATGATGATGTTGCGCCAGATGAATAAAACCGGAACTGTTCAAGATGCGACGGACATATTCATTTAGTAGGAAATACCCAATAAACAATTACTTAATGCATGTGTTTTCACTTACAATCTGAAACCATATCTACGTTCCTTATCATAATTCCTTCGCCTCATGTCCTTGGTCTAAAACAAAGATGGACTAGCATCAGTCCGTGTGTTGCATCGCAATTACATTCAGATGTTTGCTGTCCACAAGTATGTCAGACGGCTAATAAGCCGAGTAGTCACCAGCGGGCGTGCAACGCATTCAAATGTACACTAGTTTCACGGATGCGCACATGTGAAACGATCTTTATCAATGTCACGGCAAAGAATTTTGGTTGAATGGCCCAAATATAACCTTAACCTCGGAATACAGATGATGGTATTGTCATCAATTTGCTGTAGAATGTTCTCGAAGATCTATGTAGTGTGTTCATACCGATCACAGAAGAAAAAATGTACATAACAGTTGCCAATCATGCCTTACGAATTGTTATGGGTAATAAAACGAAATCCGACATATTTAGGTACCTTATAGCGTAGTCAAACAAGACCAGGGCTTGAAATACCGATGTTTTTGGAAACCGATAACATTGGCCTTTGTGAGATACCGGTACCAGAGAAGTATCTGTACTATTAGTATTTCTAATCAATATCGGTACTGTACACCAGTACAGTACAAACATAACAAAACGGTTTGTTATGTATTTTTGTGGTGTAAAGTAAAATTAATATAAATAAATAAAACTTACTTAAATTAACTATCGAAAAATAACTTCACGGTGGCAACAGTACGAGGTTCCTCGTACAAATATGAGATTTGTGGTACGCGCCGGGTACTTGAATTTAGCACAGTTACCCAACCGGAACCGGTACCCCGGTACCGAAATTGCAAGAACCACTAAATACCGATTCAGAACCCGTACTTTTGGTACCGGTTCCTAGCCCTGAACAAGACTAATTTAATTTAAAGTCCCTGTTATCGGCATAGACGCAACTCTGGGAACTAAAAAGGAAGGAGCATAGCATGTAATTAGATATGTGGACTCACCTACATATTGACTCACCTACGAGGGGCCCGTGGCTAAATAATAACAGCCGCACAGGACGATCGATCAGGTTAATCTACGCTTGCCGCTGTTGATCTGTGGATAGGTGATCTTTACATACCGTCCGTGCCTCGGAAAGCACCTTAATCTGTTGGTCCCGACTGCCATTCCTGGATCTTTGGCAGTCGTTACGGTAGTCAGAAGCCCGAAAGTCTGACAACCAGTCTTACCAAGGGGTATCGTATTACCCAGTAACTGGGTTGTGGAGGTCAAATAGGCAGTCGCTCCATGTAAAATACTGGTATTCAGCTGTATCCGGTTAGACTGGAAGCCGACCGCAACGAAAAGGCTAGGCTGATGATGATGTGGACATTATGATGATGTGTCTACGTTACATGGAAGTCGGCTATTCAGTTTACTAACAAAGATTCTGAGGAAGCAGATCTTTTAATAAACAAGAAGCGGTGACATTTAACCTTTTAAAAGGTCATTATTTTAATTTTAATGTCTCATTCATTAAATTCAAACTTGCAAATATTTTGTGCAACATAACATGACATCACGCCGGTATTTCCCAAAAGGGTTGGGTAGAGATGTACATTGTAGGAATGTACATATAATACCTTATTTTTTTGGGTTGGGATTATAAACAAATAACTTCTCCCGCTCTGGGCGGAGCGGGAGGCATGTCAGACTTTTACTGACTACAACCCACCCGTGTTCCTTCAATTGCTTATGCCAGGGGCCTCGGTAACTCTATTGAACAACCCGACTCTGGCAGGCATTGGCTCTAGCGGACCCCATCAGTCAGTGCTGCATTTCTTTCAGGTGCGTGTGGAACAAAACGCGCCGTCGCCGTCGACCCCCTGGTCCTTACCGGATTGAGAGCTACCCATTGCTCGCCGTTACCTAAAGTACCTACAAATTTCGCAAGTTATATTTATTTTGTCCACATCTGTGTATTTTAGCGACAAACACATATGCCGGTAACTTTTATTTAGTTATTGATTAATAAAATCATGTATCTACCATTGTTGGTACACAAGTTGGACTCAATGCCGCAAGGTCTGTGCTTTTCCAAAAGGGTACCTGCAGATAACTACCGTCCAAATCTGGGCCTGACCATGTTCGTCAAATTGATACAGGTGAAAGAATATTGTTATAGTTTTGTAGGAAAAAAAAATCTGAGCACATAATTATTGTCAGAAATACCTGTTATGAGATCTAACTAATTTATTTTCAAAACTTTTGAACCTTCTAAATGGGTCGCGCCCGTTTGGTAACGCTACCGTTTGGTAACGCTACCGTTTGGTAACGCTACCGTTTGGTAACTCTACCGTTTGGTAATGCTACCTATAGCGGTGTATCGCATGCACCTGATACAGTCAGTATGTTAAGCATAATTTTAAAGGAATGTTAATATTTGTTTGAAATGAAATAAATACGCTAATAATGTCGCACCAGGGAAGATACTTTCTTTTAAATGAAGGGCGGGGTAACACGCTAACAGTGCAATGGCTTTCATTGTGACAGTTCAAAAACATTCATTGCGTTATTTACCTACTTTGCTGAGCAGATTTTTTTTCGAACATAAGAAGCAATATCCTTCAAAATAATTCAGACTGTGATTGAAAGTGTAATTCGCAATTAGAGTGCCGGTGCAAGGCTAAGCGCGCACTGCAAATTTTAATTGTTACTATAAATAATCGCTAATCTGTCGACAATACTAATATACTAGAGTTCCGCACACTGCGGAAATAAATCGCTTGAGAATTCGCTTTAAATTTTTTTGTGTTTGCGATTTTATAACTAAATCCCAACGATTAAAATCGTAGTGCGCGCTTAGCCTAAAACAAGTTATCTATAGGTATCCACAGGAAAACTATGCAGGTATTTATGTTCATCTTTACACGTACTGACTGTTACTTTCAAGAACCTAAGGAAAGTGTAAGCTATTAGGTCATACGTGTTCCGCCGCTTGTCCGTTGTTTACCATCGTCGGCGCAAAAGTTGGGACATTGTGAACTAAGAATCACCATTAGCAGAATCGGGTTAATTAGCTATAGATACAGAAGTTCTGGGGTTCGGTCAAGGTTTACTTAACCTTATTTTTGAAGTGAAAACTTCTTTACTCGGGTTGGGCATTTTTGAGATGGGAAAAACCATTGAACTCACGACACTGTTACCGTAAGCGACACCTCTGTTTTACGTTTTGGCCATTATAAAGACATCAACGCGCGGTAGATTTTCTTTGGGAAGAATGACCTTCAAACATATTTATAAAATTACTTTGATTTTTCAATTTTTCACTTCTGCCGATATTCCTAGAGTGCCACTGTTTTTTTCATTACCTAGGTATTTTTTCTTCTCTAACGCCAAAGGTAAGCTCATCTCACAATACTCCAGAAAGTTTTAGCTATTTCTTTTATCATTTAATCAAGTCGGCAACGGTAGAGTTCCCGTTGATTTAATTGGAAAAATCATTAGAATATACAAGACATACTAAATGACATTTTAACGACAAATTGTGGTCTGAATTCAATGCGTTATGGAAACTTTTAAACAAGTTACATTATTCCAAAAACCACACCATTATTGCGGTATGAATCAACAAGGTATGTCATCCCAACATTGGACTAACAGAACATAACATAACATCACCTCTGCTATGGGGATTAGCAGAGGTGAAACTGTAGTACCCATGTACAGACGTGGCTCACATCAAGCTACCCGAAACTGTCAAATCAAATTTTCCCAATCAACTTTGAACCTTATGCTTTAGCGACAAAGTTGAAAATCTATTAAAGAAATTTGACAGATTGTAGTAGCTTGATGTGCTGGCGTGCGTCTGTACTTACACCGGGCACAAATCCAGACTCCGGGCTACTACTGAAAAAAAACCCAATAACACTTTTCCCGACCCAGGAATCAAACTTAGGAACTCATGCTCAGATGTAGCAAAGCGACCACTAGACCAACGAGGCCACAAGAAATGTGTCTATATGTCTATACTATTTATCTATGGGAATGTTTCAAAAGCATTACTACAAGAATCGTGCCCGGACAGTCCATACAAGTGTTAGCTACGGTTTTATAAAGCAATGCATTCATTACTACGTACTTTTGTGCGTATAACAACATCGGGACAGAACGGCTATTCTCCTAGCCCCGTTCATTCGTTTTATTATGAAACACGTCCGGAACAAATTCTTTGAATTTTAACTATTAAACTTTGAAAGAGTTCTGGTATCTGGTAAACCGCACATTTTTTCGCACTAATTTGAGAATATTGTACGTGTTATAAACATAAACTGAATATAATAGACAGAATAAAACAGAATATTCGCGTCTAAAATGCGTGTCTTGCCAATTGTGTGTCTTTAGATACACACCTATTTTGCACCCACCGTGTCTGATTTTGGCGATAAAATAAGTTGAAAATATGCTGTACCTACATCAAGTATGTATAGCATAATTTCAACTTAAAACAGTACTTACATCATATAGGCTACATGGTGTACTGTTAGAAGCACCACGCCTGTAATCCCCAAAAGTTCAGGCAGAGATGTACTCTATAGTACCTAAAGACGTCAGCACATCAAGCTACCCGAAACTGTCAAATTTCCGCAATCAACTTTGAACCTTATGCTTTTGCGATAAAGTTGAAAACCTATTAAAGAAATTTGACAAAATGTAGTAGCTGGCGTCTATACATCGACATTTCTCCAGTTACATTTAAATCCCATGTAATATGGAGCGAATCTATTGCCATCAACCGGTCTTCAATCCAGACTGTTACTGAGAAATTCCTGATGGAAAAACTCAATAACACTTTACCCAACCTAGGAATCGAAACCAGGACTTCAAGCTCAGCAATATAGAAAAAAAGAAAGAAAGAAAATACATTTATTTAGCTCAGACTAAAAGACACAATACACCAGCACCCTAATTGCGTAACACACTATTACTCTCAATTTGAATCATTTTGAAGCATATTTCTAATCCATTGCTCCATATGTTCTAAAAATGTGTCTGCTCAATAATGCAAGTAACGCAGTGGAAGTTGTTGAACTGACAAAATGAAACCCATCGCTACTGATAGTTTATTACGCAATAACGCTGCAGATAGATAATAGTCGTACATCTGATAAAAATAAAAATCAAAAGTGCAAAGTCCGATGTCAGAAATTAGCAGGAATGTGTGCCTCACGGCTGCGCCAAAAAGGCACAGTTCAGCAAAAATGCCAGAAAACTAATGCCTGACGCTGGTTTTCAACTGGACCTGATGTGTGAGGTGACGAATGTAAATCAGTTTTATACTGCAACATGACGTGTGTTTGCATAATTAAATAAATAAATAAAAATAAATTTGTGTCACATAAAAACAATATTGAGTAACATTGCAAAAATATACTGTTACAACATGACATAACAACACGCCTGTATACCCTGAAGGGTTAGACCATAGGTTCTCAACGTAGGCAATAACGCCCCCTTGAGGGTGTTTGAGACTTTCAGGGGGTAGAAGACACAGAGAAAATTATATATCCTAGCTGTATCAGATTCGCGACAGATGGTAGGTAAGTAAAAAAAAAACGTGGGCTGTGGACAAGGATGAGAGAGAACCTATGGGTTAGACAAAGGGTAAACCCACATATACTTTTATATACCTCTTTGTCCACAACATTTCAATATTCATAATATTCGAATATTACTGTTTGCAAAATACGACCTCCTCATAAAAACTGTAATAAAGAAATGCTCGTAAGAGTCATCAGTTCACTATTAACTGAACATAAACCAATGGCTGCTCCATTCGTCGATACGTATCATAAAGTTTTATGTAGTAAGGTTGCATTTACTTTGAATCAGGTCACCACTGACCATTAATAGGTTGCAGTTTCTTTGTTCGTTGTCACCATGATTTACGTCTATGGCATTCCCTATAATGATTATAGGTCTATCAGAATCTCATGGTAAAAAAAAACTTTGTGGTTTTCATACATTTGACATTGCCAATGTTGTCAAATGTATGAAAACCACAAAGTTTTTTTGTTTTTTTTTTGCCATGAAATTCTGGTAGACCTATACCTTGCCCTACAGTCAAACTTCAAAAAGTTTCTACTCATAGGTGTACTTAAGGCCTACGCAGACCGGGACGGCATGGCAAGGGATTTAAATTTTCACTAATGGACATTCAAACGTATCGATATAGAAATACGACATAAACTGCTTTAAAATGGTGCCGTGGCATAGAAAGGGATTTGATTGCATGGCATTGAAAGACGCGCCACGGGCTTCCGCGGCGGGATGCCGTGGCGTCCTGCGGAAGGCAACGGCATGCCTAGGACTCCGGCGCTCGTTGAGACTACCGCGGGGTGAGACGGCGAGGGTAGAGAAGCGGGGAAGCCGCTGGAATGCCGCGGTATCTAAGCGGCTAGTGTGCGCTGACTGACGGCAAAATCCCTTGCCATGCCATCCCGGTCTGCGTAGGCCTTTATAGTGAATATGCGCGAGCTCCATAGTTCTAATCAGTAAGAGATGACACAACTCTCCACCAGCCCCAGGGTGGAAGTTATCACTAAGAATTCCAAAGGAGAAAAAAATTGAAATAAGTACTCATTATGTACTTAAATTGAAACTCAATCTATGATCCCCTAAGTTCTGCAATTTATTATGTGTACAATAAAGTGCATTCTATCTATGTTAAGTCTTGGGAGGCCTTTAGTGTGGGAGTGTGGTTTAGTGTGTTGCTACGTGTGTATATGTGTACGATACTCTTGCGCCATCCCATCTTCCTGGCTCGGCATGCTGTGCTGGCGCTGCTGCTGCGGCTGCGGAAAGCCTCTAGCGGCGAAAATATAATAACCTCATCGGAAATTATATTTCGAGCCGTTTGGGGTTGAAACCCTCGGGCCGTGGGGTCCGAGTGCTCATGGTCTTTTTAAAGAAATTTCGAAACGGCTGGTTGACACTTCCCGTGATCCAAGGGCTGGCTTTTACCTAGACCAGAGGCTAAGCATCGCCATACAACGTGGTAATGCCGCCAGTCTCTTGGGTACATTACCAGTCGACAGCGATGCGGATGAGTTTTTCGACGCTATTTTCTAGTTTCTTTTTTATAGTTTTAGTTAAGTTAGAATTTAATTTTGTTATTTTTACCTGTCTGTTCCGATTTTTTGTTAAGTCTTGTATATCTATTTATAATAAATAGTATAAACAAAGTCGCCTTTCGTGTATATCTGTGTGACAGCTTAAATCTTCTAAACTACTCAATGGATTTCAATGCGATTTTTACCATCATTTAGACAATTTAATCCGAAAGGTACGTGTATAAAAGATTGATATTAAACTTAAATATAATAAATAAAAACCGTGTGAAGCAGGGGCGGGTCACTAGTTACCTACCTTATAAAACGAAGAAAGAGTTGAGAGGCCTGTGATTTTATAAGTGCGCGGGATTGCTTTGATCAAAATGATCATGCCGATAGAAGTGGACGTGTTTGTGCATTCAATAAACAGATGTCGGACTAATGATGATGACTGGCACTGCGCTATCGTAAGTCGAATCAACAATTAATGACGTTGTACCTACCTAACTTCTATTTCATGTATCATTAAATATTTATTTTTCCTATGGACACGCAAAATTAAACGATGTAATTGGTTGCTGTTATTATTAGTCAGCAGATATGTTGGTAGCTACAGAAAAAAAATGTTTACTTGTAAAAAGGTACAAAATTCATACCAGCACCACAATTCGTCGCTCGCATGACTATAAAGGCTCTTTCAAACAGGCGCGACACGCGATAAAATCGGGCGCGACACAAAGGCATCGCGTATCAAGTCGCGCAACGAGCGGTGCCTTTGTGTCGCGCGCGATTATATCGCGTGTCGCGCCTGTCAAAGTCAAAGCATTTATTTCAAATAGGCACATAAAAGGAACTTTTGAACGTCAAAAATTACTAAAATAGAATTGATTCTAGTCGCCCATTCCAAAAGGTAGTTTTCGTATGGAGAAGAATGGGCAAGAAACTCCACCGTTACTCTTTTAAAATGTTTTACAATATTTTGCATGTACATAAATTATATAATAATAAGTGAAGACGATGCACCTAAAATAAAATTACTGTACCACAATAGATAAAAGAATTAAAAATGAAACCATGACATATAAATTAATTATCTGATAGGTACATGGTGCTCACATATTTACAAACATGGTAAAAATAAACGATTTTCATTAAAAAAAAAAGTAATAATACTAATAATAATAAGCCTGTTTGTTGGAGCCTTAATAGTCCTATCTCATTTTTAGCTGATTGGGGTTCGGACGGCTATATTTTTCTATTCGTGATTTTTTACATTTTTTTTGCCTTTCAAACTGGCTATATTTTGAGATCCGAATAACATAGAGGTAAGTGTAAAGAATCACGAATAGAAGAGTGTAGTTGTTCTGACTCAGATCAGCTAAAACATTTGAAAAATAAGATAGGACTTTTAGTCATGCGAGCGACGAATTGCGCGTAACACACTATCTATCTCATTCTGAATAATTTTGAAGGGTCTTCCTAATTCATTGCTTCTTATGTTTGAATAATGTGTCTGCTCTTGTAACGTTAATCATTGTTATTATTTTATCAATCTGTAACAGAGTAAATAAAGGTCATAGCACACATTTATCAACTCGAAAAGGGATCGACACCGTATCGCCTTTCGTCTCGCCATCAAACAGGCGTCAACCTAACGTAAGCACGTAACCAAAGCGGATTAGAAGCTCCGATACGTCGACTCCGCTACGGCTAGGCGACGACGCCGCGGTTACGGCTTGCCAACCGCTGGTTGATGGTGCTGCAGGCAAGCCGCGGGAGGGGTGAGAGGGACAAGGGTGGACGAAGAGATGTAAGCTCAGGTACGGAGAGACGTAAGCGTGGGGACTACGAGCCGTAAGCGCGGGAACTGCAAGTTGACCACGCACCGCAACGCGGTTCGTGAGCTTGTCCCGAGGCGAGGCGATTACGTTACGATTCTGGTTAGTGTGCGTTGCAGTAGGGAGTTTCATACAATACTGAATGGCTTGAGTTGATGTGGTGACGATCCCTTTCCGAATTGATACGTGAGCTATGACCTCAAATATGACACATACCATAACATAACACCACGTTTGTATTCCCCGAAGCACGAAGGGGAATGCAGAAGCATGTTCCTATAGTTCACACACATTTCGCCAGTAAATATGACACCTACACAGTAAAAGGGACTTCACTGTGTCATATCTGCTGTAAATACCAGCAATCAGGTAATTGATCCAGTGTCAACTGCAATAGTCTGCTGTTACCGTGCCTACGAGTAATTCAATACTCTTATGCCGTTAGAGCTCCCGCAGACAGACGAGACGCGACTCTAGTAGAACAATTTCAATGAAAATTTTCGAATGATCTAGGCAGTTTCTGCACTTCAGCACTTTCTCCTTTACTTTCTCTCTCTCTCTCTTTCTCTCTCTCTCTCTCTCTCTCTCTGAATGTTATAACGTAACATAGCTTCACGCCTGTATTTGCTGAAGGGTTAGAACCGAAGACTCGACAATGTACCTAATAGTACATCGACATTTCATCCTTTTTGTTTGTGTTTTGAACGTGATCTAACCTACGAATACAGTACCTATTCGTCGCGAGTGTCGCGACCTTGACTACAAATCATTTTGGAATAACAATAAAACTACTTTGAAGAATTTGGCACTATCATCAAGGTTGAAGACCTGGTTATACTTATTACAGTTTTGTCAGTTAACTTTAAGATGGCAAAAAAAACGTTTTTTTTTTGCCAAAATTACCGTCTTTACGGCATCACCGGTTGGTATCTTAGGCTTAAAGAACTTTATTTGTCATAAGAATTTAAAAATAACAGTTCGCTTATAATAATTTACCTGTAGGGTGTTCGCATAACTCGTCAAAATGTAGGGAACAGCTGATTTTTTTTTCGCGATTGCAGCTTTGGTCCCTTAGTAAAAGTTGTTCATAATGATGAGTACAATCTCCCATTTCGGTTTGTCGCATGTATTCAATTTCACCCTGTATTAGTACCTATATTTTGTTTCATGATTATATTTATATATTCATTTCAAATGTTGTGATGTATTGCCTTAATCTGCTTTATGTAGTATTTGTAAAGATGAGTATATATACAACATTATTTTTAGTAGGTATATAACCGTAATCAGCCTATAATGTTCCCACTGCTGGGACACAGGCCTCCTCTCGGTGAGAGAGAGTGGGCTGTAATCCACCACGCGGGCTCAGTGCGGTTTAAATTTTTGGTTCTAGGACATGCCGGTTTCCTCACGATGTTTTCCTTCACCGTTTTGAGAGTAGTGGTGATGAAATTTACACAAAGTAAAGCGCCTGTCTGGGTTCGAACCTACGACCTACAACTCGTAAGTCGCGGCCGCCGGCCGTTACCACTTGGCCACCACTGCTCTTTTTAGTATAAGCGAAACCCGAAACACGTGTCTAGGTAGGTGCAGCTTCGAATTTAATATCTGTGGCACTTTGAGCTACTTGGAAAAATAGCTGCTTATTCAAATGAATTAATATTTAGGTAAGTAGACTTCCAGTTATGAAATCGCAATAAACTAGAACCTAATTGAGGTCTAGATAGAAAGGAGTTTCTCAATTCTTTGTCACTTTGCAAACCCACGCCCACTCTGACTAGTCTGTGCGCACCTAAATAATAGACTTAATTGACAGAATCTTATATTTATTCACCTACAGACAGACAACGCACAGGCTAAGCAGCTGGGTCTAGCACCATGACATTTTGCACAAGAGATCCTTTTTTAACAACGGTGGGCCCTGAAGAAATGGTTTTGTAAAATTCATTCCCTCATCATCTGCCTAGCCTTTTCCCAACTTTGTTTGGGTCCGCTTCCAGTCTAACCGGATGCAGCTGAATACCAGTATTTTACATGGAGCGACTACCTATCTGACCTCCATAACCCAGGTACTGGGTAATACGATACCCCTTGGTAAGACTGGTTGTCGGACTTTCTGGCTTCTGACTACCCGTAACGACTGTCAAAGACCCACGTGTCAAAAAGTCACGTGTCTAAATTGCTTTCCGAAGCTCAGTGGGGTCTCGGTATGTAAAGATGGTCACCCATCCACAGACCAACCGCGGCAGCAAGCGTAGCTTAACTTGATCGGTCGACCTGTGCGGCTATTATTATTTAGCCACGGACCCCCAAATTCATGACAGTTTGCATGGAAGTTCGCAATTTTTGCCGACGGGATATATACCTACTGCAAAAATAATAATAATACTACTCGGCTTGTAACTAAATTCTACTAAACTGAATTTAATGGTCGATGACCTCAGCCCAGGCCGGTCGCATGCTTGGAGATCCATGTCCAGCAGTAGACGTCTTTCAAAATAAAGAACTGATGATAACTTTATTATGTATTCAAATATTTTATCCAGTGGAACATTGAGTGCCAACATTAACGTTGGTTGACCAACTCATAAATGCAGGGTTAGATGTCGCCATCCTAACCGCGACCGCTACTGGGAGGTACCTACAAGACATTTGACCCCTTCCTTACTTTACGTTTCATAAACTTGTCTCCATGTATTAGTTTAATGCAGTAATCAATAATTCTAACTCATCTGCCGAGGTAAGATAGAGATTGGTAAACATTGTATGCTTCATCGTTTAGTACTTAGTAGCCACCATTTATGATTCGCATTAATAGCTATGTTGTGTTACGAATACGCTGAAAAAGCTTTTGCATTCCAAACATAATAGACATTTTTGGGGTTCCGTACCCAAAGGGAAAAAACGGGGCCCTATTACTAAGACTCCACTGTCCGTCTGTCTGTCTGTGTGTCACCTGGCTGTATCTCATGAAACGTGATAGTTAGACGGTTGAAATTTTCACAGATGATGTATTTCTGTTGCCGCTATAACAACAAATATTATAAAAACAATAAAATAAATATTTCAGGGGGGCTCCGTTTTTTTCGGCGTTTTTGTTTAGTGGTACGGAACCCTTCGTGTGCGGGTCCGACTCGAACTTGGCCAGTTTTTTTAAGGTTCCGTAGTCAACTAGGAACCCTTATAGTTTCGCCATGGCTGTCTGTCCGTCCGTCTGTCTGTCTGTCCGTCCTCGCTTAATCTCTGCGACCGTTAGCACTAGAAAGCTGAAATTTGGTACCAATATGTATATCAATCACGCCGACAAAGTGGTAAAATAAAATTTTGGAAAATATTTTTTTTTAGGGTAGCTCCCCTACATGTGAAGTGGGGATGAATATTTTTTTCATCGTGTACCCCATCGTGTGGGGTATTGTTGAATAGGTCCTCTAAAATGACTTGGGGGTTCCTAAAATTATTTTTAAATTTAATGCTCCATTTACAAAATATTAAACTTTAAAGTGCAAATTTTTGTTCCAGTAGGGCGTCCCCCCCCTCTAAAACCTAAACTGCTGGCTTGAAAAATCTGGAAATATTCACGATGATAGTGCATTTCATGAACTTTAAAGGAAAAGTATAGCGGTTAAGATAACTTTATTAGTTTAGCGGTAATAGTCGTTGAACTTGGGTGTTGGATAATTTTGTACCAAATACAAAATCCTTAGCATTAATCCTTTAAAGTGACTAAGATGAAGTAGTTGCTTGTTTATAACGGGTAAAGACTTGCATTGGAAAACAAAATATGAAAAAAAAAATATTTTTATTTTATTTTTTTTATATTCAGACGATTTAATTTTTTTACGTACTACATTGTGATAACGGGCTACTACGGAACCCTACACTGTGCGTGGCCCGACACGCACTTGTTTTTTTTTAAGTTCGCCTACACTATCCTACTACTGAGCCAACGTCTCCCCCAAATCTTTCCAGGCATCTCTTTCTAGAAAGAGATGCCTGGAAAGATTTGGGGGAGACGTTGGCTCCTAGGTGGCACTAGTGCCACCTCGATCCAACCCTTGCGGTACGCGTCTACGTCGTCTCATAATCTCGTATAATAGATATCCTTAAAAGGAAATCCGAATTGTCAATACCTACAACATTTTCTGCGATTGTTTTCCTAGGATTTCAGCGTATAGAACCAAGTGGAATAACAAATATTACAAAGTAAGGGTGACCGCGTAACGGGATACGTAACGTTGGAAGGCTTCCCACAATGTGATCCGACGACCTTGTGAAGGCCACAGGAACCTGTTCGATGCGAGAAGCACAGAACCGGTCGAAGTCGAGGTGCTTGGGTAGGCCTATGTCCAGCAGTGGACGTCTTTCGGCTGAAATGATGATGATAATGAAGGGTGAAATAAAGACAATCACAAGATTCCTTGAATTATCACTAAATCCTGAAAACTTCAAATATATTATTGAAGTCAGATGTAATCCAATTCCTTGGCACGGCCCATAGGGAGCCATGTCAGGCACGCTTGTAGTTCGTGAAGAGCCAGAACTGCAGTAATATTATGCATATGACGTAGGTACTCGCTCCGCAACATCTCTAGCAGCTAGTCAACACATTCAAATGTTGTTGTATTACAAAATAACTTTGAATGACGACCGTTAATGAGCTAAGACTACAAGACGTAGCACCTTCCCTTTCACTCTCTCCTAAAACAAGAACAAATGAAAGAGATAGTCATACAAATGATGGGCTGCGTATGGCGTGAAGCCAAAACATTTTATAGTAGAGCTCTTGACCTAGAGTTACATTTATAAACAGTAAAATATTCACGTGTTGACGGAATAGTTGAACTACACTATCAAACGATAGAGGAAATTGAAAAAAACAGATGTTTTTTGACGCGAAAATAGAATGAAAGAGGAGGCGGGAAATAGGTGTTTATCACAAATATTTTTTTTAAATGATTCAGATGTTTATATCTTTTTAGTGATTTTTTTTTAGACATTATGCAAAAAAACTGGTTTCAGTCAAATAACCAGTCATACTATTGAAATATTTTTATTAAACATCATAAACAAGGGCTCTTTTGAGATCATTACCTATTGTCGAAAGGTTAATTTTACAAACCTATGAGTTTGTAAAATTGGGTAAATCAGAAACTTCTAAATCAGACGTTACGCATAATATAATAATAATATATTTTCTTCATTAGGCGTGTATATTTTTCTTCAAAATTATGCACAATATTATTACCATGAAAAACATAAATATTACAAAGCCGTGTGAAATTGCACTTGAAGAAGTTCAAACGAGGCTTCATCAAGCGATACACAATTCATAAACACACTAGATTGTAGATTGCAAAATTTACGGCTTAGCATAAAAACTTCTGACAAATTATGAAATAGCACACACACTTTATACAGGGTTATTGGTAAAACATTAACAACCTCTTAAGAGGTCATTGTAATCATCATTATGAACAACTTTTACTATGGGACCAAACCTGAAATCGCGAAAAAAAATCAGCTGTTCCATACATTTATGTTCGTAAACACGCCAAATGTAGGGAACAGCTGTTTTTTTTTCGCGATTTCAGGTTTGATCCCATAGTAAAAGTTGTTCCTAATGATGAGTACAATGCCCTCTTAAGAGGTTGTTAATATTTTACCAATAACTCTGTATAATTCCCATTCAACACAATACATGTAATGTTAAATATGCAAGGAATATCCCAAAATGTCCAGCAAATAAAAGACTTTTTAGGACATTCTTTCTTCTCAACACAAAGTTCTAAATTCCGTAACTAAATATCCTAGCATTTTTTCACAAAGTGAGTCACCTTTGTATTTACGCATTATTATAATAGTAATTTGTTTAATAATTGTTTTATTTACGCTTCACGGTCAACAGTAGCTTGCATAACCGTTGCAAATTGTTAAGAATGCTTAGAATAGTATAAAAGTAATGATTTCGTGGAAACGGCTGAGATTGTGAGCTCTTTTTTTATGTATTTAGATTTGTTGAACTGATTTCATGATTATTTAGATATTATGTCAATTGCTTTTCTTCTTGTAGTAAAAATAGAAATTAGAATAAAGATTTTGCTAAAGCGCGGGTCACCAGAAACGTAGAGCCAAACCGTCTTATTACAAAACGAAATCTAACTTTAGATTTAGCCTAAACCTTTGGGCCAGTATTTGTATTTTGAACTTTATTTCGATTTAGACAAAGGTCTTGAACCTAAAATGACAACTTAGCACCGAACTGAGCTGTCATTTTTGTATAAAGAACTGCATTTCTATAACAGTTAGGTTCTTAATTCAATAACTGGCTTTGTGGGTTAAGCCTGAGGGGCAAATCTCGTAATTTTAAGAACATTCACAGTCTGATCTCAGTCTCAAACTGTCAAAAATACCTCTAATTTCCCTACATTTTTGAAACTTTTTTGACATTGATTGTCGCTGAGATGAGATTTTGAACATTTTTAAAGAAAAACCTTGTTTTGTAATAATGGGAATGTCTTTTCGCTACACATAATGCGCCCAAAGAAATTTACATTGAATCAGTCTTTTGTTTTGCCTCAACGGTAGTATAAAAAGCCTTGACAAAACATTGACCACATACCACATTTTTCACATATCAAAAGGATAAATCATCAAAAGATACCCTCGACACTAATCCGATCGTCATTGCTTTCCCCTCAACGCGCAAGCGGCAGCCGTAACAGAATCACAAACGACATTTAACGCCCATATAACATCACAAATTATTACGTACGCCTATCAAACCACGAGAACAGAGACAATAACAACTGTCCCAACAAATTACAACCTCAGTAGACACCGTGATCGTAACGTAACTGACAATGTGAACATTGTTCACGTGTGACCTGATATTGGCACGCAACGCTACAGGTGTCATTTGTCTTGTAATTCCCGAAGACGTTTAGATTATGTGCGATATTATTTGCTATTGGGCATCATTATCTGTGTTGCCGAGACAATATTACTGCTATTATTTTAGGGCCAAATAAATGTATTGGTCTACGATTGGGGACAAAAATAAATGTGTGAGTACTTATGATTATGAGTGATTTTTAGGGTTAACCCAAAGGGTAAGAACAGGACCCTAGTTACTAAGACTCCACTGTCCGTCTGTCTGGCTGTCTGTCACCAGGCTGTATCTCATGAACCGTGATAGCTAGACGGTTGTAATTTTCACAGATGATGTATTTCTGTTGCCGCTATAACAACAAATAATAAAAATAAAATAAAGTTAACATTGAAAGGGGAATAAAAGAAACGTTTTTTTTTCGGCGTTTTATGCCTTGTGGTACGGAATCCTTTGTATGACAGTCCGACTCGCACTTGGCCGGTTTTTATAACAACTCAAACACTAACTCATCATAACAACAACACAACATATCACACAACAACATAACAACTTAAATTTTTGTTGTGTTGTTGTCATCACACTATATAATATATATATCTATAATAATATATATAATATAAAATTATTATAAATGCGAAAGTTTGTGAGTGAGTGTGTGTGTGTGTGTGTGTGTGTTTATATGTTTGTTACTTCTTCACGATTTCACGATCAAACGGCTGCACCAATTTTGATGATATTTTGTATGGAGGTAGCTGACACCCTGGATTAACATATAGGCTACTTTTTATCCAGATATTCCCATGGGATCAAAACTTATGCGGGTGAAACCGCGGGGCGCAGCTATTAACAACTTAAATTGAGAGGTGGCGAGAAGACCTAGACGCGTACTGCAAGGGTAGGATCGAGGAGAGTCTGAGAAAAAAATCCTAAAAGGATTTGGGGAGGCCTTTGCTTAGTAGTGGGAGAGTGTAGGTACCCTCATCTGCTAAGCTTATTAAGTTCGGTAATAATAGAAAAAGCAATTATGTCTCATTAGTGACAGTTGAGCTCTTAACTAAAAAAACAGTTTAATTAACCTACATTTAGAAATAACTCTTTACGTTTATTTGAACTTGTTACATTCTTAATGGATAAAGCTCAAATTCATGAGCATTTTAAGATATTTACAAACCAAAATGCTACTTTTATATTTGACACAATCAAAAGACATCCCAAACACCAAGTAAATATTACGTATAACAGCGGAAAAACGTCGGTTTCTAAATAACCTATAAGTAGTTCTGTACCCGTGACTACTCGTGCGTAATAGTGTTCATTCACGAGTTGCCCCTTCTATTCACAAGTAGAAGGTCAAACTAAATAATAGGGACACTCTTGGCGTATTTTTGCGCCTATACTGGTAAAGGCCACCTGTACTCGTGGATGCCGTAAAAGGCCACCAAGCTTTTACGGCTTTTTAAGCTGGACTTCTGTAAATGTCCAGCTTGAGAAAATCTGGGTGCCAGGGAGATTGCATGAGATATTTCAGTTTTGCGTTTGGGAATTCTGGGATGGCACGATGCATCTGATACGCTATTACAATGCCCATAGGTAGCGCGGTGACCAGTAACATCTATACATACAAATCAATAATGAAGTCATCATCATCATCATTCATCATCATCATTTCAGCCAAAAGTCGTCCACTGCTGGATATAGGCCTCCCCCAAAATGGGGGGGTTTGCCATAATCGCTACGCTTGGCAGGCGGGTTGGCGATCGCAGTATACTATGGTAGTGGAATGCATAGAGAACGCTGCTGCCCATTTTTCGGTACGACCCTTAGTCGCCTTTTACGACACCCACGGGAAGTATAGGAAGTACGGGAAGTATGGTCACCATCATCATTTCAGCCGAAAGACGTCCACTGCTGGACATAGGCCTCCCCCAAGCACCTCCACTTCGACCGGTCCTGTGCTTCCCGCATCCAACGGGTTCCTGCGGCCTTCACAAGGTCTTCGGTCCACCTTGTGGGAGGCCTTCCAACGCTACGTCTTCCGGTAAGCGGTCGCCACTCCAGAACGTTTCGGCCCCATCGGCCATCTGAATAATGAAGTGTCTGTTAGAAATGTCAAATAAGGATTAAGGATAATAAGGATACGGATAAGGATAAGGAACATGTTTGATGTTTCAGAACTGCGAAGAATTTTCATTATTACTTGCGCTTTTATTTTAGAGCCAAGAGTAATATGAGATCGATTTATTGTTTGGATACGGACGGTGGTGTGGATAAACGCTACTAAATATAAACACAAGATCACACTTATTTATCATCTTGTTCGTGATTAAGCGGTAAATAAAGGTAGGGCTACATTGAATGCTGTGCGTTTCTAGCGCAGCACATCTCTATAGGCTAAGTTTATGTGTCGACGCCTGTTCAAAAACGCGAAGCATTATTTTGTGTGGCGAATCAACCACACAAGGTATGTTGCCATGTCATGCGACAAATTATATTGCTTACTATTGTCGGTATGAAAAACAAAGCACACCTTTGCAGCTACAAATTCAACCGGAGTGGGGCGGAGAGCTGAGCTAAAACATATTGAAACTGAAAAGACTAAGAGCCAGTTTTTAAAACTAAAATTATCGCAAAATTAATGTGACAAATTGTCAAGGCTTCGCAGACAGATGCGACGCAACGGTGCAATGCGGTTTTGGTAGAACAATTTCCGTGTAGTTTTCATAGAAATTGTTCTACTAGAGTCGCGTCGCGCCTGTCTGTGGATACCTTCAAGCTCGCTTAAATGGCTGTGATTGGTTGAATGATTTACAACTTACAACAGCCAATTTCATAATTTGTCACATTAATTTTGCGATAATTTTCGTTCGTGAAACCGGCCGGGTGCACCTCACTGCCCTCGCTGCGCTATAAGCGTTGCATACGGTGTGACCGAGCCTAATCTTCTTCAAATATGATTGTCCCTTGGAATGCCACCGCGCGTTTTGTGGGTGTACGGTTTGGCAGATTACTCCGTGGCCCGTTGTTTTGACGTCAGATCAAGATGTTGAACAATAACGTGTAAATTAACTCTAGTTTTATCCCCAAGCATTATGATCATAAACAAAACAAAACAGAACAAAACTAGCCAGATTGCCGGTTAGACTGAAAGCCAAAGTTATGGTTGGCTTTCAGTCTAACCGGATGCTTACCTGATCTTCACAACCCAGTTACTGGGGTAACACGATACCCCTTGGATATACTGGTTGTCAGACTTCTGAGCATCTGACTACCCGTGACGACTGTCAAAGATCTACGAATGGGACCAACGGCTTCACGTGCTTTCTGAGGCACGGAAATCTGAACCCTCTTTACACACTCCACCAAATCAAATCAATTCCATCCATATATTTCAATAAATGATAGTAGGTATATTATAGTAATAAAACAAGGTACATGCAAATAAAAAAAAACTTGCGATCAACGTCATTGATCCGTTTAATAAACACGTATGCGTTAGCACGATTATATGGTGTATATTATAGTAAATAGTATTTAGGTGTTTTTACAAACAAAACACACAAAAAACAGGCCAAGTGCGAGTCGGACTCGCACAAGAAGGGTTTCGTACCACAAGGCAAAAACGCCGAAAAAAACACGTTTGTTATATGGGATGGGCCCTCTTAAATATTTATTTTATTCTGTTTTTAGTATTTGTTATTGTTATAGCGGCAACAGAAATACATCATCTGTGAAAATTTCAACTGTCTAGCTATCACGGTTCATGAGATACAGCCTGGTGACAGACAGACAGACGGACTTAGTAATAGGGTCCCGTTTTTACCATTTAGGTACGGAATCCTAAAAACTAGAACAAAATAAGACGAAAATGAAATCGGGCAGTAAGTAATAACACAATATTTTACGAGCGGGCCGCGCCGTGATATCAGTTCGTACGGTCCACGGAAAAGAAATAATACGGTAATATAATTTTGATTAGTTCCGATAAAATACTAGTCTATAGGTTTACGAGAGAAGTCAGTAACCGTAAGGATTTTTATATATATTTTTCGCACTTTTCATTATGGATGGTAATGTCATCATTTCAGCGCGCGCCATTTCTGTGGCGAAGTGTATTTTTTATTTTTTACTAGCTTCCTCCTGCGGCTTCGCCCGTGAGGTATGTCGATAAAAACTATCCTATGTCCTTCTCCGAGATACAATCTATCTCTCTGCCAAATTTTATCGAAATCCGTTCAATGGTTACTTTCGAATTTATAATATTAGTATGGATTGCTGAATGGGCCGCTTTTGACCTCGATCACGCCTGATGGAAAGCGATGGATGAGGTCTACGATGGAACGAGCGTGCCCAGAAGATCCCTAAGGCACTGGAACTCCCACGCATCGACGAAACACAGCAGGCTGCTTGACGCCAGACTCCGGTTGGAGGGTGGTCGCAAACCAGGCGGGCGTTAGCCCTGCCAACGAATGGAAAGAATTGGCCAGTCAAATAAGGTATTGGGTGTAACTGTCCAGGATGCGCCGAGCGCTCGGTTCAGTTGAGTAACTGGCGGAACAAACTGCGATACACGAGGAGGCTTCTTCATGCATCCCATAAACTTTTTTGGGCGAACATAGTCTAATTCACTGTGGTGCCATCGTCACGACGAAGAAGAAGTGCGCCACTGCTGAACATATACTGAGCTACGTGAGCTCGAAAAATGAATTTAATGAATGTGCGAATAACACTTGTGCGACAAAACTGTACTGCGACTCACCATAGTTCGAATGCTATTATAGAAAAAAAAAAGACTGATACAACGAAATAATGCCAGGGAAACCTATGTATCATAATCATCAGGTATTTTAAATGGATTGGTTGGTCTAGTGGTCGCAAGCACTACTGCTGAGCTGGACCTGGGTCCAATTGAATTTTTGTATTTGACGGCACGGTTTAGTGGTTAAGTGATTGACTGCTGCGCTGCGTGTCGCGGGTTCGATTCCCGCACAGAACAAATATTTGTATGACCTACACTAGAAGTAGTTGTTCCGGGTCTGGCTGTTTGTGTATGTGAGTTTAAATGTTTGTAACCGCACCCACAATACAGGAGAAATTCCTAGTGTGGGGCAACGATAAAAAAAAAAAAACTCAGGTCGAGCAAAGTGTTATTGGGTTTTTTGATCTGGACATTCTCAGTAGCAGCCCGAAGTACGGATTTGTGCCCGGTTGGTGGCAGAGGCTCGCAACCATGGGACTTAAACATAATTGGCAAAATGTGGGTGTACTACGAGAGCAGTGGTGGCCAAGTGGTAACGGCCGCGACTTACGAGTTGTAGGTCGTAGGTTCGAACCCAGACAGGCGCTTTACTTTGTGTAAATTATATCATCACCACTGCTCTCAAAACGGTGAAGGAAAACATCGTGAGGAAAACGGCATGTCCTAGAACCAAAAATTCGAAGACATGTGACATCTGCCAACCCGCACTGGGCCCGCGTGGTGGATTACGGCCCACTCCCTCTCACCGAGAGGAGGCCTGTGTCCCAGCAGTGGGAACATTATTCTCTTCTAATTTTGGATGACATTTTATGTAATTACGAACAAAGTATTTTCGAACCCATAGCTGTTTGTGTAAAGTGTCGTATTTCAACGTTGCATTCATTATTTCGCGAAAAAATCGACATTAAAAGTTGCCAAGTGTTGACATATTAGTGCTCGTGACTGTAATAAAAGTACATCTCTGCCCAATACTTCGGGGAAACAACGCGTGATGTTACATTATGGCCCGACGCTCATTATCGGCATCGGCAAGAAAAGGGATCCTTCGGCATTCCTACATGCAAGCGCACACGTTCTGCAACGTTCTTAGGGATGACGAGGCGTCCTTAAGCATGCCGCACCGTCCTCAAGTGTTGCCTCGGCGCGACGGCGTACCGAAGGATCCCGAAGTATCCCGAAGCAGCCTCAAAGCTGCCGATGCAGTAGCCTCAAGCATACCGAAGCGGTATTTTTGTTACTACGATCATATATCATGGAAATTTCTACTTTATGGCCATGAAGTTAATGTATAATGCTTTTTATCACCTAAAATTCTCAGCCGTGCCGAAAAACAACGGGGAGATTGCGTAACACACTATCAGTAGCAATGGCTTTCATTTTGACAGTTCTACCGCATTCATTGCGTTATTGATGTTGTTGAGCCGAAATTTTTTTTGAACATATGAAGCAATGGATTAGCAATATCCTTCAAAATGATTCAGATTGTCATTGATAAAAAAGAAAGAAAGAAAGAAAAAGTATTTATTGCGACTCGTACAGGAAGATCACAAACTAAACTAAACACAGTCAAATAAAAATGCAAGTTACTTACATAAAAAAAATTATAATGTGTTACTGGTCAAAGTCGGTAGCAATCTAGGTATTGGCATCAAATTAACAATTAGCACTGTATCCTCTTGATACTATCCAGACATTAACGACACACACAAGTTTTGAAAGGGCGGTCTGTCTATTGATGTATTTCTAGCCCAAACCAGTCAGTTTATGAAACATTCCTTTATACAAACACTAGCTGCGCCCCGCGGTTTCACCCGCATAAGTTTCAATCCCGTGGGAATATCGGGATAAAAGTAGCCTGTATGTTAATCCAGGGTGTCAGCTACCTCCATACAAAATTTTATCAAAATTGGTCTAGCCGTTTGAGCGTGAAGAAGTAACAAACATATAAACACACATATATACACACTCACAAACTTTTGCCTTTAGAATATTAGTGTGATTCCGGTTCGCTATCGAATATCAACACTTATCAAGTATGTTGTACACACGTACATAATACAATTAGTTTCGCCAAAAGAATAAATAAGGCTTATACGTACATACATTCATATCGAATGTGAACTCCATTTATAATGCAAAAACTCTATTTTCGCGGTCGCCGCGCGGATCTATGTTACTGTTACTATAAGCTTGTATCGTTCGAAAAATACTGCTAGACAAAGGCCTCTCCGCATATCTTCCAGCTCTTTCGAACCAGGGCTAAAGTGGACCACACGTCATTTGTTTTCTCCAGCTTGTCCCGCCATCTTCTACAGAGTCTGTCGCGACGCCTTCGGGCTATGTCAGGGCTCCACGCAGTGGCCTAAAGGGTGGCATTGGGGCAAAATGCCACGGGCCCCCAGCCAGAGGGGGCCCCTGGCCCGAGAGGGCCATGAGCACAGGAGGATCCTAACATAAGTTTATAAATGCAAACTTTTTTATGAAAATGTGCAACAAAGGACTTCGTCCAGGTTTCGAACATTTTGTACCTTTTTCCCATTGATTGTCTAATTTTTTGGACAGGACCTCATGTTGAGCAGTAGCGTTTGCGACCGCTAGACCACCGAAGCAGTCAGGTGTTAAATGTTGTAGGTGAAAATATGAAATCTACGTGGATGAAGTCGCGGAAACGGGAAAATCGCTAGTAAAAAAAAAAAACTATAACGTTGGTTGAGCTTCTTTACATTGAGGTAGGACCCCATCTCTTGAATTTGCCACGGCCACAAACGGTATAGTTACGCCAATGGTCACATAGTGGTCATTTTGGCCCACAGCTCATTGGGCATACGGCAGGCGTGGCCATCCGACGAAACTTTTAGCGGCGGTTCTATGAATTAGAGGAATTTGAATATTGCCACCAATTAAGTAGAGTCAATTATGCAATAACGACACGGCCCGCGATGTGAACGCGGACTGCGTGCAGCGACCGCGCGTTTTCGCTTTATGTAGGCGCAAAGAAATTCGAGTCAAATTATCGCGCCCTAATAATTCACGCCTATATCCGAAGAGAATTCAAAACAAATGAAAATCTGATGAAAAGCAATACCACAAATAATATCGATTTGATTTATTTATTACAGCAGCTGTAATAACGTTCACACGTGCGCTGCTCTTGCGCGTCTAAGGAAGCGGAACATGCGCGCGCGTTACATCCTCGTTTTGTACGTTCATTGTTACGTCAGTATGCGCCTCATTGAATTAACTTAGGTAATATCGTACTTACTTCAGTACGTAAAAATACTCGTACATTGTATTGTAAATGCAATGTACTTAACTTGGCGTTTAAAGAGCAACAATCTAATTGCATAACAGACTAACAATCTCAATCTGAATCACTTTGAAGGATATTGCTAATCCATTGCTTCATATGTTCGAAAAATGTGCCTGCTCAACAACGTAAATAACGCAGTGAATGTTGTTGAACTGTCAAAATGACACCCATTTTCCATTTTCCTCAATTTCTGAGTTGAGCTGCACGATTTTTGACAAATGCGTGCACTGATTGGACAGGTCCGCTCAATCTGTGTGGTTCTTTCCTCAAAAGACCATTTCAGACACCAATCTACATGGTCGTCACACGATCTGACCAAGATTTTGTCTGGACTTTAAAAGAGACTGTGACCTCTGAGTTTGTTTCGGCCTTTCTTCTCAGAGTAGTCAGATAGGAAACGCCGATCACATCTAGTTTAAAAAATATGAGTACGTGAAAAAGTGTTTGTAAAAACCTACTTTCAGAAAATAAATCATTTATCATTGCTATTCATCATCTGCCTAGCCTTTTCCCAACTATGTTGGGGTCGGCTTCCAGTCTAACCGGATGCAGCTGAATACCAGTATTTTACATGGAGCGACTGCCTATCTGACCTCCACAACCCAGTTACTGGGTAATACGATACCCCTTGGTAAGACTGGTTGTCAGACTTTCGGGCTTCTGGCTACCCGTAACGACTGTCAAAGATCCACAAATGACAGCCGGGACCAACGGCTTAACGTGCTTTCCGAGGCACGGAGGGGTCTCGGTATGTAAAGATGGTCACCCATCCACAGACCAACCGCGGCAAGCGTAGCTTAACCTGATCGATCGACCTGTGCGGCTGTTATTATTTAGCCACGGGCCCCTATTTATCATTGCTATTGATAGTGTATTACGCAACTACGTGTCTAAACACACTATGCCGAAGATACGCGACCGAAGTTCCGCGGCTGATTTTACGTTCCGACGTATTCGGCTGATAAGACACACCATAAGCGCCGAACTTACGCGGCAGAAATTCAGTTGCGCACACGCGCGGCGCGGGCATGCCTGCCTCTCGCTGCTCCCCGCCCCGGATCTTCGTCGACAATCGAACCGAACTTCGGTCGCGTATAATGTGTGCTCTACAGAATACGTTGCCGCCGAATTGCCACTGAACTTACGCCCGACCGAAGTTCGACTGTAAGTGTCTAAACACACTATGCCGAAGTTACGCGACCGAAGTTCGGCAAGATTACGCCCGCAATGCTATTTAACGCAACGTAATTTCGGCATAATGTGTCGTCAGTAATATTTTTGTTTTCAAATAGCATTGCAGGCGTAATCATGCCGAACTTCGGTCGCGTAACTTCGGCATAGTGTGTTTAGACACTACCCCGCTGTACTTTTTTCTAACGTGTGAGTCAGTAAGAGATTACTGAAGTACCGAGCAGGTAAGGCACAGTAATGATAAGGGCTGCCCGTGTAAAAAATAATAAGTAGTACAAAATAATACATTATTTCCAGTGCTATTATTAATATGAAAACGATTAAATATCAATTATAACATGTAAACTATATTAAGGTTATTTTATATGTATTTTAGAGGTCGGTTTCTAATTAATGTAAAATTTTCCTTTCACTTAAACTTGAAATTATAGAATAAGTCAAGTTCAAAACAAAATGATGACGGTTAAAAATATAAAGCATATGTACGAACATATCTCTGAAAGACACGCGACTAAATAAAATTGTCAAATTAAAAATAATATTTATATTTCTGATGCAATTTCTAATAAAGTGTCATTTCGTCATGTTATATGTTCCTCGCCTAACAAGACAGAAAGTGAAAACAAAGGAATGATAGGCAGTCTACAATATGTACCCGATAAAATACTATGTACGCGAATAAAAGTGTTTTATTATAAACGAAATATATTGTTTTATTAGATAGTGTAACATGCGATAAGTTTTACTCCGCAAATATTAACTAGGTATGTATTTCAAAAGACCAAATACGTATAGTTCAGACAGCATTTAGATACAAGTCAATGTCGAAAGATGTCTAGAAAACAATAAAATTAGCATGTGGGCCATGTGAAATCATGACATTATGCAGATTCAATATTTGTATGTTTACGGCTCACAGTTTATCAATATGTCAGAATGCATCTTGTTTAGAGCGCAATATGATAAATATTGAGTATTCATTTGGAGTTATAGTGCCTATAAATAATGCTGTAATCGTAGAATAAAATGATATAAGCAACGTGGATACTGACCAATAACTTTATTTAAATAAACTTGGCACTAATACGTGATGGTATCAACATATCGCAATGGTATCCGCCATTGATCAGCTGTCAAATGTCAAAGTAAACAACTTATAGTAAAATACAAATTAAAATCATAACAACGTTATGCTGTAAAGCCTTCCATAAAAAACATTGTTTCCACAGCATTTAACGTTGAATCCGTTATTTGCTTTCAAAGCATCAAAGATGGCCGCTGCACATTGTGACAGTTCCATAACCCGTTCATTTGAATACAGCCATGGAAAGTCGTAGTTTCATAGCGCACTCATACGTATAATTGTTGACTTTCCATAATGCGTGGGCAATTTGTGGCCACCGATTTTATGTCGATGGCCCGAGATGTATTACCGGCTATTTCACAATCACAACCTATCTGCTGTTATTAAATCGCTACATTTGAATGATTCTGTATTGCCATAATTTGTTCTGCTTTATTGTCATTTGTTCTTTTTTAATATTCATCAGTTTTGTGTGACATTTCGTTCTCGGTACTTTGAATAATGTTAGAATTCAGTAAGCATTTAATGCGAAGTTCTAGAAATGTCATATTTGAAATATTCCTACGTCGTTAGTGACACTAATTGGTTTTCATAGATCTCTCGCACGATCTAACAGGCATTTGCTTGTTACGTTATTTCAGAATTCCTTTATTTTTAATAAATTATTTTTCTCGGTACTCCTATTTATCAATTTCCTGCCACCAATATTGCTACTTTTATCGTAGGCGATTCGACGTGGACTGTGGGTAGAACTACCACATTCATTCCTGACTGACGCAGACTGAAGATCACATGCCATGTTCCCATAGGTTTCTTTAACATTTTCAGGCGTCAATTTTTCACTTCTAGAAACAAAATTATGACTCAAATAAAAATACGTCTCTAAAGACCACTTACACGAAAAATATAAGTCGTCTATTAAAATAGTTGTCAAAATGTACAGATACTTTATGTGTTTTTGCTACTAAAGCTATTTTAGCATAATTTATTGGCATCACGTGGCTTCAGTTTCTGAAAGACGTAAGCTGTTTAACGGCTAAAATAACATCGGTAATGAGCTTATTGAAGACTAAAATAATATACACAAGTACCTACCTATAAGACGTCTCGGCTGTAATCTTTAGGAAACGCGTGTATAAATAAATGAACGTGTTCGGATTTTGGCCGCATATAAAATAAATGGTATATATTTCAAGAATTCGATTAGATTAGGACCAGAGTCCTTAGTGAGCTTTTAAATAATTATGAGCTTCGCCCTAATTTGAGGAGTTGAAATCGAAAATACCTATTGGACAACATATGTGTAAAAAGTAATTTAAAAAAATAAAAAACCCGACTGCGGTAAAAAAATTAAGTTAAAAAAAAAACTGAAAAGCTAAAAACAAGCCCATTTTAAATTAAATAAAAGTGGGAAGCAGGCGCGTCTTATTTAAAGGAGATGTCCGCTTTTTGTATGGACGCTGGTTTTTTATTCCGAGAAAAATCTAACCAGAATCAAACTACATCCAAATAAAAGCTACTAAAATATGGAACTTGGAACCACTGAAATAATATTTTTAGAGCCCTCCATTTAAGAGAAAAATTATAAATTATTTAATGTTAGTACATGTATATTATTTGTTGATGGCAACCCAAATGAAACCTCCCACACACTTTGAAAATGTCATAATGACAGATGGATTCCATTCATATGTCAAACAAATATGTCTGGATACGTCACACTTTCGCTCGTGCCTTTGTGTTATACAATGATAACGTATTTTAATTTGTGCTTTGCTTTCTTTGATTTAACTGACTTGGCCTTTTCACAACGGATTCTTCTCCTTTGCACATGATTAGGATACCGATAGCTTACGAACCTTCAACCCTGACGACTTTGCTTTTTCTTAACGGTTATTTGATATTGCACGCGATTAGGACTTTGGATTTAAAACCCCGTATGTAAGTAGTGTTCTTTATTTATATTTAGCTCATTAAGGGTTTTATTTGCACAACCTTTGCCTGTTTTACGACCTCTGATAGTCTGCAAAAATTAACTTTCATTTCTATCTTCAGATTATGGCTCTCTGCATAAATTGCAATATAGCAGTACATGCTATAAATCAGCACTATGAATATAACGCTTTAACATGAGCCCAGAGATAGTCTCAATAATTGAAGAATGGATGCTCAAGAGGTAATGTATTCTTTAACTTACATTATAAGTTTTTTTTTAATAATGTGTAACCAGGCTTAATAGCTTATGTTATAAAAGATTAAATAGCACTACTTTGCTCAAAGAAGATGCAGAAAAACGATTCGGTGTTCTTAAAATATTATTTTGTTTTAGGTAACAGATGGAGATCGCATTTGCCAAGAATGCATCAACCTTTTACTAATAGAACTGAATAACAGAAACCAGCACAATATAGGTGACCAACAGCTGGGTCATCAATCAGTATGTGCATGTTGTGGCGTTTCTATCTCAAGAACAACAGGCAGGCGCTCTCGTCCCTTACCTGTTGATCATCCTGAGCAGGCTTATATAGCTGGCATCATCAACCCCCGTCAGGTTAATATGTAAATTAAATAGTACATTGCACATAGTACATTATTGTATCTCTGATTAGTGGAACACACAATAAATTAAAACTTAATTTCAGATCCCTGCTAATGCTCGAGCATGTAATAGGAAGCGGTGCTCATGTGATGACAATAGTCTGGTATCTTGGATGCGCTCGGCATCAAAACGATATATCTCCAACTGCTCAGTTTCTCGACAATATTTTAATAAGAGAAGATATTGAAAATGAAGAAAGTTAATAAATGAATATTCAAAACCAAAAAAACGTTTTATTTCATAACAAAACTACATACATAAAATACATAGTAACACTTGCATCCAATTAGCATATTTATTGTCGAAACGCTTTTCTCTCGATTCCAAATCATTAAAAAGGAATTTCAATCAGTAGATACTATTATCATTTATTCCTGCTAAGCCATCCCTGCGGAGTATGCTGAAACATGCACTTCTTGATAACCGAGGTCTTTGTAAAATATTGCAACTTGCACATGAACATTCGAAGTATAGCCATAATCATGTAGAATGCGCTTTAGTTCTAAAAGAATTATGCTACACATTCACTGAAAACATTTCTTACTAGCTTCTGCCCGCGACTTCGTTCGAGTTACGATTACAGTGATAACAACGAGTGTTCTTTAGACCTTTTTCTTATTACGTTACTCGGCTTTTGAGGGTCGTAGCATGATGATAATGTATTCGATTGCCCTTATCCTTCCTCAAGAATTAGGCTATCAAATTCAAAAAGAATTATTCAAATCCGACTGGTAGTTCCAGAGATTAGCGCGTTCAAACAACTTTTCAGCTTTATCATTAGTATAGATTATATTACAGAGGTAAATAAATAATCTTTGTTATAAATAATATTTGTTTCGTTCACATTGTTATACTCCATAATAATATATTATATTGTAGTCTGTGATAAACTCGCAAATCAAACAATAATTTATTATTGTATTCTGTGTTGTCAGTATAATGTCAGTAAAGGCAGTACCATGTGTCAATACTGTCAATTTTGACAACTTTATAATTTTTTAGGGTGCGTTCACTGTATTATCCGAGATAATTAGAAAGGTTCGTTCGTTTTAGGAGCAAATTCACACTAAAATAAAAAAATATTTTTCTCAAAATTGGAGGGATTTAAAAATCTGTGAAATAGTTAGAACCACTTATTTTTGGGATGTCTATCCAAATATATTTAACTTATCCTGGTTAGAATTATTAAATAATAAAAAACCATTTCTGGACATCTCCTTTGAAAATATAATAAAAATGGTATGGGTTCCGCCTGCTTCCAACTTGCGCTAACAACTAATTTAAAATAGGCTTTTTCTTAACTAAGTTTTTTACCGCAGTTAGTTTTTTTTATTTTTTTTTTATTACTTTTTTTTATTTCCAGTTTTTTAGTTTACAAAATAATGTGAAAGATTTCGCAGACGATTTAGTTCTTGGCACGTGTCTTTTACGATTTGTCACTTCGAATTGCTTTTAACCATATAAGTTGTATATATTTTTGTAATCACATTTTAAAACCCTTTATTTTGATCCCCACTCGATAGGTTTTGAGGAATAAAATATTTGAAGGCTTAATATGGCGCTTAAAATCGGCCATTTTCACCCAGTGTCACTCTCACAATTAAAACGAATCTAGCGGCACCTCTCAAGCTGAAATCGATCAAGCCATTTAGGCGTGCCAAAGAAATATACATACATATACATACCCACAAAAAAACATAACCCTCCTTCTGACGCAGCCGGGTAAAAAATGAATACGTTCCGATTTTGATATAGTTTTTTTTCTGTTTCCTGTACAATAAAATGAACAAAATTCTAAAACTGTATCCCTTAAGAAAAATGGAGTCAAACATACATACACTCGAAAAACATAACCATCCTTCTGGCGCAGTCAGGTAAAAAGAAAATTGAAATCATGGCTACTAAAGCTAAATTACACAGCTACTGAGGACCTCCTTAACCAGCACTAATATTAATAAGTATAATTGATCATGATGAAAATGCGCCCTCTACCTTAAACAATATCCGAATTGAATTAATCGTCATCTGTCACAACATAACACAAACACACTCTTAACAGCATACCCTCACCTGCACTTACTCCCTCACATATTTTAGTAGGTACACACCAACACACGTCGTGAATGTGGCACGTTTATTCTTTTTGTATTTTCGTACCTAATTTTTTTTTTTGTTTTTCAATAATTTATTACTACGAACGTTTGAAGTAATGTTTCTAGTGAGATGATGACGCGGCCCTAGTGTCCGTAACACAGGTTAATTCCTAGCACGGAACTGGGTTTGCTCCACTATCCACTATAATATTCCTATCCGTCGCTCATGATGTAGGTACCTCCCTAGTATTTAAGTTATCAACAAAAAAAAAGTTCTTATTCGGAATACGATAAACTTGATTTAGGTAAACAGAGGTACGTAGGTACTTATACAATGTATAATTGAATTAATGTACATTATGAAAGTAGTTCGTTCAGAATCGTTTACTGATCGCAATTTTAAATATAGGTAATATTTTATCCAAAAAATAATGAAACTACGTAAATTACCTGCGGGGCACACTTCCACAGTACAGTCAAAACAAACCAAAATGGATGAAGTACCTGTACCTACATGTATTATGATCATGACAGGGCGACTACTTAGCTAGAATCAATATTCTATTTTGTTGTAATTTTTGACGTTCAAAAGTGCCTTTTATGTGCCTATTTGAAATAAATGCTTTGACTTTGACTTTTTGACTTTGACATAATATTCTAATTGGGGTCTTTGGTGGTGTTCCGGGGTTTGTTGTAATATTTTTTTTTTTTTTTTTTTGTTTATTTTTATGCAACATCTGTAATCAATTTGCTCAAGCATGACCTCTAAAACTCCAAGATGATCAAGTGAACGACTGTGACAGTTCACAACGAGGCCGATACTCCTCCCTTGTGGAACAATCACCGGGGTCTCTCACGGCATGACCCTAACTGTATCACTTACGATCAATTTATTGCTATCGAACTAACTTTGTGAGACGGAGACGATCTTTGACATTGTAGCATACTGAACACACGGCTACACATTTCCAGTTTTAGCTGACCTCGCATTATATAGGTTTTTCGTACAATCAGAAGTCAGCTTATACTGGTTATGTATAGCTTGATGTGTAGCCGTGCGTACAAGGTTTAGATAGAAAAAAGTAGTATATGATTGTGTGTACATAAAAAAACTTTTTAAACTATAGTATACATATTTATAATTTACGATTACAATTTTATTGTTACTTCTGTCAAAATTGTTGTCCAAGTTGTATGACGATAGGTTTTATTTTATAAACAAGGTTTTTCAATATATTTTCTTCGCTCCTGTTTCATGTTTATTGTTATATGTATATTGTATACTAGCTTCTGCCCGCGACTTCGTACGCGGATCCTGTTGCTTATGCCAGCGACAACGGGGTCGTCAAAATCGAAGATCTGAAACGTCTGATGTCGAATTCTAAGAGCCCGGGGACGGGACGGGTTGTGGTGTCGGCGAGACACCACAACCCGTCCCGTCCCGTTAGAATTTCTGCCTCAATGATATTTCTTTACAGCGAGACAACTTTGAGCCGGGTCCCATTGCACAGTTTCGGCGGAGTGAGTTTCCGAAGAAGCATAATTGGGACACGGACCTTTAACTTAATGGTGTGCGCTGGTAGTCTACTTGCACTGAGGGAATTGAGAAATTCTACGGGGTAATGTGTGGCGTCATCTTGGTCGACAACAGTGTTTATTGAAGTGTAGATCACTTCATTTTCCTCAATTTCCGCGAGAATGCATTCATTGATCGCTGAAGCTTGGTAGTTTCTGGGTGTTAAAATGGCTCGTTCAGACACCCAAGAATTATGTTGGTGCGGTATCTTATTGATGTCCCCGTACACCTGGCGAATCAAATCTTCTAAGGTGAACACCACTCTCCCAAGTATCTCAGGTAGAACCACCTGGCCACCGTCTACTGGTAGCGTTCCCGCACCCAATTTTAAGAGAACATCAGAAAATTCTTGGGCGTGTAAATTCCCGCCAAGATGTGCTCTCATATTCATCGTTAAGCGCAACCTATGATTATGTGGCCATAAGAAAGAGTACTTCAACAGAGCATTTACCTCATCAGCCCTAGTTCCTCGCGTCACCACAGGCAGCGTTTGTCGGAAATCGCCGCTAAACAGAACTGTAACGCCACCCATCATTTGCTGGTTCCTGCGGATGTCCTGCAAAGTCCTGTTTACCGCCTCTACTGCTTTTCTGTTCACCATAATGCATTCATCCCCCACGATTAAACAGCAATCTTTAAGCACGCGCCCTTTGTCACTGTTGCGTGACACTCAACAAACAGGTGTTTCATTAGTCTCTAAATCTATGGGAATCTTAAACATTGCCACCAGGAAGCAGTGTTGCGGCGATTCCTGACGATGCTACTGCAATGGCAATCTTGTCTTGCCTCCTGACCTCTGCGAGAATGCCAGCGGTGACAAATATTCTCCCTGTTTCACCAGGAGCATCCAAGAAAAACATTTTACCTTGGCCGAGCCGAGTCAAGGATGGTGTCGAAAATTTCCTTTTGCTCTGAGGTAAACTTAAAGACATGGTCATTGACGACGGTACTCATAGCTCTTGGATCATAATTTATTTCAGAGTTGTACTCTCTGTTTCCAAGCTCTTGTACATCCAGATGTTGTGGAGTCGGTAGCCCATAATCCACCAGAGAACTGCCGCAGATCGAAATGACCATATCTTGAAGTGAACTAAGGCAACTGTTTAGAACGCGCTCATCAGTTGCATCAGTATTATCTTCAGTAGTGCGTCTCAGACCTCTTAGGAAGTCTTCGGACAGAAGATGGCCGATATTTCTCCCACAACAGAAGCGGATTTACAATACCGCAGAACACCAACATGACGACAAACAGATGTCGCAAACGACTGAGATTGTCACTAATGCTGGCCTCCTCAAGTGCGATGTCCCAGTGCTGATCAGCGTCGAGAAGGTGGCGTGCTACGCTAGCAGCGCGGTTTGTGGGATACTCAATGTCATCGACTGTCCTTAGAAACGCAAATGATGTTGGGCCGTGCACTGTGTGCAGTAACATTAGCAAATAATAGCACTCGCCATTATTTGGGTGCACAGTGTAAACCCGTCCCAATGCGGTGTCCTTAAAATTTCCCGGAAACCCGTCCACGGCGTGTCCGCATCGACGTCGATTAAATACACCTCTTTGCTTGTCGTACGTGTAGTACGACGGCACCTCATCATAGGTGAGTGATCTAGCAAAGTTGTCCCCTTCACAGAGTCTGAAAAAGGCCAATTTCAGTCTATAAAAAGTACTCTGTGAAGGCCAACAGGAAAATTAAACACATCAGCCAACACAGACAACAAAGGTAACCCCCGTTTCTATATGATGAGAGCGGCACATCGGCACCTATAACATCACATTTTGGGAAAAAAAAGCATAGCGCAATCTAACTCGACGCCAACGCCATCTAGTTAAAAAACGGAAACTACATATTATTTACCCAAATTAATTAAATTAATAGGTAATAGGTACTACGGGCTGGTGTCCGCAACTCCACGTCTATGCGCGTATTTTGCGTATGGGTGGGAAAATCGACTATTCGATCCACCCCAGCTCCTCAAAGAAGGCCAGCAACGCCTTGATGTTACTGACCGTCTCACGTAGGGTACCTGGGTTACCGAAGTACTTTGCCCTGTACGTGGCGATCACCGGGCAGTTTAGAAGCACATGTACCGCTTTCTCGTCATCCTCCATGTAGGCCCTGCACAACGGACTGTCCGTTACTCCTATGACAAAGAGGTGTTTATTGAATGACCCGTGGCCAGTTAAAGCTGCGGTAACTATACGCAGCTTTTGTTTTGTTAGACGGAGAACCTGTTTCGTGAGGCGGCCATCCAATGTGGGAAGTGCTTCCCTCGCCTGACTGCATTCACCTTGGTCCGTCCATAGTTTATTGTGTTGCTCTCTTGTGCGTTTCCTTACCAGAGTGCGTATGTACCCGAAGGGGAGTGGCACGATGGGCTCGGGTCCCACGGGTGCCATACTCGACCCTCTTCTGGCAAGTTCGTCGGCTGCATCGTTGCCTAGCGAACCGCTGTGTCCTTTGATCCATTGAATGGTTATATTATTGAGGTTACCCACCTGGTTGAGGCGCTGGTGACACTCGTATATTAGCCCAGAGTCAGCTGTGTAACTGTTCAGCGCTTGCAGAACAGCCATGCTGTCTGAGAGTATGCGGATTGAGTGTTCCTTAACTTCCCTGGCCATAATGGCTGAAGCGGCTTCTGTTGTGGACCCCCAATGGTGTGGCTATATGTATGTTGAATTTCTCCGAGAAGATTCCAGCTCCTGTGCCACTACCTGTTTTGGATCCATCCGTAAAGATTCGCAGCTCTGTAGGGCACAACCCCTCGCATAGGCGATCCTCGTGAAGCTGGATCTTGTATTTTTCATCAAACATAAATTGTTTAGGAACCCGGTCGTTTACGGCTTTCGTAATGGGGAAATCCTTATGGAGTCCCTCAAGCAGCGTGGTGTGTGGTGTATTACTCTTACCCCAGAGATTTAGTGTGTTAAGACGTACTGCCGCCATCGTCGCTTCCTGCTGTATGAACAGGTGGAGCGGCGGGATTCCCAGGATGGATATTAAATTATTAATAAAACTAAATTGTCGTTAATTTAACAGACAACTACATTAGTTTTGCATTAAAAAAAATATGGTAACAGCAGCAAGGATCAAAACTAAGAATAAATGAATTACCTACAAGAAATGTGCTTGGTAAGATATAGCTTAGAACCAAAAGTTTGACTTGACTTCATGATAGTGTAGCTTGTTGTAGGTACCGCCAGCAATCAATCTGTTTAGTAATATTGGTGTGAAACTCTCCATACAATTAGATAGGATATGTGAAGTTCTCAGATTTCATAACAGTATCGTTCCTAATGCACATAAAAATGCAAAAACTAAAAAAAAAGAATTTTACGATTTTTTATAAAACAATATTATGGGATTTGAACTCGCACCATTTAGTGCGGTAAACGGTCGCCTGACCTTACCGCTAAATTCCCCGTTGACATATTGTTGAAATAGCTGTTCCCTTGTAATTTATAATATTACTGCCCCGCTCCTTTATAAAAATAGCGTGATTATTATGTTCCCAGAGTTAAAGTTTTATTTTTAGCTAAATAAATAAATAAACATGTCATTTTGTGCATTCAATTATTTTGTGCATTCAATTACGAACAAACACATTTTAAAATCAATATTGCTTACCTCCCATAACATACGGCGTGATAATATGTAGCCTAAAGCCTTCCTTGGTTTACTAAGAACATTTTTGCTGAATTTCAATTCAATCTATCCAGTAGTTTTGGCGTGAAGCCGTACCATACACACAGACAAACAGACAAACAGACAAACAGACAAAAATTCTAAAAAGTCACTTTTTGTCATCAGTTACGTTTTTCAAACAAAAGCCACTTATTTTTTCTCGAAAATTCACAATGTACAGTTTTTCTTTCGTTACTGTTTTATTATATGTATAGATATAGATATGTATAGATATTTATTTAGATTTATTGTATTATGTAAATGGTACACCACAGACTACCTACAGTATTTGTCTGTCCTTCCCCTTTTCAAGCCATCCAAAGGTTGTCTTTAAAAGATCGCTTTTAGCGATAAGACCGCTCATTGTGTCACCCTTTGTACAGTTTCTATAATAATGTCTGTAATTAATATGGTGTACATAATAAAGAGTATTCTATTCTATTATTTTTCTTTAGATCAGGTTTAAACCACCGAACCAGTCATTGAATTAAGAACCTAGCTGTAATAAAAAAACAGGGCTTTATACAAGAAATATACCTAGCTTAGTTCGATTATTAACGAACTTTGACCAAATAAAGTTCGAATTACAAATACTAGCTCAAAGGCTTAGGCTACAACTAAACTTAGATTTCGTTTTGTAATAAGACGGCTAGTGTTTACTTTAAGTATAAGGCAACTCTTTGAATAGCTACTTTGTAGACAGTCAAATTGAATCCTAGAGTATTAACATTTACTTACATTATAATAAATACCTATATAACAAAACGCCGAAGCAATTTTCCATAAATTAAATAGGTAAATCGAAAAATATAAAAGTAATGAAGAAGAAATGTAGGTTAGCGACTTCACTCTCAACATAACTTGTAGATACTGTCCTCGGTTGTTAAAGACTTTCAGAAGAAGTCAGGTATATAATTATGTCTGAGAAAAGCCAATACTCAGAACTTTTACTTCAATCGTCTTACTCACCTACAGCAAAAATGTACAGCTGAGCCCAAATTCCTGGAAAGAAAGAAAACATCATATTAATAAAACATACAAACCACTTGAATTTTTACAATTACTTCCTTCTTTCACAAAAAGAACGAGCTTATCACCATTTTCCGGCCATAATCTCAACCACGAAATTGGGATTGAAATTTTTCCAAAAGAAAAATTCTATCTCACTTTATTCAACTAGGGAAATGAATCCAACACCCCAATTGTGTAACAGACTGTCTATCACAATACGAAGGATTTTGTAGGAATTTCATAATCCATTTCTTCACATGTTTGAAAAATTGATCCGCTTGACAACGTAAATAACGCAATTAAAATTGTTGATTTGTTAGAATTAAAGGCAATTACTTCGTAGGACCTCACATTTCGCAAAGAAGCTTTAGATGACGTTACAACACATAATGTCTGACAAAGACCTTTGGCAAGACTACGTTTGTATTTGTAACGTTATATTTGTAACCTATATACTAAACTCGAAATTATATTCCAAGAACTCTATTTTACCATCGAAGTTCACACCTGTTGACATTTAACGCGACAATTGTGCTATAAATTTAACGAAAACAATGCATTTGTCATCCTATATTTACAATCGTATGTGCTTTAGTAGCAACAGCTGAGATCTATATAAATATAATGTAAAAGGAATTAATGTAAAAATAATGGAGGGTTTCCTTCGTTCTATTGTTGTTGAAATCAAATTACGATGAAAGAACAGGTGACAGTTTCTTGTATACTTTCTACTTATAAATGTTTGAAGAGCTCTAAATATAGAACACTAATTAATACCTACATAATTTAGAGCAGAAACTCACAATGGCTGTTTATATGACATAACCAGCCTATAATGTTCCCACTGCTGGAACACAGGCCTCCTCTCTGTCAGAGGGAGTGGGTCGTGGCCACGCGGGCCCTGTGCGGCTACATGTCATATGTCTTCGAGTTTTTGGTTCTAGGACATGCCGGTTTCCTCACGATGTTTTCCTTCACTATTTTGAGAGCAGTGGTCATGAAGTTATTATACACAAAGTAAAGCGCCTGTCTGGGTTCGAACTCACGACCTTAACACAACTCGTAAGTCAGGGCCGTTACCAACCACCTCTGCTCGACCCCCGTTGCTGTTTATATCCTCGAATCTAAATTAAAAGACAAACTCATTGGACTATCTTTACTGTCATCTCAAATATTGAGTCACATTCTCTATTTGAATAGACACCGCGATTGTGTATATGTACGTTGACGTCACAATAATTTAAGGCGAAAGCGTCAGGGTAGACCGCGATATTCAAATTTTCTTACGTTTTTTGCAACTTGCAGGTATCTATATTAATCTAAATATTTATTTATAGAAATATAGTCATAAAAATCATCAGTACAACTCTCTAAGTTCATAATATTTTCCTATTGAATGACTATTTCATGAAATCATGACATTTGAGGCCAATTCTAACATAAGGAGTTGTATTTCTAATTCTAGTTTCTAAGTCATATTTGTTACTGTCACGAATCATATTTTAATCAACAGACAACCTGACACAGCAAATTGCAGAAAACCTAAGAACATTCGAATTTCACGGGCTACCTTAGGGCTCCCCATTAAAAAGAAACGTCTAATAGCTTCAGCAAATATTGAGAGCCAGCACTAAAACTGACTATACATTTCAGTGAAATGTCAATAAGTCGGGCCATCAACCGTCATTAAGGAGAGGCTCGGGAACCGAATCGGTCATTAGAGGGAAAAACATTTCAAAATCAAACACCAACTTGTTCCACTGACAGTGCTGGAAAGTTCCTCCTAATTGCTACACTCCTTTCCACTCCTTTGAGATATTTAAGTGCTTCACGAAATAAAATATGCAAGGAAATGTAAACACTGACAAAATATACAGACCATTTTCGATCTAAATGGACCGCTAATTAGTCAGATATTGAAATAACAAAAGCAATAAGCAGAGTGTTTTGTTTTTGCTATCTATTAACATGATCTTTTTATTGCGGAACGGGATAATTTTTAATTAAAATATAATTGAAAGCCTGTGATTATACCGTAGTAATTAGCAGTAATTTATACACAATTAATTACAAGGTGTACTCAATTAATGACAAGGAATTTTATACCTTTTTAAAGTATTTCACATTTTTATTTAGCAGACCAGCCGGTCGATTCTGTAAAAATCTCAACGTGAGAACTTAGGTGAAGTGAGTTTGTTTTTGCTAGGAATTGACACTATTGACAGCTCACTCCACGCTCACTTCACCTAAGTTTTCACGGTGCGATTTTTACAGAATAGCACCACTTGTTCGGAATAGCATGTTGAATTTAAGGAAAGCCAAAGAATTTAGATCGAATGCCAACGCATACTGACCTTTGTTAACTTAAGGTCAGTAATACATTACTCCCTTGAAAGTTTTGTCAAGGGTATATTAATAAAAATAACAGAAATTACACCTTTAAATTAAATTGGCACTTGTTACGTTAAAAAAAAAATAAACCACATCTGTAAAAGAACCCATATTTAAGTAACTTGAGGATAATGTTGAAAATATCACAATTTATATATACCTAGAAATAAGAAGGTAAACCAACAAATGTGCAAAATGTTTTGCCTACATAGAGACTTTTTTGAAATCAAGAAAAGAAACCCATAACTTAACATAGTCAACAACGATTCAGAATTTCATTTTCAGTTCTACGAGTAACATATTATCTATACTAATAATAGAGCTGAGGAGTTTGTTTGTTTGTTTGTACGCGCTAATTTCTGGAACTACCGATCGGATCGGTCGGTCGGTCGGTCGGTCGGTCGGTCCGTTGGTCGGTCGGATTTGAAAAATTATTTTTGCATTTGATAGCCCAATTCTTGAGAAAAGCTATAATTTAACATCATACTAGGACCCTTAGGAACTTAGCAAAAACAAAATAAAGTCATAAAGAACGCTAATCGAAAACGAAGTAATAGCGTGGGCAGGCGGGTGGGTCGGGGAACAAGAAATTTCACGCGGACGAAGTCGCGGGCAAAAGCTAGTTATGTATAACGCCTATTTAGTAAAAACTTGACAGTATTACTTATCTGTTGATTCACTAAAGTGAAATGACATTGTTTATTCTGTAGGATATCGAAATCACTTTCAAGTCAAGTCTCTGCGACATTGTGTGCGTCAGAGGTGTCAAAACGAAACAGAATCGCGACCATCTTTTGACGCGACAGGGCGAATCTACGATTAAAATCTTTGGGTCTGTACCACTTTGGTCATACTTGCCAGCCACATTGCATCAATGTGGTAAGCTCTAAAAACAAATAAGTGCTGCAACAATAAATAACTACCTACTTACTATCTAAACAGCACTAAATTGCAATCTAGTAAAAATATATCATATGTCCCTAGTGTTAAGTAATGTAATATAACCGGTTTTGTGCCGGCTAGCCTGCAAGGTCGGAGACGGGTTTAACTCTCTACGTCACAAAAACTACGTAATAATATAGAAATTATGCATAAATTAACGTCTGATTCTATTCTCGGCTTAACTGTGTCTTCTTTAAGATATTATTACAAGAGGACTGGTCTAAAAAAAAATATAACAGCGTTACAGACATATATCGACTGTGAACTGGCAACCGGTACTATCTCAATTTTGACAACTTTACAGAATGAAGAAAAAACATGTTAGCATCATTTACACAGCATCTCGTATGTTAAATAAAAATACGTAGTTTTTTAATATTTTTATTGCACATGTACTTAATTAAAAACAAAAGTAACATTAAGTATATGCTTCCTTCCAATATAAAATCGAGATAAGACAATATAAATCAACACAAGAATTAAATGCTCGCATTCACTGCGCGTTGAAGTTAGTACAAGTTGAATGAAGCCAATTCTGGCGCCAAATTTAAATGTATTTGAGTTAGGATTTCTTGCAACGATGTGGAGTATTAAATTGTATAAAATGGCATTAAAAAGTGAAATCTTCAAAAAATTGAGATAGGACCGGTTGCCAGTTCACAGTCGATATGTCATGACATGTAATACATAAATGTTTGTCAATTTCATTATCGTTAGGTCTTTGAGTACCTCGGTTTTAGGTGTTGTTTTTAGGGTTCCGTACCCAAAGGGTAAAAACGGGACCCTATTACTAAGACTTCGCTGTCTGTCCGTCTGTCTGTCACCAGGCTGTATCTCAAGAACCGCGATAGCTAGACAGTTGAAATGTTCACAAATTATGTATTTCTGTTGCCGCTATAACAACAAATACTAAAAACAAAATAAAATGAATATTTAAGGGGGGCCCTCCCATACAACAAACGTGTTTTTTCGGCGTTTTCGCCTTGTTTTTTTAGATCAAGTATATTTTTTAATCGATAGATAATTTTTATTCGTGGAATAAAATTGACGTCTGACAATTTTTGTTTGGAAGAACTGGCAAAAATTCAAAATTAGTCCTCCGACAATTTTATCTAGCGTTGGAAAAATCAGCCCTTGGAAGTATTTGATTTATGAGAACAGTAAGTATTTGTATCTACAGTATACACGACTCCCTTCAAAACTAGTATATTTTGATAAAACGTGCAAATATTGAAGTTAAAGATAAGTTGATTCTTAGAAAGGTAGGTATATGTTTCTGACAGACTTCATAACGTTTTCATGTTAAAATTATTTAAAGACACGGCAAAGTAATGTGTCATTTTGACACAATAATCTGTCAGTTGACAAACACTGTAATGTAACTATTATAAATAATCATCTTATAAACACTTTCTAATGTAATGTTTTATCAATACAACAAACATTCATTATCACATCGTAACGAAATCTCGACCAAACCTTTACGATACGGAGTTCCACAAATATTTGAACCTGAAATACTAACCTAAATAACAATACTAAACAAAACTGGAAGAACTTCATCACTGCACTCACAGACACACAATCACATTAGAACATGGGTTGTTGTAAATACGGATTAAAATCGTTTGAACGATCAAGGTCGGTTTGCAACTACAGTTACGGGGGAAAATTCGATATTTGAATCTTCGAAACCACAGTTTCTTAAAGCGAGCGACCGGGTGAATAAGAAATCAAAAAAGGGCGGTGAAAACCGATCCGCGACTGCGCGTGAGTGGAGTGTTTTGAGCGAATCCGTGAGGAGAGAAAGATCGTGCGCCCACGCATAGCGCGCGCGTCTATTACGAGATGGCGATTGTCGCCGGCCCTGGGGCAAGGTTGCCTGGAACACCGGCTGTCAAATCTAATGTTTCTAATAAATCCGAATCTATCACTTTCGATCTGACCTACATAGTTCCGTGATTCATATCGTGATTGTGTTTACCAACTTGTTCTAAAATCCAATAATGTATATATTTGTGTGATAGTTTTATGGATTTACCGCTTTGTATATGTACTTACATTTAATTTTTTTGTATGAAACATTGATTTACACATATTTTACAGTATTAAGTTACCAACATATCTGCTGAAAAATATCATAGACTCTCCACAAAAGGGAAACTCTGGTTTCAATCGTCTCTCAACATTACCAAACCATCTAAGCACACTCTTTTCAATACTCTATTTTTTTAAATGATAAAATTCCAGAGATAAAGAACTTTCAGTTCTCAAACATTTCTGAAAGCAAAAAGAGGCCGATATAATACTGTTGACTGGCGTCACCTTTTGACTTTGTGTCCTTACCTTTAGCTTGATAATCTCTCTAATTGCTTTTCACTGTACAAAACTGATGCATTCAATAATAGAGCGGTGGAGGGGCTTACAGCTTACAGTGATACGTTAATACCTACCTGTGATCGCCTGGTGACGCAATGTATAGTGGCGTTATGCTTCCTACTGAAATCTATCGTTGCATTATCGTCTAGAAAGTGCAATGGTCAATTAAAAGCAATTCAGTATGCAGAAAAAGATTGATTGCTTTGTAAAGTTAACACAGGTATTCTACGGTCGGTTTTAAGGAACTTCTTCAACTCTGGAAGCCAATGATAACAACTTCAGCAACGCCCTCCAAACTAATTCTTGCTGTGCATCTTTATGCGATGCCTTTTAACTTAATACAGAAATAAATTTAGTGGATTTGTGTTTGATACGACTCTATTATTATGGTAGTTCGTCGATTCCCGTACGAAAACGTTCTTCGACCAAAAAATGGTTATCAGAAATTGCTGCACATATTTCTTTGTGTTACAGTTTTGCACGACAGATTTGTGTATATTCAAAAGACATTCTAATGTAGACAATGCACTAACAAAAATATCATAGAAACACTTAAAACTCAAACAAAATAATAAATTGATTAAAATAATAAGAGTTCATACACAGGCAGATGGGACAAACACCTGAAAATGCAAACTATAGGTAAAGTATCATATTATCATAGTCCAACAAATTTTACTTAAATAAAACTATGAATATTAATAATATTTAAATTACGTTTCGTTTAATTTAAAAACTTTTTACTTAGGTAAGTATAAACGGATAGGTACGTAATACAATAAACTTAGAAATTGTATTAATACAATTATATACACGAGTAATACAATAACTTGTTACTTAGTTATTTACTCAAACAAATAAACAAGGTAATGTCACTCCTTTTACCGCCATTGTTCTAAACCAAGCTGTGAAAACAATTTTATTTAAATGCGGGATGCGTTTCAAATTATATAAAAACTACCCATTTAATCCGTTTATAAATGAAAGATAACCTAATATCAAGTTCCTGAACGTCTTATAAAGTATTTAATTAATAAATCTGGTTATACAAGGTGGAGACGACAGTTAAACTTCGTATATCTGATGACGTTCTCAGTCTGAATACAAACATTCAACAAAAAAAAAACGAAGTTAGAGAACGAAATAGAAAAAAGGGGGATAGAAAAAAGGAAAGAGTATTTTCTATCTATATGACTGTTCCTACATTGACCTAGGCTGATAAAATTTTGGTTTTTCCTAATTATGTTAATACTAGCTGCGCCCCGCGGGGTGGGAATATCGGGACAAAAAGTAGCCTATATGTTAATCCCGGGTATCAGCTACCTCCACACCAAATTTTACCAAAATTGGTCCAGCCGTTTGAGCGTGAAGAAGTAACAAACATATAAACACACACACCCCCACACACTCACAAACTTTCGCCTTTATAATATTTGTGTGTTTAGTGTTTAGGTCGGTTCCCCCTATATCTACCAAATATATCCAACAGTTTAGTCGCTATAACCAGTGAAAGATTGGCAGAATACATAGTCGGCTCATGACTACCTAGTATTGAGTTAAATAAACGGTTTTTTCTAACGATGTTAGATCGAGTATTGCCAGTGTTTTCATTTATTGTCCAATGGTCGTCTTCACCACAGAAAAGATAAATGGACTGTGTGAAAGATGATATGGATAGAAAGGGGGTGACTACTGAGATGTCGACTAATAACGAGAAGTATACAAGGAAAAGACACGTTGCGCCGACCCCAAATACATTAGGCAGGAGAATGATGATGGTCGTTTTCACATTGTATAGCCATTGACTAACATTACTACAGTCAATCTTCCTCCATAATCCATACTAATATTATAAATGCGAAAGTATGTCTCTCTGTTACATCTTCACGCTTAAACCGCGCTGAACCGATTTAGATGAAATTTGGTATAGAGATAGTTTGAGTCCCCGAAAAGAAAATAGGACCTTTATCCCGATATTCCCACGGGATCGACACTTATGGGACTGAAATCGCGGGGCGCAGCTAGCCACACTAATATAATAAAGGCGAAAGTTTGTGTGTGTGTGTTTATATGTTTGTTACTTCTTCACGCTCAAACGGCTGGACAAATTTTGATAAAATGTTGTATGCAGGTAGCTAGCACCCTGGATTAACATATAGACTACTTTTTATCCCGATGTTCCTACGAGATCGACACTTATGCGGGTGAAACCGCGGGACGCTGCTAGTAGTAGATAAATGTTGTTTTTATATAAATCAAGTCTCTCGAATACTCATACAAGTATTGCACATATATAGGTACCTATATAAAACGGTTTAAAAGCGTTGAGTTCGCATATAAAATTATAAAACTTTATTGCTGAACGGCAATAGAAATTTTGCAAGTGTACATCATAAAGTTGGATCGTAAACAAACTATTTCTGATTAGGTTCTTTCTACGCTACTCACTCGCTTCAGAAAACTAAAAAATGTAAATGCATTCCCTCAAGGTTCCTTTGAAGGTTCAGATTCATTTCGCTTTTTTTTCAACAAAAAATAGACTGTTAAAATCGGATGCTTTTCAACCTTACCTTCTAAACAAGATAATGTTAATTCAAGGAAACTCTTCGCATTTCAATGAAATAGGAAACCATTTGGTAATAATTCCCACGTTGGTAATTAACAGATATAGGTAAGGTTTCGAGTGGAATTGGCATAATTATAAAGGTTTTATGGGAAAACTTTACAACTACTTTGTCTACAAAAATTATTTGAAACAAAAATTATTTGAATGTAGAATATTATTTGGCATGCAGGCGTTTTACTGTGTGTAATTTATTTTATCACCACTGCACACTGCTCTCAAAAATGGTGAAAGAAAACATCGTAAGGAAAAAAATCAAAGACATGTGACATCTACCAACCCGTACTGGGTTCGCGTGGTCGATTAGGGCCTATTTCCTCTCACAGAGAGGAGGCCTGTGTCCCAGCAGTGGGAACGTTATAGGCTAACTATGGTTTTTTTCTCACTGCAGGGCAAATGCCTTCCTCCTTTCCCTTCCTCCATTTACCCGTATCTACTGCTTTTTGTGGATAAGCATGAAAAAAGTCAAAGAAAGAAGTACAAATTATTCTACATATTTAAATTCAATCTAATTGCTGCATTTATTGTAGCTAATAATCTTTTCTGACTGACACGTCTTGGCAAAACCACTCTTGATTTCTAATCTGCACAGTTTTAGCACTAATCCGCACTGTCCAGTCAACATTGAATCTAGATCTTGTCTGATCTCTGCATTCACTTTCGTGATGTGTGTCCCATATTTATTTCATTTTTGTTATTAGCTGCTATTCCTTTCTTAACAAGTATAATAATAATATCATGCCTGTTTATCACGTAGGATTAGGCTGATGCTGATGATGATTTAATAGGATGCTGTTGGTGCAAAGTTCAACAACATTTCGTCAATATTGTTTATGTGCCATGAAATAAGGTACCCATCCTATAGGTTTATTGTTCTTTATTATTATTAAGTAGTAGATACTGTCTGTCATGGGCAGGCCATGTTGCATGACTGTATGACAAGATGGGCCAAAAATACGACTTCTTGGATGGGACTGGGACTTTTTTAGCGGGAATGCTGTTGGTTAGGTTAGAACGATTAAAACTTTTATATTATTGATTAACACTGTAAAAACTTAGAGAAATAAAAGGCTTTATTTATTCACAGTCTGTGTATGCAGTAAGGTACCGATACCGTCATCTCGTATGCAGTTATTGATTCCCCATTGATTATTCAGACAATAAAATTATGCAACACTCTATGATGAAATGCGACTCCATGGTCTGTAATAACGAGCTCGTGTATGTTTATTGCCTTGTGGATATAAAAGAATTATTTTATCGCCAACAGCTAATCCGATAAAACTTAAAGCAATCAGTTTGAACTGCGCTTTACTTTAGACATTCAATAAACGAGCAGAGCTAACCATTATGATATCGTCTGTATTTGCATGAACATAACGGATCTATATACCCTATAGTATAGTACATAACTGTGTCTTACTAGCCTGCATACCTGTTTATTTGTCAAAATACTTTTTAGTTCAAAGTTTTCGCAAAAGCATAACCTTCTTTGCAGTGTGGTATAATAAATGTGGGTTGTTATTGTTACCCATATTTATTAAAAAATTGAGAACCAGAATTCAAAAGGTCAAAAGCCTTTCAACATCGCTTCTGAGAAAAAAAAAGGTAAATGTGCGTAGGTACACACGAGCGACACGCGTCAACGGCAGCCGTCGACAACGGCAGCCGTCGACAACGTGCCGTTCGTGTATTTGAATACGGTCCTCAAATCTAGCGATATGTTGTCGACTGCAGTCGGCGCCGACGCGTCGACAGCTGCAGTTGCCTCTGCCGTTGACGCTAGTCGCTCTCATGTATGAGCACTAAGAGCAACCAATGCTGCAGGCAGTCGTCAAATAGACGGTGATTATAAAGATAACAGAGCATCATATTTATAATACCATAAACTGTACTTCCATAAATTCCGTACACATGCATCACTCATAAATTTCAAAATTATATGTGCCAAATTAAAACATTAGAACATTAGAATTTCAACATCATTCTAAGAACAGAATTTAAAGATTGTTAGTCAACAAGAGAGCAACTTTATTGGAACGATATGCGACACACACAAAGTTGTTTTCACTTTCAATTCTTCAGGGAACTGGTATTGTAAGAGCTTCATATTGTAATGTCTTTGTGAACTAATATTATACACAGGCAGATGTTAGTGATGTAACAGTTCACGAATCCACAACATTATTGGGACGAGTCGCGAAAGTTGTTCGCCCGGTTCGCGCCGGTGAATACCACTGGTTAAGGATGTCACTTCTTGTCAGTCTATGAGCTTTTGGATATTATTTATTATATCATTGTTCTATTTAATAGTGCTGTTGGATGGAAGTTGGTTGGAAGACAAATTTTATCCATTTGAAGAAACAGAAAATTTTGGATTTTCAGCAGATATTTTGAAAATACTTGTTTTTCGAAGAACGTCTTTAGGCTACTTTTACATGTTTCAAATTTTGGATTTCGCTTAGAACTTCATTGGTATAATTAGCTAACAACTTGCAATTAATAAACCTTTGACGTAATTCGTCTCCTATTAATACAATCAACAGTTGCAACTGTTGTACCCACTTAAAAAATAATAAACCTTCTGTATCCAATCAATTAAAATCCATTTCATGGTTTTTGCTTTCAACTCGCTATCACCCTAATACCTATAGCGAAGTTTATCATTTTGCCTTGGACAGCATTTCATCGATCATCAATTCATCATTGAATCATTCAAAGAGCACGACACTATAATATCGTTTGGCTTACATTAGGTACTATCAAACATTGATCGTTTGAGTCTATACCTACATGGATAGATAGATGGTGCTTCGTAAGTGCTTCGTACTTCTAGGTATCATCATCCATCATCATCATCATCATTTCAGCCGAAAGACGTCCACTGCTGGACATAAGCCTCCCCAAGCAACTCCACTTCGACCGGTTTTGTGCTTCTCGCATCCAACGGGTTTCTGCGGCCTTCACAAGGTCGTCGGCCTATGATCATCCATACTACAAACTAATAGTATCAATTCGAAAGTAACTCTATTCTATATCTGACCAAGAAACAAACTGAACTTTAAAAGAGACTGTGACCTCTGAATTTGTTTCGGCCTTTCTTTTCAGAGTAGTCTTTTCAGAGAGAGTTTTTTCTGTTGTTGTAATGTGAAGATTAAAAGTGATTCGTTGAATAATTTCCGACCTCCACACAGACGAAGCCAAAGGCAAAAGCTAGTTTTCCATAAATCTTACGGAAGGTCCATGCGGGCCTGCGGGCGGAGAGTAATGGGTAGCTCACCGCCCGATCAGGCCGGGTCAGCGGGATTGTCCGAAAGGGTTACCGCTGGCCCAGAACATAAAAAGCTAAGGAAGGAACACGGGTGGGTTTTAGTCAGTAAGAGTCTGACACTCCCTTCCGCTCCGCCCAGAGCGGGAGGGGTCATTTCATGACGATGATGTCCAAAAAAAAAAAAGTCCATACCGTTGTGTTACGAACTCGGGCTATTTTCGTACCTTTGCAAATTACATTTTATACAAAAAAATGTATGAAATTACTCCAAAAAAAGCAATATTTCTATAACCCAGGAGCTGTCATCCCTACTGTATGACGCACCTGAGACGATCGAGTTGACTGGCCACTGTGTCATCGGAGCAAGGCGAGTCGACCGCGCATAATCGCTAATTACTTACTATTACGTTAACGAACAAATTCAGTTTTCATAGCCAAGTACTAGCTCATTTTGTTTTCTAAAGAAACTATTGAATTACCTGTAATTTCTTCTTAGACTTCCACAGGACTACAAAAAATCATGACCTCGTATCATCGTAGAGCATTGTATCTGACATATCCGTATCTTCAGAACAAAGAAATAAAAGTAAATCGCGTCTTTACTCGACCTTGATAATATAGAAGCCAATTTCTTTTGCACAAAATATTTTGAATTGCCTGTAAGTTCTTCTTAGACTTCCACAGCACTCCAAAAATGCATGACCTCGTATCATCGTGGTGTGTTTGTCAAGAAACTATTGAATTATCTGTAAGTTCTTCTTAGAATTCCACAGGATTACAAAAAATCATGATATGGTGTCATCACAGAGTGTTATCTGACATATATCCGTCTTTTCACAACAAAAGGTTTCGAAAAAAAAACCTGACTATACTCGGCCTTGATATGGAACCTATGTTTGACTCTATATACTTAGACACCAGCATCGCTATTTTTACTCAACGTACCTACGATCATAAAACTGATATCAGAAGTTTTAAATTTAGATACAGTAGTACTAAATTGTTTATCATTTGATGTTTACGTCAAGACATCTGACTTTTATTATCTGATTACGCTCTTTTTACACTTCTTAGCTTTCCTTTGATCTTTTATCAATGTCCCTTTGCTACTTTTTGCTTATAATTTTCACCTTTCCAGCTAGGATTATTATAAGCAAAAAGTAGCAAAGGTTAACAAGTTTACAGTTACTTGGTCAACAACACTTTCAAAAAGGTTTTATTTAGAACAAAAGATGATGTAATAAAATAAAACCGAATATCCTTAATGACAAACTAAGAATGGTTGTTAAAAAGATGATGAGCTTCTGCCCGCGCGTCGGAAATTATCAGACGGTAACGTGCTACCGGGACAAAATTCATACATAAGTTACTCCTTATAACATCAGCTATTTGAAATCGGTCCAGCCGTTTCGGAGATTAACCGAAATGAACAGATAGACAGAAAAAAATGTTTTTTTTTTTGTTACAACTACCGACTTTTATATGCAGTAAAAAGCTTTTATTTCGACATTACGAACCTTCAGTTTATTTATTTGAACATTGTTTATTCATATAGATGTCAACTTCAATACAAGTATGTCACCAAGCTGACGACTCTCCCAAAGTGGACAAACGATGCGCCCTAGTTCCAGTAATTTATGCACTAAAAACAATCAAATATGGACCCGGTAGAATTACTAGAGAGACGTCTCATATAAAGCGAATACTGCGTGCATTTACACATGTATACATACATATCGTCGGAACACTTGCATGATGAATTTTTCAATGTTTTGGGATATTTTCACTCTCAAAATGATGACGATAAAGGACTATATGCCATTGATCAAAAATAGAACTGACGTTACGCAAGGACCTACTTACACTTCAACTTTTAACTTCAGCGCAAGGTTTTAATTCAATAATAGATTCACGGATATCCGTATACAGTACACGTATCGTGTGCTACAAACTTTCCTTTTTCTACTCACACTATATTAAAATATAGTCTTTACTACTTTAGTTTTCTTTTTTAGAGCATTTTCTATTTATATCCTTCTTATACTAAAAGGTGTTTATATACACAGTGTCTTAGTACCATCGTCTGTATGATAAGAATGTATGGAATGGGGCATCTCTATAGAGGTGACCAACCTGAGTGTATTCTCATATTTCTTAGAACAATGACCGCTACTAACAATGAACGGTCAAGAGGTAATTGCCATAATCAGAACACTTGACGACGGATTGGTCGTCACAGTTAGTTGTTATTAACAGGCAGGATACATGCTATCTGTCCATGCTCTTGACTTGACATAGGTAATTCCTTCTATTTTACATCTTGCTAGGTAGGTACTCTTTGCTGGGAACCACTCGGAAGGTTATTACGGCTTACAAATCAGCAGGTGCAATAGGACTATTCCCGGGCAGCAAGTCCTGCGTTCTTGACAAATTGAGACGTATGATCATGTCTGGAAGAGTTTAGGCCATGTCATCATCATCATCATCTGCCTAGCCTTTTCCCAACTATGTTGGGGTCGACTTCCAGTGTACCGGATGCAGCTGAATTTCAAATTTTACATGGAGCGACTGCCTATCTGACCTGCACAACCCAGTTACTGGGTAATACGATACCCCTTCTTAAGACTGGTTGTCAGAGTTTCGGGCTTCTGACTACCCGTAACGACTTACGACTTCGAGCCGGGACGAGTATAGGCCATGTGTTTCAGTATATTTTGCCTCGAGCATACAGGACTACGGGCAGTGGGTTGACAGATGACTTGAGAGCTACGGGCGAGAGCAGACGTCTACCGGTGTGCAACAGAGCCAACAGATACCATGGTTCTAGGAGTACAACAGGCCGCCGTCGATAATCAGCGTCAGAAGAAAGAATTTCTGATTTAGAATAATTATCGCCCATAAAGTATATTGTGGATTTAAATCAGTTGGCAATTATCATCATTATCATAGATATTCTCATGATTGCTAGAGCTAATAATAGGCCTCCCAATGAACGACTCCACAACGTCCGTATCGAAAGGCATAGTGTGGGGTATTCGCTGGATGATATATATCAGACTGAATATATGTATAGCTGGAAGTGTTTTGAAGTGAAACTTTTTAGGCGGCGATTCGTTAATTGTACGAGAGTTGAGGGTGACATTTCAAGGACGCGTCACGTTTAGGCACATTTCATTACATGAGAGAGAAGAAAGATATATGGTAACTCTCTGTTCTCTTACACTAAATCCCTCTTACTCTTTATTTTGACTTCTATCACGCGCTTACGTTTATATACAGTGCTGCACGCGCAATATTTTTACCAATCGTGATACATTAAACCATTAAAGTATCTGCTGATAAGATCAAGAGATTAAGAAACGATCATTTCTGTATTTTCATTGATGCTGTTACTTGGCTCTAACGCAATTATCGCCATTGCCGTTCACAAACTGAATGCTTTCTTAATCTTTTGCATTTCGTGTATACTGTTCGGTTTGGTAAACAAACCTTCATGGCATTAATTGTTGCTCTTTGGTAATTTCATTCTTTACAAAATATTTTTCAAGGATTTTGAGCTGTTGGTGAACAATGATCTACATAAGCCTCCCCGTTATCTGGAGAATTGGGCGCTTTCAATTTAGACGTTTCTTGTCGGACCGCTGCGGTGCCGAAGCGGTGCGTTCGTCGTATTGCGCACGGACGTTCGTTTGTTTTCATACAAAGCGCACGGTGCGGCAACAGTGCGGCGTCGGTACCGCGAACGCTCGACAACCCGCACCAAGCGCTTTGTATGAAAACAAACGAACGTCCGTGCGCAATACGACGAACGCACCGCTTCGGCACCGCAGCGGTCCGACACGAAACGTCTAAATTGAAAGCGCCCTTAGGATCATAGATCATCTCAACTGGACCCTGTAATACTACGCCATTTCTTGTCGGGTAAATTGTGTGGGCTGCTGTTGGAGTAGTAAAGATAAATAGTGATAATAATTATAGTGACGAATTCCCAGAGACTTGGCAAATTAACAAAAAGTCAATGAACTCTCAATCGCAAGTAACATTATAAGATTCACGACACTTCCTCGGCAATCACCGGTCAAGCCGACCAGCCAGTTATTACGTAGTCAAACGAATCAATAGTTACAATTTATAATATTACACCATTAACCTTTTGCTGACGCTACTTACGCTCGATGCACCTTTCGGAAAGTCGTGAGGTTAAAGCATGAACTTCTGGGCCTTTAATAACAGAGTATGATACAGATACTTCAAAGTATCAGTAAGTAGTAGTAAGTGAGTTTACAATTACATGGATACTAAAAGCGATGTTCATTTATTTATTTTTGCTGTCACATAATCGTATTTTTGACCTTTCAAATTATGATTGTCTCAACTTATATAATAACCATCTGCCTCTGTTCACTATTACTGCTTATTAATCTGTCTAGCCTTTTCCCAACTATATTGGGGTCGGTTTTTTAAATGGAGCGACTGCCCGGATGGGCAGTCGCTCCATTTTAAAACTGCAACTGGATTGTGAAGGACATCTGTCCTCCACAATCCAGTTGCAGTTCAGTAACTGCAACTGGATTGTGGAGGACAGTGGTAACATTGATATCCCTTGGTAATACTGGTTGTCAGACTTTTGGACTTCTCACTTCCCAAAAAAAGTCAATCCTCAACCTCAATCCTATGACAATAAAGCAATTCAGTGAAATCCTATGACAATAACGCAATTCAATAAAAATAAAACATTACTGAAGCAATAATTACAGCTCAAAATAACTCACTTACTAAGATTCAAGAGCGTGATGCTATGCATGTTAAAATAATTGGTTCTCGTAAGTAATTATAAGAAAATCAAAATCATCAGAAAATTAACCAGACATGACCTTCAGACAATATACCTCCTTACGTAACACTTTCTTACATTAATTACCTACACAAATACTTGACCAAAAATCATGACACAGTGTAAGAAACACATGTGACAAACAATTTAACAACCGATACTAATTGCTTTAGTCGAAAGCGTCTATTTTTAGCATATGACAGTAATGTACATTGAAATACACGAAGTTTACCTTACAAACTTTTAAACGGCGCAGAGAGCTCCCTGACATTTTTAAAACTGGCTTACTCTAAATTGAAATTGTATCTAATTTTGATAGCAATAAGACTTTGAATGCTTCAATGGCTACTTAAAGTTCGAGAGGTCGTAGACGTTGTGAGGAAAGATCACTTATGTAACAGCTAATATACTTAATATGCCTTGTGAAATGTGAGAGACGACAATTAGGCTTGTTTAAAGGAATATCAATATTTGGTTTATTGAAAAGCTTTTGCTAAATTAGACCACCACCTGGAGTGCTATTCTGTAAAAATCTCACCGTGAAAACTTAGATGAAGTGAGCGTGGAGTGAGCTGTCAACAGTGTCAATTCCTAGCAAAAACAAACTCACTTCACCTAAGTTTTCACGGTGAGATTTTTACAGAATCGACCGGCTGAAGGCCAATTCCCGTAATTTAAAACCCTTAAAATCTAGTCGCAATCTCATCTCAGCGACAACCAATGTCAAAAACTTCTCAACATGTAGGGAAATACCCCTATACCCCACACTTACACCAAAATACCCCATACTTCCCGTGGGTGTCGTAAAAGGCGACTAAGGGGCGTACCGGAGAATGGGCAGCAGCGTTCTCTATACATTCCACCACCATACCATACTGCGATCGCCAACCCGCCTGCCAAGCGTGGCGATTATGGCAAACCCCCCCCCCCCCATTTGGGGGAGGCCTATGTCCAGCAGTGGCCGTCTTTCGGCTGAAATGATGATGATGATGATGTAGGGAAATTAGAGGTATTTTTGACAGACTGAGACCGAGATCAGGCTGCGAACGTTCTTAAAATTACGAGAGTTGCCCCCACTGCTAATGATTATAGAATCTAATGATTATAGAAGAAGACAGAGGGCTGTCAACAGTAAAGTGAAGCCGTTTTCGTAAACATGTGTGCACATAGTGAGGTGTAGTTTGAATGTAAATGGTTGTAAATGTGTGCGTGTGAGCGTATATGCACAGAGCGGAGGTGTAGCTTATGCATGCTTCACTGTATTGTTCGCAGAGCTATGTCTTGACTTCTTATTTGGTCTTTGGTCTGAGTGTGTAACGACTATATTTTAATGTATTGACACGAACTATACGAAGAGCCATATCATGCCGTCGTAAAAATGGAAGTTTTTCTTCTAATTACAAGCCTAATAAGGGCGCTAACTATCCAGGCCCATAATGACCAACTGCATATTATTTTTCAATATAAACACATTACCCCTCTCAATGGGCACTCAAACAAGATTCCTCGTTCATTGGCCATCCCGTCATTAAGGCTGGCATCAATCATGACCATGGCAATCGAGAGCGACCCAATAAACACTGCTAACTTGCACTCGAGTTAAAATCTCATTATCGTACTAAGGTAACGTACGTACGGTTTCATTTAAGGTCAATATCGCTTGACCCTGAACAGGGGACTTGTATTGCTTGATTTTTTATTGTGTATACTTTTACTGATGTTTTTTTTATTGTCGTTTTGCTATGCCAAATTGAGTAGGAAAGCGGCGCGATGACACGGAAATTAAGGAACACGTTAATCTTATAACATTATGTGTGACACGTCGCTGACTGACGATGAAAAATATTGTGGACTTCTAGTGATCTGAAATCGCAAACCCACTGACCAGATGCAGTGATTAATCCTTGCTCCTTATTTGTTTGAGAGGAGGCCTTTGCCCTTCAGAAAAACAGTCAAAAGCCGGATAGGCAGTAGTGACGCCAATTTGAAAAAAAAACTTGATTTTTAGGGTTCCGTTGCCAAATGGCAAAAAACGGAACCCTTACAGATTCGTCATGTCTGTCTGTCTGTCCGTCCGTATGTCATACACACCCACTTTTTTCTGAAACTATAAGAACTATACCTACTGTTGAAACTTGATAAGTAGATGTATTCTGTGAACCGCATTAAGATTTTCATACTTAGAACTGAAACTCAAAATTTTTTTTTTCATCAAACCCATACATACGTGTGGGGTATCTATGGATAGGTCTTCAAAAATGATTCTGAGGTTTCTAATATAATTTTTTCCTAAACTGAATAGTTTGCACGAGAGACACTTCCAAAGTGGTAAAATGTCCCCCCCTGTAACTCCTAAAATAAGAGAATGATAAAACTAAAAAAAATATATGATGTACATTACAATGTAAACTTCCACCGAAAATTGGTTTGAACGAGATCTAGTAAGTAGTTTTTTTTTTAATACGTTATTTACCATTTATTACTTAAATTAAATCAACTCAAATATAAAATTTAAAAAAAACATTTATTTTCATAAACATAAACCGTATGCATAAACCCGGATGTTACGGAACCCTCGGTGCGCGAGTCCGACTCGCTCTTGCCCGGTTTTTTTCTACTCTAATAATCAAATTGGAGGCAGATGTTCATGTCAATTAAAGTAATTTAATTGAGATCGAATAAGTGTGAACTGGGACGTTTCCTGGAGGACCAAAAATAAATTTGTGATTAAAATTGATTGCAACTGCAACCGGTCAGATTCAGTTAGCACCAACGTTTTGCCTCCCAAGTTTTCTGATCACAAAAGATCATAAAATATCATCAGCCAAAAATGTATTATAACAATAGCAACGAGATTATCTGCTAGCAGTTTTTGTGATGTCAAAACTAGATTTACTATTAAGACTAAGTTCTGTTTAACAAAACACACTTCTCCGTTCACTTGGTGGTTCTGCCTTCTCTCAGAGCGGTGCGTGTCGAATGCATATTTTTTATTCATGATTAATATTACAATGTCTGCGTCAGCTGAGCAAACAGGATATAAAATGACGTGTTCTTGTTTGTTAAAGCAACATTATTAGAGTACCTAGTGCATAGGTAATTTTTGTGGGACTATACTACAGATTTATTCTTCAGTCTTACCAATGTACTAAATGTAAGTGTTATTGGGCCTACAAAATTTAAATAACTGTCATGCCAGCGACACGAAGAAGATGATTAAGACCTAATCTATCTAAAAAATTAAAAATTAAATGCGATTCGTTGGTAAGCGCATCACTACTTGAGAACGGCTCGACCGTTTCGGCTATTTTTGTGTTAAAGTGTTCGTAATAGTCCGAATCAGGTGAAAAAAAAGAAAAATTGAAAAAGTTTTCGAAACATTTTCAAATTCGAGCGACAATTACTGTCCCTTTTTCTATGAGCTTTTAAATTTAGATGGGACAACGTTTGTTAGGTCAGCTAGTTAATAATAAATAGCATAGTTAACGACGCTGCAGTAAAAAAACTGTCAGATGCCAGATTTAATATAGTATCCGGTAAATCAATTATTTATACCAAATAGGTAAAGTCCTCAACAAGCTTTTGCTGTAAAAATCTGCCAGTAGGCCTGTATTTTTATTTAAATAAATAATTAATCTATCGAATAAGTCGATCGTTTATTTCGGTTTCGATCTGCATGAATGTCTGTTAATGAATGTTTAATGCCTATGATTGGTTGGCCTCTATATAAAACGAAATTAATTTACCGTACATTTTGAACACGGTACTAACCTGAATGCTCTAGTTAGCAGTTCTCTAATACTATTATAATAATTTGATAATGTCTCGGTGTTACAAGAAGACAAAACATAAGTACCTATATAAGTACCTACAGGCAATCATGCTGCAAACAATATTGATCTATCACGTTTATGTAATCATCTACTAATCCGCTGTAAATAGATGTCAGTATGTCGGTCATGATCTCTAAATCCACCGACATACTATTATAATAGTATATACACATCTGTATTTTACGCTACTAACAATGCAAAACAAAACATTTTTCAATTACTTAAAGTTACGTGTATATACTATTAACATTTTTCGCTTCCTTGCACTGGATGATAAGAAAGTGAAACGGTTGGTTTTTCTTTCTGATACAATCTCAGATGGACTATAACATGCGTATTTCCGTAGACTTGGAATAAAAATAGAAGTACTTCATTACAAAAACTGACTAGATGATACATCAGGCGAAGGGACACCTGTAGATATAGCTGAGTTCACTGAAAGCATCGTGCAGCGGAGGACTCATTTCCAATTTGCCGATGAGATCTGGAAATTAGACGGTACCTAGTCACTCCATAGGAACCCACTGTACCTAACTAACAAGGGGGCAACGAGCAAAATTATGGATGTAGGCGCGGGCCTGCGGGCGGAGAGTAATGGGTAGCTCATCGTCCGATCAGGACCAGGCCCGTGCCAGACGGCGCGTACGTGTGATGTCAGCATCGAGGAGGAGCCACCTTAGGGCCGAAGCCTGCCGGGTCAGCGGGATTGTCCGAAGGGGTTACCGCAGGCCCGGAACATAAAGGGCTAAGGACACGGGTGGGTTTTAGTCAGTAAGAGTCTGACACTCCCTTCCGCACCACCCAGAGCGGGAGGAGTCATTTGATGATTTCCCATCCAAAAAAAAGGGCCCCTAGACAAAGACGTTCTACATAAATCACACCAAACAAAAAAGTCCTTGACTTTTAGTATTGTCATCTTGTAACTGTCTGTAACCACAATGTTCAAAGATCACTGCTCTATAGTGTACGTATGTTACCGCTAATGTGCATAAATCAGTAAGAGTGCAGATTAACTCGTTAATTTGCAGATTATCTGGTTGAGTCCGTTAAAGTGGAAAAAAAATGTTTATTACCAGCCAAACCCGGTTTTAGGATGAACTAGTTTCGCCTAGGCCAAACCAGTTCTCCCTACACGGGTTCCATGGTTGCGGTCGGTAGGATGCAAGAGCGAGCGAAGGGCACCCAGAGGTTATGATTATTTTGAACCCTTTACACAGATATAAGAGCCCCGCGAAGCGGGGCTCCGTCGACATAGGATGTAAGAGCGAGCGAATGAGAACTGTTTTGGCCTAGGCGAAACTAGTTCATCCTAAAATCGGGTTTGGCCGGTAACATATTTCACTCTTTAACAGATTGTACCCGGTAATTTGCAGATTACCTAGTTAATGCGCATATCAACGTATTCCGTATTCTAACGGTAACATGTATATAAAACTATGTAGGTATAGAAGTGTGACAAAGAAGAGCTATAAAGATAATGTTTATGTACATAAAGTTTGCTCATAATCAAACAAAGTAGTCGGTTTTCTCGAGTTAATTAAACATTTATATTTACTGACAGCGTTAGTTTCCGAGTAGAACGTCACAAATCATAAGAGTGTCCAGCATATCTTGAGAAATTCTGATGGCGCCGTTTGCAACGGAAACTGTCAAAGAAACGTCAAATATAACACACACACATTTGCATAATTAGTTCCGAATTTTGCCACCGGTCAAGATATTCTGGTCATTGTTTCTATGCTGGGATCGGCTGATCTCCGAAACCTTGTTGCTATTTTCGCAGTTTGTTATATTGACGCAAAGCCGACATGAGTGACGCCATACGTAGGGAGTCAATAAGTCAATGTAAACATAATCACTGAACGGACTGTGTGTTGAAAAACATACGAGTACTGAATGAACGAAAATTATTTTTTGGTGGATTTTTCTTGTGGTATTTGAGGATAAGCTTACCTACCGCATTTTATACCAATGTGGCTACGAAGAGGTAAGCATATGTACCTATAACTGTTCTACTTTCATATAAAAATCTTGAGAAGAACATTGTCTTGTTCTTCGCGACTGTAGTTTAGATCATGTTGGCCCAACATCGGCGGCCCTGGATTTTTTTTTAGGTGGTGCTAAATCTTAATTTGGCGCCCCTGTCATACTGTTTTGCAAGATCGTCGCAACTCGGTCGATACTCCGCGTCCGCGCTTCATAGTAAGTTACTATCATCGGTCCTCGAATAGTTACTTTAGTAACTATTCGCTGACTAGTGCCTGGTGGTCGCTTTTCGGTTGATTTCAGCGCGCCCCCATGACGGACCGGACCGTCGCACCGCTCGCACCGGCTTAGGGCCGCTACTTTGAGAACTTCGCCACTTCCACGGCGTCGTTGATGGCAACGCAGAGGTCACTTTGACTAAAAATCAGGCACAGTTACTTATAATTGACAGCGTCTCTATCAGGAGAAGAACATTGTCAATATAAATCTGCGCTTCCTTGTAAGATCAGTTTTTCTCTATATAGTCCTTTTTGATGGTCCTTTTTGATGGTGTGTGTGTGTGCGCAGGTGACATATTTGCACCACAGGACACCATGTTTTTTTCCTTACGAGTGTCTTTACCAATTAACTACGTTGTGGCTATTAGATAAAATACCCATCTCATAGTCATAACTTGATTACTTACTTGACTCACTGTCGTAAGTCATACTCATAGCCTATAATTTTACACCAGACACGTTCTTGACCGGTTTTTATGCATAAAAAATACACTGTGTTACTGAACATCGCCTCATTATGCAGAGCGACGCGTGCGCTGGTTAACAACATGCAAATAAAATAAATAAGTTACGCAGCCCATCTATTCATTTGCAAATTATTCTATTCATAAGCATTCAATTTCCTTTAGGGCGTACCTAACCATACTTAAAAAAAAGAACAAAAGTTGCTGGGTGCAGAAAAATACATATATTTAAGTATCAACCATCTATTTTTAGAAACTTGTAATTGAGGTACCTAAGTATTCCATGCATTAACATACCTTTGCTGAGTGTAAGATAAAATAAAATCCATTTTTAACAAAATGCTTTTCGATATTTATTTTACATTTTACGATACCGTTTAGGTGCCTATGTTAAATCTAGAATGCTGTATTATTTCTGATATTTTACGAGAATTGTTTTCTAAAGCGATTCTGTGAAATGTTTTTAATTCCAGAGGTGTAGAGTGTCTAGAAAAGATTTTTCCTCTCATTTTAATAACGAACTAGTTCTTAGAATCTAGTACCTGATAAGGATGGATAGTTTCTTAGAAAAGTAAGTATTCCTTAGCCCACCTAGACTATTTTTGTTTCGAAAAGTCTTTAAACCATTTCTTCCCTTACAACCGTACCTATAAGTATTTCTAGTAAATTGATTTTAATTCCTCCCTTTTAAGCAAGTAATGCATCGTCCTATCAGTACCAGTTGTTAGGAACTACTATAATAGGCCTATGTACATACCCAATAGAATGCAACAAATCCATGCAGACGGAGCACCGAAGGAACTTGAAAAAACAACATAGCGTCGTTGTCAAACCAAAATCTGCTATGTGCCGTTTTTTGAGGTTTCAAGATGTTGACCACAGCTTATAGGTCACTACCTTATTTTTCATATAAAAGAACTGCTATGTGCTTATGACCACTAGTTGTGGAACTATGGCCTCAGAATAAAATGTGCTATGTACAGCAGCTAAAACTTTGTCAAAACTTCTTTTGTCAATAACTCAAAACTATACTTTTTGCACATAGCAGGTTTTGGTTTGACAACGACGATAGGACAGATTGCTAAGGCCTCATTTACGGAGACGCGGGGAGTCGCGCGTCGCGCTGTGCGGCGCGGCCCGCATTGAATTCAAACATATGGCGTTGTACTTGTATGAGTGCGTTTACGGAGAAGCGATTTTAGACGCGTTTGCTTGGAATGGAGCGTTTTTTGGGGCCGAGCCCGCGGCTGACACCGCCGCGTCTCACGCGGCGTATATCGCGGCGGCGCGGCGCACGCAGCGTCAATTCTCGATGAACAGATGCCCGCGGCGGAATCTTCTGCCAGTCATATTTGGAAATTGCAGAACGCAGACGTAGTCACCGTCGCAATGGAGTAAGATATGAACAATTTTTTATTGGAAGAAAATTCTATGTTAAAAAGTGAATTATTTAATTTATCAAGTGGCCCAGTATTTACAGCAACGGAACATGAGAAGTTTGGGGAATACGCAACTCTTTATAGGTCAATAAGAGAAAGAGGTTATGATGTATTTCATGATTATACACGGATGTCTACTACAACTCTTGATTATATAGTAAGCAAACCGCTAACCTAAAACTGGTCGGTTTGATTTTGAGTATCCCGCGTGCGCCGCAGCGTTGCCCGCCGCGTGCTTTGCTACACGCTTGAGGATTTGCCGCGGGCGCAGCGGCGGGCACCGCCACGCTTCCCGCCCCGCGTCTCTATGAACAACGTCTTAAATTGCCATACGTTTGTGTTTACACGTGCGATGATAAGTGCCGCTTGACGCGCCGCCTCTCCGTAAACAGAAAAATCGTACGACGCGCCGCCGCCGCGAGACGCCACGCCACACGCGACGCGCGGAGCCCCGCGTCTCCGTAAATGAGGCCATAGGGCTCCTAAGTAACTAAAACCATATACTAAACAGGTACTACACACAATTCACTTTACCAATAAAATAAATAACACAATGTCCTCCACCGGAAGCACATTTAATAAAAAAAACAAAACACCACACATAAATCTTTAAAACTATGTAGTTAGTATTCAGCGAAAATAATAGGTGAACAATCGAGAGAACATTAAGAGTGTCTCGATGAATCAATTGTATCGAAATGACCCCGTGCCTGGACTCGCAAATAATAGTCATTGAAGGGAGACGCAACAAAAATGAACAGTAATACAGTTTGGTAAGAGCAACGCGCTTATTGCGATAGTGCTAACTGCGATTGCGTACTTAAAAGCAGCACTGACGAAGATTGTTAAGCTAATTTCGATGATTGGCTGTATTTAAATGTTGCATTACAGACAATTTTGTGGGGCTCGTGGCTAAGTAATAACAGCCGCATGAGTCGATCAGGTTAAGCTATGCTTGCCGGGCTCAGAAGTGACCTTCTTTACAAACCGAGACCCTTCGTGCCGTTGATCCCGGCTATCATTCGTGGATTTTGATATCTTTCCGTTACGGGTCGCCAGAAGCCCGAAAATCTGACAACCAGTCTTACCAAGGGGTATAAAGTAACTGGGTTCTGAAATAGGCAGTCGGTCCACGAAAATTACTGTTATTCAGCTGCATCCGGTTAGTACTGGAAGCCGACCTCAATATACTTGTGAAAAGGCTAGGCAGATGATGCTGACTTGATTAAAACGTACAACACAGACGAGACTAGATATAGGTACTATCTTCTCCTTGCATTATGGCGTCAGTAATTCGTAGTTTCCCATAACTACTCACAAATGCTTTCCACTGTGATTTTGCAGTGAGAATTCAACTTCTTTCCAATAAACGATCACTTTGATTACGCTGAACCACGTAAAGTATGTGCATATAAAGTAGCAGTGTTGTGCGAGGTCTATTTTGAATTTTAATTTATCTAGGTAAGCTTGGATATATAATATGAGGAGGGTGAAAACGCACGTGACTAAAAGAGTGATGAATATAAATGTTGATGGATGGATTGTGTGAGGAATGATATGAAAGAAAAGGGAGAGAATGATGACGTGACGGTTGACAGGGTAGAAGGGAAGAAGAAAACGTGTTTCGCTGACAACGTTATTGTTGTTCATGGGAGAAGGACAGGAAGATGATAATGATGATGCTTAGATATTATTCTTTAGCTAAGTAGGTACACATCAAGGCCACGATAGTAGTGTCAAGACAAGGAAATCTGTAGTCTAAGTTAATTGTTTTGGACGTGTTGGAACCTATTGGTGAACAAATTATGGAAGAAAAGCATGAAATAACTAACACTGCGTGTCTCAATCTCAACGCAATATATAAATGTCAGAAAGATTTATTTGACAACAATAAAAATGTATGCCGCATGTGTAAGAAATTACTACACAGTACACCACGAGAAGTATCGTTGATTTTTCCGTTACTATCGTTATGCAACACCCATGGCTAAATCTTTTTACATTGTTCTCGAGCCGAGACGAAGACACAAACGTGGCCAATAAAAAGTTTCGCATCTTATTTCGCGATCACTATCGTGTTTCGACATGGTCGTGAGAAAATCATCTTAGTTTACCTACGCACTTATGCAGCTTATTTTATTTTTTGTGTTGCATACAAGTCCGTGGACGACGTAAACAGGGCCGCGAGTTGTCCAGGTAAATTGCTTTTTCACCGGAGATAGTTCACATCTGTAAGAGCCATGATATCCGTGGTAAGAGCTATAAATGTCTGTCGGTTTACTTGAGTTGGCTGTTCACCTTTCTGATATTAGTTGTTGGCATTGGCATACTCTGTTGTTTGTTATTCATGTTTACTTCATTCGTTGCCAATAATAAATGCATATATTAGAAAAAATAAATAAAAAACGTGCGCCAAAAAAAAAATTTTAACTTTCTCCTCATTTCTCATCTTTGAAGTTTCGCAGCTGTCTTAATAAAATAATTTTGAACATAAAAATTCTAACTAGGTACCTGGAGTCTTTGCTTCCCGGTTCGCGGTCTCCACTCAAAGACTTCTTCTGCTCTAAATGACCACATAAACCGAAAGGCGCCTGGGACAGACTACAAAAGGCGGACAACCGGGTGTTGTGGCACAATTTTTTTTTTGTTGTTGTCGGGGGAATCCTTCAAAAGGCACCCGACCTCCGGGTAGGGAGGTTAGGGAGTGTGGGATTTTTACCTCACTAAAACCATGGCGAGCTTGATGGATTTGATTGATTAAAATAATTAAAAAATTGGCATAAGTTTGCGATAACTTACGTGATCTGTCAATGTCAATACTATTGCGGTCAAAGTTGAAGTGGCGTTGTCCAAGCCCTCGAGGAGGATATTGTTAAAGATGCATCGAGGACAACGACACTATCTAACTATTGACAAAATTCAAATTCCTATGTCGTATATGAACAAAATCATCAAGTTGAAATTGTATTATTAATTTTATTACAGGCAGGTAATAATTGAATGAACTGTAAATCACTCTACGATCTAAAACAATCCAACGTCGTCAGGGATTCTACCAACATTACAGACATTAATAAGATTAACGATGTGTGAAAACAGACAATTTACACGCACTTCTATAATAAAAATAAATTCAATATTGAAGGAATTGAGGAAGTGAGTGATGGATTTTTGATTTTGTAATGAGTCAACGTTGAATCTTGCAAAATTCTGTATGCACATTAATCAAATAATTTTTGAAAAGATTACATAGTATAACCATAATCAGCCTATAATGTCCTATTGTCAGCACTACACACGCCTCCTCTCGAGAGGGAGCGGACACCCAACCACCACGCGGGCTGGCAGATACCACATGGGCTTATTCTCAGGCGCTCCATAATGTCATTCCCGGCGGCTCCCAAAATTGTTCCCATTGCTTTTTTAATTTAAAAAAGCAATGGGAACAATTTTAGTACTTATTATATTACTTTAACTAATACAATTATGGAGCTCTTGAGAATCGATGTATGGAGTGAAATTGGATTTGGAGCTCCTGGGAATAAGTCATTACATGTCTTCGATTTTTTTTTTGTTCTAGGTCATGCCGGTTTCCTCACAATGTTTTCCTTCACCATGTTGAGAGATTACATTCAATAATATTTTAAATTATTGTGTCTCTAAAAAGCCAATATTTGTGCTACTTATATGGCTAAAGTAGAATTGAATTAAATACCAACCTAGTATGTACATACACCATAAAAAATAAATATATACCTATTAATGTAGATATTTTACGAATCATATCAACGGACACACATAAATACTTACATACATAAGACACCAAACAACAACATAAACATATGTAGTGGTTATGTATCATTTGATGAAAACGATTACTAACATGTCTTAAGTATGCAATATGTTAGTACTAATTAGTAAGTATATCATTAATTCTTTGATCTTTTTTTAAAATCACATTTTTAATGAAGACACGAACCATAATATAAATAAATAGCATTCTTTATTAATAAACTTCCCCAGCATGTATTTAAGTATACTTTTCCTCTAAAATCCTCTGAAATCTATCTTTATTTATAACTAGAAAACTATTCCCTGCTTGTTATTGTTTCAGAATTTAAACCAATCATCATTATTATTGAGAACTTTCCTGAGAACCCTGTGGTTCTGAAGATACTTAAATAAATGTTTACGTTATTATCCGTTTCTAATAATAAACATTTTATTTTCAACGCCTGCAGTTGTTGGAACAGGATGTATTACCTATTTTAGAGTTGTTTATATAACAGGCAGAAGAGGAGGCTCAATAATTATGTACATCTCTACCACAATGGGTAGGTAATGGGTATTACGCTTCGCACCACCCGCTTGCGGAATGCAATTCCCAAAGCATCTCTAGGCTGTAATTCAATAGGCTTACAATAAACTATAATATTGTGATTCTATTAAACACCTTAGATATAAGTATATATAAATATTTTGAATATCCGCGTAAAGAGTATATTGTGGGCGCCAACGATTGTGGTGAATAATCTTAGCCTACCTACTACACAATGTCATTGACTTTGACCCATTGTAATAAGCTGTGATACGCAATGATGGTTTTGCCTACATTGAAGATGCACACAGCTGAGAAGTTTGTTATACAGGCAAGTTATGAACTTTTGTGAACTACGGCTATGTAAGCATTGAGCAGAGTTTTCACGGACGTATGACAGGTGACATCAAGGTAGATACAGGCGGAGATGGCGGAATGAGTTGAAATCGTTGAACTAATAAAGATTGGTTAAGGCTAAAGCGTCTGGGTGTTAAATTCAAATTTTCTTACGTTTTTTTGCAATATGCAGGTCAGTATCAGGTTGTATGTTGATCTAAATATGATTCGCGGCCTTAATTCTATAAATAGTTATTCATAGAATTATAATCATACAACTACAACTCTCTAAGATCAAATTACCCTATTGAATTACTATTTCATGAAATCATGACTGACAGTTGAGATGAATAAAGTTAGAGAGTAAAGTAAAGTGAATAAAGTTAGAGAGCTAGAGAGTTTAATTGCTGATTCTTATGATTATAATTGTGTAGGGCTGGATTTATTACGCTCGCGAATCATATTTTAATCTGACAGTGACCTGCAAATTGCAAAAAACATAAGTAAATTTGAATTTCGCGTTTGTAAAGATGATGATATGTGTACATATAAGTTATAGATTTAACTTATCAGCATTCGCCCGACACGTGTATTCTGTACTTTTGATTGACTGTACCTATACCAGTGTGAAGGACGATTTTTTCTGGCTTTTGTACTTTTTTTTAACAATACTGAACCGTATGTTGTTACCTACATACATTATTATATACAGACACACTATAACTTTATTTAGTACCTACTTTTTATAATTTTATAGGCTATCTTTGAATTATATTGGCTATATTATCGGTACCTACATATATTACTGTGTAGGCAATATTTATATATTTATTTGTGCCTTAAAATATAATTATAAAACAGCCATTATAAGTCACAATACAATATTTGTACGCTTGCATAATAATATTGTATCTGTGTCATGTATGCTGCCTTGCACATAGAGATACAATATTTTTTATATCATCAAATCATGTAGCTACCACAACATTATACATAATGTATGTGACATATACTCGTATAAATAAAATAAAGTTTGAACTAAACATTAAGTTATTTCAATATCAATTCTTCTGCAGTTTACTTTAATTTACATCGGTACTGTAAGCATTTGAATGATGGAATCTATAACGATTCCATCATTAAAATGTTTACGCACTAATACAAATGTTTTATTCCTCACCTCTGGCTTGCCTTTATTGGTTGGCTGGAGTGAACAATGACGAGAAACAAAGCTTCCACCTCATCCTTGCCTTTATTGGCCTTCTTGAGTGGAGATTCGCAAGAGAAAACGTGCTCGGAGGAAGGAAGTAATCCAATAAGATGCTGGTAGGGATCTTGACTGTACTTCCGGAATTGTCCTGATAGCCGTGGAATACCTCTCCACTCCTCATAAGCACCTCAGGACATGTTGCCCCCTTGTCGATACGACACTATGTCCGACCGTTTTCAGGGGCCCATTATTGAGTGTGCAAGTCACCCCCCGCCATTGTAGCTGTGTAATTTATATAAAACATTGGTCAGGCAGGGGCTATAGAATTTCCATAGTCCTAAATAACCAGTTCACGTTAGCCACCCAAACTCATAATCCAATATCTTTGTTTCCATATCCTGCAATAGTCCTACACCAACCGGGGGTTGTCCGTGGGTGCACTTGCATAGTGCGAACATGGATCCTCATTTCATTAAAAACATCAAACGGGCCTCTGCGAGTTGGCTTCGGCCCCTCATATGCCTTCCAAAAGTCCGGGACCCCTCCCGAGATATGTCAAAGACAAAATAATAATAATAATATATTTATTTGCATAAAAACACGGTATAAAAAGATGGTAAAAGTACAATGTAGAACAAAACATGTTTCGACAATATAATAATATGCATGCAAATTTTTCAGTATGTAACTGACATTAAGCGCCGCCCCGCTCTGTTAGACGTGCCAGCAGCTAGGACAAACCTACTCAAGTTTGCCCCTATGTCACGAGCAGCACGTATTATTTATTAACATTAGCACAGTAACGGAGGATATATTTGGGCAAAACCTGCCGAGATTCATTCAAAAGGTACAATTAGTAATTGAAAGGGGTCTGATATCAGATCTTTTTAAATGATTGATGCAAGCCATGTGAGCGGGGTTCCAGCAGCGTTATACCTTGTTGCAATTTTGCTTACATGGCAGGTGATTTTATTTTATTTTTGTAAACGAATAGACTTAGTGACTTATAACATCGCCTTGGATAATTCTGTAAAGGTGTTATAATTGTGGTTTAAATAAATAAATAAAATAAATAATTAACATTGGTTCTCAATGACATCCTACATTACATAATGCGCCCAAAGGATAGAGTTATAGAGGTTCATAGACAGCATTTACGTTTGTTCTTTGATATGACTCGTAAACTTTCAAGATCTTGGTTCCAGTTTGGACTGCGGCTGATTCATTGCTTTTTCTATTTAGTAGAACCACTCACTCCAAAATGCAGATTACTGAGAAAGCAAACGCCTTTAAATTTTGCATTCGCTCGTGTACATAAATTGCTTGATCCAGTTTTTATCCCACTTCTAATTTATCCTTTTCCCCACACGTTACTAGTAAGCATTGCTGGCAGAAAATCCATTTGAAAAGTCTTGAAATACTTCAAGCCTTTTAAAGAGAGACTGCAGCCGATTCATTAACTAACTCTTTGCTTATTAGGCGATTAGTAACAGACATTGTAATGGGAATTTTGTGGAATTTTGTTTCTATAAACAGTTTACTGACGAGGTTTACTGTCAACTATCTGCTTTCTAGATGTAAGATTTCTTAAGAAATAAATAAAATAAAATAAACGACCGCGTAACTAGACTTGATTGGACAAGTCTATAAAAATGCAAAGAATTAGCTAATAATAAGGTATACGCAAATTGGCTTCGGAAATTTTGTAGAACACGTGAACAAGTCTTTTTTACCTACAAGTTTCTTCTTGTGTGGTTTTCTTAAAGCTTGCCAACATCTGTATCGTCCTCCGAGTAAGAAGAATTTGTTGTATTTTAAACCCCATTTATGGGGGATATATCATCTTTATGTGTTGCGTTGTCGAGGATACTGGCATACTTACTAGATATTTTAGAACTTTAAGAGTCGTGGAGGTTCGCGGAGGTTATTTGGCAAAGCCATCCAAGCAAAACCTCAACAACATCTAGAGGCCCAGTTCCAACACTTACAAAATAAATACACTTATGTTTTATTGTAGGTAGTACCTACATTCATGCTGGGAGAATATGTTATGTGAAAAGGGTTTTTGTTCAGCTAAATATGGATGGATATGAACTAAATCCACAATGTCACGTACATAAACGGGTTTTAAACAGCCTACACACGCAATATAATAGCGATTAAAGTAAATGGAGGTCGCGCGTTTTGAAGTCCATAACATCATAGCTGACATAATTGAGATTCGTCATGTTTGTCGAATTCTTGCGAATCATAAAAACTGAATGGCTCTTGTTCACAATGGACAAATTCTACATTTGACCTTCATTAATAAGTTTACATCATACGTGATTGACGTCTGTCATACGGATGCAACAATGAATGAGGTTTGATTTGACATTATACCAAGTACCAGGATTCCAGAAATTCACGGAAGTGTGACGAGAGAGAAGTAGACAAAAGATATTAGGTGCACACGTCAGTGGACACTTTGATCTTGACCTGGCCAGTGGCCAGTGGTCTAGCGTAGTGCGGAGTTACAATAGAATCAGAGGCCAGGTTAGACCTAATGGTTTTTTTACCACTGACGCGAGGCGTACCTACTTACTGCAAAATATTACTAACGTCACTCAAGACTTGTTAGTGTCCATATACTAATTTTATAAATCTTCTTCATGATGTAATCTGCTGATATAAAAAGACGTTATGTAAATCCAGTAATTTTCGATATTGACATCTTATCTGATTCTGTAAATTCCAGTTGATGTCTTTTCTTTTCTCAGTGAGATTTTCTCCCACGAAATTAAGGCCAGCCTTTGATTGCTCTCCTATCTATAAAACCTCAAATTCGGTCACTGATAGACAACGCTGCGAGCTGCTTAGGATATATTCACACTAGCTACTTTTAACCTAACTATAAATGCCCCATTGCTGAGAAAATGTCCTACGAATATCTACCAAATCATCATCTGCCTAGCCTTTTCCCATGTTGGGGTCGGCTTGCAATCTAACCGGATGAAGCAGATTACTAGTATTTTACATGGGCCGACTGCCTATCTGACCTCCATAATCCAATTGCTGGGTAATACGAAACCCCTTGGTAAGACTGGTTGTCAATCTTTCGGGCTTCTGACGACCCGTAACGACTGTCAAAGATCCACGAGTACCAGTACTTTACATGGAGCGAATATTTACCAAATAAATTACTAAATAAAAATGTTATATTCATTCATCCATTTACTGACAGACAATGCAAACCCTAAGCCAGCCCAACCATAAAATTTACAGAAGAGTTCCATATAATTATAACGAAGATGAGGCTATGGACGGATTTTTGAAAATTCATTTCCTTATGTAGAGGATGAAAATATGTTTGCAAGTGCGTCATTTTGTATCAAGGACACGGCTTGTGTTATAATAACTTCATAAGTGCCCATAAATTATTAGCCGATGGGACGTTCTTGATAACAAAACGTTCAAAAGCCCGTCATAAACCATGGATCTAATAATCATTACATCTGATATAAGATCCACTTAATCCTAAAATCAAAGTATCGTGTTGTACCGCGGAAGAAGCCGTTACACACCAGGCGTTAACGTAATCGGCGCACGCGATGTTACTCGCACAGTGTAAAAACATTAGTTCAATGAATTGACATAAAGACGAGCATGTATCTAAACATAATTGAAACCGTAACTATTGGAAATGCTGTCGATGACTTGTTATTAGAACTAGTAGTCCCTCACTGTCGCATTGCATCACCAGGTGGCCTAAAAAGGCCACTTTGGCAGAATCATAAAAGGATAACATTATGAATTATAATATGGCGAAGACAGTCCGAGTTTTTCTTTATTTGGCTACACTACGTAGGTATAATCAAAGAGATTGGGATTGGATTCGATTGATTGGTATTTTAGCACAGACAAAAAAAAATAACTGTAAAATCCTTCACCAATGGGGTTTGATACGATTAACTTAAAAGTTAACTGTCAATTATGATTCATAATCATAATCCTTTTATGATTCTGCCAAAGTGGCTTTTTTAGGCACCCTGGCCCGAGCTATCACTTCATTTTCGTTTAGCATTCATTCTGACTTTTTCCTTTTTTCTCGGCTCCTAAGAGGGTGATGTTGAATAACCTATAGCCCTCCTCAAGAATTGGGCTATCAAATGAAAAAATAATTTTTCAAGTCCGACCAGTAGTTTCAGAGATTAGCGCGTTCAAACAAACGAACTCTTCAACTTTATTATTAGTATAGATATAGATTATTTTGTCTATGCTACTAGTACTATTAGTTACTTATTCTGTGTCTATGCTTAGCAACTATTGGACAGACAGACATACACAAAAAAAAATTGTAGACCTTTTGTGAATGTTTCAATTTATTGAGTTTATTGTTGTTTTGGATCAACAAATAGATACCTGCGTAGTGACCTTTTAGTTCTTGAAATAAATGCTATTTTTTTTTAGAGCGTAAAGTGAATTAACTTTTTAGTCTTTGAAAGACTGAGACTACTGCTTCATAAATAAGTTACGATAAAGAAACATTGGTTATCCAATGTTTGTTTGTTGTGAACCAATCTATCCGTAATAATTTTGAATTTCATTTCACAACTATTCAATCCTTTGCAGTGCCAAGTCTTATTGTCCAAGCAATCACGCGTAACCACCATTGTAAGGGCTTGAAAATGATTAAGAAATAGAATAGCGACGAAATAATAAATCAAACAAAAACTACAAACAATAAACGTTTCATTTCAATTGTAGCGATTGGAGTCACGTACGATTGGTACTTAACACAATCTCTTTTTAAAACAATCGGTCACTAAGGGCGAATTTCCCGCACAAGCAACACCAAAGCACATCTAAACCGAGTTCAGGAGCTGTCATTGCAGTGTCAATATTCCACAACAATGATAACACTGATAGCTTTCAGTTTTCGCGTTCAGTTTCGTTGATGAAATTTTTCCTAAGTCAAAATGTAACTAATAAATAATTAGATACTAAGCAGGCCGAGCCGCGGGCAAAAGCTTGTCTATAACCAGCCAGTTGACCGTGACCACAAAATTCGTGCCGAATCTGACCCATTGTAACTTTCTTTTTGTCAATTTAGGCTACTATTGTATAATAGTGAAATACCGAAGTTATTGCTGGTATTATTTTGTTAAATAATAGGTACTGGAACTATACTGTTAAATTTTCAGCTAGGCCGATTTTTTAAGGTTGGTGGAGACTATACTACACACTGCAGATTGGCAACAAGTAGATACTTTAGCGAAGAAGAGGACACAAGAGTCCATCATATTACTAGGCATCCCAGTATTTCAGCTGTGGACCTCCACTGATGGACATAGGTGTCCCTCAAGGATTGCATCTGCGACCAGTCCTGCGCCGCCCGCATCCCCGCGACCTTCACCAACCAAGTCTTCGGTGCACCTTGTATACTAATACCACATATCTAGAACAAGACACTAATATACAAGTACATAAGGTGTTTCAAAAATATCCCAACAAACTTTAAGAGGTGCTATATAAAAAAAACAAAAGGCAACTGTATAATACAAAAGTTCAATACCTACCTACTGCAGATTTTTTTTCGTGATTTCAGAGTTGGCCCCATAGTGAAAGTTGTTCAGTTCGATGATCTAAAAGCACCTCTTAAAGTTTGTTGGGTTAATTTTGAAACACCATATTATTAATATTAGTTATGTATATTAGTGTCTCGTGGTCGCAAACGCTACTCTTCATCGATTTTCGACAGGTCCGCAAAGTCTAATTTGTTTTTCCATCAGGAATTGTTTAGTTTCACCCGGAATCTAAATTTGTACCCGGTTGTTGACAATAGGCTCACCCACAACCACCTTAATATTTCTCAAGAAGTTTGGCGAATGAATGTCTACTAAATATTTAACATAAACAATTTTAGATAAGGAAATAGCCCTTAACTTGTTCATTTGTAATTTTATAATAGTTTGGCAATCGCTGTGCAATTTGCGGCAGCCTACGGATACTTGGCAGGCGGTCTCTGACTACTTTTCGCTATTTGCTAACCTCTTACACAATCGTAAGTATAATTTTGTTGTTGATATACGTATCTTCTTAGGCTGTGTGACTGGCAGTCTGCAGTGACAGTTGAAGCAATGCTTCTATCACACTAACATTATAAAGGCGAAATTTTGTGAGTGTTTATATGTTTGTTACTTCTTCACGCTCAAACGGCTGGACCATTTTTGATAAAATTTTGTATGGAGGTAGCTGACGCCCTGGATTAACATATAGGCTACTTTTTATCCCGATATTCCCACGGGATCGAAACTTATGCGGCTGAAACCGCGGGGCGCAGCTAGAAGATATTATAAATTGAAGTCGGTCTTCGTGTCTGTCTGTGTGACCTTGTTTTTTTTTCTAAACTACGCAACGGATTTTGACGCGGTGTTCAACATCATTCAGAGAATTTATTTCGGAAGTTGTATAATAATTAAAAAACAAAGAAATTTACATGTTTTGTCAAATCATAAACCGTGGGAAGGGGCGGATCGCTAGCTCCTTACTTTAAACAAAGAAGGAAGACGAAAGAGTGAAATATAATTTATTTATCCTTGTATTGCAAGGATAAATAAAGCCTACCTTTATGAATGATATCGAAAACGGCTCGACTTGGTGATATGATATTACATTGTAATTTACAAATGCAGACAATGTTTCCTAATAATAACAACAATAATTTACCTGTATAAAATGTTTTTATATTCTAATATTTAAAAATATAATTTATATGTAAATAATGAAATAAAGGATATAACAATAACAAAAATAATGCATAAAATATCGAATAATATCGATGATGGAAACAAGTTATGGGGAAAACAAAGAACGCCGAGTCCATCAAAGCTATATGTGGAATTACCCGCCACGATAAAAAATTATCAGTTTAAAAATAAAAACCGGGCAAGAGCGAGTCGGACTCGCGCACCGAGGGTTCCGTAACATCTGGGTTTATGCATAAGGTTTATGTTTATGAAATTAAATGTTTTTTTTTTATTTTTGAGTTGATTGTATGAATGGTAAATTGCGGTTTACGATTTATGACGTATTAAAAAAAAACTACTTACTAGATCTCGTTCAAACCAATTTTCGGTGGTAGTTTACATGGTTATGTACATCATATATTTTTTTTGGTTTTATCATTCTCTTATTTTAGAAGTTACAGGGGGGGGGACACACATTTTACCACTTTGGAAGTGTCTCTCGCGCAAACTATTCAGTTTAGAAAAAAATGATATTAGAAACCTCAATATCATTTTTGAAGACCTACCCATAGATACCCCACACGTATGGGTTTGATGAAAAAAAAAAATTTGATTTTCGGTTCTAAGTATGGGGAACCCTAAAATTTATTGTTTTTTTTCTATTTTTGTGTGAAAATCTTAATGCGGTTCACAGAATACATCTACTTACCAAGTTTCAACAGTATGGTTCTTATAGTTTCGGAGAAAAGTGGCTGTGACATACGGACGGACAGACAGACAGACAGACAGACGGACAGACAGACAGACAGACATGACGAATCTATAAGGGTTCCGTTTTTGCCGTTTGGCTACGGAACCCTAAAAATGGATTAAAACAGCAGCCGATCATAAAACAAAAGAAGAAAAACAATAGCCAGTAGGTACTAAAACATACACAATCTCACACAAACATTCTAGGTTATAACTTTGCAATTTCCGGCTATACTAGGTTTTTAGGTAAACATGCACTCGCGCACTTAAAGAAAACGCGTAACGAACGGGTGTGACAAAACCCTTGAAGTTCGCACAGGTACGCTCATTGTTAGTTCAAACACCTGCAGCCTGCAGGCTAATTGTGTAAGTACCATCGTAATCGCTTTCGTCTGACTTTTCAAGTAATTCCAAGTGTTCGACGACTTTGCCTACAACACAAGTTTTGGTGTCGGCGTGAGAGTGGCACGGTTTGCTAAATCTAAATGGAAAGAAACTATAAATAGAACGTCGCCTTACTGCTCAATTTAATAATATTTTTAACAATGATTAACAATGATTGATATCTTCGCTGTGCATACTTGTAAATTCCGAAACCTAATAAAAAAAAAAATTTTCAGAAATTCAAAGGAGAATGGCAGAAGTTCATAGAATGCTGGCATTAAACTTTTTTAGTTACTACAAAAATAAAAGTGGCATGGTTTGAAAGGGAATACTAAGAGCTTTTGTTAAAAAAATAAATAAAAAATAATAACAATGGGGTTCAAGAGAAATCTTAATTTTTGTAAAAGTGAGGTTAAGTGCATTCGTTTTAGGTTATTTTACCTCTATTACTATTTTAACGCATAAATGTTTATTGTATGCATAACATATTGCTAATTATGCTTTGTAATGACTTGAAAAATGATAACTAGTTGTTGAAGTTTGTTTAATTCAAAGATTTATTCACTGATCATATATAGACCTAATGGCAGTCTAAGACTGCGTTTCCACCAGAAATGTGCGAGGACGCGTAGCGAGGGATGTGTGTGAAACAAACCAATAACATCGCTTCATTTTCATAGCTTGAACTAAGTTAGCGTTGTTATTGGTTAGTTTTAACCTACGCATCCTCGCACATCTCTGGTGGAAACACAGCCTAAGAGACTACTCACACTTATTCGGCTCCGTTCAGCTTTTGTCCATAGAAAACAACGATTTTGTTGCGGATGCGTACGCATCTCATACAAAATCGTTGTTTTCTATGGACAAAAGCTGAACAGAGCTGAATAAGTGTGAGTAGTCCCTAAGTGTACCTACTCTGTCAATTTAAATTAAACATAGTAGGTAGTCACAGAAAACTCAGGAGACTTTAAAGACTCACTTATCGGAATCTAAGCATAATTATAATATATTGTTAACGGTAATTACCTAAGGATGACAGGATTATTGTAAGTACAATAAAAAACCAGTAGGTATTTAATCATAATATTTTATTCATCATATATTATCTAAGAAAGGTGCAAGGGGAGACAGGCTAGCTTGATGCCGTGCCCATGCCAAGTACCATTCCATTCTCGAATCACTTTATATATGCCTCGTTCTCTGTCCGAATCAGTCCGTAATTGGTGATTTCTGGAACGTGCTATAGAAGATCCACAATTGATACACACCTGTCGGTGCCCAACGGTACAAGAAGGTAGATAGTATAGTTATAGTTTAGGCAGCGGTCCGTGGTTGACATCACGTTGACTCGTAATGTTATACACACAAACACATAGAGGTCCAAGTCTCGCAACGGTTGTTCAGAAAGGTAGGAGTCTTCGAAATCCAAAAGCAAGCCAGGTCGTTGAAAAGATCCACGTAAAACTTTGGGAGCACAAACCATTTACACCAGCACAAAACAGTAGCGAGCGAGCGAATGTGACTTGTACATTTTTTTTATCTATGAATGTGACTTGTGAAGTTGTCGAAATAAAATAAATAACATGACGTGAAATGTCATTTTCTAAAGAGTCATGTTTATGGGTTTTAGTGGGTGTTCATGTTTAGGGTAAGGAGGTTGAAACAAAGACTACAATATAATGCGGTGTAAAACCTCCTTTTTTTGAAGTCAGAATAAAAATTAAAAAAAAAAAAGTGTATCCGGCCGCTCTGTGTTCGATCAAATCAAGATACCTACCGTAAAACGCTGCAACTTTGCCAACTACGCCCAAGTTTGCCTATTTTGTTTCAATTGCGATATTTCGCGTTTGCTTAGTTTTTTCTTATTTTCTACCATTTGGTAGTGATTTTACATTATTAGGGCAACAGATTTTTCATTTTTTGTAATGGTAGCTTCATTGTTACTCTGTCAGTTGTGCCACAAACACCGGTGCGCGTAGGTGAAAATTTTTAGTGTCGTGTAACTTTTGAAGTTTTAGCTAAAGTAAAGGTGTTTTCGTGCAGCTATAACATCCCAGGGTAAGAACATACTATCTACTTTCCATATTGTTTGATATTTTTATTAAAAGGACACGATTTCATTAAAATAACTTAGTAGGCAATGTTGTGCACTGTTTCGGAAACTTGAGTGACACAACTTTGCCTGGGTCTAGGGTTGTCACTAGTCTGATTTTAATATTGATATATTTTTACTATACATATAAATGTCATATTTGCATGAAATTTTCACAGCTTGGAACCCGGTTATATAACCGAGTAAAATATCGTAAAACGAAGGGAATTTAGTGGATGCAAGCTCTTGAGTTTCGAATCGAAACTCAAGAGCTTCCATGCACTAAACTCCCTTCGTTTTACGATATTTTAATTTTATTGCATACATTGTTAATGTTCCGAAATCGGGTGAGACACAGGTATCACCTAGGAGTTAGAGCTTCAATTGAAAATGTTAATTTTTTTTATGTCAATAGAACATTCTTATTTTTATTTCGACAGTTATGTTTTCAATCGCCTGTAAGGGTGAGGCAGAGGTGTATCTCTGCCTGACCCTTCAGTGATTACAGGCATGATTTTGTATTTAAGTAAGTCTTAACTTTGTTGCAGTTATATGCAAAAATGCCAAATAATACACAACGAAGCAGGAGAAAACCAGGAGCTCGTAGTTATGCCGATTACTCCGTAGCTGAAGAAGTTGCTGCAGATCTCGTACGAAAAAAAGTCATTTCGTCATACGAAGCGGAAAAGAAATTTGGGATCCCGCGTCAGACCATTTTTAATAAATCAAAAAACATGCATAACGAACCATTTGGTCGACCTACAGAGTTGACAACTGAGGAAGAAGCCCACATCGTAAAAGCCAGCATTGCTAAAAAGCAATACATTTGTGATTTTTACTCATAAGTAGCAATTTGTTTTATTTTTTTACAAAGTGAATAAAAATTTAAGAAAATAATCCGTATTTTTTTGGGACAACCCTAGAGTCAACGACATTTTTGTATGAAAAGTTTCTGGTACCTGCTACAACATTGCCTATTAGCCGTAATAAAATATATATTACCGTCATGGCAATAATCTAACTGCTGGGGTCAAGCACGGTGTCTCATGTACACGGAAAAAAAAATACAAAAAAGATCAACAATATATTTATTGAGATATCCTACTAGGCAAAGTTGTGTCTTTTACCTACAACTTTGCCTACGACTTTGAGTGCTTGTAATTCTGAATGACAGCATGATTTAAATATATTTGGGTTCTACCTGGCAAGGCATAAGGTCTGTTTTCCATCTGCAAGTCTTTAGAAGCCGTAATAATAAATAGGTTCAGAGATACGAACAAAAAACGTCAAAATCCAGGCAAAGTTACAGCATTTTACGGTACTCATATTTATCGAGATGTTATCCCCATTGTCAATAATAAAGTTAATCTGGCTATCAGTAAATAAAAATAAGCGCTTTTTTTTTAAATAGCTTTGATTTCTGTAGCTTTCCAAAATTAGTAATGCCAAAAAATGCCATCTCCTTTAATGATTTGTTTTTATCAACATAATGATGATGCTTCTTACTTTCTTTTTTCTTCCTTTTTCTTTTTTGTGTTTGTACTTGCATCCCTATTTAGTTTTAGTTACTTATTTTATCACATTATTTACGATAATATTGTATAAGTATTAATTGCAATCGCACTACGCACAGACGCCAGCACATCAACCTACTACAATCTGTCAAATTTCGTTAATAGATTTTCAACTTTATCGCTAAAGCATTAGGTTCAAAGTTGATTGAGAAAATTTTACAGTTTCGGGTTACTTGATGTGCTGGCGTCTGTACATTAAAAATTGGTTTTTCTTATAATCCATGGAAAATGTAGTGGGTTATACACTTGCTCACTCTGTATGAATTGTTTGTATATTACCTACTGTAGTGTGTAACTGTTTATTTTCCTAAATACATAACATAAAATAAAAATTAAATAGAAGTCATTTAGGTACCTACCTACTTTTTGCCATAGGCAATAATTTATCATAAATTCATAAGTTTATGGATTTGACAACTTGTTGCATAAGTATATTGACTTTAAACAGTGATGTCACTATCCATAGAGCCTTATAAAAGTCTAGCTTTTGCCCGTGACTTCGCTCGCGTGAAAATTCTTGTTCCCTAGACCCACCCCGTTGCATCGCATCGCCTGCCCACGCTGTCACTTCGTTTTGGCTTACCATCCTTTGTCACATTTTTTTCTTTTTGTTCGGCTCCTTATAGTCCTAGTGTGATGTTAAATAGCCTATAGCCTTCCAACCTACCAAATGCAAAAAGATTTTTTCAAATCCGACTGATAGTTCCAGAGAATACCCCCGACATACCAACTTACAAACAATACCTCTTTATAATATTAAAATACACTATAAAACATTAGGACCCATTGAGCAAGAAGAGACACCAAGCATTGACTAACAATTACAACATATTAAGAAACCCAAGGAAGTTTCTAAAACGCAGTTGCATCTCTCTAAGGCCGGAATTCGCAGCACCATTACAAATTTGAACGACGGTCGTCTTGATCTGAGATTGTGATTGTAACGATGATCTTAACATTGACCTTGACAGTAGCTGTAGCAGAAACAACTGACCAAAGACAAGATAAAAATATGTACTTATATGTAATTTAAAAAAAACTACCCTTTTATCACGCACAATGATAAAATAATTAAATTGACCTTAATTGAATTCAAAAGGTGTGGAGCGCTTTTTGAATTAATCGATAAACGAATTTTAGTATAGTCCGCGTGGAACTTGTTGGCCTCGCCTTGGTTGGGGACGGGGGTGAGGTCGGCGGGGTTTCCTATTGTTCGCAACGCACGTACTGAGTCATGACAAAGCGCCCCCGCCCCTCCGACCCACCGCTCACATACCTAAGGCACGGCCAACTAGTTCCGCGCGGACTATAGTACAGACGCTGGCACATCAAGCTACCCGAAACTGTCAAATTTTCCTAATCAACTTTGAACCTTATGATTTAGCGATAAAGTTGAAAATCTATTAAAGAAATTCGACAGATCGTAATAACTTGATGTGCTGGCGTCTGTACCTAGTCACTAAATAGTTCCACTATCAATCTCCTGGCTCCATCACCAGACCTTCGTTACCAAGTCCAATCTATTGGACTCGTCAAAACAAATTCAATGAGCCCAAACTCGAGGGGTTTACGAGTAGCCACTGAAGAGTTCTACTGTCCATCTCCTGGCTTCATCACCAGATTAGCTCCAACATACCAAAATTATAGTTTGTCATCCAAACTACATATACATACAAAGTTTCATTTCGATACGATAATTAGAAGTAGGTTAAAAATTACTTCGAAGATTTTCTTACATTGTTTGTTAGTTAGTTACAAGTCAACTGAAGCTAATAAAAGAGTGTTAAAAAAACTCTGGAAAATCAACCGACCTAATGGATAAATAGCATTGACGACATAGTTACCTAACCTACTTACATTATACTGAATACAGATCCATATTCAAATAAGTGCAGCATCAGTCAGATGGAGCGTTAATTAAAATCAATCATGCATCAAACCAAAACAAGAGTTGTTATTTGTCGGTAAGGTATACCCGTGTATTTTAATATCAATTTATTATTGTGTAAAAACGAAATAGCAACAGTGAGTGGCGTTATGAAATCACATTAGAGTCATCTTATCAGACAGTGGCCTACATAATAGCCACTTTGCACTTAAAATACCTGGTTCTAAGAATGTATTTATTATACAGGGTTATTGGTAAAACATTAACAACCTCTTAAGAGGTCATTGTACTCATCATTATGAACAACTTTTACTATGGGACCAAACCAGAAATCGCGAAAAAAAATCAGCTGTTCCCTACATTTATGTTCGTACAACTCGTCAAAATGAAGGGAACAGCTGATTATTTTTACAATGACCTCTTAAGAGGTTGTTAATGTTTTACCAATAACCCGTATACTAATCGTTTTGCCTACCAATGGTACTTAGTAGGTATTTTTGGAACAATAAATATGACAAGAGCTGGATTGAGCGGAGTTCACAATACTACTACAGTCCGGCCGTCGAGAGAATGCATTGTTGACACGTCTGTCAGTGCGACAATTCCAGTAGCTAAAGAAGATCAAATTCGCAAAACACGTATTGGTTTGTATGAAACTGACAGGTGTCAAGAACGCTTTCTCTCGAAAGCCGGACTGTAAGAAATGAATAGTCTTCTAATCTAATGAAGTCCACAAGTCCTAATGTTATGACTACGGCCAGTGACTTGTACTTGAAACGAGATACCATTAGACATTGATGACTGTAATGACGGCGGCAATCAATGAGTCATCATCTGCCTAGCCTTTTCCCAACTATGTTGGGGTCGGCTTCCAGTCTAACCGGATGCAGCTGAGTACCAGTATTTTACATGGAGCGACTGCCTATCTGACCTCCACAACCCAGTTACTGGGTAATACGAAACCCCTTGGTGAGACTGGTGGTCAGATTTTCGGGCTTCTGACGACCCGTAAGGACTGTCAAAGATTCACGAATAACAGCCGGGACCAACGGCATAACGTGTTTTCCGAGGCACGGAGAGGTTTTGGTATGTAAAGATGGTCACCCAACCACGGACCAACCGCAGCAAGCATATGATTGACCCATGGGGCTGTTATTATTTAGCCACAAGCCCCTCAATCGGCAATCAATGAGTAACATGAACTATTGACTCGAATCTCGATTATGATCTCCGACGAACATTTCGTTACTAAGTGCTTATTGCAAATATGGATGGACCTTTAGATGTAAATTAGAGATGTTTTGATAATAAAAGTATACTACTAAAATCCGTATGATAAAGAAACCACAGTTTTGCGGAACTACATAGGAGATTAAATCAGTGAGTGGAAAAATCTATTCCAAGCCTTGTTTAACATTGAGCAAAATTGAACGTTACGTCAAATACACCCACATCCGGCAGCCGACGCCAATGATCAAGTGCAATTAAGCCCTAACATGGCCTCAGGCGTAGAATAGTGTCAAGCTTACCTCGGTATAACAATCATAACAGGCAAACAAGAAAAAACCATAATGCCTTGTTTAAACAAGTGTAGCAAATGTACCAATTTAGACCTAAGTATGAAATTGTCGTAATGTTCGAGTGAACTGGATAATTAGAGCTCGTTTCTCCTTCTAGATGTACCATGTCATCCGGTACTAAGTGGGCAACTACCAAGGAGGTCTAATTGTACCATAGACACCACAATTTTCTCGTCGGAAATGGAACATGAAAAAAACACAGTTTGATATGCAACCCCATTATTACGCCTTTGTCATTATGCAGAAACATAGTTAATGATACATAAAGACTGATGAGGGATACATTTCTTTTGTCACGTTGGATGAGCTTTTGTGTTTAATTAAGAAAATAATCTGTAACGCTTTATGATATATTCCGGTCTGATCCATAGCTGGAGTATTTAACCAATGTTATTTCTAGCCATTATTAAATATAAGCTATGTTGATAAATTTCGGAATGCTAAGTGTCCTGTCCAGTACCCTAATTTCGAAACACAGTTTCAATCACAATCCGAGAGTTTTTAAGGATATTTCTAATCCATTGATTCATAGGTTTAATAAATTTGTCTACTCAACAACGTAAATTACGCAATGAACATGGCTTTTTTTTCTGTTGGGAAATCATCACATGACTCCTCCCGCTCTGGGTGGAGCGGAAGGGAGTCTCAGACTCTTACTGACTAAAACCCACCCATGTTCCTTCCATAGCCCTTTTTGTTCCGGGGTAGCGGTAACCCTTTCGGACAATCCCGCTGCCCCGGCAGGCTTCGGCCCTATCGGGACCCTTTTCTGTTGCTGACATCTCTTTGAGGCGCGCGTGAAACACGTACGCGCCGTCCGGCACGGGCCTGGTCCTGATCGGACGGTGAGCTACCCATTACACTCCGCCATGAACATGGCTCAACTGTCAAAGTGTATGAAAATGCGATCAATTGTCATTTTACGTGTGTTAGATACTATTTACGGTTATTATGTTGTAGTATTTGATTTTAGTTGCAGAACCACCATCAATTGCAGTTTTTTAGTGAAAACTTTAATTAAATATCGAATTCAAAAAGTACACCACATTATTTATACACTGGTCTTTCAGTTATCGCTCGCTGATGTAATTTGAAATTACTTACAAGTTTATTTCATGCTTACAAATGCGATCAATCATAGGAGAACGGCTTCATACTTTATGGCCTATTTCGATGTAGCATTATTTACAGTTGAAAACTTGCCGGCCAACGAAAGCAAGAAACAATTTAATAAAACAAAACAACTAAGCATATCAGCTAACTATGTTTTGTTTTCTTAAATTGTTTCTTCGTGGCTCAAAAGGCTGCCCAATTTGAATGGGTCTGGGCAGATCTGCTTTGGGCCCAAAGCAGATATCTCCCGCACAGAGCTGGTGCCGTGGGACTGAGACAAAGAGACGAGGCCGCAGTAGGCCACTTAGGAGACGGCGGGATGAACTGAACAGATTCCGCTAAATCCGCGCTCCTTTAAAATGATTCAGATTGTGGTGTGTTAAGCATTAGGGGAACAGGAATAGGACAATGCAGGCTAACATTTTAAAAAACCGGGTCGCTATGATGGTACAGTATTTGAGAGCGTAATGGAAGAAATGCACAATAATTAGAACAATCAAAATGTATCGAACGATCGCGAAATTGCTAGTAATGCAATAATTTGTAAACAGCCAGCCATGTTTATAAGTGCACCAGGGTGCCATTGTAACCAGCCTTATGCTTTTGATTACGCAATGGCATTACTGAAACAAACCGTGCTAGGCTAGCTTATAAACTAAAATCAATTATTCTTACGGTAAAATACGTCGGAATAGCCGGCCGATGAAATTGCAATCATTTCAATCAATTATTAACTACTTACGTTTGATAAATTTTACTTGTACATCATGTTATATTCATATATCGTACTTATTTGTTGCATTCCTTCGATAAAGTTATCAAATTCAATTATATTATACCTCCTAGATTCGACAAAATATTGTCGAATCTAGGAGGTTTTATTATAAAAATCGAATAGGTACGTTTAGTTACAATATCTAATAATACGCTTCATTATATGTAACACAATGTTATTGTGTGTGACTAAACCATGTAATATATTAAAATTGTATATTATTTAATTTCCTCTACCTCTTCAAAAATCATGGCAATTGCAGAGCAGAAGTAACATATAAAAATGCAGCACAGTTTTGTCCTCTAATTCTCGTATTTAACGTTCAAAATCTCATCGCAGTCTCATCTCGGCGACAAACAAATGTCAATAACTTGTCAAAATGAAGGGGAAATTAGAGGTACTTTTGACAGATCGAGACTGAGATCAGACTGTGAACGTTCTAATTACGAGAATTGCCCCTATGTCTTTTCGACAAAAACAGTCTTTTTCACTACAGAATTCGTCCCCATATAATGTCATGTACAGACGCCAGCACATCAAGCTACTACAATCTGCCAGATTTCTTTAATAGATTTTCAACTTTATGGCTACAGCATGAGGTTCAAGGTTGATTGAGAAAATTTTACAGTTTCCTACCTAGAGGGTACCTAGCTTGATGTGCTGGCGTCTATACTTATATCACACAACAAAACAACAAAAATTTTGCTGTTCCATTAATTTTTTCCGCATATGCACTTGTAGGAAACAGCAGACTTTTTTAAATAACCGACGTAAAATGACTAGATGAAGGAATTTCTTTCAAAATCCTTCGGATTGTAATAGACAGTACGTTACGCAATTAAGGTGTAGTTTAAAAAAAAATTACAAAGGTACTATAAACCTCGACAGCGACACCCAGTTACTATTGAACCCATAATGCCCAGGTACCTATAATGTATTACTTTGTTCAGCTGTCTGTCCCAACCTGTAACCGACCTTCTACTAACACAATTATACAGGGTGTTTGGTGCATCGTTTGCCAAATGGAATTGGCCGAAAGGAGAGGTCATTTGCCATCTCTTAAGGCCCAGTAACTCATTCCTTGTTACACCGGTTTTTTTATTATGACATTTTAATTTTTATTTAGAAAAATCTAAGAACTCTGCATATAAACTCAAATTTAAAAAAAAAGTTATGAGTATAGCCTTCAAATTTTATTTTAATTCTTATGTTTACTCTTGTATGGTTCTATGATATTCAAAATTACTTGCTAATAAACACCTAGTTCCTTTGTAATAACTCACAAAGTTTTTGAAAAAAGTAAAAATACACTTAACACTCAACTTTTAATTGCTGTAAAAAAAAACGAAAAGCGATCGAGATCTTCGAATTCTTTTAAAAAGTTTTCTAGTTTGTCCCCTTTCCAACGGTGTGCAATATACTAAAAAAAACTTTGATAACTTCAGTAATTAAATGTGTAATCGAGACACATCAGGCTGATATTCGATACTACAGTAAGAACACTAGTTTTCAGATAAATATCATTCTTTAAGTAGGTGGATAGTGTTATCTCACTCTTACGCAGTCTCTTATCTCTTTCTAGGGACTTTTTAACTATCCTCGAACTTGAAATAAAAAATAAACTTTTATTTAATAAGTACTTAAAGGGGACAATTTGTACAAAATTTATATTTTGTTCAAATTGTCCTCCACTATTGCGTAATGAATAAGAAAAAAGTACAATCCGTGCGGGATAACATGACATCTGGCAGAGTGACGTCAAAGCCGTTACCTAGGACATCGGTGAGGTACGAAGTAGAGCTAAAGGGTTTGCATTGCATGTTAGCGCATACGGTTGTAAGTCACTATCAAAGCAGAAATACACTACAGTCGAGATAAGATGAAGATGTCGCGCGTGTGTACGTAATAGTGGAGGACAATTTGAACAAAATTTATAATTAGGTACAGTCAACAAAGGAGATAAGTATACAGGAGCGTCGGATATAGCTGAAGTTTACTAAGAAACCGATGGATATTGTCGAATAAAATTTAGTTTTATTAATAGAAAACAAACAGTTCATTTATTAAATTAAATTTCAGTACAGAACATCCATAGGTTTCTTAGTAAACTTCAACTATATCCGACGCTCCTGTATACTTATCTCCTTTGTTGACTGTACTTATTAAATAAAAGTTTATTTTTATTTTAAATTCGAGGAAAGTTAGAACCCTAGAAAGAGATAAGAGACGGCGTAAGAGTGAGATAACACTATCCACCTACTTAAATGATGTTATTTATGTGAAAACTAGTGTTCTTACCGTAATATCGAATATCAGCCTGATGTGTCTCGATTACACATTTAGCGAATTACTGAAGCTATTAAAAGTTTTTTTTTTGTATATTGCACACCGTTGGAAAGGGGACAAACTAGAGAACTTTTTAAAAGAATTCGAAGATCCCGATCGCTTTTAGTTTTTTTTTTACAGCAATTTAAAGTTGAGTGTTAAGTGTATTTTTCCTTTTTTCAAAAACTTGGTGAGTTATTAAAAAGGAACTAGATGTTATTAGCAAGTAATTTTGTATTTCGTAGAATCATACAAGAGTAAACATAAGAATTAAAATGAAATTTGAAGGCTATACTCATAACTTTTTTTTAAATTTGAGCTTATATGTAGAGTTCTTAGATTTTTCTAAATAAAAATTAAAATGTCATAATAAAAAAACCGGTGTAACAAGGAATGAGTTACTGGGCCTTAAGAGATAGCAAATGACCTCTCCTTTCGGCCAATTCCATTTGGCAAACGATGCACCAAACACCCTGTATGTTTAATTCTTATAAGTATAATACATGATTGGATTATCGTATCGGGAATGCGTAAATGGAGACTACTGACTATCTATAGTAAGTATGTGCATGCATGGGGTGCATTCCTGTAGCCTACATGAAGAGCATATATTATAATACTTAAGTCATGTAAGTCCAGTACATCGGCTAACTGACTGTCTATAACAGTGGCTACTACCTACTATTCCCATTTACATCGGCACGAACGAAACGAAAAAATAACTGAAGTTTCATAGAAAAGTGCAACATCTACGCGGTCAAAATGTATGGAACAGCAATTTTATATAATTTCTTTTATACATAATATACAGTATATTCATTCTGTGAATAATATTTACATAATCTATGCTAAAATTTAAAATAATAATATGTACATTTATATGAAAAAATAAATAAAATAATCATAGGGCACCAAAAAATTCATCCGCATCGCTGTCAACAGGAACAGCGCCCAAAAGGCTGGCAGCATTGCCACGTTGAATGCCAATGCCAATTCTTTGGCCAAGAAATAGGCCAGCCCTCTGGTCACGTGAAGAGTCGACTAACCGCTTGGCGATATCTCGAAAAACCAAGTGGGCACTCGGACCCCATGGCCCTAGTGTTTCAACCCTAAACGGCTCGAACATATAACTCCCAATCAGGTTGGAATATATATACAGTATATATATGTATATATTGGAAACAATCAGCTGTTCCCTACATTTTGACGAGTTATGCGAACATAAATTTCGGGAACAGCTGATTTATTTCGCGACCGACTTTTTTAATGTATTTATTACGTCAGAAAAGGCGATAATAAGTATGTGGTATAATTTATTGCATATAATATGTTTGTGTTTGTGGTTTCCATACTGTATACAGGGTAATTGGTAAAACATTAACAACCTCTTAAGAGGCCATTGTACTCATCATTATGAACAACTTTTACTATGGGACCAATCCTGAAATCGCGAAAAAAAAAATCTGCTGTTCCCTACATTTTGACGAGTATTACGAACATAAATGTAGGGAACAGCAGATTTTTTTTTTCGCGATTTCTGGTTTGGTCCCATAGTAAAAGTTGTTCTAAATGATGAGTACCTACAATGACCTCTTAAGAGGTTGTTAATATTTTACCAATAACCCTGTATATAATTTCAGCGCAGGTAAGTTCAGAATCGTGTGTTTAATCCATGGTTTAAACAGGTTGCGACAGAAGTTGGCTATTTATATCAGCCAAGTTCTGCAAAACCAGAATCAAAAATAGCATAAAGTAGGCACCATAAGAAGCCGAAAGTGGTACCTAATTCTACAAGTTCCGAATGGAGCTCCTTAGAGAAAAGATAACATATGCATTTCTGTCAAATAAATCATCGAATATCGTAGTGCACCGATCACTTCTGAATTGAGCTATTTCCTGATCTTCCAATCTTGCAGGACAAGACATTCTTTTAGTTTTTGCCTTCGAAACCGCTGGCTCTACATTATTTATTGCAGTCATTTTAGATCTCCCGCGGAGTTCAGTACAAAATATATGACGTTGAAATAGCCTGATATTGGAAGAGAAATAGGTTAGTGGACAAAACCAATTATTACTAGCGTTATTGTCAGAGAACTTACAGCAGTAATACTAGAAGTTCAGCAGCGTAAAAAACTTACATAAAATATAAGTAGGTAGTTAAGTACTAATAAAAGTTAATTAAAAAAGAAAATCTTTCGATTTGGAATGTTAAATAAAAGAAACAAAAGAACAATGATATAGACAATTTATCAATAGAACTTTAATATATGAATTAATTAGTTGCGTTAGCTGAATTAAATTCAGTTTTTTACTAACATAAAATGAATACCTACTCAAAATGGATTAAGTTCAATAAATGTACAAAAATAAACATTGATATTTATCGAAATCAGTCAATCCGTTCTCGAGATAATCATCAAAATAGCCATAGCGTTCCATACAAAATGTATGAGAAAATGAATAACTTATCTCCATTATTATTTTTTCGTGAATTTATCACATGTTTTAATAGTTATTCTGCTATTCAGGGCGGAGACAAATCCAACAAATCAAAGATTATAAAAATCGGTGTAATGGTGTAACTAACCCGACTTTGTTTTATTTATATAGCTATAGATTTAAATATTTATGTTTTTTTAAACTTTGCTAACTAAAATGTTGAAAGTGTTACCGATTTCCGTAATCGCTAGTCTATCAAGTTAGCGGCCCTTTATAAAATATCAGACAATGTAGGTACTTGTTGTACTTGTTTATATGCAAATATATGTATAAACATTATTAGTACCTGTCCTGACAAGTGGACATTGCATTTAGACATAATAACACCAGTGTCTACATGGGTATTGAGTTTGAACCGGTTATTTGTGTTACATTATTTTGCAATTTGAATCGTTGGCCGTTACCTATTAGCTTATGCACACGCAAGGTTTCTACGAATCTATACATATAAAATTCAAAGTCCTGACTGACTAACTGATATATCAACGCACAGCAAACCACTGGTCCTAGATACATGAAATTTGGAGTGTGTGTTCTTTGTGAAGAGTAGGTATCCACTAAGAAAGGGTTTTTCGAAATTCCACCCCCTAAGAGGGTGAATGGGGGGAGGGGGAAATTTCACGCGGACGAAGTCGCGGGCAGAAGCCAGTTTATTTATACAAATTGCCATACATTAAAAGCTGTTTTTGCAGTGTGATAAAAAGTATTATATATATCATCATCTGCCTGGCCTTTTCTCAACTATCTTGGGGTCGGCTTCCACTCTAACCGGATGCAGCTGAATACCAGTATTTTACATAGAGCGACTGCCTATCTGACCTCCACAACCCAGTTACTTGGTAATACGATACCCCTTGGTAAGACTGGTTGTCAGACTTTCGGGCTTCTGACTACCCGTAACGACTGTCAAAGATCCACGAATGACAGCCGGGATCAACGGCTTAACATGCTTTCCGAGGCACGGAGGGGTCTCGGTATGTAAAGATGGTCACCCATCCACAGACCAACCGCGGCAAGCGTAGCTTAATCTGATCGATCGACCTGTGCGGCTGTTATTATTTAGCCACGGGCCCCTCTAAAAAGTATTATAATTATATATATAAACAAAAACGTCCTAACCGTACATACGAAAGTTTGATAGTTATAGCACAGAATAACTATAAGTACTTACTTGGTTATAGTGACTTATTTTGTGAAAGGTAAGGCGTAATGATGAGGAATCGAAAAATAAATAGGAACTGTTTTAAATCACCTTAATTTGTTACAGTTCACGTTTAATCTAATGAGCATCTAAATCTCGTTTTAAAAGATCGCCGCAGACGATTGTGCAATCGACCGTTCAGCTTTTTAGTACATAGATACCTAGAACTTAACGGTGCAACATACCATCTAAAGTTTAAAGATGCGAGTAGAGAATGTAGACCATTAAACTTGCCGATTGCGACAGTTTAGTGCAAGCTGGGTTTAAGTGTCTAAACACACTATGCCGAAGATACGCGACCGAAGTTCGGCATGATCACGCCTGCAATGCTATTTAACGCAACGTAATTTCGGCATAATTTGTCGTCAGTAATTCAAATAGCATTGCAGGCGTAATCGTGCCGAACTTCGGTCGCGTACCTTCGGCATAGTGTGTTTAGACACTAAGGCTCCCACAGGCAGGCGACAACGCGATTCTGGTAGAGCCAATTTCCATGAAGTTATCATAGAAATTGTTCTACAAAAGTCACGTGGCACCTGTCTGCGGAAGCGTTTATACGTCATCTCCAATTAAATATGGTCCTCTTGCAAATGTTATGCCTCGCTAATTCTTTTTGTGCTATGTCTACGTGTCACAGACTAACTGATAGATAGTGATCGTGACGTAGGTGATCAGTACCTAAATAATAATCATCATCAAGTTTCTTTTGCAACAGAAGTAGCCTTTGCATGCGGCTTCGCTCTCGTAGATGTCGGATAATAACCTACGGGAACGTACTACCGGGTCTCTTACCGGGATTTTTACCGGGGTGTTCATATGTGAAACTCTATAGATGGCATGATTTTTTCCGACATCTTCAACAGTCATCGTCATACATATTTCAGCCAGTTCACATAAAACCTAAATTAATTATACATCTAAACATTCCTCATGAATCACTCCGTCCAATGGTGAAAACCATATGAAAATCCGTCCGGTAGTTTTTGTGTTTTTCGCATTCAGACAGACAGACGCGACACAGCGGGGGACTTGGTTCTATAATTGAAGTGATAGTGATTACAGTGTCGAAAATCACAAAACAACAATTAAATAAGGTAAAAAACTGTAAACTCTTGTTTGTTGTATAAAATAAGAAACCAACCTAGACCAGCACCGGCATTATATCGTTTTCCTCTAAAGGCCCAGTACAGTTCTAACTTTTCCTCTACAAAAATAACATTCAGAAAACAATAGAAAAGTTCTAAATAAAGCAACATTAAAGTCCATTCACTCTTGCACACTCTATGCAGGCTAATTTCTGTAATTAAAAACGTTTAAAATCTAGTCGAAATTTCATCTCATCAATCGTATTTTTGACAGATTGAGATCAAACTGTGAACAATTATAATAATACATAATAACAATAATTTTATTTAGACACATTTTGATGACATGTTAAGCACAACAAACAAAATACAGTAAAAAAAAAATTAAAAAAAATTAAAGGTAGCCTCGCAAAAAAGTAGCCTCGCTAGGCCTCGGATATCTATGGCTAGACCCCACACTAGGATACCCTGTGTCGTGAGATCTAGTTATTACGGCGTTAAACGTTCTTAAAATTACGAGTGTTGCCCCCAATAAGAGTTTGTCCTATATTACACATTTGTTATTATTTTTAGGAACAGCTGATAAAACAAGACTGATCAGTAGATAGCTACCTACTGTCAGTAGAATGTGTGATTCAAAAGAACAGCTGATAAAACAAGACTGATCAGGGGGCCTAAAAAGGCCACTTTGGAGAATCATAAGAGGATAACATTATGAATTATAAAATGGCAAGACAGTCCGTGTTTTTCTTTTTTTTTAAACTGGTTACTCAGTTTTGCCGGTTTTTCCATGCCACAGAACTTATTTACTTACATTTCTCTGTTTTAGTTTTTTTACCCGACTGCGGCGAAGCCCAAAAGGAGGGTTATGTGTTTGACCTGTATGTATGTATGTATGTATGTATGTATGTATGTATGTATGTCCGTTTCTTTGTTCCCTCGTAACTTCTAAACGAATCAACGGATTTTGATAAATTATACGTCTTTAGATTTGTCTTGGTGGCGCGAGTGTCACTGGGTATATCAAAATTGAAAAAATATAAAATGGCCGATTTTTGGCGCAATATTATGTCTTCAAAAAAATTTATTTTTCTCGAAACCTATCGAGCGGGGTATCAAAATAAAGGGTTTTTAAAGGTGATTACAAAAATATATACAACTTATATGTTTAAAAGTTATTCGAAGTGACAAATCGTAAAAAAACACGTACCAAGAGCTAAATCGTCTGCGAAATCTTTCACATTTATTTTGTAAACTAAAAAGCTGGAAATAAAAAAGTTATTCAAAAAAATAAAAAAACCCGACTGCGGTAAAAAACTGAAAAGTTAAAAACAAGCCCATTTTAAATTAAATAAAAGTTGGAAGCAGGCGGGACCGCATAATCATTTTTATTATATTTTCAAATTCAAATGGGTCCCGCCTGCTTCCAACTTTTATTTAATTTAAAATGGGCTTGTTTTTAACTTTTCAGTTTTTTACCGCAGTCGGGTTTTTTTATTTTTTTGATTTATTTAAATTTGTACATAAGAGCTAAAGACATTGTAAACATTTGCGCGGGAATCATTACACCAGCAGGAAAACCTGTTTTTTTTTTCTAATAATAGAAATGAATTTTAATTGTGTAGCATTTGATAAGGTTTTATCAAATTAGAATTATCTACAGTTACGGGTAATTTTAATTTGTTACTTATTTATTGAGTTTGGTCATAATTCAACAAGTTTTTAAGTAAATCATTGGAACAAGATGATGATATTTAAATCGCGTCAATAACTAAAATAAAAGCCTGTATTAAAATAGTCGATAACTAGATAATTTATGCCTGACTTGGACGATTCTATAATTAATTATTTACTATAATTTGTGTGAATGCGAGCCGCGGCCACTGACCTACTCGTGGTCCAAAGCACACATGCACAAAGTAATTTTCAGCAAAACTACTTACTTAGCACTTACTATTATCCGGTTTTATAGCACTAATAAAATTGTGAATATTATGAAGAATATTAAATGCAATCATAAAGCATTTGTAATTTTTTTTTTATTTAAATAAGTAGAATTACAAAGTACGGCTTTATAATTATTTCTATTGCCTATATCGATACAATACTAAGTTATACAATGCATTGTTCTATTGCGTGTGTATTTATATAAGTAATAGATAAATAAACATTACCTACCTGCTAATATTCTGTTGCATTAATCATGTCATGCAAATAATTTCAGTTGATTTATGTTAACGATATAGGTAGGTAATATACTTAACAAAAACATTTTTTTTATGATATTATTCATGCACTTCTTACTTTACAACTAACACCAAGACAATAAGAAAGTTAATATCTACGTAAATAAATAAATAAGTTTTCTTGAATAATTTTATTTTGTGGTTAAAAGCCACAATAGCTTCCTCGACTTAACGCCTGAGTTGATTGCGAACCTAATTTCAAAGAATTTCAGCTGTCCGATTAGAATTATCAACACTTTCCGTGAAACGCGTGTTACTGTGTATCATAGTGACGATTTTTTTCTGAACAATACATATTTGAACAGTGTACATACCTGCAATGGATGACCGGCCGGCAACGCACACTGACGTTTCCTAATCAAAACAAATGACAGCTGAGTGAATAATCGAATTAAGCTGAGAGATAACAGTTATATAAACGTAAAGTTCCTTTAAATACTTGAATGCAACACTTCCACGATATAGTCTGCAATAATAAACCAGATTCGAATTTTTAAAAGTTTTTCTAAGTTAACGTAAACGTTTACGCGGCACGCGAGAGGAAAGGCGCGCGGTCCGTGTAGCTTCGCTGTTATTACTGAGTAAAAACGTATTTTGCTTCGTTCCGACGTATACCACCACGTTGAACGTAGATGTATTCACACAGATCTAGCGAGGGGCTATCACGATATCCTTGCTCCTGGATTTCCTACGTAATGCCCTGGTGTACAAGGTCTAAAACAGGGAATGTAATGTAAGCGCCCACGGAAGTCCTAAATCCATTCCTATTGGTGACAAAATTGTAAATAAAAGGTACATAAGTGATACACTGAGTTTGATAGAGAAATGACCCTTATAATGTTAGCGTTGTTTTTTATTATTTTCATTGATCTCGATTAATTCACGACTGATTCGTGAATTAAATTGCTTGAATAATTAGTAATTACTATCTCTTAGCAAATTAGTTATTACATAACTCGTTTTAGTTGAGTGTTCTGGAAAACAATAGCTTTTTTGAATAACAACATTAACAGCTAATAAACGAAATCTTTTCTTTTATGTGTTTTTTTTTTCAATGATTGTGTTGGGCCACGTTATTTTTCGTTGTTTTAGTTTGTAAAAGTTTATTAACATAGTTTTTAAATCATTGTTAATAATACTATAGGGATTGTGAATTTGTGAGTAGGTAGGTACTTGGAGTTTGAAATAAAGAATATATTATTTGGTAGGTATGTAGATTAGGTACAGTACTTAAATGACTAAGGTTGGTTATAATTAATAGCTACGTACCTAGTTTACGTAATTATGAGGGTTATAGCTTAAAAAGAATGACTGAAATACTTATATAATATACTAAACAAACCGGTTAATTATATTTCAGTAGGTATTGGCATTATTAATTCACTTATAATTTATTCGTCACTTATAATTTATTCAGATTAATAATGTTAGTGTTTGCCTATCGTATTTCAAAACACCATGTTTGTTATTTAACACTAGCTGCGCCCCACGGTTTTACCCGCGTAAATGTCGATCCCGTTGGAATATCGGGATAAAAAGTAGCCTATATGTTAATCCAGGTTGTCAGCTACCTCCGTACCAAATTTTATCCAAATTGGTCCAGCCGTTTGAGCGTGAAGAAGTAACAAACATATAAACACACACACACACTCACACACACACTCACAAACTTTCTCCTTTATAATATTAGTGTAATTTTCACCGCCAAAGCACACAGAACCCCAAGCAGCACGCAAGCGATTTCAACATCAATATACCAGCCTATTTAAAACTTAGAGTTCTTTTAAAGAGGTACAAGAGTGTCAAGAAATGATTTTGTCTTTGTAAGAGTGATTTATGAGTTATACAGCTCAAACTGTATAAAATCTTTATTGAGGGATATTAAAACTCTACTATACAACTTTAAGTATTTTGTGACCCTTCAATCTGGTATTATCGTTCAAGCTGTACACAGGCTGTATTTTGCATATGATCACTTACTTATTACATCTCTGGGTGTTATAATATAGTGTTATATTATAACACTCAGAGCTATAATAAGTAAGTGATAGTGTTTAATAGTATCACTTGATACTTGTTTCTGTACAATGCTATATGCAAACTCCGTTCTCAAACTTATTTTTATGGCGTAATTGTACACTATGGTAAATACAGTGGTTTTATGACTTCTGTCTATGAGGGTGATTTAAAACTAAAAAATAATTGACAGCTATACTACAACACAACATTAATCTGTATTACTGACACAGTATTACAGATTGATGAATTAATATTTTCATTGTAGACAAATGCAATATGTGGAAAAAAAGAAAAATATCTGGTGCAATCAAGAGGAGGATTGAAAAGGAATATTTGAATATTACAAACTACCAACCAAATCACAGTTATGATAGTGAACCATCATTTATTGCGGAAGATAGAGAATCATTAATAAATCGGACAACCACAGTCAAGCGTCAATGCCATCGACGTCCAACGAAGCGGGTTCCGTAGCAAAAACATTAAACAATGATAATAATGATCATAACAGTTATGTCAAATGTGTAGATTTAGTTCGACCTTCGGAACCTGATGATGACGTTTCTTCATGCAGCAGCGCAAGTAGTTCAAATGATGATGACGACTAATTTTAAAAAAATCCACTGTTTCGTCAGCAAATAAAGAAATGGGTTTTGAGGTGGACCAATTATCTAAACCCTAAGATGTTCCATCCTTTACTAATTTGTTTTCATGTAATCGCTTTCTTCACCATCCTAACTCGCCTTTTGATTCCCGCAAACTTGGTACAATGCAAAGTTAATTTGCTCTTTCTCTATGGTTTCTATGATTTTAAACGGCATATTTTCCTGAAAATTAAGTAAAACAGATATAATATACACAACACACTAATAATACTTTACAATAAGTTTACTAAAGTATAAAATAAAACTACCGTTTTACCATACGTCCGAGTACGACGACCACGGCGACGAGAGCGAATGATAAATAAAACGAAATGCGTGCGCGCTTGCCAACAGTTACTGTTCAACTACACCTACACATTTGTACTAAACTACTCTGTGCTAGTAACTAAACAAAACAATGTGTCTTATGAACGAGTTATAAACTCTATTTTTCACTTCGATTGCGAGTAAATCAAACAGTGATATTGCAAGTTACCATCTAAGTTTTAGTTTAAATTAACGTGGAACAATTTTTCGACTTTTTATACCGAGTACATAAACAGTAGGCTTGTGTAGAAGACCTATACTGCCAAATCACAAGTGCATTTTCAACAAAATATTATTGATAAAGTGAGGAATTGATATATTTCTCAGTGTTAACCACGGTATTCAATTATTGTTCAAGGGAACGAGCCCCTACCGTGGACTTGATGAACGCCACTTAGGTAATCCTCATTCCTAGTGTCAAAAGGCCATGTTAACCGGCTAATGTTTTAGCCTTCTAGATTTCCCAGTTAGTTATTAGTTTCCCCCTATATTATTGGGTCTGCGTATTGTCGTCGAGAGGCACCTCGAGAGATTCGTCTCGCCGCCAGGATCTAGAGGAGCGTCTGGGGCCTGGACGCGAGACCCGTTCCTCAAGTACGCTCGAAGCCTCCTGCGGAGACGACTGTGCGGCTGGCTGAGTCCGTCTAGCGATAGCGCAGGCGGGACAGTTTTTTTTTTATATTCCTAAGAATATTTATTTTATTTAATAATATTATTCTTAATAATAATAATAATAAGGCAACACTGATACGTCAACAACGTACATTTTTCTCTTTTATCTTATATTTCCTGTTTTTATTAATTTCCCGTGTTTATTGATATCAAGCATATTGCAAAAAACCTTTTCGAATAAAACATATTAAATCTATAAACAATAAACCAAAAATAAAATGAAAAAGCTAAAGAAACATAGAAAAATTAAAAATGACGGCTGTCAAATTTGGCCTCCGAACAAAATAAATCTGTGTGAGATAAGAAGATTATAATAGAATGTTGACGAGATCAGCAGCACGCCGTGCACATCTACCACCTCCGGACTCGTCGCTCAGCCCCGCCCCGCCGCCGCCGGAACCCAGCCCCATCGAGAGTGCTGTGACACCGGCCGTGGCAGTTGCGTCGAGCTCGAGCGACGAATATTTTTCCCCGCCGACGTCGCCAACACCCGTACGTCGGCAGGGGAGAGGCCGGCCACCGAACAGCTTGGGACTTAGGGGCCATCCGGCCCCGAGTCGGGTCCCCGCTACCGGTGGTTGTGTGCAGCGCATGAGATGGACTCAGTCTATGAATGAGAACGTCATGCGCGCATATTACGGGTCTACAGAGGGGGGAATTAACCTCACTGCGTACCGCGATAGGATGCTGTCTCTGTTCCAGGAACTGGAACCAACCGTCAACGTTTCGGCCCAACGACTGTCGGATCAGGTGCGGGTCATCCAACGCAATCACAGGTTGGACGATGTCGCACTTGATAGGCTGCGCTCAGAGGTACTGAGCAACCATATCGTCTCGACTTCGGCACAAACTGCGGCACAAGTGTCAACTGTTGATGCCATCCCGCCGCGGTTCAATCGTGTTGAAGAAGAAGATGATAGGGTTGACACAGTAAGTAGCCAGAGCAACGTTCGACTGAGGAGCGCACTGGAGGATGCATTACGCGAGTATAGGTCCACTCCAACCGAACTTAGGCCCCGATTACCACGGTTACCCATGCACAAAAAAATAGGGCGCTGGTGTGTGCTTTGGACTCGCAGCTCAAGAATTTCTTCGAGAGCAGCGAGGATCTCGTTGATACACATTCGATCCTGTACTGTGCGGCTGTTGCGGCATGTCGTTTAGCTAACGTCAAATTTTCGAGTTGTGACGGAGCTACTCGACCAAAACCAGCCGTACCAGCCTGGCAGCGCAGGATCGAGCGTCGTATCGATGGGGCCAGGGTACTCATCGGCAAACTATACTGCTTCAGGGAGGGCAATACACGACCATGAGTGATGCGCTTTGTAAGGCGGGCATTCTCGGGAACTGGAATCAGCCCTCGAGAATACATGCCCCGTGTCACAGAGCGCATCGACTTCCTGAAGCAGAAAGTTTGTGCATGGGCGAGCCGAATTCGGCGGTATAAACGGCGGGTGGATCGATACACGCAGAATCGCATGTTCCAGAGCGATGAAAGGTGGGTATATAGAGCTTGGGAGCGACCTGAACAAAATGTGACAGACGTATGCCGCCCAGATGATGCCGCCACAAGTGCATTCTGGTGCAGCATCTGGTCGGTGCCCGTCTGTCACACTGAGGCTGGCTGGATGCAGGATGTCGAGCGAGTGTGTAAGTCTGTACCAGAAATGGAAAAAGTCCTGATTACGCCATCAGACGTTGCCAGAGCAGTCCGTCCGTTATCGAATTGGAAATCACCGGGACCGGACGGACTGCACAACTTTTGGCTGAAATGGTTAATTAGTTCACACACTTGCCTGGCATCTCAGTTCCAGTCATTCTTAGAGTCTGGGTCGCTACCGCAGTTTCTAACAACAGGCGTTACCCACCTGCTCCATAAATCAGGTAGTCCCGCGGAACCCAAGTATTATAGACCGATTACGTGGTTTATAAACTTCTTACATCCATTTTGAGAGCGAAAATTAATACGCACATTGAGAGTAATTCGATTATGTCTGCCTCTCAAAATGGATGTAGGAATGGGTCCCGCGGAACTAAGGAGCTACTCCTCATAGACATGGCCATTAGCCAACAGGTTCGTCGATCCCGCAAGGATCTGTCGACATGTTGGATAGATTACAAGAAGGCCTACGACTCGGTGCCACATACATGGCTCATGAGGGTGCTGGAGTTGTACAAAATAGATGCAACTCTACGCACCTTCCTTGAGTCGTGTATGGGGCAATGGAAGACGGTCCTTCGTTATCCAGGATGTCGACAGATCCAGGGAAATGATGAACCTGTATGGATTAAACGGGGAATATTTCAGGGCGACAGTTTGAGTCCACTTTGGTTCTGCTTAGCCCTGAATCCTCTAAGTACATTACTGGAGGATTCAGGTCTAGGCTATCGGTTGAGGAGAGGTGGTCAGGTCATATCTCACCTCCTTTACATGGATGATTTGAAACTCTTTGCTCCCAACAAGTTGCGTCTGATGGAGCTACTGAAGGTAACTGAAACTTTCAGTAGCGCCATCAGGATGCAATTTGGTGTCGACAAATGTGCAGTCATGCATGTAAAGCGAGGGGAGATTATGGAATCCAAGGGAATTCAACTCTCGGATTCCATAAGCCTCAGATCCCTGTCCTCATCCGAAAGCTATAAGTATTTGGGTATGTCGGAAGCGTTAGGCATCAACGATGCTGACATGAAGCAATCGTTGAAGGAGCGCTTCTTTTGTCGCCTGAAGAAGGTATTAATTAGTCTTCTTTCGGGCGGAAATAAGGTGCGCGCCTTCAACGGTTGGGTCATGCCGGTTTTGATGTACTCTTTCGGCATACTCAAATGGACTCAGACCGAACTCGACGCCCTGGATAGAAGAGTCCGTACACTACTGACCGCAAACCGGATGCATCACCCACGATCATCGGTGATGAGACTGTATATCCCGCGGAAGTGCGGGGGTCGAGGCTTTTTAAATGCGAAGACCCTCCACAACCGCGAGGTGTGCAGTCTCAGGGAATATTTTTTAAAAGCCGAAGTGGGTATGCACCGTGATGTGGTCGCAGTGGACAAGGGGCTCACCCCGCTCTCCATGGCTAAAGAGAACTGGCGCAAACCTGTAGTACTTTCTACTGATGACCGCAAGAAGGTATGGCAAAGTAAGGAGCTTCACGGGCGCTTCTATCGGGCTCTTCATGAGCCCGGTGTAGATTTCATAGCGTCCGTATCCTGGCTACGTTTTGATGACCTTTTCGGGGAAACTGAAGGTTTTGTCTGTGCAATTATGGACGAAGTTATCTTAACGAATAACTACCGGAGACATATTATGAAGGACGGGACGGTTGACGTGTGTCGGGCATGCCACCGTCCGGGTGAGTCTATCAGACATATTATCTCTGGTTGTTCTCGTCTGGCTAACGGCGAGTACTTGCACAGGCATAACCAAGTGGCCAGGATTATTCACCAGCAACTTGCTTTGAAATATAAGCTTGTGGATTCTGAGGTACCGTATTACAAGTATGTGCCCGACCCAGTTCTTGAAAATGACCATGACACGTTGTACTGGGATCGGTCTATCATTACTGACAGGACTATTGTTGCCAATAAGCCTGATATAGTGGTGATAGATCGATTAGCGCGCCGCACAATGATTGTCGATGTTACCATTCCACATGACGGGAACCTCGTGAAAGCTGAGAAAGAGAAATAAATTAAATATCTCGACTTAGCACACGAGGTTGTTGACATGTGGAATGTGAGCTCGGCTATCATTGTGCCGATTGTCGTATCAACCAATGGACTTATGGCCGAAAGCCTCGATCAACATCTATCGAGGCTCTCGTTAGGTGGTTGGATCAAGGGCCTGATTCAGAAGGCAGTACTCCTCGATACGGCTCGCATTGTGAGGAGGTTCCTGTCTCTGGAGCCCTAACGACCGGTAGCTTGGACCCTGCTCCCGACACCGGCGGATCACTGTTTTTTATATTTTTAAATGTTTTTTTATAGTTATTTTTTATATTCAGATATTTAAAAATGTAATAAATAAGGAATGTAAATGAATAAACGGAAAAATAATAATAATATTAATCTTATTAATACGTCCACCAATTCTGCTTAGCGTGCCCGCCTGCTGGCTGTGGGTGAGTGGGAGTCGGGGCTCTGGCTTCAAGCACTCCTGTCACCCAACATAGGCACTATGCTGGGTGACACCACCTTCCGGCTCGCTACCTGTCTGCGTTTGGGCGCTCCTTACGGGGCTCCGCATCGCTGTCAGTGCGGTGAAGCTGTCGACTGTCTCGGACACCATGGCCTATCTTGCAGTAGGAGCGCAGGCCGGATAGCACGGCACGCCAGCATTAATGACATCATCCGTCGTGCTCTTGTCACCGCCGGGGTGCCAGCTGTTTTAAAACCCAACGGCCTGGCGCGCGACGATGGGAAGAGACCAGACGGGATGACCATAATGCCCTGGAAGTTAGGCAGACCTTTGGTGTGGGATGCAACATGTGTCGACACCCTTGCGCCATCTCATCTTCCTAGCACGGTGGGCTGTGCTGGAGCGGCTGCTGCAGGTGTAGAAAACCTCAAACGGCGAAAATATTCCAACCTGATTGGGAGTTATATGTTCGAGCCGTTTGGGGTTGAAACACTAGGGCCATGGGGTCCGAGTGCCCACTTAGTTTTTCAAGATATCGCCAAGCGGTTAGTCGACTCTTCACGTGACCAGAGGGCTGGCCTATTTCTTGGCCAAAGAATTAGCATTGCCATTCAACGTGGCAATGCTGCCAGCCTTTTGGGCACTGTTCCTGTTGACAGCGATGCGGACGAATTTTTTGATGCCCTATGATTATTTTACTTTTTTTTTCATATAAATGTACATATTATTATTATTATTTTAAATATTAGCATAGATTATGTAAATAAAACCCTTTTATTTAATACGGTTTCGATAAGAACCGGTTAAGTTTCCTTAGTCCGGTTTTCTTCACTGGAAACCGGTCTTCAACATAAATTTAAATTGAGGATCTTGGATTCGACATTACGAGTATATGTTCCTCAAGAAGAATATTGGACAGCTTCGTCGGCTCCAGGATCCGGGAGTCTTATTGTCCCTGGCGCCCATTTAATAATTAATCACATTATTAATAACTGGAAGGTTACTTATCTATTAACTTTGTGATTTATAATATTTAATTTCAAAAAACTTTTTAAACGGAACAGTTCTGGGTTTGCCTCCAACTCCCCACGCCCATAGCTCTTTCTGCTGAAGTTTTAGCTGGTTGGCAATCATAAGATTTATATATGTATAACCTACCTAGTTTCTAAATCATAAAGTAAATTTGTTTTGTTTTTTAATTAGTTAGTTTCTAACTTAAACTTTTAATTATACAGTATTTGAGATAGTTTGTTGTTTTTGTTTATTTCTAAACCAAACCTAGATTGTCGTAGGAGGCTACAAATTTTAATTTGTATTAGTGGCCCCATACTTCTCGTGGGTGTCGTAAAAGGCGACTGAGGGGCGTACCGGAGAATGGGCAGCAGCGTTCTCTATGCATTCCACCACCATACCATACTGCGATCGCCAACCCGCCTGCCAAGCGTGGCGATTATGGCAAACCCGGGGGGGGTTTGCCATGATGATATCAATTCTTTATGCATAACTTACAATGATCTTTAGAGTTACTTAAAAGAAATGAAAAACCAGCTCAAGATTACTTTGATCCGTTCCTCATCATCATCATCATTTCAGCTGAAAGACGTCCACTGCTGGACATAGGCCTCCCCCAAAAGCGGGGGTTTGCCATAATCGCCACGCTTGGCAGGCGGGTTGGCGATCGCAGTATGGTATGGTGGTGGAATGCATAGAGAACGCTGCTGCCCATTCTCCGGTACGACCCTTAGTCGCCTTTTACGACACCCACGGGAAGTATGGGGTGACAACCGGGACCACACAGACATTATTATTTAATATTTATTACTTCTAGTAATAAATATTAAATAATAATGTCGCCATTCAGTACGTTTCTTATCATCGAAAATAGTTCGTTTTATTTTTATTATTTTGTAATTCTCATCAAAAACCTATTTAGAACACTTTTCTTTACAAAATACTTATAAAATAATATCTATAGTATAATGGTTTCTTTGTACACCGAATAACAGCTCTAATACAGCTATTATACAGCTTCTATAGTGGTTCTAAAGCTACTATACAGCTCTACTTACGAAAAAAGCTGTATAATATGGGCCTTTTTTTATGAGCAATGGTATAAGCGCTTAAACAGCCTTTATACAGCCTGAATATACAGCTTCTAGTATAAAAGCGAACTTAAATACAGCTTTTATACAGTTTGCAATGCTACTTGCGATGCCTCGCCACGCGCGTGTTCCAAGCGCGCCTCAAAGAGATGTCAGCATCGAGGAAGGAGCCCCTTAGGGCCGCAGCCTGCCGGGTCAGCGGGATTGTCCGAAAGGGTTACCGCTGGCCCGGAACATAAAGGGCTACGGAAGGAACACTGGTAAGTTTCAGTCAGCAAGATTCTGACGCACGATGATTTCATATCGGCAAAAAAAAAAAAAAAGGCGCCAAGCTATAAATGTATAATGAAATATACAGTAAACAGTAGTGATGAGGGTATCGTCATGTCGATGAATGAGATTTATACGCGTTAAGTTTTATTTATAATTTTACGAATATAAATAAAAACTGATTAAATATTTCAAAATTTGTTTTATGTCACAGTATCCGTAGTAAGAAAAACCAGTATAAATTATAAGTATCAAAGAAACAAACACATAACTCAATTAGAGCTATAAGAAATGAAGTTCTATTTCTTTCATGACGTCATTCTTTGACTTTATTTCAAGTCCTTGGCGCTCAGAGCACGTTAAATTCAACTTTGATTAGGGATGTGGTCTAAGTATGATCTTTCTTACAATTTTTTTTATTTTGAATTCAAAATCGAACCTCACAAATAATGTTTTAATTTATTTGAACTCTTATCTCTTGTTTATGATAATCTCCTCAAACTGTAAGACCATTACAACTTTGTTAAATTCGCTCTCCAGAGCCACAAGCGACGCTTACGCTTAGTTTGTGGCTCACCAAACATTACACTTACCTATTGAATTCTTACTTTTTGATGAATAAACGTTATTATTATTATCTAGTTGGACATACCTCAGAACTTCTGGACCAGAATATTTTCGGAAAATACTCCCGAGGCCGGTTCCACACCTTGTAAAATGTTTAAAACCTCATTCAAATCCAGTTCTTCATTCATTTCACTATTTGTTTACTTATTAGCAGTGATCGGAATAGGTAGAGCTATTTAGGTTCATTGACCGCAAACATTGATGTTAATATGGATATTCCACGGGATTCCGACTGATACTACGGAATTTTTACGGGATTTTATTGTCGCTAGAGTGACGCACCTGTTTTTGTCTGTTTCTGCGCCAACAGAATTAAATTCTTTACAACAGTAACTTCGAAACTAAATTTAACATCGTAACTAAAAGGGAATATCCATATTATTGTAACCTATGGCAAGTACATAAAACAGTTCTACCTATTCCGATCTATGCTTATAAATAGAATAGTATTGTTACAAGCAAAGTGAAAGAAGGATGCGTGCGCGCTCACTCGATTAGTGGCGCTCTATGCCAAAGTGACCTTGACACCTTGCAGCGGTTGTGACGTCACAGAAAGTCTTCTATGATAGTCCGCCCGTGCGCCCGGGGTACTGACAACCAGTTGTTTTATAGAAATGGGAATATAATTACCGACAAGGATTGCTAACAACTATTTAATTCCGAATCGGCACCCATCTGAAAGTCGAAATTCGTCTATTTTCCCTTTGTTATAAAGTAGTTAACTAAGTTCATATTTTACTGACCTCAAATGGTTTTCGATAGTATTTATAAATATTTCAAGGGGTGAAATCAAACAGTTGTAACTTTCGCGTCACATCACTGGCCGACTATATGTAGGTATTTAAAGTCCTTGGCGTTCTGGGGACATTAAAAGTATTCGGAGTTTTTGTTTTTGCCGATTTTAAGACAAATAATAATAATATAATTCTTTTGTGTGAAAAAATATAAAACAGGATAATATACGACAGTGCTATATTAAATAATAAAAGGAAACAAAGCTTTTAAATACAGTAAAATCATTTTTATAAGATAGTTAAAATGGAGAGCTTCTAATGAAGTCGTGGCGCTAGTGGTACGAAAATCCGAAACTTCTATTTTGAAGTCCATGACGGTGAAAAGGTTAATGTCGAACATTTCAAAACTAACCTAATCCAGCTGGACTAAGATGCGCTGATCTGAAGACCGGATGCGGATGGCGCATGTTGTGATGCAAGTGGAGAGAGCCCTATGTCCAGCAGAGGATGAGGATAATACCTACCTATTATTATTATTTGGTTCAACTGGTTCATTGACTTCTTACCTCTTCTGCAATTATGCCATTATAAGTATTAAGAGGCTTACAGGACCTAAACGCAAAAAATGCAAGTTTTAGAAACAATAAAAGTATATGATCGACTACAGAAAACAAAATCAGAAAAATATATGATATTCTCCAGGATAAGTATATGCTAGATAGATAGTGTGTTGAAAACATAATACAACTAATTTGATACGATAGAAAAAAATCATAAAGATACCTCTAAAAACTTTCTTTTTACAATAAAAATCATACTACTTAATATACATACAATCGTCCTGATTTTTTGTCAGATTATTCTACAGGCAAGATACTAAAACACTAGTGTTTTAATTTTTTAGACCAAACAATAGATTTTTTGTAATTAAATAATTGCTTCATATTTTGCAATAAATTACCAGCGTTGTGTCATCGCGCTTCTCTTTCTTTTCTATGCAGTCCGACAGTGACCGCGCTTTAGGTCCTGTAAGCCCCTTAATAGGACAGGTATAAGGGGTCTTGACTGCCTCGTTGATCTAGTGATCACAAGCGGTAGCTACTGCAGAGCATGAGGTCGTGGATTCGATTCCCAGGTGGGGTAAAGTGTTGTGAAAGTGCCCCCTATTATATGGGACTTAGACCGGCGAAATGTGGATGAACCTTAAGCACACCTCTTTCTAACCATTTGGTAAAACAGGCGAGATGTCGTAGGTATAAAGGGATTTTTGGAATGTATATATATTTACCTAAGAAAGTATTACCTTATTAACACGCTTTTATTAGCTTGACCTGCCGGTCGATCCTGTAAAAATCTCACAGCGAAAACTTAAGTGAAGTGAATTTGTTTTTGTTAGGATATGACACTATTGACAGCTCACTCCACGCTCACTTCACCTGAGTATTCACGGTGAGATTTTTATAGAATAGCACCGCTGTATCCTAATTGTCGTAAAAGGCGACTAAGGGTCGTACCGGAGAATGGGCAGCAGCGTTCTCTATGCATTTCACCATCATACTATACTGCGATCGCCAACCCGCCTGCCAAGCGTGGCGATTATGGCAAACCCCCCCAACTTGGGGGAGGCCTATGTCCAGCAGTGGACGTCTTTCGGCTGAAATGATGATGATGATGATCCTAATTGCGTAACACACTCTCAGTAGCGATGGCTTTCATTTGACAGTTCAACAAAATTCATTGCGTTATTTATGATGTTGAGCAGACAAGGTTTTCAAGTTTGAAGCAATGGATTAGCAACATCCTTTTTTTATTCAGATAGCAATTAATAGTGTGTTACGCAATTAGGGTGCTGAATCATTTTGAAGGATATTGTTAATCCATTGCTTCATATTGTTCTTTTAATTTGTCTGCTCAACAACCTAAAAACGGCATGAATTTGTTGAACTGTCATAATGAAAGCCATTGCTACTGTTAGGCCTCTGCCTCGAATCTGGCGGGCAGCGGGGCGGCGGCGCGGGAGCGGCGCGGGCAACGCAGGCAGACCTCGCGAAATCAGCGGGCAGATCGCGTGGCACTATAGCGGCGTAGTGTTGTGTTCGTGGTTGTGTCGTCGAGATATTTGTTTTTGGTTTTTATTCGCGAACGAAATGTCTGAACAACGGCGACAATATCTTTTTGATTCAAATTTATCCCTAACGCTCGATTTATTGTGCGCAAAAGAAGTGAATCCTTAAGGCCTCTGCCTCGAATCTTGCGGGCAGTGGGGCGGCGCCTATAGTGCCGCGCGATCTGCCCGCTGGTTTCGAGACAGTACACCCCTTGAGTTTGGGCTCAAATTATTTGTTTTGACGTTTCCAAGCTTCCAAGAGATTGGGCTTGGTAACGAGAGGCTGATGATGAAGCCAGGATGTGGATAGTGGAATTTTTTACTCGCTTCTAGTAAATCCCTCGAGTTTGGCGTCATATATGATTCGTTTTGAAGAAACTTTGTATGTATTAATGAGGGGTACAGGTTCAGATGACAATACCATAATTTGGTATTTTGGAGCTGATTTGATGACGGAGCCAGGAGGTGGATTGTGGAACTCTTCAGTGGCTACTAACACACTTCGAGTTTGGGCTCATATGATTTGTTTTGAGTTTTTGACGAGTAGTAATAATGTAATGCAAACTGTATTCAACTGTAATAACGGGTATGTAGCTAAGTATACTTTTTTCTAAGTTCTAAAACCTACCTATTGTTATCTCCAAAATTTTTTATTTTTTTTTGCACTGGGACCATACCTGGGAACTTTCTGGTTGCTGAGATATTGAAGGTCAAAGTTTCAACTTTTTATGAAAACAAGTTTTAAATTTATACATCTACTAATATTATAAAGAGGTAAAGTTTGTAAGTTTTTATGTAGGGGGTAGGTATACTCTGGAACACAAGTCGGATTTGAAAAAATCCGGTACTTGCCCGTGGTCCCCCTGTCGAGTCCCCCTTGTGGTACCACGAACAAATATTTTTGCCCGTGGAACCCCCTGAATAACAATCTTCTTATTAAATATATTTTTATTGCCCGTGGTACCCCATCTCAAACATTCAATTTAACATTTAAAAAAACGAACTGTTGCTCGACAAATAAAGAAATAAGTACAAATAAATTGTTTTCCCACTTCTTAAGAGATTTTTTTTTTAACAATGTTGACGCTGTTGTTTGGGCGGGGTCTGAGTTCACTCGCGAAGCTCGCTCTCTAGACCCCACCCCGTGGAGAAGATCACGTGGCGGGTCTAAGTTGGTTTACAAGCAATAATAATAAGCCGTAGTCGACGGAGCCCCGCTTCGCAGGGCCCCTATTTCTGTCTATAGGGTTTAAAGGAACCTAACCTAACCTAAGTCGGGGTGCCCCAAGTCCCGAGATCGCTTATAGAAACCTAATTTTTAAAGTTCATACAATTAATTTTAAAGTGTAAAACATTATTTTTAAAGTGCGTTTATACGAGTATATTCCTCTTCTAATAATTTTTATTATCATCAAAACTTTATGTTTTCAGATCCACAATTTGATAAACGTTTGCTTAATTAAGTAAAGAGATTGTATTTGCATTTTTTTTTTCTGGCGATTAGCGGGGGCACCACGGGCCAAACAATAGAATAGAATAGAATACTCTTTATTATGTACCTACACCATATAAATTACAGACATATAAATCTAGAAACTGTACAAAGGGTGACACAATGGGCGGTCTTATCGCTAAAAGCGATCTTTTAAAGACAACCTTTGGATGGATTAAAAAGGGAAAGGACAGACAAATACTGCCCAAATTTGCCCAAGGGGGACTAAACAGGGGGACCACGGGCAAGTACCACAAAAAATCTTTTTGTATTTGATAGCCCAATTCTTGAGGAAGGCTATAAGCTATTTAACATCACGCTATGACCCTTACGAGCCAAGCCAAAAGAAAAAAAAGTTAGAAAGAACGCTAAGCAAAAACGAAGTAATAGCGCGGGCAGGCGATGAGATGCGACGGGGTGGGTCGGGGGAACAAGAAATTTCACGCGGACGAAGTCGCGGGCAGAAGCTAGTGTTATATAAAAAGTTATATAACACTAGCTTCTGCCCGCTGCTGCGGAGTGGTAAAAGTACCTCTCCTACGATCCCTGTACCGTTACATGCACCCATTAGCACAATGTTTTGCATGCGTTACATTGTGCATACAAAACAGTTAAATTGTCACACCAAAAACAAAAGTCGTTTCCCAGCAATTATTTTTGCACAAAGTTACTTAGTTTTGATGTACAGAATGAGTAGATGACGGCTTCGTCGAGGGTCGTGTTAACCCTGTAGTTAAATTTATTTAAAAAAATACCAGAGAGGACGAGACTTATCGTCACATACATAAGTCTAATAGGGAAAAGCTGATCATAACTTTCCATGCGAGATAGGTGTTCTTTTCTTCCGAAGGCTGTTAATAAGTTGGAAAATCGCTAGAAATTATTTCGATCTTCAAAATTTCTTCTTCTTCGTTTGGTAACAGCCTGAAAGTGCTGATTAGGTTGGTTTTGACTAATGAGATACAATTAATGACCTATCTATTCTTCCTGGCTCTCTGGAAAGTCGGCATCTAAAAATGCTAAGGAGCCGGATAAAATATTTTGCGCACTTCCCCTAATCATATATCAGCTTATAACGTTCCCACTGCTGGGACACCGGCCTCCTCTCTGTAAGATGTAGTGGGCCGCCGTGATCCACCACGCGGGTCCAGTGCGGATTTGTAGATGTCACATGTGTTCGATTTTTGACTCTAGGATATGTCGGTTTCCTCACAATATTTTTTCTTCATCATTTTGAGAGCAGTGGTGATGAAATAATTTAGACAAAGTAAAGCGCCTGTCTGGGTTCGATCCTACGAGCTACAAAAAGTCGCGGCCGTTACTAGTACCTACCTACCTATTTGCTACTAGGCCACCACTGTTCCACACTTTCCCTTTAAGAGTCAAGAATGGTATTTGGACGTCTGCCTTTATACTTTGCCTATCCCAAGATCTTCTTATTAACCGCTTGTGTGCCGTAATTACAGACACAATTAAAAAGCCATTGTGTCTCGCGTAGATCTACGTTCCGGCAGACTAAGTGTTAAGCGTCTAAAGAGTGAATTACCTCATAGCTGTTTCAATTTTTTTGTTTTTAAACATTATGCACAATAATAAACTGTACAAAGACGGAGTATGCCTTGGGCATATTCTACCAGTCTACCAGTCAGTGTAGTCTTTTCTATGAGCCTCTAGTCTAACCAGCTAGCAACGCAATGAAACTTTCTACAAATACCGACAAATAAAAAAGGAACTAGGTAAATGTATCTATGGGAATATAACAAAATGAGACGAGAAGTAGTTTCTTGCACGGATTTCCCTAGCTAGCAGAAATATTTTACAAATTCCAAGGCATATTTCGATAATCTTCAGCATAAACAAAATACCTAAATAATTAAGATCCCTACAAACTTCAGTATCGAAAGGAGTATTTATACAGTATCATGTTACGAAAGCAAATAGAGGCTACCGAAGAGGGGCACATCCGGCAAGTCACCGGACCATTCGAGTTTTTAAAACTACCCACCGGAAAGTCATTGCCACACTCCCTTCATTTAATTTTTGGGGGCTGGGTATCTGGAAAGAATTTTATTCAACAAAATAATTTGAACAAGTTTTCACATATAAGTAACTACTAAGTATAATTTACTATTAGTACCTATATGTGAAAACTTGTTCAAAACATTTTGTTTGTGTAATTTTTGTTGTTTTAGGTTGAATGATTACTACCCAAGTAACACATCAAAGCAGTATAACGGCCGACTTACAGCATTTCTGTATCGTTTTCGCATTTTGAGTTAGTTCTATAGTAGTATTACAAACGTTTATACGGCTACTGTAATGCTTATTTGGGCACAATTTATACGGCTTTAGATCCTAAATAGGTTCACAATAGTTGTTTAATAGCATTACAGGCGCATTATATTAGCATTATTATGGTCAAAGAAGTTACCAATCGCATTAAAGAAGAATTATTACGGTCAATGATCTTGTCAATCGCAGTACAGAAGCATTTTACTAGCAATATTATTGATAATGAAGATGTTAATTGCATTACAAAAGCATTACACTAGCATTAGAATGTAGTAAAAGAATGATTAGAGCTATTTAAGTGTTCACAGTTAGAACTTAAATAAACCCTACATCATTGCAAAAACATCTCTAATACCAATACAAATCCAATCCAAAATAACAATACAAATACCAATACAATCTGTACAAATGTTATAATACAATTAACGTTGTAATTTAACTACTTTGTATCGCAACATAATATGGACGAAGACGGTCAAAACTGAGTGACACCATATTTGTTTGCATCAAAACAAAATGTATAATACTGGGTTAATTTTTGACTCTTTTGCTATTTCATGCCTTCAAATATTACTGCGCAATGTAGTTTACTGTAAATGTCTATATAAGTTTCATTGAGAATTTACACGCGCCTTCGATATTTTGTGGTTTTGATATAAAATGTTATTTATGGATATTGTGTGAAATAATCAAAACAATTGTCCAAATTCCTGTTTAGAACGAATTTTGCATAATTAACATAATATTCTTGGTTGGGCAGTATTAAGTTATATCATTATTATATAGGCCTATTGCTTTTACAAATAGGTCCGAATGATAATATTTTTTGGTTATAAAGTATTTACAAAATGGTGTCGGTCTATAGCAACCCGGTAACCCTTTAAAAAGGCTAATTAATGCCGTCAGCAGTATAAATACTCACACGTGAACAATTATTAAGCCAGAGCCCAAAGAGAAGACTTTTGATGAACAGTGTAGTGCCATTGTCTATAAAGTAGTTTTATATGGGTTCACCAGTATACTAGTAGACTTGATGTAGACTGATATAGTGCCATGGGGATCCTTGAGTAAAACAATCACCTATTTATTACGATAGTTGTTTTCTTATTTTCAGTAATTTTTGCACCAACCATACAATGCCGTACAAAATAAAATATATCAGATCGCCAAAGCTGAATTACTAAAAATGGAAGACAATTGAATGTATATATAGCTTTACGCATTACAATAACTCACTTTTATTTGATTAAAGAGCTGTTAGCTGTACAACAGAACTCAATTGATCTTTAAAAATGCAAGCATTATATTGATTCACGTTTATGCTGTCCAGCAGTACTAGGCTTTTACTTACCACTTTAAAGTGCTATTACACAACAAAGGGCAATAAAAACAGCTCAAAGCTTTATAACGGATTTACGGTGCATTATAATGGTACAAGTTTATGCTATCAAGCAGCATTAGGCATTATCTTACTACTTAAAAATGCAATTATAGACCCTAAGGCACTAAAAACAGCTGAAAGAGGTATAGCGGATTTACGTGGCATTATAATGGTTCATGTTTATGCTATTAAACAGCATTAAGCATGTATTTACTACTTAAAATCGCTACTGTAGATCCAAATGCACAAAAAACAGCTGAAAGCTGTATAGCTGGATTGTGGTTTACTGCAATAAAACAAAAGGCTTTACAAAAGCATTTTGATAAGCCACTATCCAACCGCTATACAGTGTAAAGCATCATAATGGTTTTTAAATGCCAATATAAAGCGTCAAGGTGCTCGGTGAACTTATATAAGAGTTTATACGGATCTTAAGTTGTACATAAGTTTACTATTCGTTTGTTATAATGCTTTCTGTGTTACTTGGGTATTTAGTCATTCAACTTACATGGGGTATTTCGGAAAGCCTTTGGCGAGAGGCTTCAAAAAATCGTTTTAGAGCTCATACATTTCGTAGTAAATTACAGACTGTGATTAATTTTTTCATTAAATAGGTTTTAGGTACACACGGTGACACATCAAGCTATAAATTACAGATTTAACTGAATCAGAAGTCATCTTATACTGGTTATGTATAAATTGATGTGTAGCCGTGCGTACCAACTAAGTAATTCCATAAACAGTAGGTACATACAACCCGTCCGACTTAACTGTGCACCTGGCGCTGTGACGTTACTCTGTCGTATTGTTTGAAAAAAAACTGGCCAAGTGCGAGTCGGGCTCGCACACAAAGGGTTCCGTACCACAAGGCAAAAACGCCGAAAAAAACATGTTTGTTGTATGGGAGCCCCCTTAAATATTTATTTTATTTTAATTTTATTATTTATTATTAAAGTAAATATACAATTAAGTATTTTGTGAATATTTCAAGTGCCTACCTGTTACCTATGATATTGATATCAAGCAAAAAAAGGCAAAAAATGACGGTTTTGTATGGGAGCCGCCCTTAAATATTTATATTATTTTAATTTTATTATTAAAGTAATAATACAACTGAGTATTTTGTGAATATTTCAAGTGTCTACCTGCTGCCATTTTTGATATCGAGCAAAAAAGGGCAAAAAAATCGCAGTTGTTGTATGGGAGCCCCCCTTAAATATTTATTTTATTTTGTTTTTAGTATTTGTTGTTATAGCGGTAACAGAAATACATATTTTGTGAAAATTTCAACTGTCTAGCTGTCGCGGTTCTTGAGATACAGTCTGGTGACAGACAGACGGACAGACGGACAAACAGTGAAGTCTTAGTAATAGGGTCCCGTTTTTACCCTTTGGGTACGGAAGTCTAAAAAAGGTTAACTTCGTAAAAATATTTTTTACGATTTTTTTTCAACATGCTTACAGGTATAGTTTGTATCATAATGATAAATATGACAAATATAAAAATTTCGCGCATAAACGCATTCCGGCGAGGTGCACACTTAAGTCGGACGGGTTATAGATACCTACAGAAGTTTTGTTAGGTACCCAGTGCTCACCATAACTTATTTAAAAACATAGCTAGGTATAGGTACGTGTTTTGCACTAGATATACCTAAATAAAAGAATCACTCGCTGATGTCACCTAGTTCCACATTACGTAGGTTGATCCCGGAAAAGTAGGAAATAGCTTTTCACGTCGTCGGAGGTCGGAGCCTAGCTACCTACCTACCTATAAGTACCTACCTACCTATGTTGAAGTTTCTTGAGCTTTCACACACGTAGTAACTTGATGGTTAGGTTACCCACTAAACAAATTATAAAGGAAGTAAAAAATATAAACAGGCGTCGTTGCTGCGCACGCGACCCACTTTCCAAACACGGTGAATTGTCTTTTTTGCGGTTTCCTGACTCTCTATCCAGAAATACATGCATCTCATTGAAGATTGGAAAATAGAAGATTGCTAATTTTATATAAGGTTGTCACGGGACTAAGGGTTTGATCTAAACAGTAAGTTCTTAATCACGTTTTTACGTTTTTTGCAATTTGCTGGTCAGTATTAAGTTTTACGTTGATTAAAATATGATTCGCGACCGTAACAAATATTTACAGATGTATAATCATTAAAGTCATCAACACAACTCTCTAAGACCAAGTAATCCCACTGACTGACTATTTCATGAAATCTTCACATTTTATTATACTAGTTGTATTACTGATTGTAATGATTATAATTCTGTAAATACATATTTGTTACGGCCGCGAATCATATTTTATTCAACGTACAACTTAATACTGACCAGCAAATTGCAAAAAACGTAAGAAAATTTGAATTTCGCGGGCTACCTACATAAATTTTATAGAAATAGTACTTTTGGGGCTCGTGGCTAAGTAATAACATCCACACACGGGTCGATCAAAGGTTAAACTACACTTGGCGAGGTCGGCCCGTTGTCGTCGTCTGTGTGGTGCCGGACTTAAAGAATAGCATCCCTTACATCCCGTGGGTGTCGTAAAAGGCGACTAAGGGTCGTACCGGAGAATGGGCAGCAGCGTTCTCTATGCATTCCACCACCATACCATACTGCGATCGCCAATCCGCCTGCCAAGCGTGGCGATTATGGCAAACCCCCCATTTTGGGAGAGGCCTATGTCCAGCAGTGGACGTCTTTCGGCTAAAATGATGATGAGGTCGGTCCGTGGTTGGGGACCATCCATTACATATCACGACTCCTTCGTGCCTCGGTAAGCACGTTATTTTGTAGATCTCTGACAGTCATTACGGGTAGCCAGAAGCCTGATAGTATGACACCAAGTATTGACCAAGTTTCATCATCATCATGGCATCGTTTTACATAACTAAGTTGTGGGGGAGAGATAGGCAGCGGCTCCTTAGAAAGTACTGATAGGTCTGCTTCATTCGGTTAGAGTGGAAGCCTACTCTTATTTATTTGGAGAAAAGAGAGGCAGATGAATGAGGTGATTTTTTGCACAACTTATAATTATTTCATGCTTTTCTTGTTATATTTATGCAGGGACGATCTGGTTTTTAAAACAACCTCTGCACAGACTAAGAATCTCCGTTTAAAATCAATTGTGAGTGAACGTAGATTTTCTATTGAATGCTTCCATACTGTTTCGTAACTGTATGTTGTCAGAACTGTGCATCTATTTTTGTAATAGCGCCATCTATCGTATAATATTTGAATATGCAACTTGAACTCATCTAATTTTTATTTATAATCCGCTTTTCAGTTTTTTACCGCTTTCTTATTATACTTGTGTAGTAATAGCGGATAAAAAATAATAAAACTAAGCCGTTTTATTTAAATTTCAAATTATTTCGCGTATTCGTTAATTACTACATGCTTACGTTGGTACCACTGTGACCGTGACAAAACTTTCGTTCGTTCGTTGATGTGCAAGATAGGAAATGTAAATGTGTGTTTTATTGAAAACTTTTATTTCATATTGATCAAAAGTATATTTATTCTTATTTACTTAGTGTAAAGACTACTTAAATTTCCTACTCTGATGAGATAAATGTTTTGAACAAACAAATCTGGCTTTGAAGAAAATGTTTTTGTGTGCTAAGTTTCATAATGGCGGCCCGTCGCGTCCCCCGCGCCTCCATTTCGTTGACAGTCAAATTATGACAATGCCGATACGTAAAGTTTAGAAAATGTTGTGTATTTGTAAATAATTCAGTGAAAGTTTATGATAGACGGTTACAAAAGGACTAAATATGAATCAGGATCACCATAATATGAATACGGGTGGTGGCCAGCCTCCGGGAAGTTCTGAGGTGCGAATGGTTTATTAATTTTTTTGCGATATTTTTTCTAGTTGGGATAATAATTTTACTTAATTACAGTCACAGGGCCAAAGAGTTCAGGCCACCCAGCAGCAACAGCAGAATAACTTGCCTGCCACGACATCTGCCACTGATTTACGAGTGAACTCAGCTGCAGTGAACGTTGCTTTGTCTAGTGTCGCGAAATATTGGGTGTTTACAAATTTATTCCCCGGACCAATACCGCAAGTGTCTGTGTACGGATTGCCTGCCGGTGCCAGGATTGAAAATGGGAAGCCTATCCAGGTATGTTCAGTGTTATTTACAAAAAATATAAATCTTACAAAATGTCATGCAAATACATAGTTACTTAATCATTTGCTAAAGGTCATCATGGGATCAGTGCATAAAAACAGACTACAAAAATAGTTGTAATCACCTCATTGTTAAGTTGAACATAGCAGTCTACCAAACCTAATTATGTAAATTGTCTTGTTGACTTAGTTGAATCACTGTTTATTTTGGCCTCCCACAAGTCATAGGTAAGCTGTAATAATAGCCACAATTGCTGGTATTGGTATGATAACAGTGTCATTTCAAAAACAATCTATTCAATATGAGTAATTGAGCATATTGCAAAAATGTAGAAGTTAGTTTATTCTCATTGTTAATAAACAACCCTGCAGATTGCTTATGAGAGAGTTATTTCCCTGCACATCAAACTACCATAATTCAAAGAAATTATGAGTCTTGACTGCATGTCTGGAAATTGGTTTTTAAGAAACATAATGTATTCTGGGAATGTAAATAAATTAAGTTATAGCTACTGCACTTAGACCTATTATTAAAGTCGGACAACTGGCAGTTTTAGTATGTTATCACTTTAAATATCTCAGGATAACTATAAAAGTTTGTTCGAATTTGCCATAACCTCTATAGGGCCTATTCCACTTGGGTAAACTTGCTTATTTGAATGGACAAAATTCTGCATATAGACCAGTTTAATCACATACAAGAAGAAAGCTTCTAATAAAAAGTAACCTTATTAGAAAGAAGACTACAACAGTCTATGTCTCACTTTAATTTGTTCACAGGTTCCATAACTAATTCAGTGTAAACTTTAATTAGTGAGACCAGGGCTTCCCAAATTTATTCTTACTGTGACGCCCTTGGGAATGTGCTCTTTTTTAACGACGCCGCCTCCCCCTCCCTTGCCAAAAATAATATTACCTGTTAGGTAGTTGTAGTTCTAGTTGCCTAATAACAAATTATTAGAAAAAAAAAATAAGAAAAAACAAAATTAATAAAAGAGATTTATTCTGACTAATGAGAAGGATGTGCTTGCTTTTATGAGCATAGCTTCTCAAAACGGGGTTCAAGTTCAGATATTGCCTCTCTCATCTCTTTCTCTTTCATTTTTGATATGTACGTACTTGTTCTTTATAATTGCAACTGTAGAAAAACTGTTTCGCACAAGTATGATATCTCAAATGGTAAAAGGACCCTCAATGGTGCTGATGGCATGGTATTTAGGAGAAATCAAGCTCCAAAATTCAGCAGGAAGGAGGGTTTCTTCCTATAAAACCAATTAACACTTCGCGGGACACTTAACGCCTCTCGACATAATAACAATTAAACTTCTATTGTGTCTTGTTCAGTGTCCTTCAATGTGTTAAATTCAGATAACTGAATTCAGCCAAGTGGAATAGCCCCTTAACCAACTCTTACTAAATCATAAGTGATTTCAGGATCTGGGTCAAGCTCATGCCAGTATACTGAATGGGGATCCAAATATTATACTTGGGCATCATGCAGGCCAGTCCCAAGTTACAGTATCTGCTCCCGGTGGACAGCAGATACCCGTCTCACAGATCATCGCCACACAATCTGGACAAACTCATGGTAAGTCTTCATTAAGTACAGATTTTTTTTGTTTAATTGTCATAAATAAACTAGGTATATAGGAAGTATAAATTTGTCATGTCTGTTCAAATGACCTTCAATCAATCCTAAGTATGTCAATATTTGACAACTCTTTTATTGTTATCTAAACAGATAATATTTTAGTAACAAATCTTTGATTGTCTTAAGTGGGTTCCAATTAAAAATGCTATTTATAATCTATCCTTAAAATATTATTTGTTATCTTTGAATTTATTGCTGATTTGACCTGCGTGACACTAGAATTTTATCTTTTAAATTGCATAGAATTTCACATGGTTTTCTGAATATTTGATATGAGTATAAAAAAATCCCTGTATAAAAGTTTCTCTGTTGACTGGTGCTGAGTTAAGTTTTTAAAATATTAATACCACAATCTGTAGGACTGTAGGACTTAAATTCATCTTAACTCTTTTGCAAATAGACTGGTACTGTATATTATTAACTTATTATTAGTGTATCTGTTCCTTTTTTAGGGTTCTGTACCCAAAGGGTAAAAACGAGACCCTGTTACAAAGACTCCACTGTCTGTCTGTCTGTCACCAGGCTGTATCTCATGAACCACGATAGCTACATAGTTGAAATTTTCACAGTTGATGTATTTCTGTTGCCACTATAACAACAAATAATATAAATAAAGTTAAAATTTAAAGGGGTATAAAAGAAACGTTTTTTTTCGACGTTTTATGCCTTGTGGTACGGAACCCTTTGTGTGCGAGTCCGACTCGCACTTGGCCGGTTTTTTTTTATATGATCTACATAATAATAATAATAAAATAGTAATGAATAATATTTGTCAGTTTGTCTGTCAACGGATTTGGCTGAAACATACACAGATAGTTTAAAACCTGAATTAACACAAAGGATACTCTTTTTTAATCCCGGTAGTACATTCCTGTGGGATATTTTCCGACATTCATGTGGGCAAGAGCTATTTTAATGATAATTCATTGCCAAATTAACTGTATGTTGTATGTGTTTCAGGATTACCATAAAGAAGAAAAGCTACAGCAGTTAGTTTTTATGGTTCATAAAACTGAAAACTAATAGAGTAACATTGTTCCAGAAGCACTTGTGGCCCATAGTCAGCAACAAGCCGAGCTGGTGGCGGCTCAGGGCGCCGGCAACAACGCCCAGGTGTCAGTTAGTGCCGGCCAGGCCACTCACCAGCAGGTACCCAATAATCGGGTCGAGTTTGTACAACACCATAACATTGATATGGTAAATCACGTGGTAACACACTCCCTTTATTAGCGGGAATGCTAACCGTACATTGCTGTTGTGTAGTACATAGATTATTTCTATATGTTTGTAGTTTTAATTAGGATATTAGTTAGTTTAGGGCTGCCATGATTTTAAAGTAGCATTGTGAAATCTTGTCACAGAGAAGTTGGATGTAAACAATAATTAAAATTAGAAGTTATATTAATTTGTAGCCTCAGATTGCATGATTTAGTTCAAAGGTCAACATGTTGACATAACTTGATTAGAAAACAAAGAAACCTTTGTGAAGCTTCTAGTAAGATATGAATCATCTACTAGTCTTCATTTCAACATCCTTTTCAGATCTCTTCTAATCATATTTTTTACTCCCTTGTTTATTAGTGTCGCTTTAGTCTAGCTTTAACTCGTATGGTACAGCCCGATTCAAACTTTATGAGTGCTCGGAATATGGGGCGTGTCGCTGCGCAGTAACAATTTCACGTGGGGGTGAGGGGTGGGTACTGGTCAGCGAGTAGCGCACTTCAGAGCCGCTATTAAGTTTGAATATGGCTGTAAATATATTCTGTTCAGTTGATGTAGAATGCATGTACTTCTTTCAATTTTCCAATAGACTTTGTGATGTGCATGGTAAACAAAAAAGAGTAAAAAAAAAAGACAGTTGTAATACAGGTCTTCATTATAGTGTCATTATAATAATTTCATCACTAATATTTTAATGATATACCAAATTACGTAATCTGGAAAAATAAAACATTTTGATATTCTGCAAGTTTTTTCATTACAAAGTATTTAGGTGCATGTGTCGAAAATATTAAACCAGTATCTAATATTACGTTTGTTCTAAAGGGCCACCATTCCCAACAACACATAATGCAACAGCAATTGATGGCGCAGGCGCGACCGGATCACAATAACCAACAGGTTTGTTCAACTTACGTAGCAATAAGCTTGGCTATTCTCCCCCAATCCGCTTCCTTGTACAATTATGCACATGTAAACTAAATAATCGTGTACTTTACGCTGCTTTTATATTATCATCATGCAGCAAATCAGTGAGGTAAGATCAACCAAGATTTCCTTCCCATTCATTTAGGCCGATATTACACCGTCACCACCAAAATGTATACAGCTCTAGGAAACCCACACCTATCATCCACTTGGTTGTGCAACAAATAAAACCACATTTTCTAGGTAGTGCATCCTCATCCACCCTGGTGTCTCTGCGTAATATTGGCCTTGTACACTTTGCATAACTATACAGGGTTATTGGTGAAACATTAACAACCTCTTAACAGGTCATTGTACTCATCATTATGAACAACTTTTACTGTGGGACCAAACCTGAAATCGCAAAAAAAAAAGAGTACAATGACCTCTTAAAAGGATGCCAAGGTCAAGGTCTTTAAAGGTTGGTTGTAAGGGTCTTAAAAGGTTGGTTGGTTTTACCAATAACTCTGTATAGAGTGCTAATGTTTCTTTACATTATCATATAACTGGACATAATAATTAATTTAGCTTACCTGTTCTGTTTTATTATGATTTGAATTCATGCAGCACAAAGGGCAGCTTAACAACACCCCTTCCAAAACCTTCTGTTAAGCCAATCAATCAAAACTGCCAGCTTCATTATTTCAATGTTTCTGTGACGTTTTCCAGACGCACCATTTTCGGATAAATTTTATCGTTTAAATCGCTAGTTTGACATAAAACATGGTTTGGTTTACAGAGACTATTTGGCTTTAACCTGAATCAATATTCGCTTGTCTCTTTCTGGACGTCGGAGCTCCCAAACCGAAATAAAAATCTAAATAAATGAATATGGTCTGGTCCAAAATTATCTGATGAAAGTGTAAACAAATGATTAGAAAACGTATATGGGTGTTAAATACTTAAACCCGCAAATCAATTTGAAATCACCTTGAAGAGATTTTTAATTGAAAATTCAAGTTAATTTTACTATCTCAATTTTCGTCAATGAAAATTACTATTTAATAATGTTATTAAAGTAATCATTGTTGGAAAAAAACTGGCCAAGTGCGAGTCGGACTCGCACACGAAGGGTTCCGTACCACAAGGCGAAAAGGCCGAAAAAAAACACGTTTGTTGTTTGGGAACCCCCCTTAAATATTCATTTTATTTTGTTTTTAGTATTTGTTGTTATAGCGGCAACAGAAATACATAATTTGTGAAAATTTCAACAGTCTAGCTATCGCGGTTCTTGAGATACAGCCTGGTGACAGACAGACGGACAGACAGCGAAGTCTTAGTAATAGGGTCCCGTTTTTACCCTTTGGGTACGGAACCCTAAAAAGTGAAAGGCCTAAATATTGATAATTGGATATCCTTATGTTACTAATTCCCTTTAGTGAGTGATTGCGTACGAATTTAGCCTGAACCAAAGTTGTTTACACAAACATCAGATAGTAAAGGATTAGACTATAGTTTGACCATCTACTGACAAATACGATCCGTTTTCAACAATTAAAATATCCCAAACAGATTCAACTGACGGTAAGCGAGGATGGCATAGTGACGGTGGTGGAGCCGGCCGGCACAAAGATGGTTGACAAGGAGGAACTCCATGAGGCCATCAAGATGCCCAACGACCACACGCTCACCGTGCATCAGCTGCAGCAGATAGTGGGACAACAGGTATACCTGCTGTAATGTTGTTTGTTCTCATTGAACCATGGTGTTGTACTTGTAAATAATAATTATAATTTTATCATTAAATTTTTAAATGTCGGGAGATTCTAGGGAATAACCTAGTAAGACAGGGAATTTTCAGGATTAACCTGGGAAGGTGGTACTAAAAGATCCAGTGACCCACAGTCCCACCCCAATGAGTCAGTCAATTAGTGTGCATACCCAAGAACGACACGCCTCAACAGCAGAGGCAACTGCTGCCGTCGACAACGTACCGCTCGTATTTGAGTACCGTGCTCAAACACTCGAGCAGCATGTTGTCAACGGCTGCAGTTGCTTCTGCCGTTCGTCGCTCGTGTGTCTGAGTACCTACTTACATCAAGGGGAAAGTGTTCCCGTACCCAGTGATATCTGAGTTAGCTACTGAGTCCTCTAGCAACTTACCTTCTGCAACCGACTTGTGTAGCGTTGAAATACAGCAAGTAGACTAGCTGTGGTTTTAACCATTCGAACCTTCCAAATGCCGCTTACGTAACCATGGAATTGGAACTATCGACAAACTTGGTTTCTAAACCGAAACACAACCTATCTTGAAGGCGGTAGAAAATGTATGAGCCCGATCCTAAACATACCTCCTTGTCCTATTAGGTATTAGACAGCGTAGTACGCATAGAGCAAGCGACCGGTGAGCCGGCGAACATCTTAGTGACCCACAATCCTGATGGTACGACCTCTATTGAAGCCAGTGCCGCCGACCCTCTGATTGTCAAGGATGAGAAGAGTGCTAATAAAATAGAGACCGCACAGTTCGCTATACCTGCTGAGATAAAGGATATAAAGGGGATTGACTTGAAGGTAAGGCCTTTAGTAATGTATTCGTGGTTATAATACAGAAAGAAACACAGAAAATACAGTCTTACCGACTGTATTTTCACTGAGAGGAGGCGAAATGTGCAGCAACACTGCACACTTCTATCCATAAATTCGCCAATCCCCGAAAATGCGGTCTCGTGAAGTCGTGATACACATTCAAGAAAGTCCATGTAGAATGTTTATGAACCAGTGCAGTGTTATAATACAACTCTTCCTAGACTTCAGATCAGATTTATCACCAACATTAAAGGCCTCTGCTGAACATAGACCTCCCCAATCAAACGCCATTTAACTCGGAGATCGGATCAATGATAAAATTAACGTAATTTAACGTCATGTTTTTGTCAACACAGAGTGTTGGAGCCATGGGCATGGAGGGTGCAGTCGTCAAGATTTCAGCCGGCGCGTCAGAACACGATCTACACGCGATGTATAAAGTCAATGTAGAAGATCTGTCACAGCTCCTTGCTTACCATGAAGTATTTGGAAAACTTAATTCGGAAGGCCAGCAACAACAAGCAAAGGTAAGTTTTGTGCGAACAGACAACTAACTAACGGTCTGTATCTGTCTAATACTTTACCGTGTAATTCAAGGGCGGCCGCCGCGACCACCATTCTAATATAAATCTTCTGTCAATGTTCTTAAAAGTCACATAACGCGTGCTAATGTTTACTGTTTATCTTCTTTATTGATTTTTGATTTATTTGTGAATCAGTGTCTAGTATCGTTAAGATAAATTATATTAACAATACATATAACACAATAATTGATTGCATTTTTTTTTTTAATAATTTATTTCATTAAATATTTGCGTTTCATCGGACTCGCGTACATTTGTCGAATTCACTTATCTACAGCAAACATCTTCAATGTTTTCGACTGAATTCCGATCATTCCAAATGCTTATTTTAGGTAATAAGCGAGGTGGAAGTAGAAGTGGAAGCCGGCACCAGCGCAGCCATGTCTGAAGCAGAATCCTCGCCCGGCCACCACTCGTGTGACATCTGCGGGAAAATATTCCAGTTCCGATACCAACTTATTGTTCATAGGTATTGAATATAAACATAATCAATTTTATTCTTCGTTCTTAGCAGCTTTGACTAGAGAGTAGGGGAAGCCTTTGCCTGCAGTGGGACAATACAGGCAATAATAATAATAATTTTATTCGCCTAATTCAGCTTTTAATCTTAAATATTTTGTGTGCAGGCGTTATCACGGTGAAAGTAAGCCATTCACGTGTCAAGTTTGCGGTTCCGCATTTGCAAATCCTGTTGAATTGTCGAGACACGGAAAATGCCATCTTGGTAAGAGAATATGACCTCTTCTTAATATTAAACATATTTTATTACATGGGTTTGCTCTATAATCTAACATTCAATTGTTTTATTTAGCCGGAGACCCGAACGAAAGACACGCTAAGAGAATGGCGCAAGATAAGCCATACGCTTGCACAACTTGCCACAAAACCTTCTCCCGTAAAGAACATTTGGACAATCACGTTCGAAGTCATACTGGAGAAACTCCTTATAGGTAAATAGTGTACTCTTGCAGACCTATTAATAAGTATTTACATCATGCGAGATCAAATTCCCAGCCATTTAGCAAGCATCTGCAATCAGGTCGTCTGAATTGACAGAAGGTGTTAAACATGCTAATGGCAGTCATCTGTGTAGTGTTCATTTGAGCTGGTATTTTACATAGACAGTCATTTCAAATCGGCGTTGGTAATTTTGTTTATCGCTGTAATTACTCATCTTATTAAACTGCAGATATTTGTTATTAACTTTACCAGAGCTACTATCAATATATTCGACGCATACAAATGCTGCTGTTTCAAAACTTGTTAAGATTGCATCTCTTTAAATAAAGATGACATAATAAACCTTATCTATCGTACACAGATGCGAATTCTGCGCGAAGACTTTCACCCGCAAAGAGCACATGGTCAACCACGTACGAAAACATACGGGCGAAACTCCGCACCGATGTGATATTTGCAAGAAGAGCTTCACCAGGAAAGAGCATTTCATGAACCATGTTATGTGGCATACAGGTACGTTAAATAGCTAAAAACCTTCTACGATAAACAGTTCTATCGATTTGCAAACTGATATGGAATTCTGTAAATGTTCTGTTGACATTTTAAATGTTGATAACAGTTTGCACGTGTTTTTTTGTCATTTTCATATGCGATTAGTTGGCAAGCGGGGCGTTTTACCGTTCAATGGGCGTATTGTTTTAACCACATGTTATACAGTACTAGCTTCCGCCCGCGGCTTCGCCCGCGAGGTGTGTCGATAAAAACTATCCTATGTCCTTCCCCGGGATGCAATCTATCTCTCTGCCAAATTTTATCGAAATCTACATGCAGGCTGACAGACAGAGTTACTTTCGAATTTATAATATACTAGCTTTCGCCCGCGAGGTATGTCGATAAAAACTATCCTTTGTCCTTCCCCAGGATGCAATCTAGCTATCTGCCAAATTTTTTCGAATTTATAATATTAGTATGGATATAGTATACAGTATGGAAACCACATAATTACATGCAATAAATAAAGTAAATTAAAGTTATAGTTGACATTGTTCCACTTCAGCTGTACCTAATCCCACATTATGATTTAAAATTGTAGTTTGAAATGTTTGAACTGTATGTACACTATAAGATTTTTGCTGGCTAATCTCCTATAATAAGGGATCATCTGTTCTTTTAGGGTTCCGTACCTCCAAAGGAAAAACGGAGTCCTTATAAGATCACTTCGTTGTCCGTAGGTCAAGACCCTTTTTCCCAGAAACACATGGAGTTATCAAGTTGAAATTAATATCAAATACTCAGGGCTGCGATCCCTTGAAGCAGTAAAAAAATCAAACTTCCGTTTATGCCGTATATTTTGACACTCAAGGGAATCAAAACCTATAGGGTACCAAACCTACCTTTGGCAAGAAGCAATGTCTTATAGCACAATCATCATAATCAGCCTATTATGTTCCCACTGCTGGGACACGGGCCTCCTCTCGGTGAGAGGGAGTGGGAGGTGTTGTCCACCATGCGGGCCCAGTGCGGATTGGCATTGATTTCCTCACGATGTTTTCCTTTACGTTTTGAGAGCAGTGGTCATGAAATAATTTACACACAAAGTAAAGCCTGTCTAGGTTCGAACCTCATCATCATCTGCCTAGCCTTTTCCCAACTATGTTGGGGTCGGCTTCCAGTCTAACCGGATGCAGCTGAATACCAGTATTTTACATGGAGCGACTGCCTATCTGACCTCCACAACCCAGCTACTGGGTATAGTTGCCGGCACGTAACTTGGCAAGAGTTTTTGTAGTGGGGGAAGTTTGCGCACGCACAATTTCATACATTTTTATATGCGCGAACTTCCCCCACTACGAAAATCTCTTGCCAAGTTACGTGCCGGTAATTGTAATATGATACCCCTTGGTAAGACTGGTTGTCAGACTTTCGGGCTTCTGACTACTGTCTAGGTTCGAACCTACGACCTGCAACTCAATAAGTCGTGGTCGTTACCACTTGGCCACCACTGCTCATAGCACAAGTAAAGGGAAAAAGTTGAAAACCGTAAATTTGTAGTTACATACCTACAAAATTTGTACGAAACCCTCGGTGTGCGAGTCCGACTCGACCTGTATTTGACCTTGACCGGTATTTTTTTTAACCTGTGTCCGTTGTGGCATTGCAGCTGAAGTGGAAAAACTTCAACTAACTTTTGGAGGGGGGCACATTGTTAAAGCATTTTATGTTGATCAGGTGACAGGTAGTAATTCCACCATAAAATAGCTATTGTTTAAATCTTTCTTGTTTTTATTAAATAGGACTATAAAACCTAATTGTTATAATTATGATATCAATATTATTTTATCATTTGTCTGTCCCTTAACTTTATGGCCAAATTGTGTTTGCATGTAAATTAAAATTTTCTTTTTTTAGGGTTCCGTACCCAAAGGGTAAAAACGGGACCCTATTACTAAGATTTCGCTGTCTGTCCGTCTGTCTGTCACCAGGCTGTATCTCAAGAACCGCGATAGCTAGACAGTTGAAAGGACATGGCTAAACTGAAGTATGGACGACTGATCCCGCAATGAAAATGCATGTATAGACATGGTTCCTAGCAAAATATAATGCTGAATAGCTGAAAATTAGTATTTTATAATTAAAAAGGTTCAGGAACTTTTCATATCTGCACATTCCTGAAAATAAAATCGCGTAACTCCTACGATAAAGGTACAAAAACTTCAAACGATGACATTGCTATTCACTTTTATCTAGGCGTTTTAACGTGTCTGCGACGATTTTTATTGATTAGTGTTTTTCATTGGCGATTTTGGACTAAGGTACTTGAAGTAAATATCTACAAAGGAGTAATTGCACCAAAAAAACTTGATAAAACGGACTTACGATAGATAATCTCCACTAAAATCATAATAATATAGGTATTCTGTCGTAAAACCTAAACTACTTATCCAAATTAGTTAAAATAAAGACAGTATTCACAGACAATGTAAATAACATTATGGTTGAAATGATGAACGTATTTGAAAAAGATCTTAAAGATTAACTGAGCCAAATATTTGTAATTTCTGTATTGAGGTAGGTAGGTTAACAATTCTGCCTAAAGTAGATAATTAACGCACTGAGTAACCAAGGGCATAAAATATATTGAAATAAAACAACAAAAATGCGATTTACCTATTTATTTATTCGTTTAGTCTTAAAAAACGACGTCTGACATCTGACGTTAGTTTTTTTATAGAGATGGGATTGAACGTCGGGTGGAAAAGAATCGATAAAATAATCGAAAGGGTTGAAAGATACAAATAGAATTAGTTTTTGTCGACCACTATTCAGTTAATATTTTTCGATACAAAATAGGTAGTAAGATTAAACAAAGAAGCATATTCCGAAGCTTTCAGTTATTTTTATTTGATTTTGATTAAGTAGAAAAAAGTGGAATTGAGTATAGTCGATTGCCACTTTAAAAAAACCCCATTTTCCGAATCAAAACCCTGTGACACGCAACTAAACAGGACACCGAACTGAGCGCCATCGATTCCTGTTGAAAACTTTGATTGCCATTTCTTAGTTTCAGAAAATAAATCGTTTTGATACCTGTTATCAAAAACCGAGTTTCGATTTGACATTCTGGAACAGCAATATGACTCCTCCCTAGCTTGCAGTACTGTTTTATTTCCCCTTGAACTTGTCATGTCAATAAAAAAAAGCAACTGAGATACTTTTTTATGTTTAATAATTCACGAAAGTTCTTGGAAATTATTAAACACTAAATAATTCATGAATGAATATTTAAATATTACTAGTTAATGTGAGATTACTATACATGCTTGGGGCAGTCATTTAGCCATCTCCTTTTCACAAATTATGTATTTCTGTTGCCGCTAAAAATACTTAATACCTACCTTACTTAATACAGTTTCAGATACTAAAAACAAAATAAAATGAATATTTAAGGGGGGCTCCCATACAACAAACGTGTTTTTTCGGCGTTTTCGCCTTGTGGTACGGAACCCTTCGTGTGCGAGTCCGACTCACACTTGGCCAGTTTTTTCTTAATTCTATTAGAAATATACTTAGAGAATGTGAAATGTTCATAAGTTTTTGACTCATGGACATTTTTTTTACTTTTAAGGGGGGTTTTTCTACCTTCATCCTTTTATTGATAATCGGAGGGCAAGGTGGGTCGCTTTTTCTTCATAACTAGCTAATGCCATCAACGCGCGCACACAAGTTACCAAAGTTTCATCACAATCGGTCGAGCCATTTACTAGTGTTTGCCAGACTAACGCACGGCAGTTGATTTTTAGGGTTCCGTACCCAAAGGGTAAAAACGGAACCCTATTACTAAGACTTCGCTGTCTGTCCGTCTGGCCGTCTGTCCGTCTGTCCGTCTGTCTGTCACCAGGCTGTATCTCAAGAACCGCGATAGCTAGACAGTTGAAATTTTCACAAATTATGTATTTCTGTTGCCGCTATAACAACAAATACTAAAAACAAAATAAATTAAATATTTAAGGGGGGCTCCCATACAACAAACGCGACTTTTTTGCTCTTTTTTGCTCGATATCAAAAATGGCAACAGGTAGGCACTTGAAATATTCACAAAATACTCAGTTGTATTTTAACTTTAATAATAAATAATAAAATTAAAATAAAATAAATATTTAAGGGGGGCTCCCAAACAACAAACATGTTTTTTTTTGGCGTTTTTGCCTTGTGGTACCGGAACCCTTCGTGTGCGAGTCCGATTCGCACTTGGCCAGTTTTTTATATATAGTTGGCCCATTCGCACAGTTTTACAAATGCAATCATTCAAGCTGACCAACCCTGTTATTTTCTTACACTTCTTATAAAAAACAAAACATTGTTAGAACAAAGAATCTTTGTTTTAAAAATGCAATAATTTTAAAGGTCTCCACTCACTATCCCGGTCCGTAACCAGAACGAATAAAAGTAGTTTTTATGAATTACTACACGTTGGCGCAAGACCGGCAAAGCACGGTACACGACGTGCCTGTCCGAAGACGCGATGTTGCCAGGCCGGTGCTTGCAGTCAGCGGCCAGCGCACGCCGTCTGATAATTGGAGGTCGGAACGGTTACCTGACGCCGTACAAACGCTTATAAACTCAAACTTCTTTCACTGTGTCGGCAACATTACGGTCCGGTTACGGACCGTGATAATGGTTGGAGACTTTAAGACAAAATGTTTTCATGATGTTTGTAATAATTTCGGAATTTTTAGTTTGTAACATGATTTATTTTCTTTGTACGGAATATCCAAGCCTGCACCAGAACCATGGGCTGATCCAGGGGTGCAGAAAGTAGAATAATGATTGAATGATTCAACTATCTATCCAACACTTTTCATGTTTAACTGTGTAACTAATTAAATTTTGACTAATACAATCTCCCTTAAATTCCACCAAACTAAGCTTGTTACTAACACTAAATCGGGAGATTAATTTTTGTTTTAAAACTAAAGAGACAAACTAAATGTTTCGAGCAATATAGTTGCATCATTGAATGATAACATTTTATTTTCTGCTCCACCCAAATAGGTGAAACGCCGCACCATTGTACAATATGCGGCAAGAAGTATACTAGGAAGGAGCATTTAGTGAACCATATGCGATCTCACACGAACGATACTCCGTTCCGATGCGAACTGTGCGGCAAGTCGTTCACGAGAAAGGAACACTTCACCAATCACATACTGTGGCATACGGGTTAGTATCGTTTTGATTACGCAGCCAGTGAAACAGGTACTGTTCCAAACTAAGTAGTTTCCTGTGTTGTTGTCTGTATGACCCTGTGGACTGCTCCTGGTGCAAGGCTTGGAATTTCCAGATGTTCAATTTACCCTAATTTTCTTATACATCTATGTGACTAACCAAATTTCTCGAAGTTGTGTATTTTGTATAACTCAGCTTGTCTGTGTGTGTGTAATTAACATCTAACAACTATAAAATATAATGAGTGACTGTAGACGCTCTTCTATGTCTCGCGTATTTGACACACAACACGCAGTACGCTGTCAGGCAACAAACTTTTTATAAGTCGCCTGAGACATGGTGTTGTTGAAGACATCATTCTCAAATTTACTAAAAATATATGCATGTTGCACTAACCATCCACTCAATATTCATTCACCATTACAGGAGAAACCCCTCACCGCTGCGACTTCTGTTCTAAAACGTTCACTCGTAAGGAGCATCTCCTGAACCACGTCCGTCAACACACGGGCGAGTCGCCTCACCGCTGCAACTTCTGCAGCAAGTCATTCACACGCCGGGAACACCTTGTCAACCACGTGCGACAACACACCGGGGAAACCCCCTTCCAATGCGGATACTGTCCTAAAGCTTTCACACGGAAGGATCACCTCGGTAATAAGACTTTTTGTTACGACTTGTATGATTGATGACGTCTTTTCAATTTGAAACTTAATACCGTTACAATAAGAGGCAAATTCAAACCTCAGACGCTCATTCGCAAGGCTGCCATAGATCAAAAAACACTTTAGTAAATCACAAACGCATTGATAGGTCAAATGTAAACGAATAGATGTTCCAATTTTTATCGCCCAGTCTTATCATCAAAATATTTTAAAGTTTTTGGGTTGAAACATCTAATGGCGGGTCAGAACCGCTGTTGGCGTGGCCAAACAGTCGCCACGCGCTCGTTACTCTGTGACTCTCTTCCCACTCGTTTTTTTTTTTTATAGTTATTCCACCACTTCACTTCCAATATCTTGTCCTACGATGTTTCAGTGAACCACGTCCGTCAGCATACGGGCGAATCCCCGCACAAGTGCTCGTACTGCACAAAGTCCTTCACTCGCAAGGAACACCTGACGAATCATGTGCGACAACACACGGGCGAGTCTCCGCACCGATGTACTTACTGCGCCAAGTCCTTCACAAGGAAGGAACACCTCACTAACCACGTTAGGTATGCTATACGGGCGGTAATGTGGATCTGTACTTTGTGACTAGAGTATCGTAGTTCATTCAACCAGTTTTAAATGAGATGGTCGAATGAATTTCGTAAAAAGAAATGTAAAGAACACGAGCGCGCGTCAGACATTATAATTTAAAACTTGTGTCAATAATTGAAAAAATCCCACGACACGCGCTCGTGAGTTACGATTATAATAGTAGCAGTAGATTTTTTGTAATGGTGTCTCGTGCTTTTATTGTATTGTGTGTCTACGTATTCTCTCGGCGCAAAGTACTTTTGGTGTTTTTATTATTCGTATCATGCCAATTTCTGTGTTTCGTTTTAACTAAATATTATTTCGTAGTTAATTAACATACAATGCTGTGCTACAGTTTACTGCCAATGTTGCCACAGTAAGCAGTACTTATAGACCGTCTGTTGTAGATTGATTACCCCCACCTGCCTTAGACGCATGTCTCTATAACTTAGTCGCATGAAAATAGTATAAATTTTCTTTCTTATATTAATTAAAAAGGTAAGGTCTTTGAGATTTATATTTTTATAAATCGAACCACTACCAACGAACCTTACAATTCAGTATATCGAAACTAGAGTATTCTCAGACGGCATTTGTGTGAGGTTTCCCTTACATTATGTAGCACAGCATTGTGCATTCCGATTTGGGTTGTACAGGAGTATGTTGTTCTATCCATTCCCTTCCTCTTGCGGTAGCGACGGCGGTAGTACTAATTGGCATGTTGTTACTAATTGTGGAATCGGAATGTACTCTGTTGCGCAGACAGCACACGGGAGAAACGCCACACAAGTGTACGTACTGCCCGAGGGCCTTCGCGCGCAAGGAGCATCTCAACAACCACATCCGACAGCACACCGGCATCACTCCGCACGCCTGCTCCTACTGCAGCAAGAGTTTCACCAGGAAGGAACACCTCGTCAACCATATTCGGTATGTATACAGATACTACGTTTTTACATCATGCTAGGGTGCCAACAACGCGGATTCGAGACCAGTTTTTCAACCTACGATACGGTCATCGCGACGTTGTTTAGAAAAGTTATGAACAGTTCCAACATTAAATAAAACACACTGGGTGCGTCGTAGTGTGCCTTTAGAACTCAGAACGCTTGGACGAAGTCTCTCTGTAATAGCCTTCTGGATTGCGTTTTATTACTATCATTCACGGCTTGCAATAAAATATTTTATACCGTGCCGATAAGATTCCCGCAAGAGGAGACAATAATTTAGTCTAACATTAAAAGTTTATTTTAACTTATGATAAAATATAATAATTAAATATTGCAATTTTTACAATCAGAATTAAAAAAAAACAGCTTCCGGGGATTAATTTCACACGTTGTTTGCAGGCAACACACGGGCGAGACTCCGTTCAAGTGTACGTACTGTTCAAAGTCGTTCTCTCGTAAGGAGCACCTCACGAACCACGTGAACCTTCACACTGGAGAAACGCCACACAAATGTCCATTCTGCACAAAAACATTTTCCAGAAAGGAACATTTGACCAACCATGTCAGGTATGTATTTACAATTTAACTTTATCTTCGAGATGTTTACTGTTTTATGGATTTACTTGGCAGATTGTATATCATTCCAGTATGATATTACTGCAATGACTAAACTGCCAAGTTGTCAATAGCACACCACTTTTAGAATCCCTTAGATGCTTTATTCGTCACGCACAGCATTGAATGTGTTAGTTAATGATTGTTGTGGATGTAGAAGACTTAGAAATAATGATAATTGTATAAACTCTCTTACATCGGTTGTTTTTTCTGCTCATCATTAGGATTCACACGGGCGAGTCTCCGCACCGCTGTGACTTCTGCCAGAAGACGTTTACTCGTAAGGAGCACTTGACGAATCATCTGAAGCAGCATACCGGCGACACCGCACACGTTTGCAAAGTGTGCTCCAAGAACTTCACCAGGAAGGAACACCTTGTCACACATATGAGGTAACTAATCTTCATAAATACCACTATCTTTCAATATCGCTCCAACTCCTCTAACTTTTCAGGAATCAAGCACGCAAATAAGATTGCAGTGTCGCAGTGCAGGATAAATAAGAACTAACTTTGAATACGTAGCCTTAGTAGAAGTTCTATCTTTAAAAAAAAATTGGTATTATTCATTCCAATAGTAACTGAATTGGCTTACATAGGGGTTCTAACAATATAGTTGAAATTTTTATTATAAGTATCTTATGTGTGTGAATGTGTTACTTACTGCTATTTTTTATAACCATGCCAGGTCGCACAGTTGTGGCGAGCGTCCATTCAGTTGCGGCGAGTGCGGCAAATCTTTCCCATTGAAAGGCAACCTACTATTCCATGAACGATCCCATGCCAAGAACAATGCTAATGCTGCCAATAAGCCGTACCGATGTGAAGTCTGCTCCAAAGAATTCCTCTGTAAAGGTACGTGTGGATCACTTTAATTTTACGGTATTCATAATACGACAAGTTTTTTGAGGATCTTAGGCTAAAATGAACTTTAATTCCAGGCCATTTGGTGTCTCATCGGCGCACACACGCAGAGTGGGTGGAAGGTGCAACGACCGGCGAAGCACCCGCTGAAACAGAAGACTGTAATGATAATAAGTGTATCAAAGTCGAGCCAGAACGAACTGAAAGAAAACATGAAGTCAGGTTTGTTTAACATTTTGTATAGAGTAGACACTAAAAAGCATCCCATTCATTCATCTCTTGTGGAGCTGGCAAACAGTTACGGAAAATACTGTTTAAGTCTTACAGGAACCATTTGTAATATTTTTTTTTTTTCTATAATAGGACGACAGTCGAAACGAGACCAGCTGAGACCAATGTCGCACAAAGTCAGCCAAATACAGCTACTGTGATGATAACCAATAATCAAGTAAGTTTTAATAACAACATTATCAATTAGTCTGAAGAAGTTAATCAAGTAGATGTCGATCTTTTGTGAATGCTAATTTGTTGTAAATAAATAAAAGCTTGTAAAAACAGAGAGCTTACACAAAAAATTTGACATTGTGTACTTTGCAGCAAGTGCGCGCGGCGACCGTGAGCGCGGTGGGCGCGGTGGGCGGCGCGGCCGGCGCCACGTTCGCGCACGCCGCGCCGCACCACGCCGGCGCCAACATCGCGCACCACCCCGTCACCGTCAACTACTAGCATACGGCCCTCTCTCTGCCCACGCTCGAGGAAGCCACGCAGCAATGTCTCTGACACAGTTAACCCCCTCCAGCCCTCGTTAGCCAGAGATATAAAGGACAGTGAGAGCCCAAAGACTAAATGAACTAACAGTGATTACTGGACTTAAAGTTGTTGACGACTTTATCGACTATTATGTGAAATCCAAAGTAAATTGGTTTGATTTTTCCGTAACTCTGTAGGTATTCTGGTGCATAATCATTATCAATTTTACAATTCATAGTGATAGAAGAGTCTTTCAGATACAAGAGTTTAGACTTGAGTATATTTATATTTAATGTCCATTGCAAATATAGAAATGATTCATATATTTTTTGTAAATAAAACTAGAGCTATGTAAAAATAATGTTATGTTTAATCATACTTCACAGTTACTAATTAAATAATGTATGCAGCCATGTTTAAATAGAGTTTGAAGTATTTTTGAATATCACTTGTTATTTCAATCAACATAGTTCAACATTAATAACATAAACTTATTTTATTTTTATTAAATTTCCGTGATTAGCTATAGGCAGTTCTATTTTTCAGTCAGTACTATTATATCACAACTGATACAATACACATCTTAATTAATTTAAGTCAATTAGAATTTTATTAAGTGGTTACCAGATACATGTTTTTTTTTTTTTTTCAATAAAAACTGTACATAGCCAATTTTTGCTTTGTATAAAATATGCAATAAAATGTATGTCTTTCTCGTCGTGGATTTAAAAATTACTATAACCCGGTTCATTAAAGAAAGGAATCTAAAATGGCGGTGCTTATCATGTTTTCTCGCTTGTACACTAGTGCCGTCTATACTCAGTCTCGCGCGTACCGTAGGCAGAAAAAAACATCAGTCTTGATTTGCTTTCACGCTGTCTTGACGCGCTCATTAATCCTTGTTATAGTTTTCTGTTATTTTTCCGTTGTTACCTATTTGTTATTTTTTTATTTATGACCTTTCATCCCGAAAAAAAGTACCTACTGTTTCCGATGAAAACAACAATAACGATCTTGTAATAACAGATGGCTTCACGTTTCTTTCAAATTTTCAACTTTAATGCGCGCGAAGCCGATTGCAGAAGCTAGTTTGAAATAAATACGGCCCGGTCATGTTTTTATTATTTTTAATTTGAAACAAATCTTCGACTTGAAATTTTATATGCTAACTGTACTATCTGTTAACGCAAGTACAAGCCGCCATTTAAGATTCCTTTCTTTAATGCATCGGCATAGATTAACTTACAAGTTATAAAAGATAGTGACATTCCTTTTTGATTCAATAGACCACAATGTGTCAAAATCATGTGCGGTTAAGAAAATACTTTTATTGTGGCACCCGTTTTTCGAGGGGTTGAGAAATCTCATTTGAATCAATATATTTATAAACCATTCTAAAATGAGTTACTCGAATTACGAACCAGGGACCAGAGATCAAGGCGAGAGTATAAATTTAAATAAATGCTAGCCCTCTTGCAGCTTCCCAAGAATTTATATACACCTTTTGGTTATTAAGAACCAATATAAACTTATATTACGAGCAATCATGTTCAATGGATTATGCCGAATATTAAAATATTACTTGTGTCCAGCTTAGATCATCAATATTCTTTGCCATGTATGTACAGTACAAGTGTGATAAATCTGTTATAACTTTTTTTTTATAAGAATGTGTATAGAGGTAATACGGTGATTGTATCGCTTAGCTTAGTGAAACTTGGAGCACGTGAAGTGGTGTTATAATCACTTCCGTGGTTACTGTAAACACGCCGCTTGTAATAAAATATTATAATTATATAATATAGCCTGTATTTACGTGTACATAAATAGTTCTAATCATATAGTTGTATTCTGTAGCAAAATTAAGACTACTAAAATATCATTTATGTTAATATTTGGCTGGATTGATAACTGTTATCTTATGGAAAGCTGGGAATATACGATTCAGAATCGTGGTGTAGAATGATTTTGTTTATAAGGTGCGATGACTCATTGAGATAATTTATATCACAGCCAAAGGGTAACTTATCTTCAATGGTGCCACGCTAATTTATATTTTATAGGAAATCTAATTCCTTAGACACAATAGTATGTACTAAAATCTAAATTATGTTCTGTAATTTGATATGAATGAGATTAAAAAATGAAACTAACTTTTGTTTTCTCATTATGTAACTTTCCCACACTGTTCACGCGACGATCTTTTTATTCGGTATCTATTTATTTCGCACGCAAAGTCCGTATGTTCGCGGTGCAGGTTTCTGTTGGGATGAGAATTGCGACAGCAGTACAGTATTTTATCGACCGGAAAAATAAGTTTGTATTTGTAGAAAAATACTTATGAGAAACAAAGTTTCACTGCGGTTGAAATGAAATGATATTTATTTCTGTAAGATCTTCTATCTCCATTTGTTAGTCAATATTTTATAACTAGTGGTGCCACATTAACTCTTTCACTGCCTCCGTCGGATTAATAATATGACAAAAGTGTTTTTTATGATTTGACACTTTGAATTACTTTTAACCATATAAGTTGTAGGCATACAACGTGCCGCTACAATGGCGACATTAATTTAACACGGGTAGGGCTAAATCATAAAAATTATAACAACACAAAATAATTCGTCATTTGAAAACTACCGCCTGTGCGTCACTCGCTGACATAGGGCTCTCTCTTTCCGTCATTTCGCCTACTCTTTGCATGTTATTAAATTTTATTTCATTGTTGCGATGTTATGATCCGTGACCCCTGCATTACTATTCTTTAAGTACAGGTTGGTCCAAGATGCAATTTTAGAAAATTATAAATAAATAATAACGTTTAATGATATTAAAATATTATGTTTATTTAACGAAAACGCGAAACCATATACGTGTGCTAAATTAATGAGCGCCACGCTGTATATTTTTGTAATCGCCTTTTAAAATCCTTCATTTTGATATCCCACTCGATGGTATGAGAAGAAAAAATAATTTCGAACTCCACAATGTGGCACCCCAAAACCGCCATTTTACTTTGTTTTTAATGTAGCCAGTGACACTCGCGCTACCAAGACGTATAATTTATCCAAATCGGTTCATTCGTTTAGAAGTTACGAGGGAATAAAAAAACTGACACATACAGGTCAAACACATAACCCTCCTTTTGGGCTTCGCCGCAGTTGGGTAAAAACGGCCAAGTGCTAAAACAAGCTTGCGCAACAATAAATAGGGACGAAGCGGGAATTATACGGTACGAAGCCAAACTGCTATGCAGTCTAGTCCAGTGTTGTAGACTGACACACCTAACACCGAAAGCTGCGACGTCGCGTCGTAGTAAGTGGCAGGCGTAGCGTTGCGACACCGCATCGCCCGCGTGGTACTACGTGCGCAAACTCATAGTGCTTGGCCAGACTGGCAGCGTGAGGCGGGGAGCGGCGCGGGTACGGGAACGCGCTCGATCTGCCTGTGTGCAATGGAGCGCGGGTTCTTATAATAGTAGTCTATGGCGGGTTCGATCTGAGTGTTGTCGTATAATATGGATGAAGAATTATTTTTACTAGAAAAAATCTCGAACTAATTTGAAAATCCCGGTCACTGCGCGGGCCGCCCCTCACTGCGGCCACTTGTATGATCGAGCTATGGCGTGACTTGCCCGCGCGCTCACCGCGCCCGCGTACCCACTATGGACGCTCCGCTCATATGAAGTTCTTATGTTTGAGTACGCCGCGCCGCGCCCGCGTTTGCAGTCTGGCCAAGCACATAATGGTTACGCGAATAATTCAGCAACAAATGTTGGGCCTCAAAGATTTATTGCCAAAACAGCCCTGCATTGTTCCACTCCACCTCTAGAGTCCTGACCACCAGTAGCTTGGACCCAATATGCTATTAACTGTTGGTACCAGGTCTCCGCTAGGAGTAAGTGTTCTGTGATGGTGGTGGTGTGGTTGGGTGGTGGATGGTATTTATTAATTAAAATATAACATAACAATATCATAATGCCAGTAGTTATGCTGGCCAGTAGTGGCCAGCTACTATTTTGTGAAGGAACAAAACTGGTATCATCAAAAAATAAAGAGTAAGGAAATTAATAATAATATTATTTGATTTTAGGATTACGATACAATAAAGTATTATAATATGCACTTTTTGTTAAAGTTGACCTATGTTTTCTAGTAAAGTAACAAAGTAAATGAAAAATCTATTCAAATAGGACTGATTCAAAAATATATTATACTTTAAAGCTTATGTACATTCTGCACAAGTTAACTTAAGCCATTGCAGCAACTTTCGTTGGAGCTTTTTTTGCTCTTTGAGGCTTTTCTGGTTCTTTTTCTTCTGTGACCTCTGGCAGTGTGTCTGCTGGCACATCTGGCAGCTGGTCACCCACATCTAGGATAGCCTCCAGTTCAGCTTCAACATCATCTTCATCCTCTTCAGTTAGTTGTCCAGAAATCAAGTCATCTATTTCTCTCTGTTTATCTATACCTTCTCTTGTTTCATCCAAAATCTTTTCTATTTCATCAATATTTAGGACAGCATTCACCTTTTTCAGAGCTTCATTTCCAGTCCTCAAACCATCAAGCACCTGGAATAAAATATAACAACATGAAGCAAATCAGAATGTTGATAAATCTTAAGAAACAATTCTTGCTAACAGCACAAAGCTTTTATTCCTGCCATAGGCAGTTTGATGTTAGGCCTCCACCTAACATCTGAGATCCACTAAGTAAGAGCTATTATGCACTGTCGACTGGTCGCCGGCAACTCGGTCCCTCGACAACCAAAACATAGGCATCATCCAGCGACCAAGTGCATAAACACCTATTTAAACTATAGTAAGTCACAGTCGACGGTGACCAGTCGACAGTGCGTAATAGCTCTAACTGTCTTACTACACCTACCTCTACTTGCTGTACTTCTATGTCTCTATGAAGCAAAACTTACTTGGTATGTAATTTTGTTCTAAAAAAAATCTTATCTTTCCAAGCTAGCACACTTACTATAATACTACAGTTTATCGTAAAATACGTACCTGGACTTCGACTTGTGCAAACTCCAGATCATGAGTAAGCTGTTCTAATTTTTCCAACTGGTTATCTGTATTTTGTAGAAGTTTCTCTTGATATTTTTTCTTTTTCAATAGTAGTTTCGCTCTATCACGTTTCCCTTCGTCTAAAAGTCGCTTAGCTAATTGTCTGTCTCTCTCGAGATTAAGTTCTATTTTCTTTTGGTATTGCTTTAACTTATCTCTTTGTTGTTTCAACTGAAGAACAGCCTTATCTTGATCAGTCACTCTGCTTACAGGTTTCTTATGTTTACCGAATAACGAACCCATTTTTAAGATGCTATACTAGGCATGTGTAAAATTTATTATTTAGTCCTAACTATCTACACAAAGATAACTTATATTAACGATTCTTTTGTTGATTTCACACAACCCGCATAAAAATCTAAACTGATTAATTACGCCTGACAATTACTTATTAAACTGACACTGACAAATCACAAGTGACTTTCACTGTCATTCACGCTAATTAAAGCTGCAGTAAAATGACAGCTTTTGGTGAATGCTCCAACCAGCCCGCGAAATTCAAATTTTCTTACGTTTTTTGCAATTTGCAGGCCAGGCCAATTTGCTACGTTGTATGTTGATTAAAATATTATTTGCGGCTGTAAGTTATAATCATCAAAATCATCAATAAAACGATCTAAATTCATAAAGCTGTAGGAATTACTTTTTCTGTTTTTTTTTTGTTCTTACACCTTTATGAAATTCAAATTTTCTTACGTTTTTTGCAATTTGCAGGCCAGGCCAATTTGCTACGTTGTATGTTGATTAAAATATTATTTGCGGCTGTAAGTTATAATCATCAAAATCATCAATAAAACGCTCTAAATTCATAAAGCTGTAGGAATTACTTTTTCTGTTTTTTTTTTTTGTTCTTACACCTTTATGAAGTTGGAGGGTTGTATTGGTGATTTTGATGATTTATAATTCTGTAACTACATACGTCTTACAGCCGCGAATAATATTTTAATCAACATGCAACCTAGCACTGGCCTGCAAATTGCAAAAAACGCAAGAAATTTTGAATTTCGCGGGCTGGTTGGAGCATTCTCCAAGTCTTTTTGTTTTTTCGTGGCCATCAACCAAAATTTTGTTTTTCTAGTACAGAATAGTGGAACAACGAAACATATTTGACATGGAGATCTCTAAACTCAGTCCGAAATGAGTTACTAAGAAGTGTCATCGGACTATAGTACACACTAATTCCATGTAGAGGAATTATTTCATGTCAAAGATTACAAAAAAAAACAAGACAAGGTTCTCATTATAAAGAAAAACTTGGGGTAGGTTCACTGACTTGTATTCACTGACCTATATTAATACAAACGAAATGACAGTTGTTTTTTGTGCCGATTCAAAGCTAAAATTTTAATATTCAAATAAATAAAGTTGTGAATGTTCCATGTCGATAATGTGTCGATAATTTTTTCTCAGACGGTAAGTAATCAAATAGAAAATTAATATCGCACGCTGCAATTTGTTTGATTAGCTAAAACAAATGAGCAAATACTAGTTAATAATTTCAAAAGATAAATATTTTATGTAATGTTCACTCGTTTCCGAAGTAAACACCTAACATCGAAATAAAACTTGTCATCTACAATGTATTGTGTACGTGCATTTTTACTTTAATTAAATACTTAATTTCAGATTTCCCATCGACTCAACTAAGCAGTTATAGCTCAATCATAGTAGTTTTTATGCAAAATTTTAAGCCTATTCACATATTTAAAGCACACTGATCTGACCGTCAGCGTCATGCGCTACAACTTTACTAGGACACTATCAAATAGTTTATAACTTGCGATCTGACCGCGCCTTAATGAATTTTCAGATAACCTTTGCAGCATTTATTCTAATTCATAAAAATGAAGCATAAAAATAACTGGGAGTAATTCGATTTTTTCTCTTAAGTAATAAACTACTCTCAGTGGTTTTAACGATCGATAAAGTTCATAAAAGTATTTGTTTATCGAATTATATGTCCCATCTCTAATAATAGTTCCACGGACCCTCACGTTGCTATCAGCGCCAAAATGGCAAAAATCAAATGTCTTCATTTTGTCATCGATAATATGAACGTACTTGAGCGTACTTGTATAATACAGATCAGTGCGGCCAAAGCTTTATTAGGCTCAAATCACACCGAGATGGCAGCGAAGCGGCGAGCAGTTTCAGTGTCATATAATTTTAAACTTTATCGTCATTACTATAACACATAGTATCGCTTGAGAAACTTGAAAAGGTCGCGCGGCCGCACGCGGCGCCGCGAGCACTCCGACGACTCAAGTTTCTCAAGTGATAATATGTATTATAGTAATGAATATAAAGTTAAAAATTATATGACACTGAAACTGCTCGCCGCTTCGCTGCCATCTCGGTGTGATTTGACCCTTACTGAATTGAAATAGTTCATAAAAGGAAGTAAATTTTCTAAATCAGTGGGGTGAGGACACTGACCTCTATAATACAAGTACAAGAGGTCAGTGGGTGAGGATCAATATTCCTCCTAGCATAACCAAAACCTTCACAAATTCATAGCGAAAAATACATTATAACTCTATTGGATGGTAGGCCATAGCCGTGTTGCCAGATCCGCTCATAAATTCGTAGAAGTCCTTATAAAGCCTCTACAAAAATCCGTAGATCTACGGACATTTTTTAAAGCTAAACAAACCTGACTATTTGGAGATGGACTGACTTTAAACTTAATTCCTTGCCGGTAAAGAAATTGTTAACTAAGAAAAATCTGCGGGAAAATCTCCAAGACAAAGGCAAAGCAATAAAAATTATATTAAATATTTTTTTTATAGATTCTGTGTAAGTATAATACTGCATCGCGACAACAAATAAGCTTCAAAACAGCTATGCGTTCTATGTTAGTTGAATCGAATGACCACCAAAATAAAAACAATTTTGCAGTTTTAATTAGATAAAAAAATATGTGAACGGTCAGTGGAATAGATGGAATCGAACAAAAATCCGTAGATTTGCGACTAAAATCCGTATTTCCGGAGATCTATGGACAAATCCGTGGGTCTGGCAACCCTCGTCGCTCATAGACGTCATAGACAAGACTACACGGCTTAGGTTGAAGGTTGAAGGGCAAAATTGTTTTGTCTTTACGCTTTATAACGAGTAATTAATTAAAATAATATTGCAATTAAGGTATATTATGTATATTCAATAGGACACGTTGATAGATTATAATTTAGTTTATTAGATATTTAGGTTTGCTACAATGGCGGTGCTGGCGGCGGCTCAGTTGCTGGATGAGTTAATGGGCAGACATCGCAATACAAATCCGAATGAAAAAATCAAGAAGCCGAACTGGGAGGATCTAGAGGTAATTATTCTTCAGTGCCTATCACTGTCGATGTTATTTCTATAGTAACGTTGAAGGTGGTTTGGTTTGTAGGTCTATCGACCGGATAGCATTTTGACTGTCGGTACAAAAAATATGAGAGCATGGCACGATACGGCAGATTTGATCAATTCCGTATTCTATAGTAGTTGTACGTTATTAAGGTTTTAGACGTTCCTACAATAATATTTTAGTCCATGAGATAAATTTTTTATTTTAATCTAATTATGCTGTCTGTGTGGTGCCGGACTTAAAGAATAGCACCACCCCTTACTTCCCGTGGGTGTCGTAAAAGGCGACTAAGGGTCGTACCGGAGAATGGGCAGCAGCGTTCTTTAAGCTTTCCACCATCATACCATACTGCGATCGCCAACCCGCCTGCCAAGCGTGGCGATTATGGCAAACCCCCCCAAAATTGGGGGAGGCCTAAGTCCAGCAGTGGACGTCTATCGGCTGAAATGATGATGATGATGAGGTTTCAACAAGAACTTGTATTTTCAGAAGGGTTAGGCAGAATTGTATTGCACCCACATTTAATTTTCGCCAAATATGTTTATGTTATGAGCACTCCCTCTCACAGAGGGGAGGGATGTGTTCCAGCAGTGCTTTTTTCATTATGGTTGCTGGAAAAACAATAACACTAACATATGAATCTTACCCAGAACCTCATGCTCAGGAGTAACAATTGCGATCACTACACTGATGATGCAGTCAAAAGTATTACACACTTGATTACAAAAGTAATTATTATACTCTGTTTTTTAATTTGCTAGACCAACATGATAGCTGCGATTGGTCATTTTAGGGTTCCGTACCCAAAGGGTAAAAATGGGACCCTATTACCTAAGACTTCGCTGTCTGTCCATCCATCTGTCTGTCCATCCGTCTGTCTGTCACCAGGCTGTATCTCATGAACTGCGATAGCTAGTCAGTTGAAATTTTCACAAATTATGTATTTCTGTTGCCGCTTCAACAACAAATACAAAAAACAAAATAAAATAAATGTTTAAGGGGGGCTCCCATAAAACAAACGTTTTTTCCGGCGTTTTTGCCTTGTGGTGTGGAACCCTTCGTGTGTGAGTCCGACTCACACTTGGCCAGTTTTTTTGTTAAAAAAAAACTGGCCATTGCAGCTGTCATTTTAGCAAATTAAAAATCAGAGTATAGTCTAGTATGTATCAAACTTTATGACGGGTCTGAAGTGCACTACTAAATCTCAAGTCCCCCCCACCCTTGCCCTGCTGACACAATATGAATTTGTTACTATGCAGTAGCTCGCACCTCACTTTCTGAGCCACCATAAAGTTTGCATAAGACTGTACTAATTAAGGCTGATATTAAAAGACATGCAATCATCATAAATTGATTTTTTCATTCATTGTTTCTTTTCCACATTGTATTTTTATAAAACACTAGCTGACCTGGCAAACTTTGTACCGCCTCAGAATTAAATAATGTGACCAAGTTCAATAACTATAAATTTGCAGAAAAACAAAAATATTTTCAAATTTTCATGGTAATCGTTTGAACAGTGTGGGGTGTTTGGCTGTGTAGCAATTCCTTCTTGATTCCGATCCATTGTTGGTTACAGGTAAATGTGAATTTTTGATTGAACATACTCAAAACCAGCCATTTTCTTGTCTAATACATTGCAGATGCTTATCCTTCAAAGATTGTACTCATAAGTCAAGGAAAAACAAATATGTAATAGGTTCAAATAATGTGAACTCAAAAGAAACATCTTTACATCCCATCCCCAAAGTCAAAATGGATGCAAATATTAAGTGCATTTTACTTTGTTACAGTACTGTAAATATTACATGGTGAAGTTCTGTCCGCATGATTTGTTCGTCAACACTAGAGCTGACTTGGGTGCCTGTCCGAAGGTGCATGATGATGAAGTTAAAGAGCTCTTTGAGAAAGCAGAGTCATCATACAAGAAGGCACAATACGTGGAAGAATTCTTACGGTTCTGTCGTCACATGATCAATGATGTTGAACGTGAGTACAAACAGAGTTATGGTATCTTCCATATAAAAATGTGATGGTAGCATCTCTCAATTTCTATAAATTATGCTACTAATGGTATTTGTCTTTTTACAGGAAAAATTCAAAAAGGCAAACAAAGATTGGAATTGATGAATTCCAAGCCCGATGGACCACCCATGACTCAAGCTCAGACTGAGAAGAACCAGGAGCAGGTAGATTAATGTTTCTCAAAATGTATTAACAGAATTTTTCACATATTCTTATTCTTTAGTGTACATAATAAATTAAAAAAGTAATGTTATAAAATTATAAGTATTAAGGACAGCTTTTGTACAAATGCTTAACCCAGAATTAGATTCTCTAATAGCAAACCTCACTGCGATTGAGAATAAATACGCACAATGATCACCTCACCTATTGATTAGATTTCACCAATTAATTATAATGTTTTTATACCAGGTACAATTGTTATCAGAAAAGATAACAGCTTTAGTCCAAGAGGCGGAAGAAGCTGGGACTCGCGGAGATGTGGAGCAAGCACAAGGTCTTATGAAGCTTTGTGATAGGCTGAAGGAAGAGAAAGAACAACTACTGAAACAGCAAGAGAACAGGTAATCCATCACTCAATGCTATTGTTTATGCAGTGTAAGTAGTGATATTCTCGTCTACTGTCTGAGTGAGCAGCCTGATTATTCTTAATACGTTTTTATTGCACACCAATTTCTCGATAGCAGTAAGATTAAATTTAAAAATTCGCTATTCGGTTATTGTTTTTTCGTTTGTGGAACATAGGGCAAATTTTTAGGGTTCCTCAGCCAAATGGCAAAAAACGGAACCCTTATAGATTCGTCATGTCTGTCTGTCTGTCCGTCAGTCTGTTAATTGTCCGTCCGTATGTCACAGCCACTTTTTTCCGAAACAATAAGAACTATACTGTTGAAACTTGGTAAGTAGATGTATTGAACATGTATTGAACTTGGTGAACCGCATTAAGATTTTCACACAAAAATAGAAAAAAAAAACAATAAATTTTGGGGGTCCCCATACTTAGAACAAAACTCAAATTTTTTTTTTTCATCAATCCTATATGTGTGGGGTATCTATGGATAGGTCTTCAATTCAAAAATGATATTGAGGTTTCTAATATAATTTTTTTCTAAACTGAATAGTTTGCGCGAGAGACACAGTTTTTGTATGGAAAATATGTCAAACTGTCATATTTATTCTTCATAAGAAAGTTACCAGACCATTGAAAGATCAGCCCATAATGTTACAATATTGCCATTATTTCTAGCCACTGGTCCATGACTGCTGAGCTGGCGGCCGCCCAAGAGAAGCAAATGGAAGTATGTCCTGTTTGTGGCGCGTTTTTGATCGTTGGTGACGCACAACAGCGCATCGACGACCATCTGTCTGGAAAACAACATGTCGGGTGAGATAAAAGAAAACAATTTTTGAATTATTCATTACAGAAAAATCAATAACTGATTTTATACTGAGGTGCTGGTTGAAATATCAACATTTCTAAAGCTAACCATAGGAATAAAACGTTTTCTTCTAAATCTTTATTCATTACCTCTACATTACAGCTACTTCAAACTTCGACAAGCCTACGAAGAGATGAACGAGGCTCGCGAAAAGGAGCAGCAAGAGAAAGAGAGGAAACGTCGGGAAGAGAGAGAAAAAGAACGCAGTGCCCGCTGCGGCGGGCTCGGCTCTGATCGTCGCGACAGGGAGCGAATGGAGCGTGACCGAGAGCGAGACAGGGATAGGAGCGAGCGAGGCGACCGAGGAGAGAGGGGGGCTGAACGCGGTGAACGTCCCGAGCGCGGCGACCGCGACCGAGAGCGAGAGAACAACGACAAGAAGGAAAGGGAGAAGGACAAGGAACCAAAGGAAAAGGAGAGGGAAAGGGATAGGGATAGGGAACGTGAGAAAGAGAGGGAACCACGAGATCGTCACCAGTGAGTAGTCTTCGAACATAATAATATGTGTTATTTATTTATAAACAGGCCATGTGCCTAATTGGATTTCCAATCTGTAACTTCTCAGAACCCTTAGGGCGTTCGCTACGTTAAGCGTGCGCATGCGGCGGGTGCACAGATCGGGCGCCAAACTCGTGTAAAAACCCGTCGCATGCGTCCACAATTATCTTTCAATACAAGCACGCGAGGCGGGCACCTGCTGCGTGCGAACGCTTAACGTAGCGAACGCCCTTATGGGATGAGTTTCGAAAAAACGATTAAACAGATAACTTTTACTTATAAACTGTAGTACTGAACTGCCACATATCCACCTTCAAAAATGACTAACTTCCGTACAAACTTCCATACCCCTTAACCCCTTTAGGGGATGAAATCTAAAATTCTCAGTGATCACCTTCGTTTTATGTCTAAGGAACTCTTATGCAAAATGTCATCCTTCTAGATTCAGAAGTTTAGGCTGTGCATTGTCTATCAGTGAAGTTAAGGTTTTTATTATGTAGCTTATTGATTATAGCAGTACAATAAAAGTATTATAAAGTCATGGTTGCGGTTCCATAGACAAAAATGTTAATTATAAACCCTTGCAGAAGTTCTGTAATGTAAAATAATGACGACTATTTTAGCGCCAGTCGCGAGAAGACAGGGCGCCACGAGGACCGGGATCGCGAGCGAGAGCGGGACCGCGACAAGGATCGGGAGCGCGACCGCAAGCACCGCAAGGAGAGAAGTTAGTATCACCCTGTCATTCACAGCTGTTGTAGCAATAACATTTAAAGCCTATATGTGTCCGATGTTATATACAGGGTGTAAAAAGATCCATCTTGAAGCCGTAATTTACGCATTCTGTACGTCGAACTAAGTAACTTCGTGCAAATTGCTGGGAAACTATTTTTGTTGTGAAAATTCACTGTTTTATGGTAGTGCGCAATGTTACGCACGCAAAACATTGTCCTTATGGCCCTCTTGTAGTGCGGTGTGTACGTATGATAACGTTTCCTCACTCTCCGCATAATACGTATCGGGGCATCTCTCTCTCGCAGGCACTGGCCGACAGCTGTGAGCGCTTAAACTGCTCAATATCGTCTAATTTTTGTTCTTACAAAAGTAAATAACCACTTATATAAAAATCTTCCTTACCCAGCGCTAGAAAATATTAAAACCTATCTTGTGATATATTACTTATTTGTTTCGTAATATAATTTTTTACTAAGAAATACGTTCAAAATATCGATTTAGTGTCATATTTGCGATTTTTTTTTATCGAGCCAACTATTAGTAATTACGTTTCCCTCTTTAGTCAGCGCTTGACCGTATGTACAATTTTGTTAAAATTATTTTTATTTTGCGCAACATTTGCAATAATTGGAAATAAATAGCTTCAAAAAACTTAAAAATACTACAACCTCGCCTTAAGGGTGCACGTATTGTACAGGGATCGTGGGAGTAAAGTTATAACATTTGAAACTTGTGGTTGTAATAAGTTGGAACTTTGACATTCAATATAAAAAAAAACCATCAAAATGACGGGAACAACAAGTGAGTCTCGGCTTCGGTAGGCGTCTTTTTTTACACTCGTTGTTTAAGCACTAAATTGATAGTAATTTTTTTAAATTACTAATTGCAGGATCGCCCCACGAGCGGCCGCGGCGACGTTCACGCGACCGCCACTAGCTAATGACTGAGGTATCACAAATGCGCCTGAAACCGGTAAGTATACAACATTAAGTCTTACCCCCTACCAATGCGAAGCGTCCAGGTACCGCATCTATGACACATACTACCCCATACCCATTCACCACAATTTGTTTGACAACAGTTAACCAACATTTTTTTATCAACCTTTACCCACACTGACACTACTCAATCCTCTCCCCAAAGATGAGACAATTACAAGTAATAAAGTGAACACTGTTGTTTTACAGCTTATGTGTAGCATACCAAAATATTACTTCGGTATATGGCAAACATATGGGGAGTAATGACACCCATTGCACTCTCGATTCGATAGTTGTCGTCACACCGACGGACTTGGCAGGTATTTGATTGGTATTTTGCATAGTTGCCGAGAGCCATCAATGGGAGAAGACTTATTTGTTGATCGCCGTACATTTCTCTCTCACATCTAATGTGTTAGTTGGGTGTTAGAGTACGAAGGCGATCTTCTAATAAGGTCCATTCAGACGAGCTGTTCGCCTCGACGTCGTTTTGAGGTACTTCATCATGTTATGTTTCGACGTCGTCATTTGTCGCCAGTCGACTCGTGCCGATCGCACTTGCCAGGTATTTGTTAGGCTATTGCGTTCTTCTGATAAAGGCTTTTGAAGGGGAGATGTTTATGTCATTAGTTTTGAAATGTTTTAATTGATATCGTGTCTGTGATACTATTAATAGGTGATTAGAGTCAATTTAAAAGTAAAGTTTTAACCTACTGATTTCCGTTGCATAGCAATCACATAAATATAATGCTATGTTACGACGAATTACAGAGCTTACACATATGTGCTCTTTTTGTCACATTATGGATGCTGTTATCACATCATCTACTGTCTATTTCCAGGTACCCGAATAATGTAACAAGTGGCATCAAGTTTTTAGTTACTTGTTCAAACTAAAAGGTTTATAATGAGACATAAATGAAATAGGAAACTTTATGTCACACTTCGAATTAACCTAAACCCCCCAACAAGAGAAATGAATTGTCAATGTGGTCATTAAAAAATTTCTTTTAAAAATAATTTGGTATATTTCGTCAGTTTTTGTAAATAAAAAAAAAGAATTTAATCATTGACAAGACAGTTCCATATTGTCCCGCTGCTAAGTACCTGTTACTAGCTTGCTCCATGGACTTTTCAGTTGGAAAGCCATAGACGAAGACCTGCGGATCGCGCTGCTACCACCACTATCAAAGAGGTACTTTTGAAATTAAGCACCCGTACAGAAGAGGCGAGGCGCGACGGCGTTCCAGAAAAACCTACAGTCGACCACCGGTTTCGAGGTGACATAGAATAGTCACACGTATTATTAAGAATTTCATTGTTAGCACCAAAACTATTGGTTAATAAAATGCATGTAGCCCAAAGTCCCGCGTTACGAATGGACTTGTTATATTTTACGATTAGATGTTAAATATTTGTAACAGTGTAGTCACCACTGATATTCGATCTTTAGGAAGGTCACAGTTTTTTTTCTGTAAACCAGTTTCCTCTGAGGAGTCATTCAGGTATTTATCAAACAATTTTTTATCTTCTTAATAATAATGTTAACATGATTTTTAATGTGTATGTTTGGGATTGAGCTAGCATATGTCTTCAAGGAATAAACCAATAATTTTATCTTTGTGTTTTATTTAATCGACAGAATATACCTATTTGAATCAGCTTTTATTAATATTACTTACAAGATAAATGCTGCTCCCGAAACGGTGAAGGAAAACATCGTAAGGAAACCAGACCAATCCGCACTGCGCCCGCGTGGTAGATTACAGCCACTGACCTCTATTAACCCTTTGACCGCCAAGGACGCAACATTAGCAAAGTTTTATTTGTTATTAAAAGTTGAAGTGCGATGAACGCTTAAAGACGTCATTGGCGTCTCGATCAAGTTATTGAATGACGCTTTAAAGCGTCATTGGCGGTCAAAGGGTTAAACGAGTACTGTGTAATACAGGTCAGTGATTACAGCCCATTCCCTCATGATCTTGTCATCACAAACAGGAGGAGGCTGATTGTGATGACAAGATAATTATAATATCAAAGATTATGAATCACACTCACAATTCACACTGGGCTAGGTCTTCGTCCGTTAAAGAACAGGGAATATTAACCTTTTAAGCGCTTGCCTAAATATCAATTGCCGTGCCCCTAGCGCGCGGCTAAAAATCGATAAAATAATCATCATCATCTGCCTAGCCTTTTCCCAACTATGTTGGGGCCGGCTTCCAGTCAAACCGGATGCAGTTGAATACCTAAGGGCTGATTTTTCCATCGTCAGATAACTTTTATTAGAAGAATAAAATTAACGTTTGACAGTTTTTGTCTGAAGTAACTGTCAAAATTTCAAAATTATTCCTCGAATAAAGTTATCTGATAATTGAAAATCAGCCCTTAATCGATAAAATAATACCTACAATACATGACGATGCTAGAACCAGAGTGATCTAAGTGACATTTTTGGCAAAAATATTTTTTTTACACAATTGCATGGAAAAATCATAATTCTTTCATGCCATACTGATAATACTTGGAAGGTAATATTATTTAATAATACTGGGAAGCACTTAGATCAGTATGGCATGAAAGAATTATGATTTTTCCATGCAATTGTGTAAAAAAACCATTTTTGCCAAAAATGTCACTTAGATCACTCTGGTTCTAGCATCGTCACATAAGGAGGAGCAACCGTTGAATAGAACCAAAGACATTAAATTATTTAATCTTACATCTCTTTGAATAGAACGAAAAAATCATGCATGTTCTGTCCGCCGAAATACGACACGAGCGGTAGGGGCACGGAAATATGTGTCGCATAAATGCGACAAGCGGTTAAAAGGTTAAAAATATTGATAGTGCAAAAATATGCAGAAAAACTGCTACTACGGGACAAGAAACATTTGAATTGTAAGTCGAGGCCGCATTAAAGTTTATTCTAGCAAGGCATTAAGTACCGCTACAACCATGAAACCGCCTCAAGACGCACCCACTACGATTAAAAACCGCGAAACTGCCCGCGGTTTTCAGTTTGGAGATGGATTTCAAGAGAGCAGTATGATGTGCTGGATTGAGGGCCAATTTTTTGAACCCTTGCGAAACGAAGTAAGACTTGTAGGGAAATTAGTTAAAAATAGTAAAAACTTAAAGCTTATGGCCATGAATTTCTTAAACGTGAATTAAAACTGTTATGATTAAATAACTGGGGCCCTCAATCCAGACGCGTGCATAAAATGGCATAGCCTAAATCTCAGTAAGTACTATTTCTGGGTTAATAATTTTTATTTAAGAATTTAGTTAAGAATTTCTTAAATGTTTTAAGAAATTCCCAAATCTGTAGAATATGACATTACAGATTTATGGCGGTATATCTAGGGCCCTCAATTCATTATTGTCTGAACTGAGGAATCTGCAAAACATGTATTAATCTGAAGAAATACATAAATACGACTTTAACATATTTTAGTTAGATGCCTACGTGAATTAGTTAAAAAGAAATAATGACACAAAAGTTAATTGTTATGAAGTAAATGAAAGTCGAATTTGACTAAAACGTCTGAACTGAGAGCCCAATATTTTCGGCTTTATTGACTATGCTCAACCTCATAGATTAACGCAAATTAGAATAAGATTTTTAACTATTTCTTAACTAAATTGTAGCATATCGTCCGTTCTTCTAAATGTCATACTTTAAGAGAAAATTGATTTGTAAGTTTTTCTAGGAGAAAATTTTGTAGGGTGACCATACTGTTCATAGTAAGTACCTGTACTTTACACTACTGCGGGACTGCGGTTTACAAAATGTATGTACTTACTATGAACAGTATGGTCACCCTACAAAATTTTCTCATAGAAAAAGTAAAAAACCAATTTTCTCTTAAAGTATGACATTTAGAAAACGGACGATATGTCACAATTTAGTTAAGAAATTGTTAAAAGTCTTATTCTAATTTGCGTTAATCTATGAGGTTGAGCGTAGTCAATAAAGCCGAAAATATTGGGCTCTCAATTCAGACATTTTAGTCAAATTCGACTTTCATTTACTTCATAACAATTAACTTTTGTGTCATTATTTCTTTTTAACTAATTCACATAGGTATCTAACTAAAATATGTTAAAGTCGTATTTATGTATTTCTTCAGATAAATTCATGTTTTGCAGATTCCACAGTTGAGACAATAATGAATTGAGGGCCCTAGATATACCGCCATAAATCTGTAATGTCATATTCTACAGATTTGGGAATTTCTTAAAATATTTAAGAAATTCTTAACTAAATTCGTAAATAAAAATTATTAACCCAGAAATAGTACTTACTGAGATTAAGGCTATGCCACTTTATGCACGCGTCTGGATTGAGGGCCCCAGTTATTTAATCATTACAGTTTTAATTCACGTTTAAGAAATTCATGGCCCTATGCTTTAAGTTTTTACTATTTTTAACTAATTTCCCTATAAGTCTTACTTCGTTTCGCAAGGGTTCAAAAAATTGGCCCTCAATCCAGATGCACATGCAGTATGTATTGTTGCTCTGGTACTAAGCAAATTTATTTTTTGTGTGTCTATCACTATATAGACGCAAAGGTGTGTCATAAATAGGTGGTGTTTTTAAGGTTCCGTACCCAAAGGATAAAAACGGGACCCTAATACTAAGACTCCACTGTCCGTCTGTCTGTCTGTCACCAGGCTATATCTCATAAACCGTGATAGCTAGCTCAGTTTAAATTTTCACAGATGATGTAGGTATTTCTGTTGCCGCTATAACAACAAATACTAAAACAGAATAAAATAAATATTTAAGGGGGGCTCCCATACAACAAACGTTTTTTTCGGCGTTTTTGCCTTGTGGTACGGAACCCTTCGTGTGCGAGTCCGACTCGCACTTGGCCAGTTTTTTGTACTTCGACAATAATTATTTGCGATAAATATTCATACTCTGGTTCGTTTGAAACAGACTCCGACTCGGTCGACGCGACAACACAACCGCTTTTCCATGCGGTCTGCCAAATACTGGCCAAAAAACGAAAAAACCGTCCGCGGTTATCGCTCTCACTTACTTCTTTGGATAACAAAGCTGCGGTATTTTCCCGCGAGCCATTTGTAACATTTCACGGTTTTTGAATCAGTCGCGGGAAAAATCTGCAAGCGCGGCCGTTTGTATTAATAGATTCCCTAAGTCACAAAATCACACGGTTAAAAACCGCTGCGGTTAAACCGTAGTGCGGCCTAAGCCTAAGTTTTGCCGAAATTGTAAATGAAAACAAATAGGCCGTCTAGCGTGACGTCTGAAGCCACAAAAGCGCACAAGGACAGCCTTATGGAGCACCGCTTTAAACTATGCGAAGAACTTTATATCTACTGTCTTTATTATATTTAGGATATTATGGTAAATATTAAAGAAAAACCGCGTGTGACCAACTTTACTGCAGTGCAGCCTAGCACCGGCATGGGCCAAACCTAGGACTCTACGCTCAGCAGTCGCGCTTGACCAAAGAGGCAGGCTATTGTAAATACCTACACATTCGTAAGTAATATCCAAACGCTACTAGGATTCTTATCAGCGAACTAAATCGATTCAATTTAAATAAATACAGAAGTACAGGTTAAAAACAATGAGGTTCACCGCCAGTGAAAACATTACCTTGGGTACTAGACGAGATGGACGACGACGCTGTACATGCAAGAAAACGGGGAGGTTTACAGTGGAAATCAATCTGCGAAGTAAGAAGTTATCATTACTTACTTATATACCAATAATTTTTGAATCAGTGTTCTCCGACTTTATAAATACGGGGAATTATGGCTTGTATTATGTATAATAATGTTCTGGAGTTTCTTTTTCTTTTGAAATTCATCTCAAAAAGCATCGAAAACTTACCACTGTGTTTCACGACTAGAATATTGAGGTATTCGTATCTGAAATAATAATATGCTTATTTTTACAGTAGCAATACACGATCGATACGATAAGTCACTGCACAGAGTAGAATAATATTTTTAATCTGTAAAACGTCAAGTTACTGTCAGGGAGTGTCATTGAGATAGGAAAGACACTCCCCATTGACATAACTTTTTATATGTCAATGGGGAGTGTCATGTCATGTGTCAGTTGCACGTCCATTGTCAAGTTGTATCAAAACAAGAAAAAGAGTAAACAAATTATTACTAATGTTATTTAGAATAGTTTTTACTTAAAAGTATTAAATTTTTCATCATGGCCGATGCCGAGGAAATTGTCGACCTTGCATTGAAAGAACAGGAAGCCAGAGCGACACTTCGGGAATTATTTCTCAAAGCAGTTGGGGAACTAAGTGGTAAGACAATTAACATGCAGTAGGTACCTAATAGAAACCTTATTTGGTAACCTATATCGATTATTTAAGGAATACTTTTTGTTTTCATCATAACACATAATCGGGCTAGTACTGGACTAACCTAATTATTTGTTATTAAAAAATTTAATTTTGAATGAATTATATATTAAGTATTACACTAAAAATCTTAAAGATTGTTATTGCACTAAACATTGTTCCTAGGTAAGCGTTGCACTATCGTGACGTATGAGACGACAACTTTAAATGCAACATTTGCAGCGTGGCATCCAGATGGCTCCGAGATTATCTTCAGGGATCTGGAGACACCTGCTGGCCTCGAGATTTCTACGGCACTGCTTAGGACTCCTGATGTACTAGCTATTGAGTTTGACCAACCTGTTGAGTTACCATGATTTATTTAATTAATATAAGTTAAAGTTTAATACGAGAGGATATTTTAATTTTATTTAGCCCTTTTCTTTCTTTTAATGTCTTATTATTGTTTTTTTTTGGCAACAATAGTTTGGAAGGGGTGAGGCCTTTTCCTAAGACTGGGAAAGAACTGGATAATAAAAAATAAATAAAAACAATATTTGTTTTCATTTGTTTTCTATTATACCACCATTATAGTATTGTGCATTCTGATTTTGCTGCCAAGTGTGGTGATAATGGTGTTTTGCTTGGGAATGATTGGTGTTTTCTAGTCTATTGGCATAGTAGGGTGGATCATTATGATTTTTTTAGATTTTAGAATTTGCAGATCCTAGAAAGTTTGTTATAGCTTCTTTGATGTCATTCAGGTTTGAACCATAATTACTATTGGGGCAAATAAATTAAATTAGAGGAAGTAGTGCCTTAGAGTATTATTATAGAAGTACTAGCAACGCCCCGCGGTCTCACCCGCACAAGTGTCGATCCCGTGGGAATATCGGGATAAAAACTATCCTATGTCCTTTCCCGGGACTCAAATTATTTCTATACTAAATTTCATCTAAATCGGTTCAGCAGTAAAGCGTGACCAGGTATGATGATGATGATGATTATAGGCCTCCCTTTTCCGCACTTAGACTCTCATTCGGTCCGTTGTGCGTGGGGATTCTGGCTAAAAGAGCTAGCCTAGCTCCGTCCCAAAGCACATAAGCTTCCTGGGAGCTTCTCAGGCTTCGTGGAGCGGCCTCATTGTTCCGAGGATTTCTGTACGTTGAGAAGCCACGGCCTCGCATTCCAGGATGGCGTGGCGGCTGATTCCTCGGCGTCAAGGCTGCCCCTGCAAAGGGGGCTGTCTGTGGCGCCTATGTTGAAAAGATGTTTGTTGAGGAGGTTATGGCCCGTAATTGTTCCTATTTTTATTCTAAGGTTATTTCTACTGAGAAGTTTTTTGGTTAATCGCGGGTGTATCATTGTTTTTTTTTTTTTATGTGAAATGGGTTTGTTCTTGACTCTAGTCTAGGTCAGAGGTGACAGAGACAAAGCGACGATGGAGTGAGCTTACCTAGAAGAAGCCTGTTCACTCTTACTTTGAAGAGATTCGGGTTGTATGCGCTCGGAAACACAGACGCAGGTAAAGAGTTCTACTCTTTTGCTGTGCGCATTATAAAAGACATTTGAAAACGCTTAGTGCGAATTGGTAGAATAGCAACTAGGCAGGGATGGTAACTTGCTGTGCGTCTGGATGGCCGTAGAAGGGGGCCGGTGGAATGAGGTCGTGGAGTTCTTGGGCACACTCACTGAAGTACAATCTGTAGAAGACCGACAAGCAGGCAAACTTGCGGCGATGAGCCAAGATGTGAAGCTTGGCATCCACCAGTTCTACGTCGCCAATGAGCCTCTTAGCTCTGCGTTCCACCGAGTCAAGCGCGGCAAGTTGGTATTTCGCTGAGCCATCCCAAAGGTGGCTGCAATACTCCATGCAGGATCGGACTTGCGCTTTGTATAGGGTTAAAAGCTGTCCAGGCGTAAAGTATCGCTTCACCTTATTTAGGATGCCCAGCTTCTTGGCCGCAGTTTGGGCTTTATACTCGATGGTAGCGCCGAAATTGAGACTAGACGTCAACTCAATGCCTAGGAGCTCGAGCCGATCTGTTACAGGAACAGATGCACCCCGAAAAGTAGGAGTCTGGTCGAAACGACTCCTTTTGGCGGTAAAAAGACACGCTTGTGTTTTGGTGGCGTTAAAAGAGACCAAATTGTCATCACCCCACTGGGAGACAAGGCTTAAGGTCAAATCTGTCCGCTCTACCATGGCCTCTCAAGAAACGAACCTCGGCCCCGCTGGCTTTTGCGCTGGACAAGTATCTCTCTGAAACAGTACTGTCATTTGCGTACCCAACAATACCAGGCTGAAGAAGGTCATTGATGTGCAGCAGGATAAGAGAGAGAACAAACCCCTGAGGAACTCCGGCATCAATAGCCATAAGGTCAGAGGAGCAGCCGTCAACGACTACTCTGATCGACCGCTCACTAAGGAAGTCTGATACCTATCTAGCTACAAAAATCAGCGGGGATGCCATAAGCAGGAAGCTTACTGAGTAGACCGGCGTGCCAGACCCTGTCAAAGGCCTTCGAGATGTCAAGCGATACAGCAAGTGCTTCGCCGTGTTTCTCGATGGCTTCGCCCAAACAGTGCGTCACATACACAAGAAGATCGCCAGTTGACCGTCCCCGGCGAAAGCCATATTGACGGTCACTGAGGATATCATTGTCTTCAAGGTAGGTCAGCAACTTGCTGTTCAGTACCCTTTCCATAACCTTGCACAGAATGGAGGTAATGGCGATTGGACGGTAATTGGCAGGGTCTGCACGGTCGCCCTTTTTGGGCACTGGTTGTACATTTGCAAGTTTCCAGGATTTTGGCACCGTTCTTTTTTCAAGAGAGAGGCGGTAAAGCCAATTTTGACAGTCTGTTGTCCGTAACCATCTGTTGTTATGGAGTTCGGTCGATCTTTGGCGAATCCACGCACAAAATTGTGAGAAAGGCAGAAGGAGAAGTGGGTACGGGCCTAGCACCTTGTCGTGTGACGAGGTAACAGACAGACACACTTTCGCATTATACCCAATATTAGTATGGATTTCTAAGCTCTTGTAGCTTACAATTAAACAAGTGCGTGTGCTGTGTGGTGCCGGACTTAAAGAATAGCACCACCCCATACTTCCCGTGGGTGTCGTAAAAGGCGACTAAGGGTCTAACCGAAGAATGGGCAGCAGCGTTCTCTATGCATTCCACCACCATACCATACAGCGATCGCCAACCCGCCTGCCAAGCGTGGCGATTATGACAAACCCTCCCCCTTTTGGGAGAGGCCTATGACCAGCAGTGGACCTCTTTCGGCTGAAATGATGATGATGAAACAAGTGCGAGACGGACGCGCACACGAAGGTTCAGTACCACAAGACATAAAACGCCGAAAAAAAACGTTTCTTTTACACCCCTTTAAATTGCAACTTTATTTAATTTTTATTATTTGTTGTTTCCAAACTCAACATTTCTAAAGTCCAGCAAAGAAAGGACCTTCTGAGATTGTTTGTATATAGCGGCAACAGAAATACATCATCTGTGAAAATTTCAACTGTCTAGCTATCACGGTTCATGAGATACAGCCTGGTGACAGACAGACAGACAGACAGACAGACGTACAGTATAATAGGATCCCGTTTTTACCCTTTGGGTACGGAACCCTAAAAACAAACCTAGATGAGCAGGTAGATAGAAAAATAAAATAATCAGGATTTTAGTAAAATAGTAGGGTACTTGCAGGGTAAGTGGTTGGGTTAAGAGTTAACTAAAATACACCAAGATAATAAAAAATCCGGCCAAGTGCGAGTCGGACTCGCATACGAAGGATTCCGTACCACAAGACAAAAAACGCCGAGAAAAACGCATTTTTTAATAGAGGAGACCCCTTTAATTTTGGACTTTATTTAATTTTTATTATATGTTGTTATAGCGAAAAGCGCCCAAGTAATAACAACCGCACGGATCGATCGATCAGGTTAAGCTACACTTGCCGCTGTTGGTCCGTGGATGAGTGACCATCTTCACATACCAAGACCCCTCCGTGCCTCGGAAAGCACGATAAGCCGTTGGTCGTGGCTGTCATTCGTGGATTTTTGACATTCGTTTCATTCATTCATTCATTAATTCGACAGCCCGAAAGTCTGACAACCATTCTTACCAAGGGGTATCGTATTACCCAGTAACTGGGTTGTGGAGGTCAGATAGGCAGTCGCTCCAAGTAAAATACTGGTATTCAGCTGCACCTGGTTAGACTGGAAGCCGACCCCAACATAGTTGAGAAAACGCTAGGCAGATGATGATATTTGTTGTTATAGCGACCATTGGAGATAAAAATCATCATCATCATCATCATTTCAGCCGAAAGATGTCCACTGGACGGACATAGGCCTCTCCCAAAAGGGGGAGGGTTTGCCATAATCGCCACGCTTGGCAGGCGGGTTGGCGATCGCAGTATGGATAAAAATATAAAAAGATAAAAATATTTTATTTTAATTCTCTACTTATTACGGTTCATGAGATACAGCTCGCTGACAGACAGACGGACAGACGGACGGATGGACGGACGGTCAGCGGAGACTTACTAAAGACTCCGCTGTTCATACGTCCGTCCTTCCACCCATCCGTTCAAGGGTCCAGTTGGCACGATTTGGGTAAAGAACCCTAAAAATAAAATTAACTCTCGAATTTTAGTAAAATAACTTGATTCTCAATCAAATGTGGATTTTACTGTTTTATGTTGGTCGAAGGTAGATTAGCAATTAGCTTTGTTTATTATATGCAGGGGGCCTAAAAAGGCCACTTTGGAGAATCATAAAAGGAATTATAAAATGGCAATAATAATTTTATCCTATCAATTGCGAGATTCGAAAAATCGAGCAAAAAGTGCTACAATGTGAATGTAGTTAAGTACCGAATTGGGGATAAATGTATGGTGTCTTCGCCAAGTCGCTGATAGATCGCGACTGGGAATACTCATGGATCCTTTTTTAGGATTCCGTACCCAAAGGGTAAAAACGGGACCCTATTACTAAGACTCCACTCTCCGTCTGTCTGTCTGTCTGTCTGTCACCAGGCTGTATCTCATGAACCGTGATAGCTAGACAATTGAAATTTTCACAGATGATGTATTTCTGTTGCCGCTATAACAACAAATACTAAAAACAGAATAAAATAAATATTTAAGGGGGGCGTCCCATACAACAAACGTGTTTTTTTTGCGTTTTTGCCTTGTGGTACACGGAACCCTTACCTACCTTAAACGCCATTTGTTACACCTGCCTACCTATGGTGTTGATGAACATAAGCTTTATTATGATTAGGTACTTAATTTCAGCCACACATCATGCAATTTTAACGATGCCTGCTGGCTTTAATATAGGAACCTACGCAGTCACCTGTAACTTGACATAGGTAGGTAGGTCTCTCGGATGAATGTAGATCTTTGGTACCTTATTGTGTTGTATGGGAAACCTGAATTTTACCCGACTTCTTTGTAAAGATGAAGGGCGGAGTAGTCGTATACTTTTGCCAACTAAAACCTCTTCCGTCGCTTTCTTTAGGTCATGCAGACGGACATGAGGTACGTTGGGGTCTTCGCCGGTTGAATTCTTGGAATGCTTTTGGAATATTTCTTGTACCGGTACGGCGCTTAGGTGCCTCTAGAATCCTGTAAATAGGAGTCGAACTTGCACACACTCTTTTTCCGCCCTGACCCTTGCTTGAGCCAGCCCGCGCCGCTGAGCCTGTACCTCAAAATCCGTCCCTAAATAATTCCGATCCAGCCTGTCCCTTGCTGTCCTCTCCCAGCGACGCCCTAAGCCGAGGTCTGAACCCCACCGGGGGGTGCCCTTAGCGTGTACCTAGTCGCTTAGTTTTTAGTTAGTTTTTAAGCCCTGGCTGGAGGCCTCAATTTATTGTGGCATCCACAAGAAAGTCCGGTTAAGCAGTGGACAACCTCCCAGGTTGAACTGCGAGATGCCATTCCCCAAAAAAAAAAAAAAAACACTCTTTTTCATGCGTTGCGTTGCTTTGCTGAGGAGGTTATTCTGATATCTAACGGTAACTCTTAACAGAAATCGCGGTCGGCTAGCGATTCGGTAAGTACCGATTTATCTACCTAATTTTAACAATTGTAACATAGGTACTTATTTAAATTGACTATCTGTTGGTCTAGTGGCCGCAAGTGCGACTGCTAGTGCGTGAGGTTATCATTAGTAGTTCTTTGACTGCCGTTACGGTACCTAGTCAGAAAGCCCCAAAGCCTGGACTTACCAAGAGGTCCTACCAAGGGGTTATCGTGTTTCCCAGTAACTGGGTTTTGGAAGTCTTAAAATACTGGTATTTCAGCTGCATCCGATAAAACTGGAAGCCGACCCCAACATGGTTGGGATAAGGCTAGGCAGCATGATAAAATTATACTATTTCAAGTCTGGTGGGTAATGTAGATATGTCGTTCGATAGAACGATCAGTAATACTTTTATACCTCACGTTCAAACGGCTTGTTTTAAAATTATAAAAGAAAAAGGAACAGAAGAGAAGAATAAGAAAACAGAAGAAGAACAGAGGGGCGATTCTTGTAATTTTAAGAATGTTCACAGTCTGAGCACAGTCTCAATCTGTCAAAAATACCTTTAATTTCCAAAAATTAATACAAAAACTTGTCAATAAAATACCTTTTATTGACAAGTTTTTGACATTTGTTTGTTGCTAAGATGAGACTGTGACTACATTTTGAACGTTTTAAATTACGAGAATTGGCCATCAGGTGTTCGGTTTCGGTTCCCAGGTCGGGTAAAATGTAATTGGGTTCACCTCTACCTAACCCCTTGGGAAATAACTACAAGCGTGACGTTATGTCTATGCACTTAAAAAGTCTGAGGACAACCGTTTCATTACCTACCACGTTGTTCCAACTTATTTACGAACCGCTATAACTTAAGAACAAAGATAAACCAATTTATAAAGCCTTTCTTACTGCTAAAAGGTGAACTTAAGCAGAATTCAATTTACAATGCACAACTCACCGAGTTTGCGAATGATTTACAAAGGCAGCGTCGAAAAGCCGCTGCATACGCTCTACGTGGGTAGGTATAAGGTACTGTGTGAAAGCCCGGTACAGACCTGTTGCTGAATCGATTCGTTGAGGTCGCTTTGTGGCGCACCCTCAAGCGAAGGCTTTTTATGTGGCCCGGCCTTTATTTGGACGCTCCTGTACTCAATATTGGCGATTAGGGATTATTTTATGTAAAAGTATATTTAAATGGGGATTTTTTTCATAGCCAATTTCTTCGATGTTTTCACGTTGCATGAACGATAAAGAGGTTTTATTTTATCATTTTTTAGGATAGGTTTACTTTTGATGACCTACATACAAAACCTACAAAGATCTTTAGTTACCCGACTTAAATCGTGTTAGGTTCTGTTTATCTGAGTCGTAGACTTGTTTTCCATTTCAGTTCACTTTTATTTTTTATATATTTATTTATTATTACTTTTAAGAAGGATTACAGAGTAATTACATATAATAGGTAACAACAATACATTGACAAGTTGCTAATAACAAGCCTCCACAGTTATATAGCATATCGATTACTCAAAGCCGATCAATTAAAGTACATTGTGTAGGTACATAAGTAAGTAGGTTAGGCTAGTTTTATTTACTTAAGTAAGTATTTGTGTCGCTACATATGAGTTTAAGAACCACTAGCCGGCACATCATTCACAAAAAACGATTTGGCTAAGAGCGTCCTTGCTGTGCTTATCTTAGTGCAAAATAAGTCAACATCAATATAGATGGATTAACTACATTTCCATATAACTGCATAATTATGTTATTTTATGTTAGCTACTTACAATCTGTTAAATTTCTTTAATAAATTTTCAACTTTATCGCTAGAGCATAAGGTTCAAAGCTGATTGGGAAAATTTGACAGTTTCGGGTAACTTGATGTGCTGGCGTCTGTACGTAGGTATGTGATGCACACTCCCAAAGTGCGGATTTTAATGAGTCATGGGTATTTTGAACTACTTACCTATTTGTTTAGGTCTTGTGACCATCTTATACATTTGCTACTTTATGGTTTAGTTAGTCGTAAAGACGTACCTACCTTGCCCCTTATTAGAACACCTATAATTACATTTACATAAAGATTAGGCATGCTAGCTTACCTAATCGAGGATTAATAGCGAAACATTTTTTCTAAAAAGCGCGGTTACTCCATAAAATTTCTAGTCGATCGGTGTTAGTCGAAGCACGCAGCAAATTCAACGTAGGTAGGTGGATAATTCTCTTAAAAAGGCTTGAAGCGGGAAAAATCGATAGGTAGGATAGCTCGGATTATGGTAATGCATGCAGCCCAGTCAAGCTTAGCTGATCACGTTTGCCTTCTCCTTTATGCTTCATAGCGTTTCGTCCAAGTATCTTAGTTATTTATTTTACTACCTCTGCCTTTTTGCTTTTTTTCAGTTACGGGTCTGTTCATTTATTACGTAAGACGATTTGAGGGGGGAGGGGGTCCCCAAACAAGTCTTATTTTTTCTTACGAGGGGGTGGGGTGGGAGGTGTCTAGATTATTGTTACGTAAGATGACAAAATTAATAAAAATTATAAGTTTAAAAAAATGTTGCTATTTTTTCTTTGCAGTTTTGGTAGATACATATCTTACGTAAGATTCAAAGGGGGGGAGTCCTTTCAAGTCTTATTTTTTAACCGACTTCAAAAAAGGAGGAGGTTTCTCAATTCGACCGTATATATGTTTTTTTTTTTTTTTTTTTTTTTTTTTTTGTGTGTTGGGGGATAACTTCGTCGTTTATGAACCGATTTTGATTATTCTTTTTTTGTTGGAAAGGATATATGCCAAGGGTGGTCCCATGATAAGGAAACCAGGATCTGATGATGGCATCCCAGTGAAATCGAGGGGAACATCCGAATTTCGTAGGAGCGACTAGTGCGTTTGGTAACTTTTTCATTAAGTATTTTAAAGCACTACAATTTAATGAAGGCCTGGAGTCGATCTGATGATGGAGCCGAAAGACAGTCGAGGGGACTCCTCAACGAGTTACAGCAGTTACCTTGTGTTTGGGCTTGATTAATTTGTATTGATGTGAACTTTACACCTAGATGGGTTGTGACTGTCATTAGGGGTCTGATGATGAAGACGAAGGACAGTTAAGGGAACTCCTCAACAGTTTACAGTAGCTATGTTCACCGATTACTCGAAGACGGCTGGACCGATTCCAAAAGTTATTTTTTTATTTGAAAGGGTATACTCTCGAGGTGGTTCCATTATCATCAACTTGGAATTTGATGAGAGGATCCCATGGAAATCGAGGGAAACCCTCAAATTTTATATGCGAACCTATAGCGATTTGGGTATTTTTTAAAGTAACTTGAGCATTTGGTCTCGGAAATCATCATTTGATGAAGTGGAGCTGATGATGAAGACCACAGATGGCCATCGGAACTACTCAATGACAAATATTTCACGGGTTGCGATTCGATTACTTAAATATGGTTGCTAAGCAATTTATGCTCGTCACAATGCGTATGGTGAGTGATTGTTGAGGAGTTCTCCTGGTTCTTACCGGGAGAACTCCTCAACCATTAATGTCCCAGCATCGGGAGAAGCAATATTTTGTAAAAGGTGATCAACAGTTGGCATTAGGCTATTGTAACTTAGATAAATTACAAACTGACTAACTAAAAAGTGAAAAATAAAAACATTTTTACAAAAAAAAAACAACCGACTTCCAAAAACAAACACTACAAATTGAAAAATAACTTTAATTTCGGAAGTCGGTGTCGATAAACGAAAATGCGGAACCAAAGACACCGACTTCCGAAATTAAAGTTATTTTTCAATTTGTAGTGTTTGTTTTTGGAAGTCGGTTGTTTTTTTTTTTGTAAAAATGTTTTTTTCTTACTTCTAAGAGGAGAGGGTGAGTCAGAAAGTGGTCAAAATATTCTTACGTAATAAATGAACAGTCCTATGGTCTGAGTTAGGTGGTGGTGCTTTTTGTGTTTGGCTACATTATCTGAAAGGTAGTTTAGGCAAAAACGTACAGGGTGGCAAGGAATGTTACCATGGATCCAGTACATGATTCTATACAACCACGCGCTGAAAAAAAAAACAGCTGTTTCAAAGACAAAAAAATTGCTGTTCCATACATTTTGACCGCGTGGTGCGGTCAAAATGTATGGAACAGCAATTTTTTTTAATAACTTACGATAACTTTAAAAATATTTACTGCAATTTAAATCTTCTTCGTGTCGCTGGCATGACAGTAACTAGGTATTTCATTCTCACAGCGTCGTCGATGGCAGCGGAGACAAGTCGACAAGACATTTTCTCTAGCTAAAAATATAGATAAACATTTAGGTATAGATAGTCCGACTTTTAATTAGCTGGAGTAAAATGACACTTCTTAATAACTCATTTCGGACTGAGTTTAGAGATATGCATATCAAATAAGTTTCGTTTGTTACACTATTCTGTTCTAGAAAAACAAGATTTGGTTGATGGCCGCGAAAAAACAAAAAGATGCCAATTTCAGCTGTCATTTTACTCCAGCTAATTAAAAACCCGACTTTAGGTACGAACATTTTCATAATGTTGTGATTTAGTGAAATGTCGAGATTCGAGAATAAGTTGCCTATCAAGCCTCTCTCATGTTTATTTTGGGATCAGCTTACAAATTGGTCGGGGGTTGAGAATTAAATAGGTAGGCAACTTTATATAGGATCATTAGGCATGTGCCTCTGAGCCTATAGACTTACAATAGTTATATTATCATAGATAGTGCTCCTATATTGTTTCTATTCTGATTAAGCCATATTACTAGGTGCTAAATATACCATTATCTATCTTTTTTTTTTTTTTTTTTTTTTTTTTGAGGATGGGAAATCATCAAATGACTCCTCCCGCTCTGGGTGGAGCGGAAGGGAGTGTCAGACTCTTACTGACTAAAACCCACCCGTGTTCCTTCCTTAGCCCTTTATGTTCCGGGCCAGCGGTAACCCTTTCGGACAATCCCGCTGACCCGGCAGGCTTCGGCCCTAAGGGGCCCCTCCTCGATGCTGACATCTCTTTGAGGCGCGCGTGGAACACGTACGCGCCGTCCGGCACGGGCCTGGTCCTGATCGGGCGGTGAGCTACCCATTACTCTCCGCCCGCAGGCCCGCGCCTACGGTGGCCGGGAGTCATCACGCGGCTCGGCGACTAGGTTCTAAATATACCATTATCTATCTGAATGCAGATTTTATCATCCTGAAATGAGAACTAGATTTTTCTGCCTTATTGACTAACTAACCGCCTAAAAATGACCCAATTTAAAAACTCGGTTTTTTTACTTTACTGTAACAGCCCTCTATGGTGCCCATCTTGGTGCCGTAGGTATTGGCTGGGCAAAACTAATTAGGTAGGTAGACTGCAACTAGACCTACTTTTAATTAGTTTGTCAAAACGTATTTTTCTTTTGCAAATTATTTCGATCTTTCTCTAGCTTGATGTTTCGTGATTATAATTAATAAAATTAAGACGTAACTAATTTATTTGAGACGTTCTTTCATTTTGATGAGAATTTGTGAGATTTATTTTTCGAAATAGAAAATGAAGATGGTGGAATAAGTTTTTAATTTGCTAATTAAACTGCGAATCGAGATGAATTCGGATAAAAGCTGCTAGGATTAAATATTGCTACACCTATAGGGACCTTCATTGATTACATACCTATAGATTTCGGTATAAAAATACATAGCCACCTATACCTAATCAAGTAATCACATTACTAAGGTGTTTAATTAAATCAGTTCGCGGAAACTTGATAATGCGCCTGTTTTCAACCCTTCAGCCTTAAATAAACTTAGAACTTCTAAGTTACTAACTTACCTACATTCAGCACGTTTTACACCAATATACCCTACCTCCTAACCACAAATGAAATCAGCCCTCAGATCTCAGATCAACCTAGCGTCCGGCCTCAATTTCTCTAAGGTCACCCAATCCACCTTTACTAGGAGGTAAGTAATAGAGCCGTATTACCCCCGGACCTTTCAACTGGCATTCAACCAACGAAACAGCCCGACTGCCCGATAAACAAGACGGAATGGCACGTAGGAGCACTAACTAGACTAAATGCATTCATTCTGAGACGACAAGAGTAATTACTTACTAAAACTTCTTAACTAGATTAACAACTTTACTTTGAAGACCCGTATTCGGGATGTTTTGGGGATGTTTCAGACCAGTTTTTGGGGGATAAGGCTGTGTTCATATGTTAGTGGAACTTGTAGCTGGGCGTGTGTTGCGTTGGAAAAAAGCGTAAAGGCTTTTTTCGCTCTACCTACACAAGTGCACATACACAGACTGTTTATTACGGACTTACTTATTCTTTCCATATACTAGTTGGGCATTTTTTGAGATGGGGAAAAAACCATTGAACTCGCGACAATCCGTCTTATTACAAAACGAGATCTAATTTTAGACCTAGCCTAAACCTTCGAGCCAGTTACTCTATTTTGAACTTTATTCCGACAAACATAAATTTCTTAATGCAAAATTGACAACTTAGACTAGGATTTAACGTCAGTTTTTGTAATAAGAACTTTAGCTTCGTCGGATTATAGTTCGAAATTTAAAAATGGCTGGATGGTTTAAACCTGGTTCTAAAGATAAATCTTGTTTTGTAATAAGGCCGAATGTGTTCAGCTGTCCTCGGGATGTACTCGGTTTTAAATCCGATATGTCAGTGAGTAATGGCAAAGTATTCTGTTTGTGTTTTGTTTTCACTTCTGTCGTCACTTCCGGAGTGCCACTGTTTTTTTTTTTCATTCAGACAGTGACCTAACTAGCATGGGTGCAATGATGTACAGCACTAATATGTCAACACTTGGCAACTTTAAATTGCGATTATATCAAAATAACGAATCCAACGTTGAAATACGACACCTAACATAAACCTATGGGTTCGAAAATACTATGTTCCAAATAATATAAAATTTCATTCAAAAATAAAGGAGAAAATCGCCTTTGAATAAAGCCAAGTGTATACATACTTAAGCTCGTGAACGTAACTCCGTTGCAACTTTATTAAACTTGTTCAAAATTAACCAATCGCACTTATCTGCCAATACGTTACATTTACATGTGACATTTAATCCCACGCTAGCCGTGTTATACGCAGCAGAAAACCACTCTGATTTGCGTTGTACAACATACAACACTGCCCAATAGATTAATGGCTTCAGAGCTTTTTAAGGTTCCGTACGCAAAGGGCAAAAACGGGACCCTATTACTAAGACTCCACTGTCCGTCTGTTCATCTGTAAATAGGCTGTATCTCATGAACCGTGATAGCTAGACAGTTGAAATTTTCACAGCTATGACGTATTTTTGTTGCCGCTATAACAACAATTACTAAAAACAGAATAAAATAAACATTTAAGGAGGCTCCCATACAACAAACGTGTTTTTTTCGGCGTATTTGCCTTGTGGTACGGAACGCTTCGTGTGCGAGTCCGATTCGCACTTGGTCAGTTTTTACCCTCACCCGCTTAATGCTCCGCCCTGTAACAGTAGCCTAACTAAGTTAGGACCACGTAACGTGATATGGCTCCAGGCGCTCCGCAGCTGGCCAGCAACCAGTTACTCTCAGATGTTATGTAAATTTTGTGATTGCGCCCAAATTACGGACCGCATAGTTTTCATGGATTCCTTATTCCATTTGTCTTCAGGGCTCTGATGGTTTGAGTGGTCTGAACTCGGGTCTTAACTGATTAAGTGTTGAGTTTGTCCTATGTTTTTGAGATAAGTCTAATTTTTACTCCTGCTACCTTATTTTCATCGTGGATGCCAAGGATGAACAATGTCATTAGTAGATTAAATTCCCTACTTATCTCTTATTAGCCTGAAGCAGACTGTTTTATGTACTTTACTGGTACATTTTGTTATTAAAATCATGTTAAATATCCATTCTTTCCTTAATATTTATACAGACCATTTTCGGGACCGTTCCATTAAGCATTTTATAAAAAGAAATGCTCAAAAGGAAATGTTCCAACACAGCTTAAAGTGACCACAAAATACATAATGCCGACTAAATATGAACAGTAGGTATCCTTTAAAATCCGGTCATATTGGGAATACCTATATTAGCTCTGTATCTGTCGGGAAACTATACCGACTATAAGAAGGTACCTACATCATCGTGGCAATATAACATTTCACATTGAAGTTCGATCGCAAATGTGGCGTTGAATTTGCTAGAGTGTAGGTACGTGTCACAACCCGCACGTTTCGGGGTTAACGACAGATTCTCGGCTTAATAGAGCTCTATGATCATGATAGGCCACTCGCAGCCATCGAATATGATTCTAATTTCTAAACGACAGTAACTGCTAACATTTGGATGAGCATGCGGAGCGAATGTTTGTGTCAGTAGTTTCGTCTCTCGTGTTGTTTAAATACACTTTTGACCTGCGTCGTGTAACGCTTCAGGCTAGGCTTCAGGGAATAGCGCACGGAGGATAAAAATACTGAAAAGCTCGTTGCAAATGCTGAAAGCCGTTCTTAGTAAAAACAATAGAGGACATCAGACATGCAACGTTTAATTTAGAATGTAACAATATAGAAGGTACCAACGAGATTCTCAATAGCTAACTAGCTATTACCTCCACAGAAATGAGAAACATAAATAGCAGTTAAGGGGCTTATATGGCCTAAAGCGCGGTCACTGTCGGGATGCATAGAAAAGAAAGAGAAGCGCGATGACACAACGCTGGCAATTTATTGCAAAATATGAAGCAATTATTTAATTACAAAAAATCTATTGTTTGGACTAAAAAATTAAAACACTAATGTTTTAGTATGTTGCTTGTAAAATAAACTGACAAAAAATCAGAATGATTGTATGTATATTAGTATGGTTTTTATTGTAAAAAGAAAGTTTTTAGAGGTATCTTCATGACTTTTTTCTATCGTATGAAGTTAGTTGTATTATGGTTTGAATACACTATCTACCTAGCATATATCCTGAAGAATATCATATATTTTTCTGATTTTGTTTACTGTAGACGATCAATACTTTTACTGTTTCTAAAACTTGCGTTTTTTGCGTTTAGGTCCTGTAAGCCCCTTAAATGAAGTCAGTACAAAAACTTCTAAAGCCTTCCAACATTGACGAGAATATCCAGGTTATCGCGACACTCATCTTAATGATAGGACAGCCATTGCTCGCAAATTATAATTTTATTCATAGACTTGCAGCGCACTCGTTAAACGCCATGACGACGAATAAAGATTCAGAATAAGTAGATAAACAGCCACCATTGGACCTTTTATTCTTGAGTTCTGGTCTGAAATAATTATGTAAGCCCATACGTAGGTTCTTGGAAAGTTAAATAATTCTACTTGTATATAACTACTAGCGTACTTATTTAGGTTTATGGGTAAAGAAATAGGGTAGAAATGTGAAAGTTAGATTAAACTTACACATGTGTTCCCTTTAAATGAGGAAAGAGCAAAAGAATTCGTTGTTCGGTAAGGGTCTGAATTGTAGTGAGACGTTCCCAGGTGCGGGCTCCGTGGAGGGTGGGAAGCCAGAGAGACGAAATTCAAAACTTGCATAACATGGAAAATTTAAGGCCAGTTATTTTAACCAACACCGGAGTGGAGGCGAAAGCCAATGAGACTCCCAAAGGGGGTGCTTGCACTTCCCTCGCCCCTGGTGGCCTTGCAGCTAACGCTGCGGGTACCAGCGCGGGTGCTGGTCCGGCTGTGGCGAGAACCGCAGCTAAGACCAAACACAAAAAGTCCCAAAATAAACAAAGGACGTCGGCGCTGACTGGGACCAGTACCGACCCTTCTAAAACTCAGGCGAAGGCCAAGGCGACGACTAATACCACTGCCAGTCTGACCCTCACCACACAGATCCCGGAGTTGGGTAACACCAGCGCCGGGCATCCTGTCAAACACCCTCCTCCTCAATCCTCCTCTCATCAGGCGGCCGTCACCGGTCAAACGGAGGCGGATACGTTCGCACATGCCTGGCAAGTGCAGAAACGCAAGGGCAAGGGTAAAGGCATTCAACAAGCCCGAGGCCCCCGCACTGACCCTTCAGGTCCACCAGCTTCCTCAACACAGAGCAAGCAGAGGGGGAGATTGACGAGGAAGGAGCGACGTCAAGAACGCAGGCTGCTAGGTAAAGGCAGCCAACACAAACAGGCCACTGCCGCTAGGTCGGCCAAACCGACTAGCGGCCAGCTGAACTTCGCCGCCGGAAAGCAGTCACTGGCGGAGGCCGGTACAAGCCGACCTTCGCCCAGCCAGCCGCCAACCGGCGCCCCGGAGAAACAGGCTGAAGGTAACTCCAGGCGACCCGATTGGAAGGATCAGGCCGCGGCCAAGCGAGCTCTCAACGAGACTTTAACACCTCGGGGAGAGCATAAGCGGCCGCGTCTTGATCAATCCAAACGGGTCCCTCAAAAAAGCTACGCCCAAGCTGCAAGCGCAACCCTAGACGTCGCGATCACCTGCGAACGCACGGGGATCCTCAGCAGGGAAGTATCAGACCAGGTACTCGCCGCCATCCAGAGGCAGATCATCCTCGAGGCCTGCTCCCCCAAACAAGACACTCCGGGGCCGACATTCAATGCCAAGCCGCTGTTCGCCGGAGGAGTTCTGAAACTGTGGTGCGGAAGCGACCACACCTTAGCCTGGCTACGGAAGACAGTCTCCGATCTTTCTCTTCCTACTAGCATTTCTCTCGTAGTGAAGAGTCAGTCGGAAATACAGAAACGAGCACGATGCGGCATCGTGATCCCAGACGAGCAGGGGGTATATGGAGAGTCGACCAACATTGGGCGCGCTCTCACCTACCAGAACCCCTGGGTCGACATCAAGAGGTGGGTGCTTCTTTTTGCCGACAAACAAGCAGACCAATGGTTCGTGGTGGTTGGCGTCCCTGTGGACCAAATCCCGACCCTGATGCAGGCCGGACGCCGTCTCTCAATTGGATTGGGGGCGGTGTACGTTAAGTTCCAGGGTCGGAACGGCAGGTTCACCGACGTTCCACAGGGATGGGACCCTGCCACGGGCACCGTCGTCGAGGAGCCAAACCAGCCACCAGCACTGGCGGGGGAGTCATCTCCCATATTAGACAACCCGGAGGCATCCGCGACTGAACCTGCTCCGGCAGGGTCAGCCGCCCCTGCTGCCGCCACCGTGGGCGCCGTCCCTTCATCGGGCGAGGAGCTGGACGACATGATCCTGTCCCCGGCTTCGAGCCGGGTGGGGGACGGCTTCGACGAGGGCGACCTGTTTGCCGGGCTCAAACTGGAGGGGGACGAGGAGGGGCTGGCCAGCGATGGCGTCCCTTTCGTCGGTCTGTAGAATCCTCCAGGCAAACCTCCACCACAGTCAGACCGCGACGGCTCAACTTCGCAAGTGGCTGGAGGTTCAACACACGGCCATAGCCTTGATCCAGGAGCCGTGGATAAGGGCGGGCCGCATACAAGGACTCTCCAATCTTGGCGGTAAGCTCCTGGTCACCACAGATCACGACCATCCCAGATCGTGCATCTATATCACAGGTAACCTCAAAACACAGCTCTTAACTGACTTCTGTTGCAGAGATGTCTCTGCAGCTAAGCTGACTATACAGCGTGACGACGCCATGGAGATGGTGATCGTCCTCGCCTCAGTCTACATGCCCGAGGTGGAGGCGCCGCCCCCGCACGACCTCGCCCGCCTGGTCAGCCACTGCGAGAGATGCGGGCTTGAGGTCGTCGTCGGGGCTGATGCTAACGCTCACCATCAACTGTGGGGTATGGACACGCAGAACGATAGGGGTAAGGCCTTGGTTGATTACTTATTCTCGACTAACCTATCCCTAATAAACACGGGTTCCGAACCAACGTTCGTAACCAGGCGAAGCCGCACTATCATAGATCTCACTCTGGCAACAGAGGGAGCGGCGGAAGCTATCACTGGGTGGCATGTCTCCAAGGAGGCCTCCTGCTCTGATCATAGGTGGATCCGCTTCGATATCCAGGTCTGTGTTCAACCCACACAACCTCGGCGTAATCCGCGCAACACGGATCGGGCCACCTACACACGCAGCCTTGAATCAAAGCTAGCGACATCAAACGACCCGACAACATTTGAGGATATAACACAGATTGAAGAACAAGTAAGGTACCTTACTAAATCAATGATAGACAGCTACCAAACTGCCTGCCCAGTGACCACCCCGCGCAGCACACCGGGCAAACAACCCTGGTGGGGCGCTGAGCTGGAACGCAAGCGCGGTAAGGTAAGAAAAGCTCTGAATAGAGCCATGAATACTTGTGCGGATGAGGACTGGGACAACTATTATGCAGCCAAATCCAGCTACAAAAAATGCATCAGGTTCAGGAGCACCACGGGTTGGCGCAAGTTCTGTGGTAACATTGAATCTTGTCAGCAGGCTAACAGGGTAAGGAAAGTTCTAGCGCAACAGCACACACCTGGGCCTGCCACCCTCCGCAAACCTGACAACACACTAACATCCTCGCCAGAAGAAACGAGACGCGTCCTTATTGAAACTCACTTCCCGGGATGCACTTTCGCACAGGTAATTGACTGGCAGGATACAATACAGACACCATCAGACAGCGAATGGGCCTACGCTAGCAGGATGATCACGCTGGAGAAACTCCAATGGGCCATCCGGAGCTTCCATCCTTTTAAGGCAGCTGGACCTGACGGAGTGTTCCCCGCCTTACTGCAGTGGGGTGGCACCTCTGTCGCCTTAAAACTGCTGCCTTTACTGAGAGCGTGCCTGGCCTTTAGATACGTTCCCAAAGGATGGAGAGAAGTGAAGGTAATATTCATCCCTAAGCCAGGTAAGGGGGACTACACAAACGCCAAATCCCACCGACCAATCAGCCTGACCTCCTTTCTACTGAAGACCCTGGAAAGGCTGTGCGATAGGGAACTTAGGGATGGTGCTCTGAAGACCATACCGTTACACGGTAACCAACACGCATACAGCTCAGGTAAGTCGACTGAATCCGCCCTACATCTGGTAGTCAGCCAGATAGAGGAAGCGATTCATCAGAAAGGCACTTGTCTGGGCACTTTCATAGACATCGAAGGAGCCTTCGACAAAACCAACTTCTCCAGTATCAACAGCGCCCTCTCCAGACATGGATTAGAACAGGTACTAACGGACTGGATCACAAACATGTTAAGTAAACGAGTGGTTCGCCTTGAAGGTGAGCAGCAGCTGGCCATGATAGCCAGAGGATGCCCCCAGGGTGGGGTCGTGTCCCCCCTTCTATGGAATCTGGTGATTAATGACCTCATCACCAAACTCAACGCCAACCGCTTCTACACAGTAGGTTATGCCGACGACCTTGCAATCCTGGTTTCGGGGAAGGTAACGGGCACGATATGCAACCTCACTCAGCAAGCGCTACGTATCGTGGAGAGATGGTGCAGGGACTTTGACCTTTCAGTGAACCCCGCTAAAACTGAACTGGTTATGTTTACCCATAAACGAGCGTTAGGGCCTTTTCGCCTACCTAAACTGTTCGATACTGAACTCCAGCTAGCTAACGAAGTCAAGTACCTTGGTGTAACACTAGACAGTAAGTTAAACTGGAGCAGTCATCTGGACAACAAACTGAACAGGGCTTGCATAACCTTTTGGCAGTGCCGGAGAATGATAGGTAAGAAGTGGGGCCTATCCCCAAAAATTACACTCTGGCTGTACACTGCAGTGATCCGCCCCATGATAAGCTACGGAGCTGTGGTTTGGTGGCCTCGCACCAAGCTAGTGACAGCCTCCAACAAACTGCAACGCATGCAAAGACTAGCCTGCATGGCGACTACGGGCTGTATGAGGACTACTCCGACTGCAGCGGTAGAAGCCATCCTGGGAATCCCGCCGCTCCACCTGTTCATACAGCAGGAAGCGACGATGGCGGCAGTACGTCTTAACACACTAAATCTCTGGGGTAAGAGTAATACACCACACACCACGCTGCTCGAGGGACTCCATAAGGATTTCCCCATCACAAAAGCCATAAACGACCGGGTTCCTAAACAATTCATGTTTGATAAAAAATACAAGATCCAGCTTCACGAGGATCGCCTATGCGAGGGGTTGTGCCCCACAGAGCTGCGAATCTTTACGGATGGATCCAAAACAGGTAGTGGCACAGGAGCTGGAATCTTCTCGGAGGAATTCAACATACATATAGCCACACCATTGGGGGTCCACAACACAGTGTTCCAGGTAGAATGCATGGGCATCTCACTAGCCGCTTCAGCCATTATGGCCAGGGAAGTTAAGGAACACTCAATCCGCATACTCTCAGACAGCATGGCTGTTCTGCAAGCGCTGAACAGTTACACAGCTGACTCTGGGCTAATATACGAGTGTCACCAGCGCCTCAACCAGGTGGGTAACCTCAATAATATAACCATTCAATGGATCAAAGGACACAGCGGTTCGCTAGGCAACGATGCAGCCGACGAACTTGCCAGAAGAGGGTCGAGTATGGCACCCGTGGGACCCGAGCCCATCGTGCCACTCCCCTTCGGGTATATACGCACTCTGGTAAGGAAACGCACAAGAGAGCAACACAATAAACTATGGACGGACCAAGGTGAATGCAGGCAGGCGAGGGAGGCACTTCCCACATTGGATGGCCGCCTCACGAAACAGGTTCTCCGTCTAACAAAACAAAAGCTGCGTATAGTTACCGCAGCTTTAACTGGCCACGGGTCATTTAATAAACACCTCTTTGTCATAGGAGTAACGGACAGTCCGTTGTGCAGGGCCTGCATGGAGGACGACGAGACAGCGGCACATGTGCTTCTAAACTGCCCGGTGATCGCCACGTACAGGGCAAAGTACTTCGGTAACCCAGGTACCCTACGTGAGACGGTCAGTAACATCAAGGCGTTGCTGGCCTTCTTTGAGGAGCTGGGGTGGATCGAATAGTCGATTTTCCCACCCATACGCAAAATACGCGCATTGACGTGGAGTTGCGGACACCAGCCCGTAGTACCTATTACCTATTACCTAAGGGTCTGAATTCCGTTTAGCCTTTTCCTGTTGAAGTAAAACTAGTTCGTTTTATATATTGTCGTATCGTATCAGATTTTCCCAGCCCTATTTCTAACACAAAAGTTTTCTTTTCTGTTTGCGAAATTTCCGACGACCTTTAATTCGTAAGTAGGTTCCATGCCAGAGTATTTGTTGCCGAGATAAAGATCGTAAAGCAAATAAGGGCCATTGCTGACATTCAAATGTGGGTAAAGGTGGTCTGAGGAGTATATATCTGCCATTACAGATTCGATCTCTGCATCTTGTTTTTAAAGGACCCTAAGTATCTCGTTTGTAGGAGAATTGAGCTTAGAATGAGCCTCTGTAGGTAATCGGTTCCGTTCATGACTGTTGTTAACAGGAACGGGCAATACAAGTAATTACCTACAATCGTCTTTATTACTTGGTTATTACGTAGACCTAAGTACCTCAACACGTAACTACTAGGTGCTAGAACTCTAGGACTCGCTCGAGGTAATAATAAGACGACAAAGTTCCAGTAGAATTGTAGAAATATCCGTCCAAATGTTGTTATGGAGTTGTCTGAGGAAACTAGCGCTTCCAGTCTAAAGAGTGTTCCGACTTTAATGAATTAAGAAACAAGTTACTGGGGTGCATTAAGTTAATGCTCGCGATTAAATGCTTAGTAGAAGTTACGTTCCTGTAGCAGTTTACCTTGTTGGCCGCTCTTAGACTGATTTGCTCTTTCGACTTCTTAGAGAGAATTTACTGTTTTATTTGGGTTAGAATGAAAAGTTTGCTTACAATGGCCGATGGGCTCTTTACGTTTGTTAGTTACTTGATCCTTTGAAACGAGCGGTGGATTTGGAAGCTAAGCTATCTTATGGTTAGTTATGGGTTTTTTGAATAAATGAAAAAGGATACCCCCTAATTGGGGGGGTTAAGGGTCCCTATCAGTTTCGCGGACAAAAAACAGAAAAATCAGTTTTTTTCAGCGCAAATTTCTCAATATCCTTAAGTTATCTAGTTAAAAAATGCACAAGTATTATCACCTATCTATCTAGTAAATGTACGAAATTAAGTTTTGATAACTACTTAACACGTTGACCGCCAGACAGCAGACACAATAGAAAATCTATTGATCGCGGTCACCGGTGACCGCGTTGGCAGTCAAAGCCTTAATATAAATTCCAAAAAAAAAAACTAAACACGTTTTTACGTAATCACGAAACACCAAGTTTTTCGATTGCTTTCTTAGCTAACTGGTAGCAAATAACGATCTGAAAAAAATCCTAAATACTAGGCATATAGTATATTCGTAAGTGTACGATTTTTTTTTTAAGTTTAATGAATTAGTACTTGTAAAAAAATGTTGACTACGCTGAAAAAACCCAATAAAGTCATGCGCAAAACCGTCGTCTACGCGTAAGAATTTATTGAAAATAAGAAAAAGCGTTAAATATTTTAAAATTTGAGGTGTTTATCTACCAAACTCAATTTTTATATTTTTATTTTGACTACTAATTTAATTGTAGTAAAATAATGCCTTATAAACGAAGTTTTTGTTAAGTAGTTATCAAAACTTAAATTCGTAGACTTACTAGATAGATAGGTGATAAATATACTTGTGTATTTTTAAAAAAACTAGATAACTTAAGGATATTGAGACATTTGCGCTGAAAAAAAAAATGATTTTTTCTGTTTTTTGTCCGTGAAACTGATGACGGACAGACTGACGGCCTTAAACTAAAATAAAACAACAGTAAAAACCAGTAAATAGTAATTTCAAAATATGAATTCTACTCTAGCATAAGTTAAACATTTTTTACTTATTAGCATTTTGGATTTTTGCTTCAGATGGCGCTTAAAGTAAAAAAAAAACCGGTCAAGTGCGTGTCGGACCATGCACAATGAAGGGTTCCGTAGTTGAAATGAATTTATCCCAAGAACAAACTAAGTACATTGTAGGTAGGTAGTTGAAAATATGTTCTCCAATACATTCCAACTGAAAATGTAAGTTTGTACGCACAATATTAAAAGATTTACCATGTTGTTTTAAGGCGACTACATGACCTAAAGCGCGGTCTTTGTCGGACTGCATAGACAAGAAAGAGAAGCGCGATGACACAACCCTGGTAATTTGTTGAAAAATATGAAGCAATTATCTATTTACAAAAAATCTATTGTTTGGACTAAAAAATTAAAACAGTAAGTACCTAGTCCTTTAGTATGTTGCTTGTAGAATAATCTAACAAAAAATCATAATGTTGTATGTATATTAGTATGGTTTTTATTGTATAAATAAAGTTTTAGAGGTATCCTCGTGATTTTTTTCTATCGTATCAAATTAGTTGTATTATGTTTTCAACACACTGTCTACCTAGCATATATCCTGAAGAATATCATATATTTTTTCTGATTTTGTTTACTGTAGTCGATCATATACTTTTATTGTTTCTAAAACTTGCGTTTGTCGCTATTGCTAGAACTATTTTCTGTATTTTTTTCAAAATTTTAGGCTCAGTAGATTCGGAGATAATGGAATGGTCAATTTACGTCTATTTTCTTAAATAATTTTAATACTTAACTTACTTAATAACTTATTTACTTTAAAATTATGAAAAAAAAAATTTGAAATCCTCACAGTACCTAAGAAGACCTTTCATTTGATATGTCACACGGTACAGATTGCGAAACTTTTATTTATTTTTTATTTTCTATTTACCCCCCAAGAATGCCTCTTAATTCAAAATTCATTTATTTACGTTTGACGTCTGTGTTTGGGTTATAGAGATTCATATGTGTACCAAATTTCAACTTAATCGGTCCATTAGATTCGGAGCAAATTGGAGCTGTGACAGACGGACGGACAGACACACGAGTGTTCCTATAAGGGTTCCGTTTTTTCTTTTGAGGTACAGAACACTAATAAACATTAGAAAAAAGGCCTAAAACAGAAAATAGGGATAACATTGCAAAAAAACAGGTAATCTACTGGTAAAACATTGGGTTGGCAATGAGCTTGAGCTAGTCTCAAGACTTAAAAATAAACAAATTATTAGTTGACGTTGACTTTTTTTCCCATAAAGTCTAAATAAAAATCGAAACAGATTGTTCGCAATTACAAAAAGTTACTCACCAACTTACTAGGTAAGTATATCAGCACTTCGCCAGTCTCCAAGACAATTTCGTTTATTCATCAACAAAGTAATAATCATATTTTAACCGTAAAATGGTGACATTTTCCACAGCAAAATGGCGAGGCTTTTACGACTTTATTTTAGTGCAGCTTTAGGACAGACGATAAATTTTTCCGTCAGCGTCGCCTCCGAGCAGAGACTGAGGTGACTCCAACTTAATGGCACCTGTATAATAATAAAACATAGAATAGCGTGAAGAATTTAATTTTCTATGTAATTTTTCGTGCGATGTGACCTCGGATGACGGAGAAGAGCGCCATCAGATCCCGTGGGTGTTATTAAACTCGACGATGGGGAAATCAGAAGGATCTGTGCGTACAAAGCTTTTCTGAGATCACTTGTCCTTGACGAGAGAATTATAGGGCCTTACAAGTCTCTGTGATATGTACCAAATTATATACAGGTAAGGTGATATATCTACGTTACGTTAGACCTTATAATAAGAGTATAAAATCTATAGAAATTAAAAGTAAGCCTATCTCCGGCCTGTTTTTAGGTCAGCGCGTGTAGTTTGCAGTGGACGGTTATGCAATTCCGTTTATTGTAGTCATTTCAGCGAGCGGCTCTGTTGCCATTGAGCGAGTCATTTCTCGGCGGTCTCATTACGTGGAATGGTCAGCCGTGTTCTCCTGTATGTACCTAGGTACCCTACGTACTTCTGTATACCTGGTACCTGTTACGTTCAGACGCTAAAGGTTAGCGGGTACCTGTTAGATTGAATGCTAAAGGAAAGGCTTTCGACTTCATAACTTATTCTCTACGTGACTAAACAGAAGCTTTTTAGTGAATATCTACATCTTTTTATATTCTGTAAAACGTTTTTAGTTAAAATGGAAAGCTTTTAGGTTAGTTTCGGTTGCTTTGCCTGCTTTGTGGGGAAGTAACGTTTTTGGAAGTAGGGAATTACAAGGTGTTTTTTTAGGGTTCCGTACCCAAAGGGTAAATAAAAAAATAAAAAAATCCATTTATATCGGGACGGGACGGGCGGGACCCTATTACTATGACTACTGTCCGTCTGTCTGTCTGTCACCAGACTGTATCTCATGAACCGTGATAGCTAGACAGTTGAAATTTTCACAGATGATGTATTTCTGTTGCCGCTATAACAACAAATAATAAAAATAAAATAAAGTAAACATTGAAAGGTGTATAAAAGAAACGTTTTTTTCGGCGTTTTATGCCTTGTGGTACGGAACCCTTCGTGTGCGAATCCGACTCGTACTTGACGGGTTTTTTATATCCCACGACTCTAGGGTATGAATGAGACCATATCAAAGAATCAACTGGCCTAAGAATTATTTTTCAATCATCCTTTTTTTTTTTGTTTTAATTTTTCATACTTAGCTATTAAATAAGCTTGATAAACGTGAACTATGACAACGTCGCATTTTCTTAGCTTTAAATATGAATGATTGGTTTGAATGAAAATGAATAACTCGTATTTATCAATGAAACTTAGATACATGATATCTTCGAAACTACGCATTTTTGGACCACTTGTTGTAGGACTTTTTGTATTATTTTTACTTATAGAGTATAACCCCAGAGTTATGTGATATAAAAAAAAACACATTGTTTATGAAGTGGTGGTTACATTCAAGTAAGTACATTCATTTTAGGAAAGGTACTACTTCGTGCATTCATTTATATTTAGAGTTGTGCAGGGTAGTAGGTACCATCTTTGGGTTATGACTCCTTTACTTACTACATAACCATATTAGCGCACATAGGTACCTACTCGTACCTATTAGCTTGTTTATTTAAGTCAAGTCAACACTATAGTTTCATCAACATTACATCGTTTCACACCATTGCACTAGACAAGAAAAAGCTGATAAAGATACGACGAGCATACATTTTTGTCGAGGAATTTACGTCCATGTTCAATTGAATTTCTAACATACAATGATCGGATTTTAATAAATTATAGTACAAAGCTGGATGTACGTGATCGCTTGCTGGTTCCCGTAATGAAGTCGAGATGTCCCTCGCTCGACTTGTGGTCGATCGTCGAGTTGCTACTTGCTAGCCAGTTGAGAACACTGCTGTTTTTCACATGCCTTTGCAATCATTAAATAAACCCGTATGGCATAATTCTTATGATGTCTTGGGTTTAGTTGTTTACTTTTACTATGGGACCACAACAGAAAACACGAAAAAAAAATCAGCTGTTCCCTACATTTTGACGAGTCATACTACGAACATAAATGTAGGGAACAGCTGTTTTTTTTTGGCGATTTCAGGTTTGGTCCCATAGTAAAAGTTGTCGATAATGATGAGTGCAATTACCTCTTAAGAGGTTGTTAATGTTTTACCAATAACCCTGTATAAATAGAGGTAAGCCTAGTTATTTTTCAAGCATCGCCTAAAAATTACTAAGATTGCTATTTAAATACCTACTTATTATGGAGGAACATAAAACATGCGAGTTTGATTTTCAAAAAATGCAGAGAATAAATGAGTCAAACATTACAAAATGTATATTTTACTTTAATTCAAAAGTCTATTTGGATATTGTAAACTTTTACAGCGGGTGAGTATAATTAGAGGCAAATTAAATGGGTTGCCATGGCTTCGGCCGTAATCTCGCCTTACTTATCTTTATAATGGCAGTCGTTCCCAATTCCACTGCGTTACTTTTTATTTCGTTCGTTTGCTTTAGGGACTTATATAGGTACAGTCAACAAAGGAGATAAGTATACAGGAGCGTCGGATATAGTTGAAGTTTACTAAGAAACCGATGTATGTTCTCGAAAAAAAAATTGTTTTATTAATAGAAAACAAACAGCTCTTTTATTCAATTAAATTTCAGTCCAGAACTTCCATCGGTTTCTTAGTAAACTTCAACTATATCCGACGCTCCTGTATACTTATCTCCTTTGTTGACTGTACATAAGTCCCTCACAGGGCCTCTTCTACCAGTACAGCGTATATAAGAAAGATGTGGTCATATTTAAGGGTGTGGTACAGACCATCAACCTGAACAACTTTCTCTAAGGGACCAACGTCGTAATCGGGGAGAAAATAGATTAGTTGTGCCATACAAAACTTCAATACCTACTCGACCCAAATGTTTGTGGTGGCTGATTATCACCTTTCTGATACATGCTGTAGATGTATAGGTACTTTGGAAGTGGATGTATGTATGTGCGAGTAATAATTAGATGGGTCCCGAATTAGGGCATTGTTGGAAACTCGCATGGCCCGTTTTTAAAACAATTTATTTTCGTATGAAACTCTCTTTGTCCCATGGGACATTTAATTATCGAAACAAAATCTGCTCCTTTTTCCCCTTTTGTTACAAACGAACGATCGTCTCTGTCTCTGATGTAAATACAAATGGTAACTTTTTGTTCAGCTACGTCAGAAGCAAAAGGAAAAGTTTCATATACAAAGGAACAAGCATTCCCAATGTCCATAGAAATTCACAAAGTTTTTGTTTTCTTGTAAATTGTGTTATTCCATTTTTCTTTGTCAAGTTTTTTGATGTTTTGTAATTATATTTTGATTATTGCGTTAATTGAATCTAAATTGAAAACGACTGTAGGCTTTTAGACTCCTCCCAAAAATTAAGTAGGTAGGTGCCTACTTACATGGAATGGTTAAAGTATATTTCGTACATTTATTAGTATTGTTTTCGAGAATGAATTACCGTTAGCGGTACCTACGTAATAGAAAGCAGTTTTTCATTATTGCATATAGGTAATACAAATGCAAAAAATTTATTGGAACAAAAACATAAAATATTACAATTTTTGTGTACCTACGTACTGCGTTAGTTTAGTAATTGTGTCGCAGTTATTAGCGCCCACCCCAGGAGCGAAAGACCACTGAGTTCCATAACAACAAATTTGGTTACACTATAGAGGTATGAGGAACAGGCTGTAAAGTTCACTCAATCTCTATAGAAAAGGGAGGATCCTCCGCCCATACGGGTGTTGTGTCTGGCGCCCGGCAACTGCCCGATGATTCATGTCGGGCCGTTGTATCTATGCTAGTTGAGCGGTAAACTCTGCTTGCGAGATGCAGGATTTTGCGTGACGTCGGTATGACGCCTTGTTCACATGTGGCGTTGTAGATACCGCTACAATACTTATAGGTAGAAACTAGACATAAACATTAATAATAATAAAACTAGAACTAGACATTTATTAATAAGACGAATTTTACTGCAAACTTAGTTACGTAGGACCAAAATTGTAGTCTGCATTATTATGGCTAGCTATCTATAAAGAGAAGGTTTTCTGACTGAAATTCGAATGAAAAGACACGTCAGTACGATATGATATGGCGTAGCAAATAGGTATACCTACATAAATACGCCTCGGTCGAAACGTCGCTATCAAAATGAATAAAATGTGAACAAAAAGTTCAATATTGAGTGCGCCCCTGTCCACGTCAGGTGCTCGAAATTGCCTAACTTGTTCTATCGACATGACTGTCATGCTTTTATTTAATTTCCTGGCCCAACATTGGGAGTTATTGACTGGTTGACGGATCTCTGTTTATTTTTTTTATATCCATTTGATTTTTGTTAGACGGAAAACGGGATGGCGCGTGTATTTTTTGGTGAAATGTTGAAACGATTGGTGTTGTTAATTTTGTTTTCAACCTTTGATAATTTTAAAGCTACGGTAACTTTCCCACTAAAGTTTTTTTAAGAAGTAGGTAGGTATTTAAGATTACAGTTTTGTTTGTTAATGTTGATTGCAATTTGCGTTGTAGGTTTTTAAGAAAATACTTATTTTTTTTTATAATAGAAGTAAAGGGCTTAGTAGGTACGCCATCCATATCTCAATATCTATTCCGAAGGAATTACAACATCACAGATGTCCTACATACAATAAACAATTTGATCCACGTAATTTCTAAAACAAAAGTCCACAACACAACATTTACCAGAAGCTTGTCTAAAAGGAGCTTCGTAACAGTTTGCACAGAGGGCGCCACTATATATATATAGAGGGCGCCACTATATACATAGTGCTACTAAATTGCCTTCTTGCAGCACGCTTGTACAAGCAGGCGGTTCTAGTCGTTTCCAGTTCGTCTTAGACTTAGCTACAATTTACAAGGAAGCTACCTACATCTTATTTTCTATTTAGACCTGTTGAGTTAGTGTGTTTAGATGAGTTTGGAAGGCGACGTGGATAAGGAGACCATTCAGGTTTCATACAAAGTTGGGCCCAAAATCAAAAGCCAGTAAAAAAAAAAGATTTTAATCCGTTTGGGACATCATCCTAAGCATTTGGTACTATGGCACCAAAGCGGTAGAACCATCATATTAGCAGCTACATAAGTTTAAGTTCATCTAAGTACGCGTATGTACAGACGCCAGCACATCAAGCTACCCGAAACTGTCAAATTTTTCCAATCAACTTTGAACCTTATGCTTTAGCGATAAAGTTGAAAATGTATTAAAGAAATTTGACAGATTGTTGTAGCTTGATGTGCTGGCGTCTGTACATGAACTTATTTAGTGTGTCATTCTCAACTTTTTTGCCATGGTAAGCGTAACAGGGTGTAAAGCTCATTTATACTCTATAGAAAAGGGATGGTTGCTATATGATTATCTTTGAAAAAGTAATTAGAACTTTTTTGTCCGTAAATGTAACTCCCATCTATAATTATAATTAGCTTTCTCTCATTGAGCGGATTTTCTGAACTACCAAAAAGACCCACGGGTACAGTAAGGTTTCTTTGTACCGCTTCTTCACGTGTCATATTGTAACCCAAGTGGCAGTGGTACAAAGTCTTGAAGGAAGCAATTGAGCCCATCTTTTAACATTCTCCAGAAAGTAGACTCACTGGTCTTGAATATAACTGCAAGTCGCCTGTTTGATTCGCCTCTGCGCAGTTTAACTAACACGGCTGCCAGTATTTTTTTATTTATGTTGTGATTGAGGCTCGGAGTATTTTCAAGAATATCTCTAAACTGTGCGTGCGTTCGTCTGGCGAGAGATGTCGTGCCGTGTCCCGCAGAGATCGGTTGTGGGGCCGCTCCTGTGGGACATCGGCTACGACTTGGTGCTGCGGGCCGACCTCCCTGATGGCGTCAGCGTGGTTTGCTACGCTGACGACACGCTGGTCCTGGCGCAGGGGAGGTCGCATCAGGCGGCGGCCGACGCGATGACACGCGGGGTTGCCAAAGTCGTGGAGAGGATCGCAGTTAGGTAGGTCTCGAGGTGGCATTGCACAAGTCCGAGGCCATGTCGTTTCATGGGCCCCGGAACGCGCCACCATCGGGATCCCAACTAACAGTAGGAGGGGTTCACATCGGCGTCGAGACGACGATGAAATACCTGGGTCTCGTCCTCGACAGCCGGTGGAACTTCGTCAAGCATTTCCGTCGTTTGGCCCCCAAACTGGAACGGGCCGGGGCCGCCTTCAAGCGGCTCTTGCTCAACCTGAGGGGGCCAAACGCCTCCTGCCGGAGGCTTTACGCGGGGGTCGTGCGGTCCATGGCCCTATATGGGGACCCGGTGTGGGCGCGTTCACTGCGGCGGCGAGCCGCCCATTACCTGAACGCGCCCTAGAAGGTGGTAGCCTTTAGGCTTATCCGGGGCTACCGCACGAACTCGGGCGAGGCGGCAAGCCTTCTTGCCGGACTGCCGCCATGGGATCTGGAGGCGATAGTCCTCGCGCGCCTGTATGAGTGGCGCGCGGAGGCACTACGCCGGGGGGAAACTCCGCTTCTGCGGCAAATCGCTGCGGAGCGGACGGATCTCCGGCGCGATCTCATGGCGGCATGGAAAAAGCGACTGTCGCAACCCAGCGCAGGGCACGCCGCGATAGCGGCAATAAGACCCCTCTTTGAGGAGTGGCTAGAGAGGCGCCACGGCGCCCTCACCTACCGTCTGACGCAGGTCCTCACACACGTCCGGTCCGTCCAGTCCTTTCGGGAGGTTCCTGCACATCATCAGGCGGGAGGAAACGCCCGGGTGTCATCATTGCCAGGATCGCTCAGAGGACACGGTGGAGCACACGGTGGAGGTCTGCCTCCCGTCCCAGCCGCCACGGGAGAAGCTCCGGGCGTCGGGAGCCGCGTGACGACTCCCGGCCACCGTAGGCGCGGGCCTGCGGGCGGAGAGTAATGGGTAGCTCACCGTCCGATCAGGACCAGGCCCGTGCCGGACGGCGCGTACGTGTTCCACGCGCGCCTCAAAGAGATGTCAGCATCGAGGAGGGGCCCCTTAGGGCCGAAGCCTGCCGGGTCAGCGGGATTGTCCGAAAGGGTTACCGCTGGCCCGGAAGATAAAGGGCTAAGGGAGGAACACGGGTGGGTTTTAGTCAGTAAGAGTCTGACACTCCCTTCCGGTCCACCCAGAGCGGGAGGAGTCATTTGACGATTTCCCATCGGCAAAAAAAAAAGTGTGGAATTCTCTTCCAAATTGATGGTCAAGACTAATTATGTGTTCTCATGACAGACAGCCTGAACTACGTGATTAGCAGAGAATTCTTGAATAAGGTTTTCTATGCAACTGCAATCTCAAGCCATACGTTCTGTTCAAGATGTTCAGGACAGACACAATTTTATTTTTTTATTTTTTGTTTACCTCAATAATTAATATTATTAAAAGAAGTTAATAAAAAAACTACATACCTCTTGATCCATTATTTCTTGAATAACAATTTGTGTAATCTCTTTTAATTTTTTTTTCTGGCTTCTATAGCAGCTACAATAATGGTTCCACAGTTTTGGTGCCATAGTACCAAATGCTTAAAATGATGTCCCAAACAGATTAAAAACTTTTATTTTTACTGGCGGAGGAGTTTCGATTTTGGGCCCAATATGAATGGTCTCCTTTGTGTACCTAAATAATGTTAATCTTTGTATTAATTCGTATTCAATCCAATTGTTAATTAAATCTTCAGCCATACTAGAGGAAATACAGTGAAAAACTGTGCAACACACAGTGAACACTAAAATTATGTCATTTAACAAGGTAGGTAGAACTAACTTTCAAAGTTTTATATTGGAAGCAGCCTTTTAATTGAATCATTTACTTAACATTAACATTTATTGAAAGAATATAATTTTTATTTCCTTTGATATCTCGAAGATTGACAATATATAAGTAGGTAGTAGAAGCAACAATTCTTTTTAATACTTATATCATAGACACAATATTATCCATAACACAAGGTAACTTTATTCATTTACGGAAATACCTACAGAAACATGTAGACGCAAGTAATAATCATTAAGTACTTCTTAAAACTCGGTTTTACAACTAAACTCCTGCGTGGGCGCGTACCTATCTAAGTTGAGCAAAAGAGAAAAGTTATGATTAGACGCCTCCAGAACTTCCCAAAATTTCATAAACTTAGGATAATTAGATAGCTATTGTAATTTGTTTTGTTAAAAGTAACGGTTCGTTATAAGAAAGCGGATTCATGAAAACAAAATAAACAGGGAGCTCAAAAACGTGGTTCCAACTAAATGAAATAGCTTGAACTGTTTAACAGGTCTCGTTAACGAGTCGACAGTTTGCGGGTAGTTGGAAATTACTGCACGTTTGTCATGTAAGTTCACATGTTGGTTTTAATTGCCAGAATGTAAATACACTGAATTGAAAAAAAGAGAGAACGACATCGTTATTATATCCTAAAACTTATTATATTGATAGGCAAAACTCATCATCATCTGCCTAGCCTTTTCCCAACTATGTTGGGGTCGGCTTCCAGTCTAACCGGATGCAGCTGAATACCAGTATTTTACATGGAGCGACTGCCTATCTGACCTCCACAACCCAGTTACTGGGTAATACGATACCCCTTGGAAAGACTGGTTGTCAGACTTTCGGGCTTCTGACTACCCGTAACGACTGTCAAAGGTCCACGAATGACAGCCGGGACCAACGGCTCAACGTGCTTTCCGAGGCACGGAGGGGTCTCGGTATGTTAAGATGGTCACCCATCCACAGACCAACCGCGGCAAGCGTAGCTTAACCTGATCGATCGACCTGTGCGGCTGTTATTATTTAGCCACGGGCCCCTTATAGGCAAAACTGAGATTGAAATATAAATTACTGCCAGCTACTGGTAGAAGTTTTGAGATCTTAGATATCCGCTGCTGCAGTCTAAAAGATCTCAAACTGCTTTACCAATAAGAAGGTTAGCTAAGTTACTTACTTACGAGCAGGTACTTTTCTGTTAACTTAGAAAAACTTATGAAACTCAATAATCGAATCCTGAGCGGAAAGCATTCTCCACGGAGTACCTAAGTAGTGATTCGACAAAGTTTTCGAAATATTTTCGAGAATTTTATACGGAAGAACAAAAGACAATCGCTTTTGTCCATATTCCTAATACCTAGTTGTTCTGTATTTTAGGAGTAAATTAATCCTGACCATGCAGACATCGTTAGGAAACGTATGCATGTTTAAGGCTATGTTACAAAATAATCTGTGGTCTGGTGCCGCAGTGACCGGCGAGTTGGAAACTTTAAATAAACATTGTGTACGCTGCCTTAATTAATTTTTGCGTTCAACTGTGCTGTATGCTATAATTAGCGTATCACCACGTTCGATATAGCTTAACATGATTTTTTATTATCAATACTCTTATGTATTGATGTTCCCAGAATGATACAACTAGTGATTCCGAGAAAAATACTGCATCATTTTAGTAATGATTTAAGGATTATTAAACACTAGTTAAACCGCATCTAGGCTATTTAATCTATGGGGACAGGCTGCTGTTACACATCTCCATGACTTACAAGTAACGCAAAACAAAGCAATCAAAGTTGAGTTAACTGCGATTACTTAACACTTCGAAAGAAATTTACGCTAAAACTAAACTGTTTAACCTCCAGAAGTTATATACTTAGGTACCACACAAGCATCTTAATAAAAAAAAAATTACAAACAAAATACATTCACAAATGACTTCGTATAATCAGTAGGTACTACACCAGAAATAGAGATTACCTACATAGAACTGCCTTCAGTTAGAACTTTGCACGGAAGGAAAACTATACAGTTTGAGGGAGCTCAGCTATACAATAAGTTACCCAAAGACATTAGAGACTCAACTGTAAACAGTTTTAAAAATCGATTGAAGTTGTATTTGGCTTACCAACGATAAGAATAGTAAACTCTGCATAATTCGATAGATCGTACGACGATTACTTAGCAATTCTAAAGTAAAGCTGAAGCTACCTGAAGCTTAAGGGGCTTACATGATCTAAAGCGCGGTCACAGTCGGATGGCATAGAAAAGAAAGAGAAGCGCGATGACACAACGCTGGTAATTTATTGCAAAATATGAAGCTATTAAGTATTTAATTACAAAAAATCTATTGTTTGGACTAAAGAAAATAAACACTAAGTAGTATTTTAGTATGTTGCTTTTAGAATAATCTGACAAAAATCAGAATTATTGTATTTGTATGGTTTTTATTGTAAAAATAAAGTTTTTAGAGGTATCTTCATGATTTTTTTCTATCGTATCAAATTAGTTGTATTATGTTTTCAACACACTATCTAGATCTACCTAGCATATATCCTGAAGAATATCATATAGTTTTCTGTTTTTTTTTACTGTAGTCAATCATATACTTTTATTGTTTTTACCATACTGCGATCGTCAACCCGCCTGCCAAGCGTGGCGATTATGGCAAACCCCCCCCCCTTTTGGGGGAGGCCTATGTCCAGCAGTGGACGTCTTTCGGCTGAAATGATGATTGTTTTTAAAACTTGCGTTTTTTGTGTTTAGGTCCTGTAAGCCCCTTAAGTTACCATAGCTCTGACTTTTGATAGATCAACACACAAACTGAAAGAAACGAAACTACAACTTGGTGTGCACAAGCAGCAACTCAGACTTCTTTAAAAACAAATTCGATGTTAGGATATTCTTTTATTTCTTTTATTGTAATGTTTTTTTTAAGTATCTCATATTTAAGTGAACTATGCTTGTTCGTTTTGAGAAATAAATTCTTGTGTGTTGATAATTTATTTCCGCTTTCTAGGGCTCCTTACCCAAAGGGTGCCAACGGAACCCTCAGGGTGTAGGTATATTACTATTGCCGCTATAACAACAAATAATATAAAGTGTAAAATTAAAGCCCGTACAAGAAAAATGTTTTTATTAAATGGGCTATATCGCCTATATCTCATGAACCGTAATTGGCAGACCGTTGAAATTTGACAGAGTGTCTGCCGCTTTATCAACAAATTATAAAAAAATAATTTTATAAAAAATAAAGGCCCCATACAAGAAAAGCTTTAAAAAAAAAACGTAGTTCTAAATCTTGCACGGTGGTACGGAACCCTTCGTGTGCGAGTCCGACTTGCACTTGACCGGTTTTTCACTTTTCAGGTGTTTCGCGTACCTACACGAAATCAATGAGTCAAGTAAGTGAGTCAAGAAAAAGTTATCACCATAATAAAGCATTATTGTAGGTAATCAGATAAAAGCTTTCTACAAGAATAAGAACAACTACAGCTTCCCTCTTTGTAATATTAATATGATTACCTACATACAGCGCACAAGACATCGTGGACTAAGTTACTAGTCTTATGACAAAACAGAATATTATATGCTTAATGGTTTTACTAGGCATACACTTTTAGTAAGAGTTCTCTCATGAAAAGAAAATTGCTTAAATTTCAGTACAAAATATTCACATATTCAGATTTTAGATGTCTAGATCCACTTTTGAGTAAATTGTAAATCGTGGCAAATAAACATGCTACCATATCCTGAAGGCGTTAATACGTTTCAAAACAAAACCAACAATATAAATCTACAAATAACAGTAATGGCTGCAGGAAAACTCGCTGAGAAAACTCGATGTTTACGTCGCCGTCGCCTCTATAATGTGTGTAACATCCTGTGAGCAGCCGCGGTTGGCGCCACCCTGGCTTGTTATGCATGAGCATTCCCGACCGGAGCCATTACCTGGGAATACAAACTTTGCTTTTTAAAAATCACTTTAAAAAGTTTAGAATAGTCATCCGATCGTTGAATATTCAAAAGTATTTGGAAACAGACAAAATAACCTACATTAATAATTATGGATAATTTCCACCAAACGGCTCGCACCGCATCGGATCGTCGTCGTTTCAGCCGATAGACGTCCACTGCTGGACATAGGCCTCCCCCAATTTTGGGAGGGTTTGCCTTAATCGCCACGCTTGGCAGGCGGGTTGGCGATCGCAGTATGGTATGATGGTGGAATACATAGAGAACGCTGCTGCCCATTCTCCGGTACGATCCTTAGTCGCCTTTTACGACACCCACGGGAAGTAACGGGTGGTGGTATTCTTTAAGTCCGGCACCACACAGACATCATCGGATCGTATTTAAACGATATTAAATCGTGTACACAGTATTTCAAGTCTAATTACCAAGCACAGCAGCTTGACCGCGGGCGTCTTCCGCGACATACGATCGTAGCTGAAAGTATGCTGCGACGCGCGTAAGTCTCCGTTCGCCTGTCATCGTATCCGATCGAATCCTTTCGGCTGTCGTCCAAAATTTTCTTTTCCTCTTCTGTGTTTTATGATTATTTTTATTCTTCTTCTTCTAATGCAATAGCCAACAACTACGTCAACTTCAACCATTTTCAAAAATTAGAACATGTCATCACGGTAGGAATGAAACTATTTGACTAGGCGCAGAAACGGATACGTTCGCAAGCGACGCGACATACGGAGTAGCACGGAGCAGATCTTATGCGTCAACATCCTGCCGGACGCGATCGGTTGTCGCCGCATCCGTTCGTATCCTTTCCGATCCGATGCGATACGAGCCTTTTTGTGGAAACCATCCTTTATTCGAAAATCTCGTCATGGTTGGATACTGTTTATTGAAAAATCTCATTCGTCATTCCATTGATTTGTTGTCGATGTCCAACGTCATATTTCGACAATTTTAATAGTTTTCGAAATAGCTAACCCGCTATCCCGCCTACCCGTAGGCCATTATTCCTCGTCATCGTTATATTTTTCAGTGCATGCAATATGTTCGCTTTTATTAAAACATTCACAAACCAAAGTCGTGTTTTGCGTCAGTTTTTCAAACAAATGCGAACAAGGAAAAATGTCGTGATTCCCGTAGAGTTATTCAGTCGAATACCATACACAATGGTCTATCTCAGATGTATCGCTCGTTAGTGCCCGAACCCACTGAAAATGATGTATAACTGTAGAAAGAGAGGGCGGAGAGAGAGGGGGACAAAAGCCTTTCGTATTTACTTATATGCTATGAAATACATACTGAACAAATTGTAGCTATAAATGAAAGAGGGTTGGCTTTGATAGTGTGAGAAACAATGTATGAGGAAAACAATAATGAAATATAAACACAACGTAAAGTGGAGGCAACCAAATATAATACAACATAATATATTAGGTATGTATCTCTACGTACAGTGGGTGGAAAGTAGGAAACAGAACATACATGAACTTCAGGCTGTCTTAAGTTTATCAACAAATATAAGCAAACAAGCCCTGGGGGCTTACTATCACCTAACTTCACTTATGTTCAATGTAGTTTCCAGTTTTGCTCTGAACTGGTGAACTGGTAACTCCTAGTAAAATACATTGTACAACTTAATGGTTACAGTTTCTTACTATGACTACATTGAAGTTACTCGCCTCAGGTATTATCATCATGCCTGAAGCTTAAGTTACCACAGCTCTCACTTTTGATAGATCAACACCAAAACTTACAGAATGGATACGACAACTTGGTGTGCACAAGCTAAATTCAGACTTTTTCAGACAGACAAATTCGATGTTAGTTCTTTCATTTTTTTTCTTACTATTACACCCTAGAGGTATGTTGTAGAGATAGTTTTAATTATTTAATTTTGAACAACATATTTTTATTCTAAAAAAAAGACTGTCTTGATAATATACTTTGAGAAAATTGGAAGTTAAAATATAAATTTTCTTCTCACAGTAAATTTTTACATTAATTGAATAAAATAATGTCCAAAATAGATTCATGGAAGACTTTAGTAAAACAATGCAGGGACTGAAATGGGATTCGTGCAGTGCAAACGACGTGAATTAAAACTAAAACGCAGCTGTGCCAGCTATAAAGTACTTAATTATGCATTCGTCCGAAATCCATTGTGTATCATAAAAGTGTGTACTTAAGAGCAACCACCTCTTAATTCGTGTGTGTTTAATTAATTGTTATATAAGACTACAATGTTCTTAGTTATTTAGCTTTTACAATTCTGACTGCACAGTGTCCAGACTTCTGTGTTTCATGTTGTAGGCACCTAAGGGCCAGTTAATGTAATTTCTTTAGAAAATAGTAACTACCTATTTATTTAAAAACATTGGAAAATCCAAAAGTGCACGAAATTGTGGAATATGAAATATATATAATATTGGTATATACTTTAAATTATTTTGCTCAACTGTGGCTAATGAGACACAATCGAATTTGAGTTGAGCGGATAATGCTCATTTGATTGTATAAAAAAACATAGATATAGATATTATATTAGTTAGTTTTTTTCCTAAGGTGTCCTAAAGGTGAAATGATTCTATTAAAAAAAATGACTCAATTAATTGTTTTTTTCACAAGCTACAATGTTTTCAGGTTTCATACTTTATTGACGGGATTTTTTTTAGAAATACTTTGTTGTTTTTTTCGATTCCCGTGCATTCAATCTATTTTTGAAAAGTACTGAATTAATCTCCATTAAATTATCTATACAATGGAAAATAAATAAAGTAGGTTCTGTGTACTGGCAAGATAGAAACAGTTGCAGAAAGGAGACAAAATAAATTTTTCGATAGTAAAGCCCTCTCTAATGCTTCGCATTATGAGTCGTGCAATATGATCGCTGTACATCTATAAGTTAACAAGATGGTCGGGCGCAATAAGGACGGTTGTTGGAGGCATTTATCTTCAAGGATATTTTGAGGATTAGACCACCACCACCAGGATTAGGCCTTTGCCCTGCAGTGAGACATAACAGGTTCATAATAATAATAACCCCACCGCCGTATCTCTACGTTGACGTCGTGGTGGGGCTTGCGCGCTCCGAACTCTAGGCCTGTGCCGAAAGAGTTTACTTTGCCAGAACAGGTCTAGTCTACGGTGAGGAGCCAGACCAAGAGGGATACAGAAAGCAGCAGGGCAGCATGTGGCGAGCTGTTGGGCAGTAGCGACCCCACGGACCCTATCTCCCGGGAGAAGTCTTGTTCCCCACCTCTGGCTTGCCTTTATTGGCCAGTTGGAGTGAACAATAACGGTGAACAGAGCTCCCACCTCATTCTTGCCTTTGTTGGCCGGCTTGAGTGAAGATTCGTAAGAGCAAACGTGCTCGGAGGAAGGAAGTATTCCAGTAAGATGCTGGTAGGGACCTTCACTGTACTTCCGGGATTGTCCTGATAGCCGTGGAATACCTCTCTGTTATAGACTCCTTTTGTTATCATAGATTTTATATTACTTGTCATTATGACTTACTATGTCTTGAATAGATTTACAATAAAATACAATTAATGTTTCTTTAATTAGCTTTATTTTATTGGCGACGAGGCAAATTGTGTTGTTCAGTAGGCAAACAACATGAATACTGAACAATTCGCGGCTTTCCTTACCGCGCAACAGGAACAACAGAAGGTAATAACATTCCTCCTACAACAACTCGTACAACAGCAAGAACACCAGGGATGCCCCTCACCAAACAACAACATGACAAACGATCATGATAACGCAGCACCTTCTACATCGAAACGAAACATTGTACAACAGTTCAAGTGCGACAAGTTTAACCCTGCCACAACCACCGCAGAGAACTTTGTGGATCTGTTTGAAGCGAAATGTCGAATATGGGGTGAAGAGACTGTTAATATTCAAAAAGACCTACTCGTAAACTGCATTACACCTGAAATATACCACGAGTTGAAGGTAGCATTAACTCCTGACTTTGACACAGCGACATACGACGATATAAAAATGAAATTATTAGATTTATACACAACAAAAAAAACGCGATACAAAGCCTTAATAGATTTTTGGAACTCTACGAGAGAAACCGGCGAAACTATGGAACGTTATTCTAATAGACTAAAGGAACTTTCAAAACACTGCGGCTATGAAGGGACCTTGCTGGAGAGACAGCTCCGTGATCGGTTTGCAACCGGTTTGAACCATAGACAGCTGGAGGTAGATTTAAAACAAAGGTGGCCTGAACTACGCAAAGCCATAGAAGGGGGCAAAACGAGAGAGGTAACATTCGCAGAAATATTTGCAGTTGCCCAGTCACGCGAAATCGCAGAGAACGACAATAATGGCGAAAGTAACAAACATAATGACTACGAGTATACTAACAGAATCAAACAGAAGAGACAAGACAAACGTTCAGATACTACGATTAACAATGAAACACCCAGGAAGTTGCCATCAAACCAATGCAAACGATGCGGAAAGCGTGACATACATGATTACGAGCACTGCACAGCTAAAAACCACCAATGTAAAGCATGTGGGATGATAGGACATTACGAAAGTGTATGTATCAAATCAGGCAGAGCATATTTGTTGTCACAACCCAGACACTTACAACGCAAAGACAAGAAGGACAAACATCACAAACTACAGAAGGTTAACAATCGAAGAGAAACATCAGAGGCCTCATCATCAACATCGTCACACACTGACTCCTCCGCGGAAGAAAGTGATAGCGAGCCCAACCCTGTCTACAGCATTAACAAGAAAACATCTCGATGCAAGAAAATTGACGTAACCATCAATGGTGCAAAATGCACAATGGACTGGGACCCTGGATCAATCTACTCAATAATTTCTACTAAAATGTGGAAAAAGATCGGAGCTCCGTCATTGTTGAAGGGACCGAAACTGCAAGCCTATTGCAATTTTAAACTGACACCGAAAGGTATAACAGACGTAACAGTTGAAGTAGACAACATATCAAAAATATTACCTGTGGTAGTCATGGACAAGGCAGATCCTATGCTTTTCGGCTTACAATGGAGCGAAATGTACCACATGACTTTTCCGAGGCCTGTGTACTCTATCAAACGTACCACCGACACATCACTGGATCTCGTACTAGCTACCTACACCGACCTATTTGACAATAAATTAGGGAAGGTAAACAATTATCAAGTAAACATACATATCAAACCTGGGAGTGAAGCTAAACATCTGCCGGCACGTCCCATCAAATTTAGCATACGCAAAAACATAGAAATAGAACTAGAGCGACTTCTGCGCGAAGGCATAATAACAGAAGTGGACCCCAACATAACACCTGTAGAGTGGGCCACACCCACAGTCAATGTTTTAAAACCAACTGGTCAAGTACGGATATGTGGCGACTACCGAACAACGATAAACCCGGTACTTATCAAGCATACCCATCCCGTGCCTCTTTTTGATCAATTAAGACAACGTCTGGCACGTGGGGACAAATACTCGAAAATTGACCTTAAGGATGCTTATCTGCAGTTTGAAATATCCCCTGAATCGAAAAAGTACCTAACAATATCAACCCACAAAGGATACTTTGTCTACAACAGAATGCCCTTTGGTATTGCAACAGCGCCTTCAATTTTCCAACATTTCCTTGACAAACTACTTAATGGTATACCAAACGTCGCTGTATTTTTTGATGATATTGCCATTACTGGGAAAAATGACAAAGAACACATACATACCCTCTCAAGGGTGTTCAACAAATTGAAACAAGCCGGTCTAAAAGTAAATCTTAAAAAATGCACTTTTTTACAACCAGAAATCGAATATTTAGGACACATTATTGACAAAAACGGAATACGACCAACAAAATCTAAAATAGAAGCAATTTCGAAGGCACCACCGCCAACAAATACCAAAGAACTCAGGGCGTTCTTAGGACTCATAAATTTCTACGAACGATTTATTCCACACCTACATAGTGAATGCGCTGATTTACATGAACTAACAGGTGACCGCCGAAAATGGCAATGGACTGATCATGAGAACAAAATATTTATTAAAACTAAGAAATTAATAGGAAGATCTAAATCGCTTGTGGCCTTTGACGAACATCGACCTCTTTTCCTCTCCTGTGACGCATCAGAGAAAGGAGTAGGCGCAGTGTTATACCACAAGGATAAAGATACCGAACTACCTATTGCATTTGGCTCAAGAAAACTGAAACCAGCTGAAAGCAAGTATTCTGTTATAGACCGCGAGGCATTAGCAATATTCTATGGCATTCAAAAATTCGATCAGTATCTTAGAGGCACAAAATTCACACTTGTAACTGACCACAAACCACTTATTCACATATTGGGCCCGCAACGAAATCTTCCCAAAATTGCCAATAATAGACTTGTGAGGTGGGCACTCGTGATTGGAAATTATGATTATGACATCATTTATAGAAAAGGGGAATATAACATTATTGCTGATTACCTATCCAGAATGCCAAATAGCACTGAACAGCCAAATGACCCAGAGGTATCGATATGCAAAATCACTGAACTGATACAGCATAATAAAATGAACGACTTGGCCTTAAATGAAGAGCGTATCAGAGAAGAAACGAAAAACGATGTCACACTGAAGCAAGTCCTGCAATTAATCAAAACCGACTGGTTTGACTGTTCACAGACTGATCTGAAACCGTTTATCAGAAAACGCAGTGAACTGTCTATAGAGAACAAGATCATCATGTGGCAAGGTAGGGTTGTTATACCGAGTAAATTAAGAAGTACAGTAATGCATTATTTGCACATTGGCCATCCTGGAACTTCTGCAATGAGAGCTCTTGCGCGCTTCTATGTATGGTGGCCAACACTCGAAGAAGACATTGACAATTTTGTGAAGAAATGTCAAAAATGCCAGGAAAATAGACCCAACAACCCAGAATTTCCTGTTTACTCTTGGTCGATTCCAGAAAAGGTTTGGGAAAGAGTTCACGTTGACTTTGCCGGACCCTTTGAGGGCAAATATTGGCTAGTACTGGCAGATGCCTTATCAAAATGGATAGAAATTAAATCTATGGCAAAGATAACTACCCGAACATTATGCGAGAAGCTAGATGGTATTTTTACTACATTTGGATTGCCTCAAATTATTGTCTCCGACAATGGACCTCAATTTACATCCAAAGACTTTCGAGCGTATTGCAAGTTGAAGGGTATAGTGCACATGACATCTTCACCCTACCATCCAAGAACCAATGGATTGGCCGAACGACTTGTACGAACTTTTAAATCAAGAATGGCTGCAAGTGAAGCAGACGGATTCAATTCAAAACGGAGGCTTCAAAACTTTCTTTTTTCTTACCGTAACACACCGCATACTACCACGGGAAAGTCACCAGCCCAAATGATGTTCGGCAGACAGCTAAACTGCTTACTGGATAATGTGAGGCCAAATATGAGAAGGACGTTGCGCTATAAGAACATACAAGCTAATATTCAATCTGAACAAAAGACTCCGAATTTTCAGAATGGGTAAGCAGTGTACATCCGTACCAAGCTGGAAAATAAGTGGAAACCGGCGATCATTGAAGAAAGGAAACACAGATATTCTTATGTGGTTAGAACTCCAGAAGGAGTCCTGAAGCGCCGACACGCCGACCACATACGCCCCAGGGCGAGTGTAACTCAGTCACCAACCAACGAGCAAAACATTGAGATGGAACCATCGTCACCGGCTCACTCATCGACTTCCACACCACATGGAATACTACCTTGTGCCAGTTCAACTCCAATCAGTCAACCTCCGATTGAAGCCGTTTCCTACTCACCGCGAACACTCGAGCAGACGCCGGTGTTGAGGCGTAGCAAGAGGACGGTACGCCCGCCGCATCGCCTTATAGAGCAAATGACCTAAGGCCGGGAGGAATGTTATAGACTCCTTTTGTTATCATAGATTTTATATTACTTGTCATTATGACTTACTATGTCTTGAATAGATTTACAATAAAATACAATTAATGTTTCTTTAATTAGCTTTATTTTACTCTCCACTCGTCATACGCATCTCAGGACATGTTACCCCCTTGTCGCTACGACACTATGTGCTAGCGACCGTTTTCGGGGGCCCATTATTCAGTGTGCAAGTCACCATGACTCCTCCCGCTCTGGGTGGAGCGGAAGGGAGTGTCAGACTCTTACTGACTAAAACCCACGTTCCTTCCTTAGCCCTTTTTGTTCCGGGGTAGCGGTAACCCTTTCGGACAATCCCGCTGCCCCGGCAAGCTTCGGCCCTATCGGGCCACTTCTCTGTTGCTGACATCTCTTTGAGGCGCGCGTGGAACACGTACGTGCCGACGGCATGGGCCTGGTCCTGATCGGACGGTGAGCTACCCATTACTCTCCGCCCGCAGGCCCGCGCCTACGGTGGCCGGGAGTCATCACGCGGCTCCCGACGCCCGGAGCGTCTCCCGCCGCGGCTGGGACGGGAGGCTGAGCCGTTCCGCCACTTCCTTCGCTAGCATGACTGCTTCGCAGAAGGAGGCGACTGCCTCCCACTCCCTCTCGCCCCAGACCATGGCTTAGACCAGAGCCGGACGCGAGAGGTCGCCGCTGCTGCCGATGGCCTCTACGAGGACACGGCGATGCTCCGCCCAGGCGGGGCAGACCTCCACCATGAGCTCCACCGTGTTCTCAGGGCGATCCTGGCAATGGTGACACCCGGGCGTTTCCTCCCGCCTGATGATTTGCAGGAACCTCCCGAAGCTTCCGTGTCCGGTGAGGAGTACTTAGTTCTATTACTCTAGTAATACTTAAATGTACTTTCTAAGAAATCATTTCAAATTCATTCGCCACTGAAAAGAGTTTTAATTTAACGCTAATTCTATCTACAAGACCGTTTATTTTTTGGAGAAAGTCTAATTGAATTAAAAAGTAAACTGTCACTGTCAGTGTCAGTTTATCTCGGCGGCAAGGTAACTGCCCCAGAGAAATAATTCGTTTCGGGCCATATTAAATTAGGAAGTGCTTAGTAAAATGGAAATTATACGTTCGGCAAGACACACGAAGACATTAATCGATCATTTGTATTACAACTTGATATTTATCATATGATGGATCGGGTCTATGGAGGTATGAAAGAAAAGAGGATGAGGATAGAAGAAATTTTCCAGTATTGAATAATGTATTTCCATACCACAATGTGTAGTTCGACGACTCACCTCGCTACACTTGACTGTCACCACATGACGCTGGCAGAATAGTCGACACCACAGAGTACTTTTTGATAGACTGAAAGTCGACACGGGCTCAGTTGCCAAAGAGGAAAAAAAACGTATTTCCATATTTTGCGGATGTGTTTTACCTTACCTCATTGATAAATAAATAGATAAAGTCAATTCTTGAAGTTAACTGATAATCTATGTAAAATAATAATAAAGCTGAAGAGTTTGCTTGTTTGAATGCGCTAATCTCTGAAACTAGCGGACGGATTTAAAAAAAATATGTTCGGATTTGATAGCCCAGTTCTCGAGGAAGGCTATAAGCTATATAACACCACGCTATGACCCTCAGGAGCCGAGCAACGAGAAAAAAAGTCAGAAAGATCGCTAAGAGAAAACGAAGTGCCACCGCGTGCAGGTGATGCGATGGGTCGGGAGAACAAGAAATTTCACACGGACGAAGTCGCGGACAGAAGCTAGTGACTCATAAAATACCTCAAGAAACGACCAGGTAGAAGCTGCAGCACTAATCTTCACACTCTAACAGATATTACATTATTGAAACGTGTCAGCTTCAAGACGCCTGCTATAAACTAACCCATCAAATGAAAGCTCTACTCCTGAAGAGAAATGGCGCAATATAATTTATAGCTCATAGCTCACTATTCCTTATGTTGCACAAGTTGTAAAATAAAGCCATTTGCAAATGTGATATTGAAATCGTACGGATTTAACAGCAGTGAGTAATGGCGGAATGAAGTTGTACTTATGGCTACTTACATTCCGGCAATGCGTTTCACGATATTAAATTGGTTCATGTTAATTAATAAGTATATGTTTGTTACTCGAGAATTAGTTCCTATTTTATTTTTAATGGGTTTGGAATTTGAATGTTAATTTTTTTTAAATGTTACCACTAAATAAGGTTTGGTTTTTCTTGTATCGGTAAATCAATAAGATAAAAAGATCATTATGTGGTTTTGGAAGCCCAGGGAGCATATGATTGAACAGAATGATTTTTAGTGGGTATCTCCTTCATCTGTCTAGCCTTTTCCCAACTATGTTGGGGTCGGCTTTCAGTCTAATCAGATGCAGTTGGATACCAGTATTTCACATGGAGCGATTGTCTATCTGACCTCCACAATCCAGTTACTGGGATTTAGTGGACATATCCATAACCATAAAAATCAATCTATATCTATACTAATAATAAAACTGATTTTTTTTGTTTGTTTGAACGGGGAACACTCAAATATTCCGAAATATTTTATTCCGAATTTCGATGTTCCGATTTTCAAAAGTCCGAATTTCATAAACCTAAGAATTATAATGTCTATTATTAAAAATCACGAAATTTATGTTTCCGAAAGTCATAAATGCGATTTGCTTGTTTTCCGATTTTCATATGTTCGAAGAATCAAATGCTCGATGGGTTCTCGGTCCGAAAAACGTCATTCCGATGTCCAATTTTCCGAAAAACCTATTAAAATTGGGAACACCCAAATATTCCGAAATATTTTATTCCGAATTTCGATGTTCCGATTTTCAAAAGTCCGAATTTCATAATACCTAAGAATTATAATCTCTATTATTAACAATCACGAAATGTATGTTTCCGAAAGTCATAAATGCGATTTGCTTGTTTTCCGATTTTCATATGTTCGAAGAATCAAATGCTCGATGGGTTCTCGGTCCGAAAAACGTCATTCCGATTTTCAATTTTCCCAATAACCTGTTAAAATAGGTACTCCCTTTCTTCTCCTAAAATTGTTAGTCCGAAAGTCATTATCCATAACACGTTTGCTATAAACTTCAGTAACCATAATGTTCAAAAATTCGAAATTTTGTTTTACATAATTATCTTTACTTCTAAATTTATTCTGTCATAATATCGAGTACTATAATAATTGAATCTCCTAATTTTGCATGAAATAAAATCATATGTCCTAAGTATTGTATTATATAATGTGTATTATTCCGAATGTTCATTTATAATAAAATTGTTAGCTCTAAAACGTTTGCTGAAAATTAGGTTTTAGTGACAGAAACGAATCGCTGTAAATCCGACTCCACGCAGTCTTGTCTGCCCTACCCCTAGAGTGTAATTTAAAATCGCGTAGGCGCGTACGGGCGAGGCGGCCCGCGGGCTGAGGAGTAGGAGGCCGTGAGAGAGCCGCCGCGGCTGAGGTTGGCCGGCGAAGCCGGCCAGCAAGCCGAAGCCGTGGTGGTGAGCGAAAGCCGTCTGCGAAGATTAGCACGCGTGGGGCCGCCGGAGAACCGCAGCGCCGGAGCCGTGACAGAAACCATGCCTGCTGCATGTTGCATGCTCGCTTGCATGCTGCATGCTTGCTGCATGCTTGTTGCATGCTTGCTTGCATGCTGCATGCTGCGTATTTGCTTCCATGCTGCATGCTTGCTGCATGCTGCGTGTTTGCTTCCATGCTGCATGCTTGCTGCATGCTTCGTGTTTGCTTCCATGCTGCATGCTTGCTGCATGCATGTTACTTTAAACCCTTTACCCAGAAATAGGGGCCCCGCGAAGCGGGGCTCCGTCGATACTAGGATGCAAGAGCGAGCGAATGACAATATAAATACCTTTACCGTGCATCGAAGTCTAGTAGTGTCGCAGTGAAGATCTATCGCGGTAACGTGCATGGAAGTGTAGTGGCGTCGCAGAGACGGGTCTTTCGCAGTTACGTGCATCGCAATATTGTAGCATCGTATTAGCATTTATCGATATTTTGTGCTTCGATATTACGTATTCTACTCGTATATTTGTGAATAGTACTTATAAATGTTAAGAATATTGAAGTTTCGGAATTATAAAAATAGGATGAATGATAAATCGGAGTTGTTATAATTTATTAGGAATTTTGAACCATTCGGAATTATGAAAATCGGTATTTTGAAATTCGTATTTGTGACTGTCGGAATAAAGTTTTTCGTATTTATGTAGTGTACCCGTTTGAACGCGCTAATCTCTGGAACTAACGGTCGAATTCTTGAGGAAGGCTATTAATACGCTATGGCCCTTAGAAACCGATCCGAGAGAAAAAGAAAAAAATCAGATCGGTAAGCGAAGAAGTGATATCGCGGGCTGGTGATGTGATGCAACGGGGAACAAAAAATTTCACGTGTACGAACTCGCAAGCAGAGGCTAGTATATTAATAATTCTGGTTTCTTTTTTGTTTGTAACTTCATAAAAAACAGATGTTAGCGTTGCTTTCATCCTTCAAACTTTGAGTTCATAATTTAGTTCTAAAACTTCTAAATTAACATTGACTTGAACGAAGTTTAGGACACTTTTAACCCCATAACTTGAGACACCGAGGTAAAGTGAATAATTTATTTTGAAGATTTATTTTGGTAGACTACGTCAGCCACAACACGACGTGACGAGATATGCAATCTCTATATTAGTTGAGTTCAGCACATCCATACTAATATTATAAATGCGGAAGTGTGTCTGTCTGTTACCTCTTCACGCGTAAACCGCTGAACTGATTCGGATGAAATTTAGTTTGAATCCCAGGAAAGGACATGTGATAGTTTTTATCCCGACATTCCCACGGGATCGAAACTTATGCAGGTGAAACCTCGGGGCGCTGCTGGTAATTATATAATTTAGGATAATCTATACTAATATTATAAAGCTGACGAGTTTGTTTGTTTGGTTGAACGCGCTAATGTCAGGAACTGATTTGAATTGAAAAATTATTTTTGTGTTGGATATTTCATTTATCGAGGAAGGCTATATATAACATCACGCGACGACCAATAGGAGCGGAGCATCAATGAAAAATGTTGCAAAAATGGGAGAAATTATTCCTTTTGAGAGCTTCCGTTGCTGACGCTTCGTAAACGGATAAAGTTACGCAAAAACCATGTAAGGCAGAATTATTCTCCTTTAAAGGTGTGTCCAGACCTGGCGAATGTGCCGTTCGCGATCCGCTACTGAACTGCGCGCATGTTGCTCGCGTGCGGTTACAGCCTACGTTTGGTGCGCCGCTCTAGTGCAACTCCGGCAAGGCTCGGGAGGGGCGCGCCTGCAGCGCGCGCGCAGCTCATGCGCACACAGCTTCTTTCGCGTTAGAACTATGAGAATCAGTAGTGAATTTACTTGCGCCGCTCGAGTACGGCGCGTAGCTTGCGCGCGAGGCGCGCGAACGGCGCAGGGGCTGCGTACGAGGGTCCATATTGGCTCACCTAAAGTTCTTTACCCGAAATTGTTCTTCCTAATGATTTGTAATCCGAATGATCAGTCTTCCTAATATTTTTCATCCTAAAGTTTTCATTCATACTATTTGTAGTGCTACCGGCGATGTTCATAACACTCATGTTTTCGAAAATTGTAATTAATAATATCATTAATGTAAATATATTTAAACTCCTACAGCCTTATTATAAAACAAGATTTATCTTTAGACCCAGGTTTAAACCATCCAGCCATTTTTAAATTTCGAACTATAATCCGACGAAGCTAAAGTTCTTATTACGAAAACTGATGTTAAACCAGAGTCTATGTTGTCAGTTTTGCATTAAGAACTTTCCATTCGTCGGAATAAAGTTTAAAATACAGTAACTGTCTCGCAGGTTTAGGTTAGGTTTAAAGTTAGAACTCGTTTTGTAATAAGACGGTTACTGTTTTTTATCATAATGCTTTTATCCCTAAACATAATTACCATAATATTAGATGATATTTATAGTTTTAATTTGAGGGTATGATTATTATTTGGGGGTATGCTTTACATAATGTACTGAGTTGTGTCTATGGAACCACTATACTTCCACACCCGGCGCTTTTTGATAGTAGCTATTTTTTATTTTTTTCTCGTTCGCTCGCTTTGCTCGCTCACTCGAGCCCCCGTCATCCCCTTCGAACCTAACCTGTCCGAGTCGGGGTGCCCCAAGTCCCGAGCTCGCTTCGCTCGCTCTTGCATCCTAAGTTGTCATTACAAACGTGTTACTTTTGTATAATTTGTTGGTTACCGCTATAAATAAAATCTAAACAAAAAAAAAATCTATAAAATGAAATCTAAACAAAAAAGATATGACTTTGAATAATAGTGTAAAAGATGGTTATGTTGAGAAAATATAGGAAAACAAATAAAAGTATAATAGATGTTTATTGCTACTGACATTATGAAGTTGAATGCTTCGGAATTATGAACATTAGAGACAGAGTAGTTAGGAATTGTGATTGTTAGGATGAAAAATTTTAGGAAGAACATTTTCGGATTTCCAATTATCGGAGTTGAAAATTTAGGTGAACTTTGGCGCACCCTGCGTTCGAACATGAAATGCACGCGCGCAAGGGGCTCGCGAGTGGCGCATTCGCCAGGTCTGGACACACCTTTATAGTTCTAAAAAAAAATCCGCGATAGCCTGTCTATCGTTTAAAGTTGACTCGAATTGTTTTTAAAACATGATATTAATCCTTATCCCAATAAATACGTTATTAATCACAAGTATTTAATTTTGAACAAAATTGCTCTTGACATCATTTGATTTCAATGAATATTAGGAGATATCATAGTTTGGAAATAACTCCGCAAGGCGGCCGGTCATGAGGAAGTAATCGTAAGTAAATACTCTTAAAGTAATGGATTATATTTTAGTAAGATTTTTCCTCAAATTAACGCTGGTGAAACCGCAAGGCACAGCCAGTACATTAAAATCATCATACTCAATTTGCGATCCAGTCATTCTGATACCAACCCCTCCTGCCCTTATCCCAATTTATTTGGTGTCGGCGCCACATGTACATATTTTTCTTCCATACTTCTCTATTGCGAGCAGTGGTGGTCCAGTAGTATCAATCCGGACTGATGAGTTGTAGGTCGTACGTTCGAATCCCGGCAGACACTTTACTTCGTGTATTATATTACATCACCACGGCTCTCAAAACGGTAACGACATTGCGGTGTGGAACCTAAGATAGAAACACGACCGTAAATTTTGTTCATAGAAACCACTGTTTCCAGATACCTTGGTTCACAAAAGCACAACCTAGGATGCAAGAGCGAGCGAAGGGCATCCCGAGGTTAGGTTTGGTTAGGTTACTTTAAACCCTATACACAGAAATAGGAGCCCCATGTAGCGGGCTTCTGTCAACATAGGATGCAAGAGCGAGCAAATGGGAATACAGCTTACTTAAAAATAATGATCTAATGTTTTCCGTGAACCAAAGGCGCTTTCTGTGAACCAAGGTGAAACAGTGATTTCTATGAACAAAGTTTACTGTAAGAAGTGCTATCTATGAACAGAGATCTCTGTCAACAGAGCTTTCTATGTACCAAGATATCTACAAACAATGTTTTCTATCAACAAAGTTTTCGGCAAAACGTGCTGTCTAGGAATAGAGATTTCTATTGGCTGTGCTTTCTGTATGTAGTCGTATCGTATAAGCGTGTTTCTATCTTAGGTTTCACACTCATCTCAATGAAGCAACCCGATAAATAAACAAGGATAGGTGTTTTTCGAAGTAAGTTTTTTTGCACGCATTAATTAAATGCGTGTTCGACTGACACGCTGTTTAAAAATAAATCCAAACGCAAATTGTCAGTACATTCACGTACATTGTTAAACTTGTTTCATTCATTCATTCACTCCCTGTTCGAACGCAACAGTGTTTCAATTAAGCCTGTCCATTCGAAGGTTCGCGAAATAATAAAAATGATTATTTTGCACGAATAACGGCCTTTTCCATATATCGAGCGACAATTTGTTTAAACAAGCCTATTTGAATTATATCGACGTGACGAGTCGCCGCGAGTTTTTTTTTTTAAACGTTTATCTTTTTTGTTCGTGTCTATGGTATGTTTAATATTCAACTGCTGTCCGTCCAATTTTCTCGTCGCGGAAAAATATTGCTGTAGTGGAACGTGATTACATGTAGTGTAGCGGGATTACAAGTGACAGTCATTGTCTAGTGAATATAGGCTAACAGATTGTTTTGGTTTTCCTCGGTTACCGGACTTCTTGTCCTGAAAATTATTCGTATAATATCCTCAGGCTTAAAGGAATAGCAGCTGCCTCTCGTCCACAGTCCGCAATTCACTCGTGGTCTCTTGCCAGTAGTCCAATATTCATTTAAAAGATTGCTGTAGTGTATTGTCAGCGGCGCGCACACGCATGTGTGCGTGTTGTGTCATCGTCGTTGTTCCTATTATAATGTCGTCCAAAAATACTTGTACATTAGGAATATCATTAAGGAGGTTCGACATTATCCTCTGGAAAATACCCGGACTCGATGATAGTCCATAAACCAATCTTTTATACCTAAAAAGGCCCTTATGAGTGTTAATTACTGTCAAATTATCGGGATCATATAGCTCAATTTGATTATACGCTTGGGACAGGTCAATTTTTGACAATACCTTGGCGCCATTTAATTTAACCAACAAATCGTCGATGCGAGGTAATGGATATCTATCGATCAGCAAAACAGGATTCAACGTCACCTTATAGTCCGCACAGATACGAAGTCCCCCGTCAGCCTTACGCACCGGTACTAGTGGAGTGGCCCAGTCCGCGGTGTCAACCGGCTCAATGACGCCGGTGCGCAGCATTGTATCCAGCTCCTCATCGACACGGTTCCGTAGCGCGTATGGCACTGGCCGAGCGCGGCAAAACACCGGAGTCGCCCCCTCGCGCACCCGCAGCCGCGCCGCACCTCCCTTGAACCGTCCCAGTCCCTCCGTAAATAATTCTTTATACCTGGAAAGCAATGACATTAATTTTTGATTACCATAATTTCTATTTTCCGTCTCAACTACATTTTTAAACAACGTTGGAATTTTAACTTTTAATTCGGAAAGCCATTGCCGTCCTAACAAAGATGTAGTACCCCCTTCGATAACAAAGAGTTCCAATGATTTGGATTCCCTTCCGTAGCTAACGGACGGTTTGATAACTCCTAAGGGCCTAATTTTGGCACCATTATAAAATTTGAACACCAAATTCGATTCCTCTAACTTTCTGTTATTAAAATACTTATCGTACATTTTTTTACTAATACATGACACTAAAGAACCGGTATCTACCTCCATAGGTATGCTAGTTCCATCAATGTTTGTTGATAAGCTTACCGGCTTATAGCCATTTAGACAGAGTTGATACAGATCTTCTTCAATCTCCAACTCTTCATCCTCGGGTGGGGGCTCGTCGTCTCCAGACAGGTCTGTCCCGCACCCCATGTCGGCCTGGTCCCCAGCCTCCACGTGCGCCAGCAGGCCGCCGGCGCCGCCGCCACCGCTGCCCGCGCCGCCTGCGCCCCGCGCTTGCGCTCGGGCCGCTCGCTCCGGGCACACCTTACGTAGGTGACCTCGTTGTCTACATTTGCCGCAGATGTAACGATTGTATTGACAATCATCAACCCGATGATCGGAACCTCCACAGGCGTTACAAGGATCCAACTTGTTCCCGCCACCGCCACCGCCGCCGCCGGCGTTCGGTCCCCGTGACCTTGGAGCTCGCGCGCCGCCTCGTGCCGTGGCACCGCGCCCGCGCCGCGCAGCCCCGGCATGAAGTATATCGGTGCCACCGCCACTGGTGCTGGCCGATGCGGTCTCGGGCCGCTCCACCGCTGCCGCGTCTCGTTCCGCCGCTTCCATCGCACATGCGATTTTTACGGCCTTGGCATATTCTAGGTTCTCCTCCGTGAATACACGTTGCCTGATCGTCTCGCTGCTGAGTCCACACACTAGCTGATCACGTAGATTTTCTTCCAATACCGTCTTGAACTCGCAGTATCTTGCTAATTTTTTTAATTCCGAAATATATTGAGGTATGCTCTCGCCCGCTTGTTGTCTCCTTTGTCTAAAGCGATATCGTTCCGCCATAAACGAAGGTTTGGGTTGTAAATGATCCTTCATCACTTGTGTAACTATAGCATACGTTTTATCGCTGGGTTTCGCCGGACTCGTACCCTGTCCGTGGCCCTGGCCCGATAAACCATGGGCTCGGGTCCATCTCGATTTCCTGGGACCGATCACCGGTAGAATTTTCTTAGTTATGGTAGATGCTAGGTCCAAATGGATAGAAGTAAGTCAGGTACCGAGTACGGCGGCGGGCCATACTATAAACAGGTTAAGTGAAGTCTTTGCGCGTTTTGGTTTACCTAAACAGATAGTTTCCGATAATGGCCCACCCTTCACAAGTAGTGAGTTTTCTCAATTTTTAAGCTCAAATGGAGTAGAACATTTATTTTCTGCACCTTATCACCCGGCGTCAAATGGTGCTGCGGAAAATGCAGTTCGAACAGTAAAAAGAGTAATTAAAAAGGCACTCCGAGAAAAATTGGACGTAACATTATTTTTGAACAATTTCCTTTTGCATTATCGTAACACTGAGCACTGTACTACGGGTGAAACGCCGTCGTTGTTAATGTGCGGCCGGAAACTACGAACCAAGCTGGATTCGTTGAGACCAGACAGAGGCATTAAGGTTAGGAACGCACAACAAAAGCAACAGCAGACAGTGGGCGCGAGCGGTACACGTGTCCTGCGTCCCGGGGAAGATATTTGGCTCCGCCAGTATAGGGGAGGTGATATGTGGGTGCAGAGAAAAGTAGCAGAAAAGATAGGTGCTACAGACTATAGGGTAGTCGATGCGATAGGTAGGGAGTCACATAAACATATCGATCAGCTTAAACATAGGAAACGTAGTTCACTTATTAGTCCGTCGAGTCCTCCCTCCAGCAAGGGGGAAGCAGCGGTGGATGGCGGAGGGCCCAGCCCGAGCCGTCTGGATGGGCACGCGCCAAAGGAAGTCACGGAGGAGGATAAGGATGAGGCTCAGGAACTGTTTGAAGACTGTGAGGAGCAGACTATTCCGGAAGTAATTCAATCACCGCGCTTGCCCTCTTTTGACCCGACCCGGTCCCGTCCCATGCGCCAATGCCGGCTAAATAAACCACCTAAATATAATTTATAATTCATTAGCATTAAGGTACTGCAATGTTCAATAAATGTATGTATTAACTTTTAATTAGAGTTAAGTCTTAAGGATTATGTCATGTATAGTGTTACCCATCTAGCGAAGTAACTCATACGAAAGTAACTGGTATAATTAATAAGTAGCCACTCAATTTAGTTTGTTTATTTTTGTATGTTATTAGTGATAACTATAGAATAAGGGTGGAGGATTTGTAGTGTATTGTCAGCGGCGCGCACACGCATGTGTGCGTGTTGTGTCAACTTGTGCCGGACGGACAGTCCACAATAAACGGTTGAACTGGCTGTACGTGTCTTATTAAAACAACACCTCTATTGCCTCAGGGCCATTAAGTTCCGACAGCAGCGATTCCATTAAAGTTTTATGCCATAAAATTCTCTATACTAGCTGATAGTCCATGCGTACATACGCATGGACTATCAGCTAGTATAGAGAATTTTAGAGAAAAAAGCAAGCACAATATAGATAGGTATTACATAATACCTATCTATATTGTGCTTGCTTTTTTCAGTTCACAACCAGAGCATTCGAATAAAAACAGACCTTTGCAACAGGTTGAGAAAATGGGAAGGCTATCCCAAACGACGAAAGACGCGAAGAAAAACTTAGACAATACTACGTAACAGGTAGGCGATACCCTGTCACTTTTTCAAGGAAAAAAGTATGCATAAATAAAATGTACAACAAATCAGATGCTAAAATTTACACGCTTTAAAAGAAACATCTGTTAAGCATCATAACACTAAACTAGCACGTTGTATCACCTACGCTATTTAACCCTTGAGGGAACGAACCCTCCTGACATAAGAACAACCGTAAAAAAGCCCTATGGGGGGCCGTTAGCAGTAACTATGTATGAGGGACAGAAATTATTTTGTATTTTAAAACTAACAACGCTACGTGTTACGAAAAATGATGGTACATATTTTCGGAAACAGCCCGTAGTTTAATAGCTTTTAAAAATAGAGTGCGAGTCTTCCGATATTTTTTTTAAGGGGCGTTATATTTTTTATATAGGATGGGAGCCCAACCAATATAAAAAATATGACGCCCGTGCTATTGTGCGTATATTGGACGGGATCGGTTTTGGTCACATAATTTTGTTGGTTATAGGAGTTAGTTGGTTGCAAGTTTGCAAGAGATCTTATATAAGATATTTATGTCAAATTGAGCATAAATTCTATAACAGTGTCTGATAAAAAAATACTTCGGAAAAAACCAAACCGTGTGCTGTGTGGGTAATATTAGCCACTGCTATTTTCATGGGTAGTGTTTTTTGCATTCGGAAATAAGTACCTAAGCAAAATGTGTGGAACTATTTATTGTACCATATGTTATGCAAATGAAATATATTCTATTCTAAAGAAGGTAGATTTGTCAACAGTTATAGTGCAACGGGTGTTGGTTATATTACAAATTTGATACGTCACTTTATATTTCAACAGCATATACTTGTATAACATGGCGTCACATTGCCATGTCTGCTATATCCGTAAGTTGGAACCCCACTCTCCACCATATTGAACGAATCGTCACCCGGTTTTGCGAAGAATGACTTTTACTATTTCTGTGGAGTCACTGACTTAAAGCATGTACTTCTGAAGCTATGGTGTATGTGCCAAAGGGTTAAACATTACGGGTAAATGTAGGTTTGTAGGTCGGTAGAGAGAAAATCGAAAGTTATTTCTAATGGTACACATATTATGTGGAAAACAACATGAAATGTTACACATATTGAAACAAATTCGCCTTGTGCAATATCACATTGCATATGGACGGCATGTTTATTTCAACGTAACATACGTCGCCTACGTTTCATACATGTGTACCGATCACAAAATAGATGTCGTTAGGTAGGTTCTTGTAGACGCGCGTAATCTCCCGTAGTTGAGCAAAGACTCTCGTAGACGCTCGTATAGGTTCTCGTAGACGATCGTAGCCGCCTACGCGCGGCTACGATCGTCTACGATCTTTTGTAGGCTCTTATAGCTTCTCGTAGCCATGCGTAGGCCCTCGTAACCATGCGTAATGTCTCATATTCACGCGTAGGCTCATGTGTAGCGATGATTTATGTATGTCCTTAAATTAACATTTGTTCTGTTAACGTTATTATTAAAGTCAATTACAGTTAACAGATAAGTGTCGCGTTAACACAAAGTCATTGAATAAGTTTCGTTACATTATCCATCTGGCTAATTAATTTTAGACGGTGTATACGAGTATAAGATACGAAGTTTCCGAGAAATTGAACATTCGCTGGCAAAACTACAAAACACGAACTAACTTGTTAATAAAATGAAGCCGGAACTTGCCGGTTCTTCTAATGGATAAGTTTTAATTTTCATTAAGACATTGCTTTTGCAATTTTAGTAAGAATATTTCTCGCGGACGTCAGAGGTTCTTATTTGGGATATATTTTATAGCATTACGAAATTTCTTAAAGAGTTATATTACCTCATTCGATATTTATGTGATGAATATACCTATGAGTAACACGAGATAGATGGACAAATCATTTATTTATTTATTTGGTGCATAAAAAATAAATAGTTTAACACGCAAAATCACAATAAAAGATAACAAATTAAGTACAGACGCCAGCACATTAAGCTACTACAATCTGTCAACTTTTCAACTTTATCGATAAAGCATAAGGTTCAAAGTTGATTGGGAAAATTTTACAGTTTCGGGTAGCTTGATGTACTGGCGTCTGTATGTACATACTTATTAAATAAAATACAAGGTCCTCTTCTAGTTTTCGTGGCGATGGTACCTAGGTACTCTTCCTTGTTGTTTTTTTAATAGTTTGAGCCCAGTTATGGCCACGTTGATTGCGGCATCAGTGGCATTCTTTAGGTCATTCGGGGCGCAGGTGAACCGGCACTTAGGGCACTCCAGCAAGCGGGGTACTGTCTGATCAGAAGCACCGCACTAGCACAGAGTGTTGGATGGTCAGTAATCCCCCACTTCGACAATATGTGCCTGCAGCGGCCTACGTGGGTAGGTAATCGATTGAGAGCTTTCCATATAGGGTGCCAAAATAAAATAAAAAACTAGTTAATAAAAATAAAAGGCCACTGTGACTATAATAACTATCGAGTCAATGTCAGACTTTTGCAACAAATGGGCATAGTAGCTATGTTATTTTAAATGAACAGAAAAATGTGGAGAATATTACAGAGATTCGACAGGATTTAATTTTAATAATCGGCTTTATCAGAAGTTTCGGGTTATTACCAATAAATATAGAGTGCATCATTAATATTGAACACTGACTACATTTTTGAATGGATGAATATGCACATAATTTGTAACAAACACATTGACATGCAAATCAAATACAATGTGAATAAAATATTTTAAAATATTCACGGGTTTGGCGTGTTTGAATAAAAGCAATGCCTTTGTGCTCTCAAACACCACAATCTGTGTTTGAAAACAGATTTTTAATAATCAATAATTATTTATTCGCTGTTCTCTTTATTACAGTTGAGTATTTAGAGTGACCTCTCTATTTATACGAATACAGTAAAGCTATTTATTTATAACTAGCTGCGCCCCCTGGTTTCACCCGCGTAAATGTCGATCCCGTGGGAATATCGGGATAAAAAGTAACTTATATGTTAATCCAGGGTGTCAGCTACCTCCATACGAAATTTTATCAAAATTGGTCCAACCGTTTGAGCGTGAAGAAGTAACAAACATATAAACACACACACACAAACACACACTCACAAACTTTCGCCTTTATAATATTAGTGTGATTATGCGCAGAACCAAAGTGTGGAACTCTCTGCCAGCGTTCCCTTCCACATTTAAGCCGTCTGCGTTCAAAGCAAGAGTGAACAGGCATCTTCTGGGCAGGTTCGTTCCATCATAGACCTCATCCATCACTTTCAATTAGGCGTAACCGAGGTCAAGAGTCTCATTCAGCAATAAAAGTAAAAGAATCTGAAGAGTTAGTTTGATTTTTTTGGTCGAACAATCTAAAATACAAGTCGGATGCGAAAAAATCTTTTTGCATTTGATAGCCAAATTCTTGAGGATGGTTATGGTATTTAACATCACGATACGACCTCTTGGAGCCGAGCAAAATTTAAAAAAGTCAAAAAGAACGTTAAGCGAAGTAGTAGCGCTGGCGGGCGATGCGATGCGACGCGGTGGGTTTGGGGCAACAAGAATTGTTACACGGTTGAAGTCGCAGGCAGAAACTAGTAGGTACAGACGTCAGCACATCAAGCTACCCGAAACTGTCAATTTTCCCAATCAACTTTGAACCTTAAGCTTTAGCGATAAAGATGAAAATCTATTAAAGAAATTTGACAGATTGTAGTAGCTTGATGTGCTGGCGTCTGTACAATAAAGCTGAAGAGTTTGTTTGTTTTATTGTTTGAACTCGCTAATGTTTGGAACTACGAATTTGAAAAATTCTGAAGGTTATTGGCTCATAAAATCACACTACGAGCAAAAGGTAAAAAAGCCAGAAAGAACGATAAGCGAAAACGAAGTAATAACGCTGGCAGGTAAAATAATAAAAGTGACCTCATGATCGGTACTCACCTATGTTCACAGTTCTACCTCTCTCACGAAGCCGGCGGCGCGTTTAATGGAGTGTCAATTAACATGGCAAATGCACGACACCCGATATATTTGCCGCGCGATCGTTATTCGACGATTACCCCCCTGCGCCTTCAACCAACTACGCAGGTGACTACAGGAGCACACCCACACACAAGTAGAAAGCTGGTGGACATCGTCACCAGGCTGCAGGCAGTTCAAAGAAGCTATGCCGTCATTAGATGGCAGGCTAAGCAGGCGCTTACTACGACTGGACAGGAAAGGCCTGCGCCTGGTGACGGGGACCATCACGGGGCACTGCTCGCTAAATAAACACTTTCACACATTAGGCATAACGGACAGTCCCCTGTGTAGGGCTTGGATGGAGGCTGATGAAACCATTGCGCATGTGCTCTTTGAGTGCACAGGCTAACGCCTGTGCACTCAAAGAGCACATGCGTCCCGAGGGTTTCTGACCTTATCTGGGTGACCCCAGATAAGGTCAGAAACCCTCGGGACACCCAGATCGTACACAGATGTTCTCAACAGACCAGGAGACTTCTGGAGGGAGGACCAGCCCATGGTTGGGATAACCACCGACGGCCGCCATGGCCCACGCAAAATGGTCCATTGAAGGACTAAGTGCGGAAACCAAACCCATAACATAGAATATAGAACCCGGCCTAACTTTTACTACAATTCACATTTATTCAAGTTACGCCTTACAGTTCGAAGCAAAAGGAGTACCTACCTATACAGGGTTATTTTAAATTGGCTAGATAAACTCCGCAGACGCTAAACACGATAAAATTAAAAGATACGATGTACTTTTTTGGGTCAACGACCGCTGTAATGAGTTGAGAAAAACCGTTTTCTTATGTTTTATCGTGTTCAGATATCAATAACCACGTCTGTGAGGTTAGATAACGATAAACATCGTGTTTGCAAAGTTTAGCTAGCCAATTTAAAATAACTCTGTATAAAGATCGTAGTAGGGCTAACCTACTACGATCTTTATACAGAGTTATTTTCGTCCGATCAGGACCAGGCCCGTGCCGGACGGCGCGTACGTGTTCCACGCGCGCCTCAAAGAGATGTCAGCAATATGGAAGGGGGCCCCGTAGGGCCGTAGGGATTGTCCGAAAGGGTTACCGGTACCCTGGAACATAAAGGGCTAAGGAAGGAACATGGGTGGGTTTTAGTCAGTAAGAGTCTGACACTCCCTTCCGCTCCACCCAGAGCGGGAGGGGTCATTTGTTGATTTCCCACAAGAAAAAAGAAAAGGATCGTAGTAGGTGGAGTTCTGTAGTTTCTGCCGAACCCCATGGGAAAAAGGCTTGAGTTTATGTGTGTGTACGTTTTACAGTCACGCGTATAGTGTTATATATTGTTTAAAGCCTTCATGTGTGCTGATCCCCCAATCCTCAGCACTGTTTGCGAGGGTCCCCAAGTTAAAGGCCGCGAATCAATATTTGTTTGTGCCCTCTTGACTTTCTAAATCCGACCTTTCCCAAAGTTTCGTTGCCCTCCAATAGATTATTAATTTAGGTTAATAGCCACGTCTCTTGTGTTTAAATATTTTTCCAGAGAGCCTGTTCCTAACAACTTTACTGTGCCATTTCCATTATTCATGTAATAGGATTAAATTTTAACGCTACGCTAATGGTTCGTTAAAATATTGTTATAATTTATGCAATAACATTGTAAATAACGCATAATTTCCCTTTCATTGAAAGTCCTCCTTTCTACAAACGAGATATCGATACATTGAATCTATACATATAATAAAATTGTAGAAAAGTGGTGTCTGTACAATGGAAATATATTAAAAAAAAGTAGCAGGGGTTGTTATTATATCGATGCCGAACCCGAAAATGTAATTAAATTTTTTTTTGTCTGTTTGTCTGTTTATCTGTTTGTCTGTTTGTCTGTTTGTCTGCTGTGTTTGTGCACGCTAATATCAGAAACGGCTTATTCGATTTAGATGCGGTTTTCACTAATATATTGTAGTAAACTTCACTTAACATTTAGTGTTTATTTCATGTCAATCGGTTCATAAATAAAAAAGTTATGCCAATTTAAAGAATCACGGCGAACATTTGTTAAGGTATTCTTGCAAATTAAATGGCAAGTTATTTTTTTTAAAAAGCAAAAATATCACACTTACAACAATAATTTAATAAATTTAGCAATTAGCAAAAACAAATCAAATACACACGAAATTAAGAAAATAAAAATATCGGTCGCTATGGCGGCGCGTGTTGATAGTCCGACGGCTCTCGAGCGAAAGGGGCGCGCTGTGGGACAGCGCTCCTTTATATACGGCTTGGTTCATGAGTTCTTCTCGTTCGCAACACGGCCTCTCCTGACAGGAGGCCGTCCCGGGCTCCTTCTCGATGTCTTCAGCTCTGGTGGTCGGTCTCCAGCACGGGCATGGAGAGCTCTTCGTCTGCTGGAGGTCCCTCAGGCTCGTCGTGAAGCTGTAGTGGCTCAGGCTCGACCTGAGGCTGCAGAGGCTCAGGCTCAACCTGAAGCTGCAGAGGCTCAGGCTCAACCTGAAGCTGCACCGGCTCAGGCTCCACCTGAAGCTGCAGCGGCTCAGCCTCCACCTGAAGCTGCACCGGCTCAGGCTCAACGGGCTGCAAAGTCTCGGCCTGGGTCCCGGAGGTACCAGGTTGTAGCTGGGAGACAGACTGGTCGGCTGGCAAGATTAACTCGAGTGTAGACTCCTCATCGTCATGGTCTGCATCTGCACAGGACATTGAAAAACATGTGCTCTATGCACAACGCTACACATTGCGTATACGCACATCGTTGATTGTTGTCTGGTACACGCTAAGCTTATCGAGATAGAGGCACGACGTGAAGCTTGTCTCGACAAATTAGCGGGTGAGTCATATATCAAGGCACATCTTGATATTCAGCTAAGAAAAAGCCCCACAGTGTGGCATAACTTAGCGGAGTCAGAGGCTAGCCGCGAGGCGTACTCGTAACTCGATTTGGTCAGGATAGAGGCACTACGTGAAGCTTATCCCAACACAACACAAACACATATGAAGCTTCATATACAAAAGTGGCATAAAGCACTCACCATCGAAGTAAGCAGCACATACTTCAGGAGTCCACTCTCCACGCCAAGGAATCATGTACTCCGCAGCCGCCTGCGTGTACTTCCCATAGGAGCCGGCCAGGAGTTGGAGCTCGTAGCGCCCTTGTGGCAGCGTCTTCACGATGCGGTAGGGGCCTCGCATACAGGAATCCAACTTCCCGGTCGATTGAGCCTGCTTTCTCACAAAAACCAAACTGTTTAGGTCAAACGCTCGGGGAGGCTTCCTCCCTTGATTAACGTAAGCATCTTGCTGACGCTGATTCTGCCTAAGCCGTTCCGTTGCTCTCTGTCTACTCATTTCACGTAGGGTCTCTCGATTAGCACTGGAACCCTCGAGCGCAACATCACGTACCAAACTTCTTATAAGCGGAGTTGCTGCCTCAATACCCGCCAGCAGGTTGAGAGCAGAGTATTGTGTAGTTCTGTGCTTGGTAATATTTAGTACCAACTGAATTTTCCAAATAACAGCCGGCCATGCGTTTTGTCGATAGTTAGTTTCGACACGTATCATATTTAAAACCGTTCGACAATAACGCTCGACTTGCCCATTAGATTGGTGCATCTCAGGCGTTATAAAGTGTGTATCACAACCCATACTTTTAACCCAGTTAAGAAATTCAGCGCTTTGAAACATACGGCCTCTGTCGGCTACTATTAATTTGGGGGTTCCAAATAGGGATATCACATTATTAAAATGTTGCTTTAACTCATTTGCATCCTGCCGATACATAGGGTAAAGGAGGCAAAACTTGGAAAATGCATCAATAACTATTAAGACATGACGGTACCCATCGGCTTCAGGGAGAGGTCCCAAGGCATCTATATGAATGGTTTCAAAAGGTAGGTCGGGCTTTTCCCAAGAGCTAATAGGTTGGTATGAGGCTCGTGCGACCTTCTTATGCGCAATGCACACTAGGCAATGTGAAATATATTTTAAAACAAAATTTCGCAACCCAGGGAACCAAAAGTGCTTTGTAATTAAATCAAACGTTTTATCAACCCCAAAGTGATTATGTTCATCGTGGAACACACGAAGTAAACTAAGCCGATGTCCTTTAGGAATGTAACAAAGGAAACGGGAGGATTCGCCGGTGGGGGAATACTTTACGTAAAGAACATCGTTCTTGACAATATATCGCGTGGCATCCAATTGCCCGTCATTTAGTTTCTGAATAAGAGCCCGAGTTTCTTCGTCGGCAGCCTGCGCAATCTGTGCCCAATTCTGAGGTTTCTGAATTGTACACACATTGACAGGGTTCCGACTGAGATAATCGGCGTGGGACATAAGTGTGCCTTTGCGATAATCTAAGCCAAAATCAAAATCTTGAAGGTAGACCCACCATCGGGCTACCCTGGGTAATAAATCTCTCTTGCGCTGTGTGAGCTTCAATGCATTACAGTCTGTAACAACAGTGAAACGCACACCCACAAGATAAGGTCGGAAATGCTGCAAAGCTTTAACCACAGCGAGGGTTTCTAACTCATATGAGTGATACCTATTTTCCGCGCCCTGTGTCAGCCTGCTGAAGTAGGCAACCACTCGCTTGTGACCGCCATCGTGCACTTGGAACATGACAGCTCCATAACCAATGGAACTAGCGTCCGTGTGGACTTCTATAGGCAGGGAAGGATCGTATATCGCTAGGACAGGTTCATTAGTAAGACATTCGACTATTTCTTTACGAGCGGCCTGATGTTCTTTTCCCCAATTAAATTCTATCCCTTTTTTTGTAAGAGCAGCGATACAAGCAGCCCTCTGAGCGAAACCCGCTATATACCTACGAAAATAGCTGGCTAAGCCCAGAAACTGACGAACCTGTCTCACATTTTTCGGTTCAGGGGAATCAATTAGGGCCTTTATCTTACTGGGGCTCGGTCGTACCTGACCTTGGCTAATTCTACGTCCTAAATACTCAATTTCAGTTGTCAAAAAGAAACATTTTTTCAAATTGACAGAAAACCCAGATTGTGTTAAAGCTTTAAGTACCTGATACAAAAGGTCAAAACCCTGGTCGACTGTCTGGCTCAAAACCAAGACATCATCTATGTAAACAAGTACATCACCAGAATCGATGAATTTGCGCAGTGTTTTTGAGATAATGCGTTGATATACCACCGGAGCATTCGCCAAACCATAAGGCATTTTCAGATATTCGAAATGCCCCTCAGGCGTAACAAATCCGGTGAGTGGAACAGATTCCTCGTGAAGCTTAATTTGGTGGAAGCCAGTTGCCATATCGAGGCTGGTGAAGTACTTATTACGTCCTAATCGGTCTATGTAGTCGTCAATTCGTGGCAGCGGAAAACGATCCTTAACCGTGACTTCATTTAACTTACGGAAATCTACACACATCCTATCCGATCCGTCTTTCTTTTTAACCAAAAGAATTGGGCTTGCGTAGTCGGATTCCGATTCGCGAATAACACCTTTGACAATCAAATCTTTAATTATCTCACGAACACGAAGGGTTTCTGCATGAGACATTCGATAAGGTCGGTAGTTGACGGGAGTAGTGTCGCTCAGTTTAATCGTCATGCACCCTGAATTGACAGTCGATGTCGCGGTACCGGATATGAAATATGCAGAAAACTCATTTATCATGTTGAGTAAACGTTGTAGCTGATCACCTACGAGAGGCGTGTTAATTGGTGTTGGTTCATCGTACCGAACAGTCATTACATTTTCCTCACTGTCTACCTTTCTAGTAAGCGATTGAAAATTACGCGTGCGAATGTACCGAACACCCTCCCTATTGAGCACGTCGGTTCCCACAATAATTGGCGTATTCATAAACTGGGGTGCCACAATAAATAAATCTACTTCGAGTGTTAAACCATCGAACTCAATCGGTAGAGTAACATATGAGGTGCTCTCGATTTCTTGACTTCCCAATCCCCGTAATACACGAAATGCTGGCTTGTGCGCACAGTTGAAATGTTTCAGCAACGACGATGATATAAGAGATATGGTTGATCCACTATCGATCAATACGTCCACCGGTATACCCTGAATAACGGCTACTACAACATCATTATTGTGGGTAGTCATATTTTCTAGACAAAAATTAACGTTATTTTTATTGCGCGACTCTGATTTTTGTTTTGCGAAACAGTTATCTAGCTTGTGGCCAGGCTTTTTGCAAAAAGAACAAGGTTCAGATTTTAAAGGCACGAACACTGGTTTGGAGGCGGAATTATTTGAACCACTGGGGTTCAAACTCTCGGTTGAATCGAACTTAGCTTTCTTATTGCAAGCAGCCTGTTTATGTCCGGCCACACCACACGAAAAACACTTGCCCTCCTCAAGTCTACGCTTTCTAATTAAATTACTCGCATGATTACTTTTAACAGAATTATTTTGTGAAGTATGAGGACGTGAATTTTGTGTCTTAGAGGTAGACGGTTTTATATAAATCGACAAAAATTCAACTATGTCGTTAGGGGACAACTTAGCATTAATAGCTGATGCTCTAATGTGAGGGTCCACAATACCCCGGACAACAATTGCAGAGATAAGCTCGTCACTGAGTCCGCGCACAATGCGTAATCGAAGCAACGAACGTCGGGCGTAGTCCGCATACGTAGAGTAATTATCCGAATTTGTGTTCATTACATCGAATAAAATGTTTGCAATGTCTGGCGTTTTCGGACACAAAGGCGTAAATTCCTTTTTGAAATTACTCCACGTACGGTCACTCGTAACCCACTCGCGTAACCACGTACGAGAATCACCTTTTAAACAATTACCTATTCGCGAAAGACACTCATGATCGCTCCAATTATTTAAAAGTTTTGCCCGATCAACTTCGTTACACCAATCAGTAATATTATTCACACTAGGATCGAAACAAGAAATAAAGAAATGTTGGTCAGATCTCGCCCGGTTGTTGATGGAACGGATCGCGTCCACTATACGGTCCGTTGCGGTGGTGTCACTAGCTGTACCGGCGTGTTCTAATAAGGACTCTGTCGTATGACCGGCACGGAGCACGCTAGGCGGCGCAGACGGCGGCAGGGGTGGCGTACGTGACCGCGGCGCCCGCGCAGATCGTCCTGGCAACGGCGACATGACGCGCTCGGTATGGTGACGCGATGTCGGGGTCGTCTGGCGCCGGGCAGGCGGCGGCGGCGACGCGCCACGCTCGAACGACTCGGCTCGCGGTGACTTATGTGAAGATACCCTCCGTTTGCGCGAGCGTTTAGGCTGTACGAACGATGCTCGATCTTCTAACATCTTCAAACGCGCGCGCATGACCTGCAGATCCCGCTGTAGGTCACCCTCCGGAGTCTGCGTGCGATCCCTACGTCTGCTATGTCTCCTACCTGACTCACGGCTATGGCGACGACTTCGACAGCGATCCGACATTTTTTTTTTCGTTATTTTTTTTATTTAAGCACAAAGCCAATTAACAAAAACAGAAATTGGATCGAATCCCACTTCTGATCTTGCAAATTAAATGGCAAGTTATTTTTTTTAAAAAGCAAAAATATCACACTTACAACAATAATTTAATAAATTTAGCAATTAGCAAAAACAAATCAAATACACACGAAATTAAGAAAATAAAAATATCGGTCGCTATGGCGGCGCGTGTTGATAGTCCGACGGCTCTCGAGCGAAAGGGGCGCGCTGTGGGACAGCGCTCCTTTATATACGGCTTGGTTCATGAGTTCTTCTCGTTCGCAACAGTATTCTATCAGAGTACGTAAACGCCTCGCGCCTGCGCGTCCGTGGCTATATATACAAGGTGTAACGGAAAGGGGGTATCAACCCTGAAGGAGGTGAATGAAGATGAAAAAAAAAATTTGGACCTCCCATAGTAATAGCACATCAATGATTTACTATTACTATGGGAGGTCCAAATTTTTTTTAATATTTCGACCTATGTTCTTTGGGGAAATTTGTTCAGTTTCATGAGCACATTCACCTCCTTCAGGGTTGATACCCCCTTTCCGTTACACCTTGTATAAAGCGCGCTGAGAGCCGCGCCGCTGCCATAATTCCGATCCAGCCTGTCCCTTGCTGCCCTCTCCCAGCGACGCCCTAAGCCGAGGTCCGTACCCCACAGGGGGTGCCCTTAGCGTGTAGTCGCTTAGTTTTTAAGTTTATATTGTGTAGTTAAGTTGTGTATTATGCCCTGGCTGGAGGCCTTAATTTATTGAGGCATCCACAGGAAAGCCAGGTTAAGCAGTCGACAACCCCTCAGGTTGAACTGCGAGATGACCATTTCAAAAGAAAACGCGCCGCTGCCATAAGGATTCAGTTATTCGTAGCGAACGCACGTATCCTGGAGAGTATAGGCGAATAGTTGGATTCGATTATTGCGATTCACTTGAATACTGACTGTTTCTTTATCAAGTATAAGTTCATTAGCTTAGGTTAGTAATTATTTTTTCTAGCAATTCTTTTGTTTTATAAAGTTAGTACGTTTGTCTGTGTAGAAGAATAGCCACCCCTTACTTCCCGTGGGTGTCGTAAAAGGCGACTAAGGGTCTCACCGGAGAATGGGCAGAAGCGTTCTCTATGCATTCCACCACCATACCATACTGCGATCGCCAACCCGCCTGCCAAGCGTGGCGATTATGGCAAACCCCCCCAAAATTGGGGGAGGCCTATGTCCAGCAGTGGACGTCTATCGGCTTAATTGATGATGATAATGACGTTTGGTTTACACGTCTTAACACTTATTACTTAAACTTTGATAATTTTAGACTGTATAATAATCTGTAAGTATTTATAATTTAATTGTTTACGATAGTACGTGTTTACTAAATAACTGTGTGTTAAGTAGTAAGTACTATTTTATTGTAAGAATGCCTCGAAGAAGATCCAACCTCTCCCAATGTAGCAGAAATGAAAAGGATGAGATTAGTTCGATCACAGGAATCTGAGGAAGGTCGTGAGGCAAAAGGCTCTCTGCACCAGGCTAGGTTTCGTGCTGCAGAAACTTCGACTCAGCGAGAATCTCGACTGAGTTCAAATCGTTCTCGAATGATGACAACTCGAAATAGGGAAAACGGGGAACAACGAAAGGCACGTTTATCTGTCGATCGCGAAGCTCACGCGCTATCGCGTGAGTCTGAGACTTTTGCTGTCAGGGAAACCCGCCTGAGCTCCCAGAGAGTACGGACAACAAATGCTCGATTCCAGGAGACACAGGACGAACGGGATATACGTCTCACTGCCGATCGTGAAGCTCATACACTATCGCGTGAGTCTGAGACTTTCACTGATAGGGAAATTCGTCTGAGTTCTCAGAGGGTTCGGACAGCAAATGTTCGGTCTCAGGAAACACAGGAAGAACGAGAAATACGTCTCACTGCCGATCGTGAAGCTCAAGCACTAGAGTCTGAGACTTTCACTGAAATTCGCCTGAGTTCTCAGAGGGTTCGGACAGCAAATGCCCGGTCTGTAGACGGTATATGTAATTCAAAATATGCTGCCCGAAAAGTCACTATTCCACGCGGACGAAGTCGCGGGCACAGCTAGTCGATAATATAAAAGAGAACAGTGTAAATATTCAAGATAGGTATCGATAAAAGGAAACATCAGGGAACTTTTTGTTTACCTGTTGAACGGCCGGGTACTGTGGACAAAGCTAGTGTTCCATACGGGGTGGAGTGAAATTGCAGCCTTTGTATCGATGGCGCGGAAAATAACCGCTTAAAACGGAGTTTCCAGCGGTCTGTTAATTAATGAAACGTTGATATTTTCATTATAAAGCTTTGTCATGAAGATTAAATAGCTCTTTACTGTAGTGTGTTGGACATGTGAAAATATATTGGTAATTTATCTTTTGGAGCAGTTATGGTAGATATTATTGGCTTATGATGTTGAAAGTAGGTAATTGAGATCATACTTTCGAGTACCAGTACCAGAGAGGGGCTTATGGCTAAGTAATAACAGCCGTACGGTTCGATCCATCAGTGGTTGAAACGTAGATGGGTAACCCATCTTTACATACCAAGACCCCTCCGTGACTCGGAAAGCACGTTAAGCCGTTGGTCCCGGCTGTCACTCGTGGATTTTTGACGGTTGTTACTCAGAAGCCCGAAAGTCTGACAACCAAGAGGTTTCTTACTACCCAGTTACTGGGTTGTGGAGAACAGCCAGGCAGTCAATCTCAATCACTATTTAAAATACTGGTTAAAAGCTGCACTATTTAAAAGCTGCATCCGGTTAGACTAGAAGCCGACCCCAATATAGTTAGGAGAAGGCAAGGCAGATGAGGACTTTCGAGTACCAGTAACCTCTTTATTTATATTAATGAAAGGGTGTCTGTTTTGAGAAATATTTTATAGGAAGGATGCTAACTTTCGGAAAAAGGGTCGGCCACGAATCTAAAATGTCATAATATTTGTCACCCACTAACATTTTATATGTGAACAAAATTGCCCCAGTAAAAGTGTTCATAAGTGCACATAAGCCAGCCCATCCACACATACACACTTGGAGTTTATGTCGTCATATCGTTTAATATGTAGATGCACACTTCGCCGGTGTAATCTCGCAAATCGTCGCCATCTTTGTTTATGGCCTGCAGGCTGTTGCGGTTCGCCGGACCACCGTAACTCCTATCTATAACATCTGACACTCGTGACCTTATTTTAATAAATAATGTTGCCTGTTATTACATCAAATAGGTGCTCAGGAGCAGCGGTGTCGGATGATTTATAGTCTCGCCGGCTTCGCTCAGTAAAATAAACTCACTTTTTGTTTACCCCAAAATATTCTCAAGTTTTATCGCACGGAGGAAAAGTTTTTCTGAGTTGGTATTTTATTTCGAAGCCTCTTTCAGGGTTACGCCTTTTTCTTATTTGTAGTAAAAAATACTTAGAATGCTTAAAATATTAAACGTTTTGCTCTATTCAAACATAGTGCCAAACGTTCAATATTTTAAGCCATAACCATACCATAATCAGCCTATAGTGTTCCCACTGCTGGGCCACAGGCCTCCTCTCGGTGAGAGGGAGTGGGCCGTAATCCACCACGCGGGCCCAGTGCGGATTGGCAGATGTCACATATCTTCGAATTTTTGTTTCTAGGACATGCCGGTTTCCTCACGATGTTTTCCTTCACCGTTTTGAGAGCAGTGGTGATGAAATAGTTTACACAAAGTAAAGCGCCTGTCTGGGTTCGACCCTACGACCTACAACTCGTAAGTCGCGGCCGTTACCACTTGGCCACCACTGCTCGTATTTTAAGCATTCTAAGTAATTTGCCGAATTTTTTCAGCAGCTGGCATAACCGTTCTCGTCCTCATGCATAGTTATCTAAACTGAAATCTTTTATTTCACAGTACGTATGAATATTTTAAAGCGGACGTGTATGCGGCCAGCAATAAAGGGAACTGTTTACCGCCGATTCTAAGCGGCTTAAAATTGAAGGAGGATTATAATTTATCGACGCGTCTGGTAATGCGGCCGATTATCCGGCTTCCGAGCCACTGGCGGCGTTAAACACCGCCTCGGAAATCGGCTTTTGAAACCTATTGACGTGAGGACCTGACGTCGTACTGAATCTTCAATTCACTGTCATAGTGGAAGCTAACACCAGGATTTAAAAATAAGGTCACAGAAAGCTGGGAAGTAGACGACATACAATTTCGAAGAATTCCTTGCCACAATATTTTGCTTACGATATTTTAGTATGGGCTCAATAAAACATCCATCTCGAAAAATTTGTATTACAAATAGGTAGAGTTTATGGCCACGACCTGTATAAAGTGCTTCCTTTCAGGTATTTATTTCCATAAGGGGCCGTCTCCACGAGCGAGAGAATCGCGGCGATATTATCGTCGTGACACGTATTTCTGTACACTCTCTTAGAACGTGCCTCCACACGGCGATATCATCGCGGCGAAAATTTGATGGCAAGGCGAGACTATCGCCGCGATTCTCTCGCTCGTGGAGACGGTCCCTAAGTTGACAGGTATTTCGACTTCCCAGCGATATATATAACTACTTTCCAGTAAATGAACCAGTTTTCCGTAAGCTAGAGATGCATGTTTGCTAGACGGAATAGTTTTCGCAAGTTTCATAATAAACCATTTTGGTCGTTAAATACACTAAACTATCTTAAAATTTACTTACTTATAAGTATGCGTGACCTGCCCAAGATGTCCCTGCCTGACCTTCGGAGATTAGTTAGGTCATTAATTAGAAGTTACCCGACTTGATAAGGGTAGGTTTGTATCAAATGTGTAGTCAACTTGTAAGAGTACATGATAAACTGGACTCATTGGAGGATCTATTTCGTTCATTAAAGATATTTTGGTTATACCTATGGCTTGTTTTTTTGCCCTACTCCTGGGCAAAGGCCTCTCTCCATTTTTCGCGAGCCCGCGCACCCTCCTTCCAGTTTTGACGGAATCTATTCCTGATCGTCCCGCCAACACCTACGCCTGCCGCGACCTCGCCTCACTGTCTCAGGGCACCAGTTCTGTGCTATTTGTCCCCAGTTTATCCGGCATGCAGCAGACATGTCCTGCCCAGTCCCATTTAAGTTGGGCAGCCTTTTGACCCACATCAGCTGTATTAGTTTTGGAGCGCAGTATTGTGTTTCGGTATTACTTATTATAAATTACTAGCTGTGCCTCGCGGTTTCACCCGCGTAAGTGTCGATCCCGTAGGAATATTGGGATAAAAAAAAAGTTATTAAAAAAAATAAAAAACCCGACTGCGGTGAAAAACTGAAAAGCTAAAAACAAGCCCATTTTAAAAGTTGGAAGCAAGCGGGACCCATACCATTTTTATTATATTTTCAAATTTAAATGGGTCCCGCCTGCTTCCAACTTTTATTTAATTTAAAATGGGCTTGTTTTTAGCTTTCAGTTTTTCACCGCAGTCGGGTTTTTTTTTTTTTTTTATAACTTTTTTATTTCCATCTTTTAGTTTACAAAATAATATGAAAGATTTCGCAGACGATATTTAGTTCATGGTACGTGTTTTTTTACGATTTGTCACTTCGAATTACTTTTAACCATATAAGTTGTATATATATTTTTTGGTAATCACCTTTTAAAACCCTTTATTTTAACACCTCACTCGATAGGTTATGAGAAAAACAATTTTTTTTGAAGACCTAATATTGCGCTAAAAATCGGCCATTTTTTTTTTTTTTCAATTTTGATATACCCAGTGTCACTCTCACAATTAAGACGAATCTAACGGCACCTCTCAAGCTGAAATCGATCAAGCCGTTTAGGCTACAGAGCGTGCCAAAGAAATATACATACATACATACATACATTCACTCGAAAAACATAACCCTCCTTCTGACGCAGTCGGGTAAAAAGTAGCCTATATGTTAATCCAGGGTGTCAGCTACCTCCATACAAAATTTTGACACAATTGGTCCAGCCGTTTAAGCGTGCAGAAGTAACAAACATATAAACACACGCACGCTCACAAACTTTCGCCTTTATAATATTAGTGTGATGTAATTAGGTACTTATAAAGTCCCAAACACTGCTGGTACTTGTAGGTTTAGGTGGTACCAATGACCAGGTAGGTATATAGGTATAGGGCTACCGAAATGAGTAAATAATACCCATAACTCATTATGGGTATTATTTAATAATTTCGGTAGGCCTAATGTCTAAAGACTATGCTTTAAATCCTCAGACATTAAGCATGCAAGCATTGAAGCTACCAGTAAATACTAAGTATATTGATTGAGTTTATTTTTAATAAAGAAAATAACTTAGGGCTAGAGATTTTCCATTCCAAGATGTATGTATTAAAAATCTTCAATTTACCTTTCGTTTCTCTTGGGGCTTAGAGGCTTAGGTTTTCATTTGCTACCCAAGGTTTTGGCTACTTTCATGTTTGTAGGCCTTCTTACAAATCTACATTTTTGGCAACAGAACTTATTTTGCGAAGTTTTTCCACAGACATATTTTAAGCATTTCATTTTCTAGGAATGAATGTTTACTAACATTTTATTCGTATTTCCATTTGTGTATGAACCTCCATATGTCGGTCTAGACATGAAGTCTCTTTAGGAGATTGATTAAGTTTTTACTTAAGTAAATTATCGAAGGCTAAACTTGGAATCCCAAACTTCCGCATTAGTATTCTTTGTGCTCGTTCATCTCCCACTTTCGTAATGACTGTCGACGTCTTGATTTTCGCGGGATTAAGGGATTTTCTTTGGACTTTGTGTTATGCTTTCTATGATCATATTATTGAAAGGGTAACTAGAAATTGTTTTGTTTTACTTGGATTAAAGATTTATGAAGTGAATGTTATTATTATTTAGCACTGAGTAGAAAGTTTAGTCGAGAGCAGTGGTCGGGCTCGAGTTGCAAAATTCGAAATCATGTGACATCTACCGACCCGCACTGGGCCCGCGTGGTAGATTACAGCCCTCTCGCGGATGTAGGAGGCCTGTGTCCCAGCAGTGGGAACATTATAGGCTGATTATAAGGAAGTTTCGACAATCATTGCCGAATATGAGTTTTTGCCATGCAGTAGGTACAGACGCCAGCACATCAAGCTACCCGAAACTGTCAAATTTTCCCAGTCAACTTTGAACCTTATACCTTAGCGGTAAAGTTGAAAATCTATTGAAGAAATTTGACAGATTGTAGTAGCTTAATGTGCTGGCATCTGTACCAATTTGTAAAGTTCTTATGAACATAACATGCTTGTTGCAATGCTTCGTTTTCGATACGTTTATCTAAGTTACGCGGACAGGCTTTAGGCTCAAAGTTGACGACGTCGCAAGAAAACCCAATGCCTTTACCAATATGCTTGCTAGGATACCCATAAGAAAGAGGATACGTTCATCTGCCATCTATCTATCTTCTATGCATAGGAACTACATACAAATAAATAAAATGGAAGTTTCTGTTTGTTATGTCAAAACAGGTTTTTACTAAATACATTTATATACTTTCATAAATGCGGTACCGATAAAAAAAACGTAAAAAAAAATTGTCTGTCTGTTTGCTCCGGCTAATCTCCAAAACGACTGGACCGATTTTGGCGCGACTTTCACTCGCAGATAGCTGATGTTATATGGAGTCACTAAGGCTACTTTTATTTGAAAAATAATGAGTAAAGAGACATATTATCCAACATCCACGTGAACGAAGTCTCGGGTACAGTTAGTCGTGTTTATCTTCAAGATCGTACAACAAGATTGATTACCAGACAGTCAACACAACAATGGTAACGATACCATTACCATTGTCAAGTACATACTATTTACACGTCGGTGACACATGTCAACGACGTGTAAATAATCTATACTTGGCACAAGTTACCCGCTTCACTAAGCAACTAATCTCCAGTCTAAATAACGTCTTATTATCATTACAAGTAAACTCTGGTTAGATCACTGGAGCGTGCACTAAGAAGTGGGTGTTTGAATCGTTTCCTACTAATGTTACAGTGTAACTACAGATTGATGTCAGGGAGAGAGGGTGGTGTTGCTAATCTAATCTCGGATTTGTTTTGTGGGACTGAAATTGGAGAAATAGATCGCTGTCTTATTTTAGAGATTGAATGCGATAAGTAGGTATTTCTATTACTTCTTTATCTTACACATTAAATAGGTACTTTTTCACGTTACCAGTTATTTTATTGGGTTTTCTTATGAATGATGGATTTACTTTTTACGTATATTTATTACGGGGACGAAAGTACCTTAACTAAACTTCACGAACCACATTCTAACTCTAAAACAACAAATACAATATTTTATTAAACGAAAATCCTGACGCTCTCACCGTCCAAAAATTGCGCTCCCATATTTTACATTTAAATTTTTGATGTGCTGGCTCGAGCTCATATTGGAACCCGAATGTACAAGTTATTTGGTATACATAACTGACTTGCAACAGCCGTAACTACCTCTTCTTTTACATCATTCTCTTAAATATGCCATAAACTTTAAAAGTTTAAGTCATATAATAACTTTTCATTATAATTTTTTATTGCGTACATATTTAGTATGTACGCAATAAAAAATAATATTGGCGGTGTAGTGGCGCGATGAATCCTGTAGGGGAGATATGTTGGGGTTAGTTCAGCGCTGGAATAAGACCGAACGGATCAAATTTTGTGACATTTTATTCTGCCCTGATCGTCAACACAGAAAAAATGGCGCAGAACAAAATTTTGTCGGCATTAAAACATATATCATAGCCTTTGCCGGGAATTTCATTCGTACGTACGACTATGGCTCGACGGAGTAGTCATGTTACGCCTGCTTAGCCACTGGTCGTGGTGCAAAATATACAGACTGCTTCCCTCCTACCCGACGAAGTTGCTAAAGAGGATGATGAGTGAGTTCCCAAAGCAATGTACGATTGAGCAGTAGAATTGATACGTAGGAATTCTTATTTCAGCGCAGAACTTAGCCCAACATACTGTATACCAAATAGCTTGTTCCACGGTACCTACCTACCCGAAGGATTCAAAAGATGGCCGCTCTCTTCTCGATTTCGGTTATGTCCGGCGACCTTTATCTCGCAAATTACCTAGCTCGTTAATCACTGCTGCCCGTCTTTGTGTACTTATTTGCGGATGTAGTATTGCCGGTTTTTCTTGTACCCTAATCGCTTAATGTATGTAGATGGCGCAGCTTGTTGTTCGTTTGTGTTGAGCAAACCGATTATGAAATTTACTAAAGTAGACCGTATGATATCAGAGGAGATTTTTGTTAGAAGACTGCGCTTGCCTGGACTGATTGCTTCAAAAAGAAAACCAGTAAGATTTGTTACCTGTTTAAAAGTATCAATCTTTGGAAACAATTTTTTGTTTTGCTTTTGGAAATACGAATGCGTATCCTCTGCCTTTGTGTGTTAAATGCTACAACTAAATACCTTGTGCCATATTGCAATTAAAAGAAAGAAAATTTAAAACTCATATTAAAAGTACACTTTGTAAACAAGGATATTACAAATTAGAGGATTATATCCAAGATAAGAATGCTTGGAAACATGCTGGTCCTGCTCCATAGGACAATCTAGAGTCTCGACAAAATCAAACTGGTTACTAATTTAATTTAATTTAGATTTTTAAATTTTTTATGACAAATTGTTTCGTGATTTCATTGATTTAATTTAAAAAAAAACATGCATTATTTAAATACCGCATTATAATATCCACTGTGGCAACACTGTCCAAGTACAAATTATTAATATTGTAACAAACTTTCAAAATGAATTTCCACTATGGCAACTAAATGTATTATTCTACTTTGGCGACACCTGGAAATAACGGTTATGATATTATCGTTATTTCTGGGTGGGGCAAATGTCGTTTCAAAGAAAAGGGTCTTTTTCATTATAATTGATTTTTACAATCTGTGACGACAGTAACTCACACACTTGTTAAAATTTCTAGGAAAATCATCTTCTTTTATTTTTAAATATTTGAGCACGATGTATCTATCACACAATTGATTTACCTTCATTTTTTAATTCTTTTTACCTTTTGTGGTAGACTACTTCTAGGTGCATCGTCTTCACATATAATTATATAATGAATGTATACTAAACCTTGTAAAACATTTTAAAAGAGTAACGGTGGAGTTTCTTGCCCATTCTTCTCCATGCGAACACTACCTTTTGGAAGGAGCGACTAGAATCAATTCTATTTTATTGTAATGTCTGACGTTCAAAAGTGCCTATAGTATGCCTATATGAAATAAATGATTTGAATTAGAATTAGAATTCGGGAGAGTGAAGGGGGTCTGTCAGACACTTACTGACTAAAACCACACGGTGTTCTTCAACTAACTTTAACTGTAGTGCTATTCTGTAAAAATCTCACTGTGAACTGCTCACTTAACCTAAGTTCGTGAAGTGAGCTGTCAATAGAGTTAATCTCTAGCATCAGGTGGAATTACAGCTCACTAAGTTTGCACAGTGAGATTTTTACAGAATAGTACCGCTCTGGAGTGCTGGAGCACTTGCACCATTCATCACGTTCCTACGGTCATGTATTGGTCTGCATGACTTCTTTCATGCGGACCCCATCACCCACTGCGGCCGTTGCCTGCTCTACGGTCGAATGTTTGTCTACTTGAGTAGGTATTTTGAATTTTGTCTAGGCAACAACTACTGATCACATCACATTATCTTCGAAGTTTTAGGGACTTATTTGCCTTTGATGAACATATTTTTACTTACCTACCGTAATTCTTAGATCCCATTCAGGGTCAGTAAGCATCAAAAGGGAATGCTAAGTTAATTTCAGTATAATATATCTACAAGGATTATTGTGGTTGTATATTAGTGGTATACTTCGAAACAAAAAGTAAGTATATTGTTTTAGACAACCTATATTAATTGTATGTTTGTAGATATCAAAAATTAGTTTAGTAATTTTTTGAACCTCGAACGAATCCAGTAGTCATATTCTGTAAAAATCTAACAATGAAACTTAGGTGAAGTGAGTTTGAAGTGATCTGTCAATAGTGCCAATCCCTAGCGTCAGACGAGATGACAGTTTACTCCTTGCTCACTTCACCAAAATTTTCACCGTGAGATTATTACAGACTAGACAGGCTGAAATACATAGTTGGTAGTTCAATTATTTACTGAGCAAACACGTTGTTCCAAATACCAAAATGTTGGAAACGTTCGATATTGACACTAAAATTTCATGTGGATCATACATTAGAGTGAGTTGCATCAGCTAACTATAACGATAACCAATCCCATGACAGCCGTCAAAATCTCCGGTTAAGCGAAATTCGGGTTGCATCATTTTGAGAATTGTTAAAATGACGTCATAAATAACTATAACAAGTCATTTTTAACTATAATCAAAGCTTTGACAGACGTCAAATCTCCGGTTAAGCGAAATTCGGGTTGCATCGTTTTAATTTTGACAAAATTGTTAAAATGACGTCACAGATAACTATAACTTTAATCGCCCAACTTCGGGCGGTAAAGGGCTATAGTTACGGTTTGTGTCATTGTATATGTCATCTGCTTTGCATTGTAACCTATAAAAATATTGTGTTATTGAATAAAGTACCTACTAAAACAAATTAGGTATGTCTTTACTCCGCGATATTTTGTGGAAATAAAGCTCTTCTAGCGATGATAGTGTCAGTGAATCCGATTTGCCAGTTAGGAAGAGAAAAAAATTCACCCTCGCATTGATCGATTTCATAAGTAGGATGAGAATTAATTTTTGGACAGAATCCGGGTTCTAAGACCTTAGCAAGAGCTTCTAACTTTCCTAGTTAGAAGCCAGAGCCCTTGCTAAGGTCTTAGTTCTCAGCAAGGGTTCTTGTTTTCAGCAAGGGTCCTCCCTTGCTGAAAACAAGAACCCCTGAGAACTCTTTATATAAATAATTACCTAATGGCCCCGACTTACGATTTGAGTAGAACCCAGGCAGGCGATTTACTTTGCGTAAATTATATCATCACCACTGCTCTCAAAACGGTGAAGGGAAACATCATGAGGAAACCGGCATGTCCTAGAACCAAAAATTCAGAAGAATACGCTAGAGCTTGAGCTTCTTCGGCAATTAAAGCAACACAGTGAAGAAAAGTATAAGCTAGAACTAGAAAAACTGAAATTTGAAATCGATATTTTTATGTAAAATGTTATTATGTAAACTGTAGCAAGTGTATTGTGAATATCGATTACTAATTTCAGTTTTTCTAGTTCCTAGCTTATACTTCTCTTCATTGTGCCGATGAAGTTCATCTTGATTCCAAATGCTTTATCTGATTTGATCCATTTCAATTTCATTAAGTTCTTTGAAGACAGGTTGTTTTTGTTTGGTCATATTATGTTTTTAAAATTGTACTTGTTTTTTTTTTTCTTCCTTATTTTATGAAAGTCAATGCTTATCAAAATTAATTTAGTATATACTAGCAGCGCCCCGCGATTTCACCCACATTAGTTACGATCCCGTGGGAATATCGGGATAAAAAACTATCCTATGTCCTTTCCCGGGACTCAAACTATCTCTATACAAAATTTCATCTAAATCAGTTCAGCGGCTTAAGCGTGAAGAGGTAACAGACAGACACTCTTTCGCATTTATAATATTAGTATGGATATAGGACTTCCTCACGATGTTTTCGTTTTGAGAGCAGTGGTGATGAAATAATTTACACAAAGTAAAGCGCCTGTCTGGGTTCGAACCTACGACCTTTATGCTGTAAGTCGCAGCTGTTACGACGGACCCACCACTGCTCAGCGATAAATAGTAGGAGTGTATTGAACGGTTAAAAAAAAAATAATAATAACAAATTGTACATAGCAGAGCATTTTTATTAATGTAACTACTTATATTAATTTCAACGTCAGACGACTTAGAAGTAGGTAATATTTCATCTGAAAAATATGCAGGTCACTCCACCGATGAAAATACTTCAATACCGCACGCTCAACAGTACATGTGCACAACAGCTAACAATATCAACGTCTGTCCACCAAACAGTTGCAATAGCATCCAGCAAGAGCAGCTGGGTGTTAGAAATGAATTTTTTAGGTAGGTAGGTACCTACCTAAATAATGCACCTGAAAATAAATAGATGATTTATGTTAGAAAATAAGCGTATTCTAACTAATATTATTCTTGTTCTTTTTGGTGTGCTGGATGCCACTGCAAAACAATGTTCTTTCCCGCATTCATCAGGCACAGTATGCGTTTGCTGTGAAAATCGACATATAATGTAAATATTCCTGTATTCAAATCTCCATAATGTATAAACAGTTTCAATACTTTCTTGCATCGTCTATACGCATTTTCGTTAAAGTGCACTAAAGATGGTTTGACTAGCGTTCGTGAATCCTTGCGTTCACAAGTTACCGTACATTTGCAGCAGTCTCGGGCAATGTGTTCGCACATTGCGTTAAAATCTTATTGAACAATTAACACAACATCCTTCTGGAGTAAATGCTGTAATACATCTTCCAATAATATAATCCTTCAATTAGATACAGGAAAACAGAAATATTAATTTCATGCAATTCGAAAGAAACCGAAAAATAAAATGAATGTTATAGTCCCTTGACACTTGTCTTTCTGACAGTGTCAGATAGTGATGCGGCTCGATTTTATTTAACTCGTTACTCAAAAGCTGAGTCCATTTTCTCTCGAGGTGCCACTCGATGTACTCACGATTAGATAAATATCACCAATACTGCCACACTAGTTAACTGTCATTCTTGGTTAAAAAACCAGGTAATAAATATATTCTTGTAATAAACCGTCATAATACTGTGATGTACAGTCACAGAGTTTTAATAACAGAAAATACATATTCTGTGGGTTAGTGCTGTCAGATAATAAAGTGTAATTTGTCATTAAATCGTCATTGATTTTATCAGATCAATCTGACAATCAGTGGAATATGCGTAGGAATTATTATTATTATTATTCGTATTAATACGCTCTTTACAAAGTCGAACAAAGCCAATCTGAGCCGAATGTCACTGACATAAATACCTTGGTACATTACCAATATAGAACGGTAACTGTATTTTGGATCTTGCTATGATTCTTTACTTGAAGTTTATTTTTGTGTGTTTCAAACGTACGAAGCTGCTGGGAACCTCCCTCTAGTCCTTAGATCAACTTAAATTGAGTTTTTGAATTAAATAATCGAGACAATCGAGTCCTGACCATTAATGACTGATTAACATCACTAGTGTCAAATAAACAAAGCGTGATGACAACAAGCTTGAAGTGTTGCCCTTGTCAAAAAATTACCCACGTACATTTTGGGGAAATATGACGTCTTGTCTCTTGTCACCCTTTTAACTTTAACTGTGAAATACACGAAATACATGATGGTGCAACAACGGATAGTAGATTCTATGGTCATTGTTATGGTTACGGTTAAATTTAACTTTGACACAAACTATAACGGAGCTATTGATGCAACCCACTCTAAAGCTTCTCTTTAAATAGTGGCGATCGTTAAAACTGAATCAAATTTGCTATCTGACGAGTTATTCGCTAGAGTTTAACATTTCGTGTAGAGCTACATACCAGTGTTAACCATACGTTCAGAATTGATGAGCAAAGTCCTAAAAATTCACGGGTTGTAAATAAATAAACGCGTCACCATTCTAAGCTTATAATTGGACACCCGTGTCGTTCCATTAAAATCACATACACAAACATTCAGATTCTGAACAAATATCTCGTGCAAATATTTGTCTCCATGCGGAAATCAGCTGGCCACGACCCCGAGCGCAGGCGGTCGTCGACACAAGGTGCAATAAATAATAATGAACCATATGCTTTAGCGATAAAGTTGTAAATCTATTAAATAATTTTGACAGATCGTAGTACCTTGATGTGCTGGCGTCTGTAGATTATATACATTTATGTCATTTACTTACGTGTAATGTTCTGAAAACCTCTGAGATTCATAAATTTTTTAGGTGGGTATGAATTGCATTAAAATTGTTTATGAATGAGCAAACCACTCAAAGGGAATTTAGTTGTTTTTTTTAGGAGACTCGAAATGTTATTAGAAATATTTGCTTTATTTTGGGCCCTAAATAAATGTACTCAAGCCGTAATAAGTGGCCTAGAAGTACATTTATAATGGCACTTGATTGCTTTTTAAGCTAGTATTAATTCTCACCCTCAAAGTTCCCTACAACAGTATTACTTATTACTATTTTGACTGCCCCGTTGGTGTCGTAGTTGCAAGCGCGAGTGCTGTGCGTGGGAGTCCTGGGTTCAATTCTCAGGTCGGGCAAAGTGTTATTCGGTTTTTCCATTGGGAATTTCTCAGTAACAGCTCGGAGTTTGGAAGTTGGCGGTGTGATATCTCCGTGCCTCGTAAATCATGTTAAGCCCTGCGACTGATCTCTTTCCGGTTGTGTCAGATTGCCGTTCCATCGGACAATGAGAGTGAGAGAAGTGTGAGTGCAGCTGTCTCTGCGCACACACTTGTGCACTATAATACCTCCCGCGCAGAAGGCTGGTCTCCGTTGAGATTGCTCGCCATGTCAAAATTCCGGTCTGGTACTTTATAAATAATAAATAAATACTGGTACTGGTACTTTATGATCACAAAATATGCTTACATTTATAATGTCTGCCTGTTCACAATGATTCGCTGCTTACACCTAGATTGTTTGTAGAGTAAGAGCGGTTCTGCACTACATTCGATCCGAATCCGAATTAAAAATCCGACTTCAATCCGAATTGGGAATGTTTTAAATTCGGACGGATAGAGTTCGGATCTAGTGCCCAACCCCCCATACAAATAGGACTATGGTCACTTCGGATTGGCATTTCTCGGAACCGCTCTAAGGCCACGTTTATACGGACGTAAAAATATCGCGGCGCGTTTTTTTGCTCACTGGATCTTCAACGCACTGCTTACCTTACAATAGTTGAAAATCCAACAGTGTATTTTTTCGACGCGCTGGGATTCGGATTCTCAATGCTCCGCTCAACACCTAAAGTTGAAAATCCAGTGCGCGATAAAAATCCCGCCGCGATTTTTTTACGTTTGTGCGAACGTGGTCTTAAACTTTAATTAATACAATACCTACAGACAATTTAATTCACGTTTATACCCCTTTAGAGAATTGCCTTTGTTATTCACCCTGTAATATTAATTGTTTGAAGTCACGCAAAGTTCACCTGAAATAATCATTATTTTAGCATTAATGTATCATTGGTCCCTGCTAAGTAAAGGTAAAGGCACAAGTTTGTTAGTTTCAATCGAATAAAGCTAAATAAAGGGTGAAGAGAAAATTATGGTTTTCTACACGAAGTAATAAGATTTTCTAATTTCTTTTTAAGGCATGAAAGATAACAATTAAGTAGGTACTTATCGATAGTTAATAAAATGATAATTGATCAATTATTGCATTTTTTTAGGGTTCCGTTGCCAAATGGCAAAAAACGGAACCCTTATAGATTCGTCATGTCTGTCTGTCTGTCTGTCCGTCCGTATGTCACAGCTACTTTTTTCCGAAACTATAAGAACTATACTGTTGAAACTTGGTAAGTAGATGTATTCTGTGAACCGCATTAAGATTTTCACACAAAAATAGAAAAAAAAAAACAATACATTTTGGGGTTCCCCATACTTAGAACTGAAACTCAAAATTTTTTTTTTCATCAAACCCATTTGGTATCTATGGATAGGTCTTCAAAAATGATATTGAAGTTTTATATCATTTTTTTCTAAACTGAATAGTTTGCGCGAGAGATACTTCCAAAATGGTAAAATGTTTGTGACTAATGTAAAATGTTTGTGACTAATGTGTGTCTAAAATAATATATGATGTACATTACCATGTAAACTTCCACCGAAAATTAGTTTGAACGAGATCTAGTAAGTAGTTTTTTTTTAATACGTCATAAATCGTAAGCCGCAATTTACCTTTCATTCAATCGACTCAAATATATAAAAAAAAACATTTAATTTCATAAACATAAACCTTATGCATAAACCCGGATGTTACGGAACCCTTGGTGCACGGTTCCGACTCGCTCTTGCCCGGTTTTTTGTGTTTACTATGTCCGGGAGAGCCTAATGGTTTACAAAAACCATGGTGGCGCGGCCAGGGAGTATAATACTCTCCAACCGCGCCACCAAAACTTCATTATTCGTTGAGTTGCAAATTTTTTTTACTACACGTACCGTATAGTACATAAATGGTACAATTTATGTAGAATATAATAGAAACGTTTTTATTTTTACTGTGGCGCGGCCAGGAGGTGTCACAGCGCCACGGGTATCTTCTACTGGGGGCCTAAAAAGGCCACATATATAGCGAAGATAGTCCGTGTTTTTCTTTTTTTCGCTGCACTACGTAGATATAATCAAAGAGATTGGGATTGGATTGATTGATAAATTAAAAATCAAAATCAAAATGTTTTATTTCACAAAAACCTACATGGGCACTTATGAAACATCAGAAGCTAGGTGCACGGTTCTAATTGGTCGTTTTCTATGGAGAAGAACCGGCAAGAAACTCCACGGTTACTCTTACCTAACCTATTACCTATTTTAGTAGAGACAAAAAAAATAACCGAAAAATCCTTCACCAATCGGATTTGATACGATTAACTTAACAGTTAACTGTCCATCATGATTCATGATGTTATCCTTTTATGATTCTGCCAAATTGGCCTTTTTAGGCCCCCTGGAATGTTGTGAAGTAGACCTTATATTTCTATAGTATTTATTCAGACCACTGAATAAATACTATAGAAATAAAAATCAAATAGAACAAACCATTGTTCTATTTGATTTTTCTTTTACACAAGTTGGTATCAGATATACCAGACCAGAGTACATTTTTTATGGCGTTGTCAATAACTAAATAACTTTCTTTCATAACCTTTATTTTTACGGAGATTGTCCTGAGTAAATAAAACTACATAGTTTCCTTTGTGTTGTCTGCAGCCAATAATAGAACTCAATTCTTTAATTGTTTTTTTTTCCGTTACAATCTAAATCGCCTTGAAAAGGTCTAAACTAAATTAACGCCAGTTTCTATGCCTGAATTTATTTATCTTTGCTCCAACATTTGTCCAAATACGTTCAGAATTCATGGCCAACTCAGTTGGCTAGCTAATGGATTACACGGTGGTCGAGTGTGGCTCAACATTGCCGAGCTGCGACCCGATGCTCGCTGTAATCTGATTGTAATACTGACCCACTCGACTTATATTAGCAGGCATATGTGTTAATTTGACCTAATAGCGAAAAGTAGGCTAATTTCTAGGCTAAGAGTGGCAGATAGATTCGAGAGATAAGATAATTTGTGAGTTAAAACTAAATCAAATTTGCTATCTGACGAGTTATTCGCTAGAGTTTAACATTTCGTGTAGAGCTACATACCAGTGTTAACCATACGTTCAGAATTGATGAGCAAAGTCCTAAAAATTCACGGGTTGTAAATAAATAAACGCGTCACCATTCTAAGCTTATAATTGGACACCCGTGTCGTTCCATTAAAATCACATACACAAACATTCAGATTCTGAACAAATATGTCGTGCAAATATTTGTCTCCATGCGGAAATCAGCTGGCCACGACCCCTAGCGCAGGCGGTCGTCGACACAAGGTGCAATAAATAATAATGAACCATATGCTTTAGCGATAAAGTTGTAAATCTATTAAATAATTTTGACAGATCGTAGTAGCTTAATGTGCTGGCATCTGTACATTATATACATTTATGTCATTTACTTACGTGTAATGTTCTGAAAACCTCTGAGATTCATAATTTTTTTAGGTGGGTATGAATTGCATTAAAATTGTTTATGAAAGAGCAAACCACTCAAAGGGAATTTAGTTGTTTATTTAGGGGACTCGAAATGTTATTAGAAATATTTGTTTTATTTTAGGCCCTAAATAAATGTACTCAAGCCGTAATAAGTGGTCTAGAAGTACATTTATAATGGCACTTGATTGCTTTTTAAGCTAGTATTAATTCTCACCCTCAAAGTTCCCGACAACAGTATTACTTATTACTAGTTTGACTGCCCCGTTGGTGACGTGGTCGCAAGCGCGAGTTCTGTGCGTGGAGTCCTGGGTTCAATTCTCAGGTCGGGCGAAGTGTTATTCGGTTTTTCCATTGGGAATTTCTCAGTAACAGCTCGGAGTTTGGAAGTTGGCGGTGTGATATCTCCGTGTCTCGTAAAGCATGTTAAGCCCTGCGACTGATCTCTCTCCGGTTGTGTCAGATTGCCGTTCCACCGGACAATGAGAGTGAGAGAAGTGTGAGTGCAGCTGTGTCTGCGCACACACTTGTGCACTATAATACCTCCCGCGCCGAAGGCTGGTCTCCGTTGAAATTGGTCGCCATGGCCAAAATTCCGTTCTGGAGGACTTTATGATCACAAAATATGCTTATATTATAATATGTCCGCCTGTTCACAATGATTCGCTGCTTATACCTAGATTGTTTGTAGAGTAAGAGCGGTTCTGATCCGAACCGAATCCGAATTTAAAATCCGACTTCAATCCGAATTGGGAATGTTTTAAATTCGGACGGATAGAGTTCGGATCTAGTGCGCAACCCCCCATACAAATAGGACTATGGTCACTTCGGACCGGCATTTCTCGGAACCGCTCTAAGGCCACGTTTATACAGACGTAAAAATATCGCGGCGCGATTTTTCATTCACTGGATCTTCAATGCACTGCTTACCTTACAATAGTTGAAAAGCAAACAGTGTATTTTTTGACGTGCTGGGATGTTGGATTCTCAATGCTCCGCTCAACACCGAGAGTTGAAAATCCTGTGCGCGATAAAATCCCGCCGCGATTTTTTTACGTCTGTGCGAACGTGGTCTTAAACTTTAATACAATACCTACAGACAATCTAATTCTCGTTTATACCCCTTTAGGGAATTGCCTTTGTTCTTCACCCTGTAATATTAATTGTTTAAAGTCACGCAAAGTTCACCTGAAATAATAATTATTTTAGCATTAATGTATCATTGGTCCCTGCTAAGTAAAGGTATAGGCACAAGTTTGTTAGTTTCAATCGAATAAAGCTAAATAAAGGGTGAAGAGAAAATTATGGTTTTCTACACGAAGTAATAAGATTTTCTAATTTCTTTATAGGGCTGAAAGAGAACAATTAGGTACTTATCGATAGTTAATAAAATAACAATTGATCAATTTTTGCACCCTTATAGATTCGTCATGTCTGTCTGTTCTGTCTGTCTGTCCGTCCGTATAAGAACTATACTGTTGAAACTTGGTAAGTAGATGTATTCTGTGAACCGCAATAAGATTTTCATACAAAAATAGAAAAAAACAATAAATTTTGGGGTTCCCCATACTTAGAACTGAAACTCGAATTTTTTTTTGTCATCAAACCCATACGTGTGGGGTATCTATGGATAGGCATTCAAAAATGATATTTTTTCTAATATCATTTTTTTCTAAACTGAATAGTTTGCGCGAGAGACACTTCCAAAGTGGTAAAATGTGTGTCCTCCCCTGTAACTTCTAAAATAAGAAAATGATAAAACTAAAAAAATATATGATGTACATTACCATGTAAACTTCCACCGAAAATTAGTTTGAACGAGATCTAGTAAGTAGTTTTTTTTTAATACGTCATAAATCGTAAGCCGCAATTTACCTTTCATTCAATCAACTCAAATATATAAAAAAAAGACATTAAAATTTAATTTCATAAACGATAAAAAAAAAAAAACATAAACATATTTTAAAACATAAACCTTATGCATAAACCCGGATGTTACGGAACCCTTGGTGCGGGGTTCCGACTCGCTCTTGCCCGGTTTTTTGTGTTTACTATGTCCGGGAGAGCCTAATGGCTTACAAAAACCATGGTGGCGCGGCCAGGGAGTTTACTCTCCAACCACGCCACCAAAACTTCATTATTCGTTGAGTTGCAAATTTTTTTTTACTACACGTACCGTATCAAACTCAAACTCAAAGCATTTATTTCAATTAGACCTTGTACAGGCACTTTTGAATTGTCAAAATTAAATAGTCTGTCAGTTAGTCCGAAAGTTGAAGCTAGTTGCCCATTCCAAAAGGTAGATCTCTATGGAGAAGAACGGGCAAGAAACTCCATGGACACTCTTTTAAATCAAGATATTACAAAATCCTGGGTACGTTATTCTTGTTGCTTCTATATGTGAGAACAATGTAAAAAAAAAGACACAAATGAAGAAACAATTCAAAATATAAGATTAAAAATAAGCATTGGCAGTTAAGAGATGACCCTGCTCAACCGACGGCGCCCGTTCACGAACATGACGCGTGGAGTACATAAATAGTACAATAAAATTTATCTAGAATATAATAGAAACGTTTTTATTTTTACTGTGGCGCGGCCAGGAGATATCACAGCGCCACGGGTATCTTCTACTGGGGGCCTAAAAAGGCCACATATACATATAGCGAAGACAGTCCGTGTTTTTCTTTTTTTCGCTGCATTACGTAGATATAATCAAAGAGATTGGGATTGGATTGATTGGTAAATCAAAAATCAAAATGTTTTATTTCACAAAAACCTACATGGGCACTTATGAAACGTCAGAAGCTAGGTGCACGGTCCCAATTGGTCGTTTTCTATGAAGAAGAACCGGCAAGAAACTCCACGGTTACTCTTACCTAACCTATTATCTATTTTAGTAGAGACAAAAAAAATAACCGAAAAATCCTTCACCAATCGGATTTGATACGATTAACTTAACAGTTAACTGTCCATCATGATTCATAATGTTATCCTTTTATGATTCTGCCAAAGTGGCCTTTTTAGGCCCCCTTGACTATTGTGAAGTAGACCTTTTATTTCTATAGTATTTATTCAGTGGTTTGTTCTATTTGATTTTTCTTTTACAGAAGTTGGTATCAGATATACCAGACCAGAGTACATTTTTTATGGCGTTGTCAATAACTAAATAACTTTCTTTCATAACCTTTATTTTTACGGAGATTGTCCTGAGTAAATAAAACTACATAGTTTCCTTTGTGTTGTCTGCAGCCAATAATAGAACTCAATTCTTTAATTGTTTTTTTTCCCGTTACAATCTAAATCGCCTTGAAAAGGTCTAAACTAAATTAACGCCAGTTTCTATGCCTGAATTTATTTATCTTTGCTCCAACATTTGTCCAAATACGTTCAGAATTCATGGCCAACTCAGTTGGCTAGCTAATGGATTACACGGTGGTCGAGTGTGGCTCAACATTGCCGAGCTGCGACCCGATGCTCGCTGTAATCTGATTGTAATACTGACCCACTCGACTTATATTAGCAGGCATATGTGTTAATTTGACCTAATAGCGAAAAGTAGGCTAATTTCTAGGCTAAGAGTGGCAGATAGATTCGAGAGATAAGATAATTTGTGAGTTGAGGAGCAGATTCTTATTCAATAAACAGGTAACCTCACCCTGTACTTATGGTTGAATGAGACGATGTCACTATGGTAATGTCGTGTTAGACAAAGACCCTGTATTTATGGTTGAATGAGATGATGTCACTATGGTTATGTCGTGTTAGACAAAGATAGCTTTTCGCATAATTTTATCGATGTTTTCCTGTAACGAGCTTCACTATACACTTTCAGCTCTACTCTTTTGAATGCTGGGGTTCAACAGCCTTACGAGGTATGTTATGTACGGGTAGACCAGGGGCGTAGCTACCGCCGTATCTGCCGTATCACTTGCGCCCCTAATTTTAAGCAAAAATTAATAAAAACTTCCCAATTTTTTTTTATTTCAGAAATGACAAAAAAATTTTTTTTGGATAATTTCATTTGGATTTTTCTTTAATTTTGTGCAAACGTTTTTTTTTCTTTTGTGAGAAATCTTTACCCTTCCTAAGGGCCCCCAAACAAATTTTTATACGGGGCCCCGCCAAGGCACGCTACGCTTCTGGGGTAGACCAAAGAAGGTTTCCTAATTAGCAAGAACGCAACGCCTCAGAGTAACCCCCCACAGAGGCAAAGATTCTAAATGTTGTATTGTAACGCTTTGTGATAGTGCACTTATCATAGCGGGTTTGCAAGAAGTTTTCTCTCTGTCGAACCACTAACTCCAGACTAAGATCATGTTACTTAAAAGTTTTGTAAAGTTATTTGGAATTGCCTAGAGTAGTTAATACATAATTTTGTAATCATGTCAATACATGCTTGTAACAGCTCTATATTAAATATCATCATCGTGCGTTCGTGTTTTCGAAGAAAGATGAAGATTCACAAAGCACATGCTTTACTCAGAAAATCTGTAGGAACATTCGGCGCATCTTAGGTAGTAACCCAGCCACCGTTATGCTCCACGTTGTAAAGCGTGTTGGCACACGTGAGGCTTAATACAATCAGCACCGCTTTGTAGCCATTATATATCTATTATCGGGCGCTGTCGTGTCTCTAACGGCGAGATAGTAACACAATAATGACGTCACAACCAGCCTTAACAGGCACCTTAACCGGTGGGTCTCAGATTGATAATGTTAGATCGAAGAGAATGCTGCCCGTGTGCTGACGTAATCGCTTTATAGGTCCTGACGATGCGGTGAGCTTAGAGGTGGACTGTTTAGATTCAAACCATGTAAAGTAATGGGTTAGGTGCTATAGATACCCATCTTTAATACCTTTGCTATAGGCTAGTTTAAGCGAACGTCTAAAACTACGAGTTTTGTTTACTTACAGTTATTTTCTAATCGATACCTGTACGTGATCTTGAAGTGCGCTGTCATTTTAACTGATGCTTGGGATTGACTTCAAGCTTTCCTCAACTAAGATTTGTCTTTGCGATTTTTACAGAATATACCTGTAGAACACGTTGGATTACCTATTTAGGACCTATATTTTAGCAATAAAGTGAGATGGCTTTCGAATTGAGTTCGGTGAGATTTGAAAGAAAGTTTGCAAAATACATGAATATATTATGTCAATAAAATTATTTGAATGACACTCGATGTTATATTGTATGTTGAAGTTATCGAAGTCTATAGAAAGAATACACTCGATAAAAGGAATGATGAAAAACTCGCTCACAACTCCAAAAGAACGTATTATAACTTAAAAAAACTTCAATATTTCCATCTCAAAGTGGGAAACAAAGTTTGGTAGGTGCGAAACAATTTTCGGGTGTTCGTATTTTGCCCATCATACTCGGAATCTCAAGTTTTATCCGTCAGCGCCTCCCCCCCTCCCCTCGCCTGGGGGCAATTCACTTACTTTATTATTCGTCCTGTGTTGACCTCATTTTTGTAGGTAGCTTGAAGGCAATATTTTATTCATTAGATATTTACACTTGGATACAACATTATGTTGAGTTTATGGTTGAATAATAATTCTGTTTGTCGCTTGTTAAGTGAGTTTCGGTGAGCAAATTAAAGAGAAAAGTGTAACTTTTTCTCATAAAGTAAAAATTAAGTAAGTACCTAATTAAATCTTTATTTCTATGACATAAACTATTTTTGATCATCACAATCAGCCATGTTCCCATTCTGCTGGGACACAGGCTTCCTCTTTCTTCGAGAGGGGAGAATAGCCCATAATCCACCACGCGGGCCCATTACGGGTTGTCACATGTGTCTTCGAATTTTTGGTTCTAGGACATGCCGGTTTCCGCACGATGTTTTTCTTCACGGTTTTGAGAACAGTGGCTATTAAAATAATTTACACAAAGTCAAGTGCCTGCTTGGGTTTGAACCCACGATCTGCAACTCGTAAGTCGCGGCCATTAGGTACTACGACAATACTAGGCCACCCCTGCATCTATTTTTGATAACAATCTGAAATTGAATCATATAACAATATCTCCCCACTAAAAATCCATTTACATCAAACTGAAGAGCACATTCAACTTTTCATAATGACCAAATAAAGGGTTCCGAGAAACATTTTGAGAGAAAATATTGTGGATAAAAAAGTCGTTTACAGGTGCCGTTAGTAGACGGACTGGGAATAGATTAAGGTCCGGGCCTCGGCAGCCGCAGCCGGACCAAAAACCCTTCACTGTGATATAATTATGCCTTATGAATAAGTGCGCTGCTGGATTTTCAACTTTCGACGATAAGTCGAGCGTTTAAAATCCAACAACAGGCTTATGTATTGCCTTGAGTAGTGAAAACGGGTGTTATTTTACCTTTTCTTTGAACCCGACCAGATAATTCCCCGATATTTTTCCCTGTTTGGAAATATTTTGTTTCGCCATAGTTTTGTCAATGGTTTTCCGCGTGGTTTTAAGAGATTTAGCGCATGCGACTAACGCGTTGTGAGCCATAAATAAAGATCAGTGCGGATTCGTATTTTTACAACTATCTTATTCTCTGGATATATTACTTAATAAATTCTGTCCCCGACTTCGTTTGTGTGACAGTCGTAAGATACACAATATAGGTACTAAAACAACAGCCACATTTTTAGGGTTCCGTAGTTCTGACAAGGAACCCTTATAGTTTCGTCATGTCCGTCTGTCTGTCTGTCTGTCCGAGGTTTTGCTAAGAGACCGTTAGTACTAGAAAGCTGTAATTTTTAGGAGTATGTATATCAATTACTTGGGGGTTGCTAAAATTATTTTTCGATTTAATGCTCCATTTACGAAATATTAAACTTTAAAGTGCAAATTTTTGTTCCAGTAGGGCGTCCCCCCTAAAAGCTAAACTGCTGGCTTGAAAAATCTGGAAAAATTCACGATGATATTACATTTCATGAACTTTAAAGGAAAATTATAGCGGATAATATAACTTTATTATTTTAGCAGTAATAGTAGTTGAACTTGGGTGTTGGATAATAAAATTTAGTACCAAATACAAAATCCTTAGCATTAATCCTTTAAAGTGACTAAGATGAAGCAGTTGCTTGTTTATAACGGGTAAAGACTTGCATTGAAAAACAAAATATGAAATAAAAAAACCATAATAAATTATCATAAGTTTCTTTTTTACATCCATTTGATTCTACACGAGGTGGTTCTCTTATAGATAACCTTTTTTCTAATTTCATAAGTGAAGTCGGATATTATAGCAAATTTTTTAGCTACCATCGTCCTTTGTGGAGCCGTTTTTAAGCGTTTAAGACCATCACACTTCTGATCGACACCCCCGCACGTCTTAGAAATGATAATTCAAATTTAAAGTCGATTTTTGTTATTATAACCATTTATTCCTAATATCTTTACCATTACTTATATTCAGAATGAAGAACTACAGAATCGTACTATATTGTGATAACGGGCTACTACGGAACCTTACACTGTGCGTGGCCCGACACGCACTTGGCCGGTTTTTTATAAAACTCCTTCGGCCCCCGAACTACCCGGGTTGTCACATCACATCGCCTGCCCGCTCTATTAATACTTCGTATTCGCTTAGCATTTTTTCAGACTTTTATTAGATTTGTTCGGTTCTTATGGGTCATAACGTGATGTTAAATAGCCTATAAACCCAAGATCTATCAAATGCAAAAATAATTGTTCAATTCCGACTGGCAGTTTCATGCAGGGATTAGGGCATTCAACCAAAAAAAAAACTCTGCACGTCTATTAGGCCGCTTTCACATATAGGCGACTTTAGCAGCGCGACAGTCGCGCGACCGTCACCCATTCAGAATTTCATAATAAAAACAGAAGCGCAGCGGACGCGCGGCTGGTGCGCTTCTGTTTTTATTATGAAATTCTGAATGGGTGACGGTCGCGCGACTGTCGCGCTGCTAAAGTCGCCTAAATGTGAAAGCGGTCTTAAGTTAGTAATAATATACTCGTAGATACCTAGTTTACGCCGTAAGGCATTTCATACAAACTTTCAAGCCCTTATTTTTCGAAATGAATGAACCGATTTTAATGAAATTTCATACCCCAGATATAGAAAGAGAACGCAGGGCGTTGGCGGTTAGGAGCAATATGCTGGCCCGTAGGTTCGCTCGATGTACTAAGGAAGTAAAGATCACACTTGTTTTTAGGGCATATTGTCAATCTTTTTACACGAGCGGCCTGTGGGTTCGGTATACGCAACGAGCCTACAACGTCCTGCGTATTCAGTATAATAATGCGTTCAGAATGCTGTTGGGGTTGCGCGAGTTGACGGTTTCCACGCTGTAATGTGTAAGAAAGTGGCGTCATCATTACAAAGACTGCGCGGTAGCACCAACAGCATTTTGCAAATGATTGCGTGCCGTTATGACTGTCCCATACAGGCACACTGGGTGGGAATAGTAACGGGAAAATTGTAATGTTTTTGTTTTTCCGTTCACTTTGTATTAGATACCTACTAACATAGATCTTAAGAAAATTGTTACTGACACTTATAATATGGACTCTGTCCGAAATAAATGGAATTATTATAAGTAGGATACAAAGGTCTAAGAAGCTAGTAGAGAACATTTTCGAAAAATCGGTTCATTCATTTCGAAAAATAAGGGCTTGAAAGTTTTTATGAAATGCCGTACAGCGTAAACGCCCTTAAGCTTGTCCAATTTCCTTGGATAACATTGTTTTACGAACGTAGACAATACAACATATTGATGCAAGAAATACGTTAACAAATGACTGTGTTGATCCTAGAATATAGATTGTCGTGTTCTTTAAATGTGTTTTGCTGTGAACAATAGTCTTGTTTCGCCCTATTTGTTGAAGGTCTGAATTCAGAGTTATTCGGCTAGAAATATGTGATAGCTAATCGGGTTGAGTTGGGTACAGTACAATGTTTGTTCAATTCTATTATATTGAAAGATTGGAGTGAAAATGTAAGTTCCTTGCCTGTTTCCTGTCTGTTGCTATGAACAGAAACCACAAAAAAAAGCAAATATAAAAGTAGCATTCTAAGAATTTTTACACAATAATTTTAATCAGAGGGGCAATTCCCGTATTTTTAAGAACGTACGCATTCTAATGTCAGTCTCAATTTGTCAAAAATATAATCAATTTCTTTACTCAATTTTTAGGGTTCCGTAGCCAAATGGCAAAAACGGAACCCTTATAGATTCGTCATGTCTGTCTGTCTGTCCGTCTGTCTGTCTGTTTGTCCGTCCGTATGTCACAGCCACTTTTCTCCGAAATTATAAGAACTATACTGTTGAAACTTGGTAAGTAGATGTATTCTGTGAACCGCATTAAGATTTTCACACAAAAATAGAAAAAAAACAATAAATTTTAGGGTTCCCCATACTTAGAACCGAAACTCAAATTTTTTTTTTTCATCAAACCCATACGTGTGGGGTATCTATGGGTAGGTCTTCAAAAATGATATAGAGGTTTCTTTCTCGAATAGTTTGCGCGAGAGACACTTCCAAAGTGGTAAAATGTGTGTCCCCCCCCCTGTAACTTCTAAAATAAGAGAATGATAAAACTAAAAAAAATATATGATGTACATTACCATGTAAACTACCACCGAAAATTGGTTTGAACGATATAGAGTAAGTAGTTTTTTTTTAATACGTCATAAATCGTAAACCGCAATTTACCATTCATTCAATCAACTCAAAAAATAAACCTTATGCATAAACCCGGATGTTACGGAACCCTCGGTGCGCGAGTCGGACTCGCTCTTGCCCGGTTTTTTGACATTGATTGTAGCCGATCACAATCTCATCATTGTGACTTGAATTTGAACGTTTTTAAGTACGAGAAGTTGGCCTTCAGTTTCTTCTGCCTTTGTCAAATATGTAGGTACATTGTTGCATAGATCTTGTGGCCCTTTTTTTTTTTTTTTTTTGCGGATGGGAAATCATCAAATGACTCCTCCCGCTCTGGGTGGAGCGGAAGGGAGTGTTAGACTCTTACTGACTAAAACCCACCCGTGTTCCTTCCTTAGCCCTTTATGTTCCGGGCCAGCGGTAACCCTTTCGGACAATCCCGCTGACCCGGCAGGCTTCGGCCGTAAGGGGCCCCTCCTCGATGCTGACATCTCTTTGAGGCGCGCGTGGAACACGTACGCGCCGTCCGGCACGGGATCTTGTGGCCCTTGAATGGGATTGAGGGGCGGTATTGGCAAACATTTGTGAAAATTGTATCGAAAAAACAAGATGGCCAAAAGGTTCTTGTACAACTTCACATTTGTACCTACAATGTATTAAATGACATAGGCACCTTCATGCGTAGGTATATGTTGCCCTGGAACATTTTCACACAAGAATATGCTCGTAATCTTCCGTATCTGGCTGCCAGAGCCTTTCGTTTTAATGAGACCACGGAGCCCTCTCGACGCTGAATAATTCCTCATTAGGTTCGCTAGCTTCACTCTTTTTTTTATATAGGAATGCTTTGATATACATACAAAATACATACACCTACTTTTAATTTTGATAAACCTGTTATTAGTACTTGGAATATATCAGTAACGTTGACTTATGTGCAAAACTTTTATTAAAATAAATTTTATCGAGATCGCAAAAAACGATAAGGCCGCCCATTGTAGGCAGTGATCACGATTTTTTTAAATGTATTTTCGGTTGTACAATAAAGTACTTAAATAATTTGTGTAAATAAGTACCTAATAATAGGTAGACATTTTTTTATTTCGTTTCACTTTTGTAAATTCTTACTATTTATTTTTATCCCAGTTACCGTCTTTGCATTCGAAACTTAAAACCACAAATTACTTTTTAGGGTTCCGTACCCAAAGGGTAAAAACGGGACCCTATTGCTAAGACTACTGTCGGTCTGTCTGTCTGTCACCAGGCTGTATCTCATGAACCCTAATAGCTAGATAGTTGAAATTTTCACAGATGATGTATTTCTGTTGCCGCTATAACAATAAATACTAAAAACAGAATAAAATAAATCTTTAAGGGGGGCTCCCATACAACAAACGTGCTTTTTTCGGCGTTTTTTCATTGTGGTACGAAACCCTTCGTGTGCGAGTCCGAATCGCACTTGGCCAGTTTTTTTATGATACACGTTAATATTAACGCTAGAGTTGGCTAAGGTTCGATCAAAATTATAGTAGCGAAAGTAAAGCTATCACATTATATAAGTTTATAAGACTTTCATCGACGGGTTAATTGCGTTAACACTATCAGTAGCAATGGATTTCATTTCGACATTTCAACAACATTCATTGCGTTGTCTACGTTGTTGAGCTGACAATTTTTCCGAACATACGAAGCAATGGATTAGCAATGACCTTCAAAATGATGCAGATTGTGATTGATAGTGTATTACGCAATTAGGGTACGGAACCGATACTAACTTTACTGTTATCATCTGAACTATGTAATAAAGCTTTTCATTTGATATAGCTTTTAATAATTAAAAAAAAAAGGGGGGCCCGTGGCTAAATAATAACAGCCGCACAGGTCGATCGATCAGGTTAAGCTACGCTTGCCGCGGTTGGTCTGTGGATGGGTGACCATCTTTACATACCGTGACCCCTCCGTGCCTCGGAAAGCACGTTAAGCCGTTGGTCCCGGCTGTCATTCGTGGATCTTTGACAGTCGTTACGGGTAGTCAGAAGCCCGAAAGTCTGACAACCAGTCTTACTAAGGGGTATCGTATTACCCAGTAACTGGGTTGTGGAGGTCAGATAGGCAGTCGCTCCATGTAAAAAACTGGTATTCAGCTGCATCCGGTTAGACTGGAAGCCGACCTCAACATAGTTGGGAAAAGGCTAGGCAGATGATGATGATAGCTTTTAATAATTAATTGAAACCTTACAGTCAAGGTCAAAGTACCAACTAGAGAAAAGACGTTAGCAATTTTTTTTCGTAGTTAACCTCCTCAGATTTAGTTTTTCGGGAAATCAACGTCTTCATAATATATGATTAATTCGAAGTAGTTTTTAGTTTTCCGTACCCAAAGTGTGCCAACGGGACCACACCTAATACCACCACCACCACCTATTACTAGGTCTCCGCTGCCCGTTCGACCGTCTGTCTGTCTGTCAGCGGGCTGTATCTCATGAATCGTAATAGGTGGACAGTTAAAATTTTTACAGAATGTGTATTTCTATTTCCGCTATAACAACAAATAGGTAATAAAAATAAAACAATATCAAAATTAAATCGGTTCTCTCTAAGAAATGAGAACCCATTTAAATTTGAACTTTGTTTTATTTTTATTATTTGTTTTTTTTTTTTTTTTTTTGCGGATGGGAAATCATCAAATGACTCCTCCCGCTCTGGGTGGAGCGGAAGGGAGTGTCAGACTCTTACTGACTAAAACCCACCCGTGTTCCTTCCTTAGCCCTTTATATTCCGGGCCAGCGGTAACCCTTTCGGGCAATCCCGCTGACCCGGCAGGCTTCGGCCCTAAGGGGCAAATGTATTTTTTCCTTGTGGTACGGAACCCTTCGTGTGCGAGTCGGACTCGCACTTGGACGGCTTTTTTATTTAATTCATTTCGTATTTGTTTCTAACAAAATCAAGTCGTTCATACTTAACTTACTGATAAAATGAGAAGTAGGTACTGAATTGTTGCAATGACTAATTAATTTCTTCATTAATATGCTGTCTTCACGTTTCCTTTTACTTTTAGTACCAAATGAATACGTAGTCGAAGCCGCGGCCACAGCTAGTCTGAACTAATATTATAAAGAAAAAATATTTGATTTTTTGTATGTTTGTTTGTTACGCTTTCACGCTAAAACGGCTGAATGGATTTGGATGAAACTTGGCACATGACATGGGTAGACCATGACCTGGATTAGGACAAATTTTTTATCCCGATGTTCCCACGAGACCGAAACTTATGCGGCTGAATCTACGGGGTGCAGCTTGTTTTATCTGTAAACGCGTAATTTTTGCTTATTTTCCAAATTAGACTTGTAAGAACATACACTGTAGATACGTAGTCACCCTGCACAAATAAAAAAATACGCAGGTAACTACGCAAGACTAGGTGGGTAGTTGTATTTTTTATGAGCACAACACGAGGGCACTAGCGAATAGAAAGGTATTTATGTAAATTTTTAATAAACCCTCTTCCGTTCCGAAATGAGTTGAATAAATAAAAGGGAAACTGCAAACAGAGATTTCGCACTGAAACACTATTTACAGACTGTCTTCTTCGTTGTCCTTCTCATCGCTCTGGTTTTATTAAGTCTTCTTTCTTTGTCCAGGCGGTTTTCCTTTGGAATGCGCTCCCTCAGAATATCAGGACGGTTACCAATCAGTTCACATTTAAAGTGAAAGCTCGAGAACACATACACAAGAAGTTAGCAGATTCGTTGTTGTAGGTTTTCTTGTTTCTCTCTCATCTTTTGTTTTGGTTTATATTTTTTTTTTTTGTATGTATGTATATATGTATTTATTCTTATATTTTTCTTATATTTTACTTATAAATATTTTCTATTTGTTTTCTGCTATTGCACCTACTATGTATTGTTTCTGCATTACCCTAAGGTAGACTGGTAGAAAATGCCCATGGCATTAAGTCCGCCTTTGTACAGTTTTTACTTGTGCATAAAGTTTTAATAAATAAATAAATAAATAAATAAATATTTACCTACTTCTATTTATGTTCAGCCCAAATTAAGTTGGTTGATATTACATTCAAATTATATATAGCTTAGCAGGCAGGTACTTTACTAATGCTAAAAAACAAACTAACTGGGGGCCTAAAAAGGTCATTTTGGCAGAATCATAAAAGGATAACATTATGAATCATAATGGACAGTTAAGTGTTAAGCTCAGACCAACAAAAAAAGAAAGACGGCGCGCCGCGAACATCAAAAGTGAAGCCATAAAACCGTGCTCCTGCAAGTAAACATACACGCTCACGCACACACCTACACTAAAACCATGCTCATCGCTCTTAGTACGTCACGAGTCGTCCTCAAGTTAACATAGATTAAAAAAATATAATTATGCCTTCCTGCGCAGTGAAAAGTTGCAAAAACAACAGCAAATCACATAAAAAGTCTCACGGAATCACTTTTCACTGGTAAGTACTTGAAATTATATCGTTTCTTTAATATTAAATTTTAGATTACTTGGAACAAAAACCTCAACGAACGAAAGTAGTGACATAAGGTGCGGGGGTTGCCACAATACGATTTAAATTTTCCCCATTCGATTAATACATACATATAAGTATGATTTGTTACTTCGAGTTATATTCCTATTTTCTTTTTTATGTATTGAATATTTTGGGTTTCCAATTAATACCAATACCATACTCAACAATATCTTACTCATACAATAATAGACTAGTTCCTACTCGCACAAATATCCCCAAACACACATAGATAAAAAGGTGGCTTCAGTTTTAATGTTCGTGGCGCGCTGTCTATCTTTTTTTGTTGGTCTGAGCTGTTAAGTTAATTGTATCAAATTCCATTGGTGAAGGATTTTTCAGTTATTTTTTTTGTCTGTGCTAAAATAGCAATCATCATCATCTGCCTAGCCTTTTCCCAACTATGTTGGGGTCGGCTTCCAGTCTAACCGGATTCAGCTGAATACCAGCTAAAATACGAATCAATCCAATCCAAATCCAATCTCAATCTCTTTGATTATACTTACGTGTAAACACGGACTGTCTTCGCCATATTATGGTCCATAATGTTATCCTTTTATGATTCTGCCAAAAGTGGCCTTTTTAGGCCTTCTGGTCACAGTTTCCTATAAAGGAGGACCGGACAAAATGGTCTCCACGACCAAACAAATATCATTAGATAGGCATTTTTTTAATAGAGAGCAATAACTACTATGGTGGTTCATTTTTTTTTAAATATTTTTATTTAATGATATTATAATAATACAGAGGTGTTCGCCTTTTACGTTTGATGGCGATAGGCGCTCTTTTAGGTACATAACAATGCGCCACCTTACGTACAGACACAGAGCACATCAAGGTACTACAATCTGACAATTTTCTTTAATAGATTTTCAACTTTATCGCTAAAACATAAGGTTCAAAGTTGATTGGGAAAATTTGACTAACCGAATAGTTTCAGGATCATGTACTGAACCCGTGGTTACAGGTTACGCGTCAATGTCCCTGCTACCCTGTAGTTATAGACTAAGTTACAGACAGATATAGAGAAATCCACGTGGCAACAAACTTCCACAACCATGAAAATATACGCTGATGATCAAAGTCATCATCTGCCCAGCCTTTTCTCAACTATGTTGGGGTCGGCTTCTAGTCTAACCGGATGCAGCTGAGTACCAGTATTTTACATGGAACAACTGCCTATCTGACCTCAACAACCCAGTTACTGGGTAATACGAAACCCCTTGGTAAGACTGGTTGTCTGACTTTCGGGCTTCTGACGACCCGTAACGACTGTTAAAGATCCACGAATGTCAGCCGGTACCAACGGCTTAATGTGCTTTCCGAGGCACGGAGGAGTCTTGGTATGTAAAAATGGTCACCCATCCACCGACCAACCGCGGCAAGCGTAGCTTAACCTGATCGATCGGCCCGTGCGTCTGTTATTACTTAGCCACAAGCCCCTCACGCTGATGATCAAAGTTTATAATAATTTTCAAAATACTATATTTTACCAATGTTTCTGCGAATCGAGTCCTCTTTCTATACAGCCGAACGATTCTGTAAAAATCTCACCGTGAAAACTTAGGTGAAGCGAGTTTGTTTTTGCTACGAATTGACACTATTGACAGCTCACTCCACGCTCACTTCACCTAAGTTTTCACGGTTAGATTTTTACAGAATAGCACCGCAGATGGTTCTTATCATCTGTGGTTCTTATAAAGATGGCAGTCGATGAAATTCCTTTGTCGTGTTATGACGGTAAAGCACATAGTACAAATTGAGGGTTATAAAAGACAAACATGGGTCCAGGACGATGAAAACTTCGCATGCATATTTATGGTATGGGACCCATGGGTAATGGGTTTAGCTGTAAAGGCGTTCAGACGGAAAGGATGGACTGGGGATGGGCGCATGGGAATGTTCCAATAAGATACTGTCGGCCGCTTGGATGACTCGTCGACTTTTTATTTTATTTTGGACTAGCTTCTGCTCGTGGCTTCGCCCGCGTGGATGTCGAAAATACGTGGGTTTTAATTATTTTAGCGCGGAACCCTAATTCTTTTTCTAAGATAAAATTAAGGTTCTAAGATGAAACCTAACTTACTCCTTATAACATCAGTTATCTGCCTGTGAAAGTCTTGTCAAAATCGCTCCAGCCGTTTCAAAGATTAGCCGATAGACAGGCAAAAAATTTACATATTGATTTACTATAAATACCTGTTCCTATTTATCTGTTTTAAGGGTTCCGTACCCAAAGGGTAAAAACTACTACGAAGACTCCACTGTCCGTCTGTCTGTCTGTCTGTCATTGGGCTGTATCTCATGAACCGTGATAGCTAGACAGTTGAAATTATCACAGATGATGTACTTTTGTTGCCGCTATAACACCAAACAATAAAAATAAAATAAAGTTAAAATTTAAAGGGGTATAAAAGAAACGTTTTTTTTTTCGGCGTTTTAAGCCTTGTGGTACGGAACCCTTCGTGTGCGAGTCCGACTCGCACTTGGCCGGTTTTTTTACATGCATTTATTCCATAATGTAAGCACTTCAATTTTGTTTACGCCTAATCCGCGTAATGCGGTTTTTAGTTTATGTTGCTGTTTTCTTTTACAGTTATTCGAAAAATATATCTCTAAGGTTTTCCAACGGCATTAGCTGCCGTTAGGAAAAATCCTTTACTGAAATAGATCCTACTTAGTCTTGCAATACGAAAGCCTATGAACGAGAACATTGCTATAATCACCACGCGTTTCTGCAACCGAATGGTGGTTGTAATGTTTTTGTGGTTGAAAATAAGGGCGATAATACCATTCCTTCTAACATGAGCCCTTAGTCTCTTTTGGTAACAATTGACAGCCGAAGATAATTATGGGAAAACATGTTATCAAATACAAATCATTTCCCATACCTATCACTAAATTCAATCAATTTTAATAATATTTCACACATCAAATTCTGCGAAGTCAAGAATGATTACCTACTCGATTGGATGTGACGTCATTATTAAGATTAAGGCATTGACACACGAGAGCCGCGGCGCGTTTAGTGATGATATCCACGCGACCGCGGAAGCGTTTTGTATTGCACAGGAAACATTAGTGAGCCAAGTGGCTTTAGAAATGGGTCAGGCCGGGACTATCTTTGTAAGACGGGGTATGTTACAAAGGCAGGTCCTTCATATTCAGGAAGTTTTTTTGGATACAGGTACTTAGTTTTTTTGGTGATCAGTTTCTTTGATGTTATTACATGTTACGCATGAAATCCACGGCGGGGAGAGAGGGTGCTTTGCCCTGCACCCTAAAGCATTGTTCTGACCAAACGTATTGTCGGCCGCTGACTGTGAGCGCGCGTTACCCAGTTTATCGCTTTTCCATATATATTCAAGTTCTCGTTCACACTGAACCGACTATACGCTATTATAGGTCTACCAGAATGTCATGGCAAAAAAAAACAACAAAACTTTTTTTTGTTTTTTTTTTGCCATGAGATTCTGGTAGAACCTATACGTAGTGCGTTGTCCATACACTATACTAACAGTCGGCGGCGGACAATACGTTTGATGTGAACGATGCTTAATCGCGTAACACACTACTAATCAGAATCTGAATCATTTTGAAGGATATAGCTAATCCATTGCTTCATATGTTCCAAAAATTTGTCTGCTTAAAAACGTAAAAAACGCAATGAATGTTGTCGAACTGTCAAAATGAAAGCCATTCCTACTGTTAGTGTGTTACGCAATTACTTCGCTGATAGCTGACTTTTCGTATAGCCCCTGACGTTACAGTCCATTCACAGCTATTTTACCTCTGTTTTGGCATTACTGCCAATATTACCGTGAACTTTAATAATAATAATAATAAAAATTTTCCTAAGGGTGCGAGTTGCCCCTCGTATGCCTTCCAAAGGACCGGGACCCCATGGTCCCGAGATAAGTAAAGTCATAATAATAATAATAAATTTTATCGAAATAATAATAAGTTTACAAAAAGTGTACATATGGTTCAGTAGTATATATTAATCTAGGCCTATAATTATCTGGATATAGACTATGGTATGTGAAATATGTGATTACAGTCTAAAATAGAACTCTGAAGGTAGGTAATGTAGTGCGTTGCCTGATCTAGGTTTATTTAAACCTGTGTTTCAGGCCATTTCCTTAAAAAAGTATTTGTTAAATAGATTATATTTTCAGTATCTAAGCAGAGACAATATTTTGCGCAACCTTATTATAAACTATTTATATCTATAACTAAAATTATTATATTTATTAAATAATACTAGGTTAGGTAATTACAGTTAAGTCAGCTAGTTTAGTTCAGCACCTCTAGTAGTTTTTCCGTGTCCGAGTAATTTAGGCCGCTTTCACATTTAGGCGACTTTAGCAGCGCGACAGTCGCGCGACCGAGAATTTCATAATAAAAACAGAAGCGCACCGGCCGCGCGTCCGCTGCGCTTCTGTTTTTATTATGAAATTCTGAATGGGTGACGGTCGCGCGACTGTCGCGCTGCTAAAGTCGCCTAAATGTGAAAGCGGCCTTTGTCCCTTGAAAATAAGGTTGCTGTTGGGTTGCTGCCACTTTCAAGGCTGTCAAAATCATAGTGGTTTTTATCGTGATTGTAATAAGGTTGCTATTGGGTTGCAGCTGTCAGAGGTAAAATAACTGTAAAATCTGTGGCAAAGACCGATTACATAGCAGCCTTTGCTTGGAAAAATTAAATAGGTACCTACTTCGTTACGAAATCAAGCCGCGGATTCACCAATTAAGTTTGAAAAAAAAAAATCGGTTTATTTATATTCTAATCCGCCGTCTGCTCTCACTAAGTGCTGTCTAACAAACTTCATGATACCTCCACTTGTGCCGCCGTCGGCTGTTAGCTTCGATCGAGTTACCAGTTATAATTTCCGGATGGGGGAGCGCAATCGGCGCGCCAGTAATAGATTCCGCCCTAACATCTGATACCCGCGGATTTGGCGAATTCACGCCCCGAGTACCGCCCGGGTTCCCCAAGTTACCACTTACCCGAGTTCCCCATGTTCCTACATTTCCCCCAAGTTCCCCAACCTAAATGCTCTAATGAGATTCACTCGACTTTCGTGTTTGTCGACCTTTTTTACGTGGGTGCACGTAATATATAGATTGTTTGGATATAATCTGTGATAATAATGTGGTGTTTTGGCTTACGATTGAAAAACAAATTTGTTGGCTGGCCATTTTTTTTAATGGTTTTCTGTAGCTTTCGCGCTCATCCACTAGACTATATGTATTAAATCAGTGTTCGTGATCGTTTATTCAATAATCATGTTCAACAATAACTTTGTTTCTTGCATTACATCCCACTATTACACCATAAATTCCAATGAATAATGTGATAAGTTTACAATCAGAGTAAGAACACTACTCAAAACTGAAAACTTAAATACTGATTTGAAAGTAATATGTTACAACTCCACTCCAATAAAATGACAAAAATAATGTTTACAAGATCCCCGCTCCCTGGTATTGAGAAAGTCTGGATTTGTTCCGCTCACTACGTGTCGGCAGTTTTATCGCGAGGTTTTCCGACAAAGTCTCAGACATGTCGTAATTTCCGCTCGGCTCCACTTAATGGTAATCGACATTTACGCGAGCTCCAGTTGACCTTACTTACCATGTGTTCAGGGCTCGCGACATTTGATTAAACTTTAGGATTGAAACAATATTTGGACATGGGTGAGATGTACGACTGTGCGTGCACCACTTTGTGTTTCTGAAATCATACCCTCGAGCCTTTGAAAGTTGTTGGTATTTGGTGGGTTGGTGGTTGGTGGGTCATGTTAACTTGGGCAGTACTTTATTAGTCATTTTTTTTACAAATGCGATGAATCAAGAGTCGTAGTTTTGTTATATTGTTCAACCACATGCCAGCCAGATTTATTTAGGTTTTTCCCCTATTCTGAGCACCAGAGATTTCGAAACAAGGCTGTTACACACGGGCAGGTAAACAACAGGTTTAAAAGTGCATTGTTCTCTCAGTTACAAAAATACGAACAATGAATTTCCATTATATGTAGTACCTACTATGCGGTTGCCAGCGAAGAGATTCAAATAATAAAAATAAAAAATTGAAAACAAAGTTTTCCAGCAGTGTTCACCTACATTTTCATATTTTTTTTAACTGAAGTAGTATTTTAATATGTTTCATTATTTATTTTGAAATTAAATTCTCTTAGAACTAAACAACGGCGGCTGCTTTCTTCAATTTCATATTGCTGTCATTTTATTTTATTTCGTAATCATCATCTTCCTGCCCTTATCCCATGTTACTTGGGGTCGGCGCAACATGTTTTCTTCTTCCATTCTCCCCTGTCTGCCGTCACGCTATCATTCACTCCCTTCTCTTTCATATCATTCCCCACACAATCCATCCATCTTTTCTTCGGCCTTCCTCTCCCTCTCCATCCATCAACATGTGTATTCATAACTCTTTTAGTCACATGCGTTTCATCCCTTCTCATCACATGCCCATACCAAGCCAAACGATTTCCTTTCAACTTTTCTGTTACTGGCGCTACTTTCAAACTTCCTCTGATATACTCATTTCTTACTTTATCCATTCTCGTCACTCCACACATCCATCTCAACATTCTCATCTCCGCTGCATGCAATCTTTTTTCATCCGTCTTCTTCACGGCCCAGCATTCAGACCCATAAAGTACGACAGGCCTTATCACGGACTTATAAATTTTCCCCTTTAACTTGAGGGGCATCCGTGGGTCGCAAGTTGTTCCTGTGACCTGTCGCCATTTCATCCATCCTGAGTTGATCCGGTGCGTTACGTCTCGGTCTACTTCGCCATCTCCTTGGACAAGCGACCCGAGGTACCGGAAGTCGGAGCAGATCGGTAAGGGCGTTCCGGCGAGAGATATGGGCACAGGACTGGAGAGACCGCCAAAATCGCAAAACAGGTACTCGGTTTTGGTCCGGCTTACTCTCAGGCCAACGGTCTCGAGTCTTTCCCACCATACCTCCAATCTGCTCTGGACCTCTAAGCCGTTCTCGCCAACCAGCACAATGTCATCGGCGAACAGCATACACCAGGGAGCCTCTTCTTGGATATCTGATGTAAGAGCATCCATTATCAGCACGAAGAGGTACGGGCTGAGTGCTGAACCCTGGTGCAAGCCGACAGCCACATCGAAGCTGCCAGTAGTGCCCACTGTAGACCGGACTTGGGTACTGCATCGACTGTACATCGCTCTAATCAACTGCACATACTTCCCTGGCACACCTTTCTCCTTCAGCGCCCACCACAAAACTTCGCGAGGCACTCTGTCGTATGCCTTTTCGAGGTCAACAAATACAATTTTATTTCGTAATAAAAATATCATTAATCTTTCAGCCAGTTTTATAAGTACGAGTACATTCCGTTGCATTAAAAATAAATAAAAATTGGATTTAACCACTTGACAAACGTTTAAATCAAAGCTGACCAATTAGTTAACTTAATTGTGCTATTAATTTGAACTCCGCCACATTTTAATTAACGATAGATTTTATTGGCTTTAATTAAAATTCATTGCTGAAATTAATATTATCAAGTGGCGATTTATCAATGAAAAACAAAAATTTAATTGTAATGAAGGTTTTTGAATGAATCTATTCTCGGATTCATGCCTTTCATAATTCCATGTAACTGTTCTAATTTTCATGTTGTCCATCAAATGATACGGTGTTCTACCGAAAAAAGGTCAGGTGTGCAGTTCTCGCAAACGGCTGGTTGTATGACGAGATGAACGTAAACGAAGCAAATGGAGAATGTAAGGATCGTAGTAGGTTGCTTTCAGGGGCTTATAAAGGCCACTTTGGCAGAATCATAAAAGGATAACATTATGAATCATAATATGCCGAAGACAGTCCGTGTTTTTCTTTTTTTCTGTGCACTACGTAGGTATAATCAAAGAAATTGGGATTGGATTGATTGGTATTTTAGCACAGACAAAAAAAAAATACTGAAAAATCCTCCACCAATGGGATTTGATACGATTAACTTAACACTTAACTGTCCATTATGATTCAAAATGTTATCATTTTATGATTCTGCCAAAATGGCCTTTTTAGGCCCCCTGTAGTTTCTCTCTATCCCCTAGGGAATAAGGCGAGAGTTTATGTATGTATATTGTGTTACGAGGATTTTACTACAAAGTCCAATATGTTATCTCCTTATTCACATACTTACATATTACACCAAGTTAACTTCTCTTTCGCATCGTATACATTTTCCTAAAAATCAATCATCAAACATCTCAACCTACACGAAAATATAAAAGTACAAAAGATAATACCCGAACAACTTCGGCTATTACCGGCTATTGTCGTCGATGTCTAGTTAATACGTGATCCAATCCCTGCGTTATAACACTTGTGTTATTATGTTATATCTCTATTTGTTCGAGAGACCAAAGGTCGTAGCACACTGGGAACTCCCGCGACGCCACACCACCCGTGTTCATTGGCCAAATAACGTAGCGTCTCTCCTCGACATGAAACGTGGCCAATGAGCACGCTTAATTATCGAAGTCGCGTGGCGTGTTATATGTCTGTCTACAGCTTAACTCGTGTTATTTATTATTTCTATTTGTTCGATCGCGAGAGCACGGAATAAACAATGAAGATGTGAAAGTCCTTTTAATTCTTGGTTTAAGTGAAATATTGTGTGGCTTTGAGGGTTTCACGTAGTTTATAAATATCTGATGTTGTTATTTGGTTTCTATTGCGTTGTGGTCTTAGTGGCTTTGGTTGAATTGTGACAAAGGGTTTAAAGTAAAGAGGCGGCTTAAATGGAAAATGGAAACGGTTACCGATACTTTGAGGGTTATACATTAAGGGTTGATACACAAAGGGCTGATTTTTCAATCGACCGATAATTTTTATTCGTAGAATAAAATTGACGTCTGACAGTTTTTGTATGAAAGAACTGGTAAAAATTCAAAATTATTCCTCCGATAAAGTTATCTGGCGTTGGAAAAATCAGCCCTAAGGGTTATTACTTATCTACGAATAATAAAAGTCAAGAAATGTAACTCTAGCTCAAAAATGCCACCACGCATAAGTTTACCGCGGTGGGCGTTGCCGAAAAGGCCACCGCGAAACAGAACCAATCACGGCGTTTGCCGGAATACAACGCTTTACGCGAGCGCAACTGATTGGCTTATTTGCACGTGTGTTCTTTCGTTCGAATACTCGAGGTACTTTGTCAATGTAGTGAAGTTTGGAGCCGAATTACTCGTTGATTTTGTTCTTAATTACGCTTCCTGACTTTTTATTATTCGTAGGTTATTATATATTATACTCAGTGCAGTGGTTACGGCCCCGACTTACGAGTTGTAGGTCATGGGTTCGAACCCAGGCGGTCACTTTACTTTGTGTAAATAATTTTATCACCACTGCTCTCAAAACGGTGAAGGAAAACATCGCGAGGAAACCGGCATGTCCTAGAACCAAAAAATTCAAAGACTTGTGACATCTACCAACCGGCACTGGGCCCGCGTGGTGAATTACAGTCCACTCCCTCTCGAAGAGAGGAGGCCTGTATTCCAGCAGTGGGAACAATATAGGCTGATTATGCTTATGCGATATATTCATTTTTATCGACGACCTAGCTGCGCCACGCGGTTCCACCCGCGTAAATGTCGATCCCGTGGGAATCTCGGGATAAAAGTAGCCTATATGTTAATCGAGGGTGTCAGCTACCTTCATACAAAATTTTATCAAAATTGGTCCAGCCGTTTGAGCGTGAATAAGTAACAAACATGTAAACACACACATTTCCACACACTCACAAACTGTCGCCTTTATAATATTAGTGTGATGCTCTTTTAAAAATACCCCTAACCCAACACCCTGAGAATTGCAGCTATCTTATTTTTATAATCAGCTGTCTTATTAGGGTATGTTTTTTTATTGCCGAATGGGCCCGCTCTTGACCTCGATCAGAAGGTCAATTCTACTAATTAACGTGCAATGTGAAAAACATGACACCGGAATGCGATGATATTGTGAATAGATCAAAAAACGGTATTCTACTAATCTTAAAATTCGGTTTGTTCACATTCAAGTCGCAATATCATTGCAGTATAGTCAACTTTGTTCTCGTTTACGAAATTAAACATATTTTAATGTTGGTTCAATGTACGTAGACTATATTGTGATACTTAGTGATACTTTAATTTTTATCAACCTTATTTTCTGATTTGTTTAATGTCTTTATTAGTTTGCTTGATTAAGTGTATGCTCATAGTATTTTCATTTCCCGTTTGTTATTAAATATCTTTGAAAATACAAAACCATTAAAAGAAAAAATAGGCTAGAAAGCTAACATGGAACGTATTGGTGATCGCCAGGCCGCATTCCGAATTAAGTAATATTCAATTTGTAGGAAATCGAAAGATGTAATTGAAGTTAGAGCTGTTAGATTCCGGTTTAGTGCGATTGGAAGGTCCCGACCGCACTAATACCTAAATTGTTTACGATTTAGGTGAGTGTAATCGCATCCCTACGATTTATAGCGACTAGTTAGTCTTGTTTTTAAGCACACTCAAATCGATTACATCGCAACTCGGAACGCACCACATTGTCAACATCAAACTGAATCAAACAATAACTTAATAATATCGTGTGTAGTTTATAACAAGTATTTCGTGCGAGAAAGATCGTTTTAATACAAAGTAAGTGTATAATTGTTTGACTTAAATCATTATTTAATTATCATGCTGTGCAAATGTATTCAAATGTACGTAATATTTTGTAGGAATGGAAAGACGTGCAGCTAGTGTCTGAGATACAATGGAACAAACTGCTCAACTTTCTACAGTCAAAGTGGAAGCGCTGTCGGTGTTGAGCGATCACTCAGCCGATCGATTTTCGAGATCACTGCAGCCCCATGTTCTGTCTAGACTCGTGCGTCAGCACCAAACCCTAGCCCTGCCGATGCTACAACAGTGCTCGAACTCTGCAAGCGAGATACCGCAGTGAGTGGATTTTTCTAACCCTACTGTAGGCGACGCGTAATCGTATCCCTATTTTATATTTTGTATCCGTTTGTATTTGTAATATGTTTAATAAATCCAGGGTGGTAACAGGAGCGGGAGACGCATGCGAGCGGGAAAGGGGCGCTTGCCTAGCGGCGGCGTCGCGATTTGCAAAACAATTGTTTAGTATTCACTACGAAAGATTGCGTACGGACGTATCGCGTACGTCTCCCCACCCTTCACCCTTTCGCAAAATCTAAGGCTGATTTTAGAGTCGCGCTGACCGCACGCTGACCGTCGGCGCTGACAGCCGAAACGTATGAAACGCACGCGCTGATAGCTACGCGTTATTCTAAAACGCTCCCTTGAAGTTCATACGTTTGAGGCTGTCAGCGCCGACGGTCAGCGTGCGGTCAGCGCGACTCTAAAATCAGCCTAAGTGTTTCACTGTGCACACGCACACCCGATACATTAGTTGGTCTTCGAGCCTGATCTGTGAATGTTTTTTACACCACCACGAAACATGGTGAACACTAGGAGTGCGATAAGAAAAGAAGCAGAGCAAACGGAAGCGCAACAAAGTGATGCTCATGAACAACGCAAAAGGGAAAACATAGACACTTCGAAGGAAGCTGTGGAACCTATTGAACCCGGGAGCAAGATGAACGTGAATAAACCTGGACCTTCCACAGCACAAAGTGTTAAAAAGTCTACCCGCAAAAAATCGTCAACTTCGTCTATTAAGGCGCAAAAGAAAAGGCTGGAACTGGAAGCCGCTCAAGCAAAGGCTCAAATTAGATTGGAGTTGATAGATAAAAAACTAGATGCAGACCTAGCAGAACTGGAAGACGACAGCAGCGACTGCAGTCTACCCTCTGTTGAAAATAATGACCGTGTAGTGGAAAAGTGGCTGGAAAGTAATCGGCTGGATGTGAATCGTGACATCTGTGATGACGTGTTGCGTCCGACACTGCAGGAATTGAACCTGCAACATATGGAGCCCGTCGGCCCGCAACCTCTCGCTACAGAACTCAAGCTCGAAGCACGCCCGCCACCTGCAGCTGCTAGTGGCACTGATGAAACCGTGCGAGCCTTGGCAATTGCTCTGAAGGACTTTGCCGCAGCCGCTGCTACCGGTACCAGCAGATCTAATGACAGAATGCTGAATCGCTTGTGTACACCGAGGGACTTACCTAATTACTCTGGTGACCCACTTGAATGGCTTCAGTACAAACAAGCATTTGAAGAATTGTCGCAAGTGTGCAACTTTAGTGATAAAGAAAACCTGTGGCGCCTAAGGAAGAGCCTACAAGGGCCAGCAAAAGAAGCGGTGACGGCCTTACTCATTAGTGCTACCTCCGCAGCAGACGTAATGAACACACTGGAACTTCAGTTTGGAAATCCTGATGTAATAATTTCGAGGATCCTGCAGGACATAAGTAAATTACGCCCCATGGCACAAGAGTATCAGAAGGATATTATTTCCTTCTCCGTGAAAGTAAGAAACTGTGTCGCTGCTGTGACTGCCATCGGACGCGAAGAATACCTGAAAGGAATGAACATAGTATCGGTCATTCTCTCGAAATTACCGATGATACTGGTCTCAAAGTGGGCGGATTACTGTTACCCTCTTACCAGTAATACAGAAAAACCAAAGCTACTTATTTTGTCCGAGTTTCTCAGTAATGAAGCTTTAAAAATAACAAAAACTTCTGTGAATTTACCACCCATACAAAACTATGGTAAACAAAGTATCAACGAAAACTCTAAACATCGTACTCTAGTAGTGAACAGTGAACAAGTGAATAATAAACAAAAAACTGATAAGGAGTGTCGGTACTGCCACGTTTCCGAGCACTTACTGCAAGACTGTAAAAAGTTTAAAAAATCGTTGCGCAAAGACCGCTGGGCATTTGTAAAACGGCATGGTATTTGCTATAAGTGTCTGACGTCACAACATAAACAACATACTTGTACCGCACCGGCTTGCAACGTGGACAACTGTGGACTACCTCACCATCGTTTGTTGCACTATATTGTGAACAAGAACTCAGTGCCCCGTAATAGTGTGAATATAACTGTGGTCACCGAGACTGGTACCAAGACTGAGTCGCAAGTGGAAACTGTTAATCATCTTCAAGTGAACTGCCGTAAAGTTTTGCTAAAAACTGTGCCTATTTACCTACACGGACCTAACGGTACTTTTCGTAGTGTCGCGCTCCTTGATGACGGGTCAACTGTGACGTTGATAAGCGCTGCGCTCGCGACGAAAGTGGGATTGCGCGGTAATAAACAATCTATGCGTGTGTGCGGTGCATGGGACAGTAGCGAAGTGGTATGCCATAGTGAGATACTTGACCTTGAACTTTCTAACTGTGAAGGAACTAAGTTTACAATACGTGCGCGCAGTGTAACAAATATGAACTTACCTGTGCAAAATGTTGCTACCGCGGACCTGAGTGATTATGAACTGATGAAACCGGAATTGAAAAATGTGATTTTTGATGAACAAAACAGACCGGAACTGTTGATAGGGCAGGACAATTACGATTTGATCTTACCTTTGGAAATAATTAAGGGTAAACCTACGAATCCCTACTTTACCCGCACTCCATTAGGGTGGTGCATGCACGGATGCATGCGCACCAAGCCTGCGGTCGATCACGACATTAAGCTGCAGTCTACTTTGTTCCTGTCAGAAGAAGAAAACAATGAATGTGAGAATATCCTGCGAGAAATGCAAAACGAGATGCGCCATTCATTTGCATTGGAGTCTGTTGGAGTTACTAATAAGCCCCGCCAAAACCTACTAGATGTAAAAGCTACGGAACACCTACAACAAACGGCCACTTTGAAAGATGGAAGGTGGTACGTGGGACTCCCGTGGAAAGGTTCGTTTGGTGAGATGCCTAACTCATACGATAACGCACTCACAAGACTGAAAGGTGTTGAAAAGAAAATGAAAGCTAATTCAAGCTTCGCAGAGCGATACAAAGAAAGGATCGACCACCTGTTCAGTAACGATTTTGCATCAAAACTCACTGAAACTAAAAATCCGAATAGAATATGGTACTTGCCGTACTTTGGAGTTGACAACCCTAATAAACAACTGTATGATGGAGAACGTACACTGGGCCTAATTTGGTTTCCGACTAATGATAACCTGGGATTCGACGTATCATTCAAAAGAATTCCTACACCAATATTGCTTGGACAAAAGAAACCTACAAAACGAGAAATGCTACGTGTACTAATGTCCATATTCGATGTTTATGGTTTCCTTTCGCCTATCACGATCAAAGGCAAGATCATGTTACAAGACACTTGGAGGTCTGGCGTGAGCTGGGACAATGAAATAACAGACCAAATATTTATAAAATGGGTCGAATGGCTGAGCATAATGACAAGCATTGATAAAATTCGCCTACCTAGACATTACGAGTCAGCAACTAGAAGTACTGGTGGCGCACTACCTACGTGTGAAAGCGAGACGCACGACCTTAGTACGGATGAACCGAATAGCGCGTTGCCGACGCAAGCGACCGAGCGCTATACGAACCTACAGCTACATGTGTTCTGTGACGCGTCGACTAAAGCGATGTGCGCTGCCGCATACTGGCGTTGGATTGATTGTAAACAAAATATTCAAGTGGCCTTTGTGTCCAGTAAATGTCGAGTTGCGCCGGTAAAGTATGTATCGATGCCACGCTTAGAGCTACAAGCAGCCGTTATGGCGGGAAGATTGGCCGATACTATAATAAACGAGCATAGAATAAAGGCTGAAAGAAAAATATTCTGGTGTGATTCATCTACAGTTTTACACTGGATACGCAATAACGCACGAAGTTATAAAGCCTACATAGCTCACCGCCTTGGCGAATTAGACGAGCTAACGAAAATTGAAGACTGGAAGTACATACCCACAAAACTGAATGTTGCCGATATTGCCACACGAGAAACCTGCGATATGAAAACATTTGAAAATGAGTGGTTATATGGGCCGTCATTTTTATATGATGAAGAACGATTCTGGCCTGGAGAATCAAATATACAGCTACCTGATGTTCGCGATGTGGACCTAGAATGTATAAACAATATTCACGTTGCACCTATGTGCTTACCTGCTGTACCTGAACCAGAAAGGTTTTCTTCGTGGCTTCGACTGATGAGATCCATGTGTGTGGTTTTATCTTTTATAGATAAATGCAAGAAAGTTTCTAGTGTTGATGTAGATGGTGCGATGATGGAACGCGCTGAGAACATGTTGTTGAAGTACTCCCAGATGAAAGCTTTTCCAGATGACCTGCACAACCTGAAACATAACAAAAGATTAAATAGAAAAAGTAAATTACTTACCTTGACGCCAATTATTGGCGATGATGGCCTGCTGAGACTGTCTGGCCGCATTGATGCCGCACCTGAGATATCCACAAATGTAAAACGACCTGTGATACTGCACGGCCGCTGCCACGTCACTCACCTCCTCGTGAAGACTCAAAAACTGGCGGATATGTTCTGGAAGCGCTGGGTGCGCGAAGTCCTGCCTGATATGCGCCCAAGAAAGAAGTGGCACGATGAACAGAGAACCTTGCAAGTGGGATATCTCGTTCTCATCGTGGACCCTAACTCTCCTAGAAACGTGTGGCCGAAAGGTGTGGTGCAGGCCGTAATACCTGGCAAAGATGGCCGCATTCGAGTGGTCGATGTCAAGACTAAATCCGGCTTTCTGCGGCGGAATGCGACACGCGTCGCGCCTATCTCTACGGGTGATGAGTGCTGTAGCAGCACTAGGGAGGGGAATGTAGGCGACGCGTAATCGTATCCCTATTTTATATTTTGTATCCGTTTGTATTTGTAATATGTTTAATAAATCCAGGGTGGTAACAGGAGCGGGAGACGCATGCGAGCGGGAAAGGGGCGCTTGCCTAGCGGCGGCGTCGCGATTTGCAAAACAATTGTTTAGTATTCACTACGAAAGATTGCGTACGGACGTATCGCATACGTCTCCCCATCCTTCACCCTTTCGCAAAATCTAAGTGTTTCACTGTGCACACGCACATCCGATACACCTACAGCTATTCATATTGCGGTTAAGACTTATGATGACTATTGATAACGATTAAGTATGGTATTTTTATTACGTTTTTTAGGTCGCCCTCTGGCTGCACTAGATGAGGCTCGGAGAGTTTTACCTCAGGTGGAGATGCAACATGTCACAGCTGATACAGCAAATTAATAGTGCACAACCTTGGGAGGCTTGCTGATGCAGTCGAAAGACTATTTATTGGTGTCTCATAGAGGTAAAGTATGAATTTTTTGTACATGCAATAAAAAGTCATTCATATAATATAATTATAAAGAAATACAAAGGAAAACATACTATATTATAACATTTAAATAACACAAAAACTTTGCATAAAAGGAAAAAGGTATCGGGATCTGTGTCCACTTGTGGTATCTTCAATGTTGATTTTTTAAGGGATAGCCTGCGCCACCTGAAACATAATTATTTTATTATTATAATAGTAGGTACTCAAATTAAACAATGACGGGGTAGTCAGAAGCCTGAAAGTCTGACAACCAGTCTTACCAAGGGGTTTATTACCCAGTAACTAACTGGGTTGTGGAGGTCAGATAGGCAGTAGCTCCATGTAAAATACTGGTATTCAGCTGCATCCGGTTAGACTGGAAGCGAACCCCAACATAGTACATATTTGGGAAAAGGCCAGACAGATGATGATGATGATTTGACTTACTAAAAACCACAAATTTTCCTTTTCAGCCTGGTGGAGTTGTTCCAAGTGGGTCTTAAGTGGATGGTGATTCTATAAAACAGGAGACATGGTTTGCCCCTCCGCAGCTACCATCAACACTAATTAGTCGCAAACCTAAATGAATGAATAAAAAAAAGCCTAATTAATTATTATGTTTATATTCGTTTTTTAATAATTTAAGATGAGAATTGTTAATTTATTAAAGTATTTTTCATACCACTATTGTTTTATTTTAGTAAAATGTATAGGTACTAAAGTATCCTCTTCTAGGGTCCTCTTATATTTTATTATATACTACTTAATACAATTGAAGTAAATATCACACCTTTAAATCCCTGAAGGGTTAGGCAGAGGTGTACCTATTGAACACCTAAAATGTGAATAGAAGATTGTATGTATTTCACCGAGGCCAGGGGTATAGAGTACCCAAAACCTCTATAGTAATAGATGACAGTGTCTATCTGGAACCAATAAGTTAAAAGTGTTACAACAATACTTTTACAAGAATGTAAGTAATTATTTATTTACCAAAAGACTTAGCCTAGGTAACATCAGTGTTAATTCAATAGGGGTTGGGAATGGCTATTACATTTGAGAAGACCCCTGCCCTTCAAACTAGGAGAATCCTGTCTCTTGAAGGGCAGTGTAAAACAATCCCTTTACTTGCCTTGGGTTTAGTACTTATGCCATCGCGGCGGGTACAAATTAATGTACGGCTCGTGGATGAGGTCGCGACACACACTTTTATTTAGCCTGTCTGTTTATAGAACTTCACTTCACTAGCTTGTTCTTGTGCTGTTCTGTGGTACTTGTCCGCGGAAGCGACGGAACACCACGTCCTGCGGCCAGAAGTGTTCTTCCATGACGACGGGCAGATAACAATTCGGCACGCGCACCACGAACGCCTTGAAGTTGACGTTGCGGTACGACTCCAGTAACTGCACCCTCGGCGTGTACCTCGTCTCCTGGCGCACGTACTCAACGATGTCCTCCACCTTAGTGGTGTAGTGTAGGCGGGAGATGTACACCGGTGTGTTCGGCTTTGCGGCACGCCAACAAATTCCAGATCCGGCATTTCGAACGCTATGTCCATTTACCGAAGAGCTGCATTTTGTCGGCGATATAAAAGGGTCGTCGTAACCCGCGCGTGTTCCAGAAATTTTTCATAAATGGCTAAATCTGCCATTATAACAATATTTCTTCACAAAGCCTCCAATCCGATTTGTGAAATGTTGCTTTTGACTAACTTCTTATAATTCCGTTATTTGACATTATAGCAATTCGTATTTTGTGGAGTTTATATTGAATCTTACTGAAATCAATACAAAAAGGCGGGAAATGTAAATTTTATACGCTTTTAACTATGCAGAAGCTAAAATTATTTGTCACAGTCCGGTGTACAAATAATCTCATGCTTACGTCAGTTTTGACATTTTTATTTTTAGTGGAATACCAATAAATTTTTAAATGTCATGTCGAAACTTTAGCAGAATACCGTTTTGGTACATTTTTTGTTTTCAGTCTAGTCGCAATATCATTGCAGTAAACGTTACGTTTGACATACTTTTTTGGTTTAGTAACTAGAATACCTTTTGTGACATTTTGGAACTTTTGAGGCACTGCGACTTGAATGTGAACGTTTTTTTTTTACGAGAATTGGCCTTCAGGTCTGATGGAAAGCGATGGATGGATGTTAAACCTACATGGGCCATAAGTATGAAACGCTGACAAAAATGCCTGGCTCAATGCTAGTCCTGCTCCACAACCACAGTCCTCAACTAATTGACTAACACTTGAAAATACTGTTGGAGCTGCTGAAGATTGTAAGACTATCTTTGCATTGTATAAACTCAATTTCCTTTGTATTGTATAATTGCATAGCACAGATATGAGTTCTATGTACCCTATAGCGTTATTTACCGGGTAATAATACTCGTATGTCTTTCATTGACTTGAATATGCCCTGGCGGCTGATAGTATGTCATGCTCACACAAATGTTTCGCTGACGGTGGCGTGTGTGTTGGATCATTTAGCTCCCTTCAAAATGGTTGAGCTGAATGGTGCTGATATATACGTCATGTTCGTGAACGGGCGCCGTCATTTGGTCATCACTTAGCTTCCTGGGCTTATTTTAATTGTTTTAATTTTGGTTGTTTTGTTACTATTTGTTGTATTCTGGACGCTTTTAACGCGTACGTCTTTTTTATTATTTACATCGTTCTCACATTATATAAACATAAATTCAAAAGTAATGATGTAACAAATATTTTTGTAAAATATAATTTAAAAGAGTGTCCATGGAGTTTCTTGCCCGTTCTTCTCCATAGGTACCTACGCTTTGGAATGGGCAACTAGCTTCATATTTTCTGACTGACCGACTTCTTGACAATTCAAAAGTGCCTGTTAATGGTTTAATTGAAATAAATGATTTGAGTTTGAGTTTGAACGTCAGAAGCTAGGTGCACGGTTCCAATTGGTCGTTTCCTATGGAGAAGAACCGGCAAGAAACTCCACGGTTACTCTTTTTAAAAATAATTGGCTTTTACAATGTTTTCAAATTACAGTAGGTATAGGACAGCGTAGGCTTGTCAACAAGTACCAGGTACTTGATAAAAAATAAATGGTCTACAGATCTAAAGTCTACAAGGCCTACAAAGTCTTCACATTTACAAAATAAGAATCTATCAAAAGGGTAATAGAAAATAAAATATAATAACCTACTAAAACCAAGTGATATGATTGCCATTACAATCACTAATAAAGAGGTGAAAAATTAGGATTGACTGTATACTTAAATAATAAAAAGATTACGTCAAAGAAGTGTGGAAACACAGAAATTAGTTTATACAACTAATTACTTAGTTATATTAGTTTACCGTGCCTACATAAGTAGTGGATAATCTTGAAGCGCCTAACCTAGTAACTGGGTTGTGGAGGTCAGATAGGCAGTCGCTTCATGTAAAATACTGGTATTCAGCTGAATCCGGTTAGACTGGAAGCCGACCCCAACATAGTTGGGAAAAGGCTAGGCAGATGATGATGATGAATCTTGAAGCGCCTCTTCAGACTAATGAACATTTATCTTAACCCCACTGCAACTAGCTAGCACCAGAGTTCTGTATCAAGTTAAAGTAATTAGTTCAGCTACCTATGAATGAGTAGGTACATATGTATGTAGGTATCTGAGGTGTATTACATTTTATATGTAGGCACCATTTGATAAGTAGGCTAGGTGCCTACTTATCAAATGGTGCCTGTACTTGTCAAATGGAACATTTTCGTAAAATAGTGTTACAGCCAAATTAGACCGATTTTAAATTTTCCATAGACACAGATTTCCAGTTACCTTTTTAGGGTTCCGTTGCCAAATGGCAAAAAACGGAACCCTTATAGATTCGTCATGTCTGTCTGTCTGTCTGTCTGTCTGTCCGTCTGTCTGTCTGTCCGTCCGTATGTCACAGCCACTTTTCTCCGAAAGTATAAGGACTATACTGTTGAAACTTGGTAAGTAGATGTATTCTGTGAACCGCATTAAGATTTTCACACAAAAATAAAAAAAAAACAATACATTTTGGGGTTCCCCATACTTAGAACTGAAACTAAAAAAATTTTTTTTCGTCAAACCCATACGTGTGAGGTATCTATGGATAGGTCTTCAAAAATGATATTGAGGTTTCTTATATAATTTTTTTCTAAACTGAATAGTTTGCGCGAGAGACACTTCCAAAGTGGTAAAATGTGTGTCCCCCCCCCCGTAACTTCTAAAATAAGGGAATGATAAAACTAAAAAAAATATATGATGTACAATACTATGTAAACTTCCACCGAAAATTGGTTTGAACGAGATCTAGTAAGTAGTTTTTTTTTAATACGTCATAAATCGTAAACCGCAATTTACCTTTTATTCAACCAACTAAAAAAATAAAAAAACTTTTAATTTCATAAACATAAACCTTATGCATGAACCTGGATGTTACGGAACCCTCGGTGAGCGAGTCCGACTCGCTCTTGCCCGGTTTTTTTTTAAATAAGACATTTCGAAAATGTTCTTAAGTAACTTTTTAGACCTTTGTATCCTGCTTATGTGTATGAAGTTTTATTAAAATCGGTTCATTCATTTCGAAAAACAAGGGCTTGAAAGTTTGTACGAAATGCCGTCCGGCGTAAATGCTCTTAACAGCATCATACCTAATGCTGGAAGCAGGTACTTAGTGAACTTAGTGCAGTTACAGCATATTCAAACATAATTAACTATAATTGTCATTCTGGACTTGCACGATGAATTCTAATGTCAAATTGCGAAGTCTATCCGCAAGTCGCATGAGCTCGAGATTGAATTTCCTGTGTAACTAAACCAAAATGACGGCTAATACAGGGTGTAAAAAGGCATCACGTATAACTATAATCCAGTCAAAATAGACAAAAATAAGTCATAACTTAGCCAATATAAGACATAGCCAAAATTCGCATAGAGCTGAAAATTGTCAGAGACGTTAAATAGATCATTATAAATAAAATGTCAAAAATCCCCTTCATCCTACTTCTGCAAAAAAAAATATTCAAGGCCAAACGTATAAAATGAAGGGTTTTTTCAATTTTTCTCGAAAACGGTAAGTTTTATCGTGAAAATAAATCAGACAAAAGTTGTAGCTCATACAATTCTCTATAAAAAAGGTCCAGTCAGTTTTTCTCTAACGACTCTCATGTGTGCATATTATGTAAAATATGAATTTTTTAATTATTAAAACCGCGATATCTCACGAATGGTGAGTCGTAAGAGAAAAACTGACTGGACCATTTTTAGAATTGTATGAGCTACAACTTTTGTCTGTTTTCGAGAAAAATGGAAAAAAAATTGTACGTTTGACCTTAATTTTTTTTTTTGGCAGAAGTAGGATCGAAGGGGATTTTTGACATTTTATTTATAATGATGTATTTATCGTCTCTGCCAATTTTCAGCTCTATGCGAATTTTGGCTATGTCAAATGTCTATTTTGACTGGACTAACAACCGTCAACTAAGCATTACTTAGTTTGATGTACAAACTAAGTAACATTGCACAAAAATAATTGCTGGGAAACGACTTTTATTTGCAGTTTGCAGTAGTGCGCAAAACATTGTGTTTATAAGTGCATAGGTACAGGGGTCGTGGGGGTATTTAAAGTTGTATTATAACTTTAAAAACTTGTTTTCATAAGAAAAGTCAGTAAAAGTTGGAATTTTGACCTTGAATAACTGCGTAACCAGAAGGATAGGTATGGTCCAGTACAAAACATGCTTACAATGACGAGGAGAACAAGTGACTCTCGGCTTCGTTAAGTGTCTTTTTACACCCGTTTGTAATATACTTAACAAATGTCATGTTGAGGGATCTTGGGGTGGACGGGGGGATCAGGGGATCAGACCGGAATAAATCGCCAAAAACGGTCGATCGGAGCCGTCATTTCTAGTCTAGGAAATTAAAAATCCGAGTTTATGTAATATCTGTTTACAGCCAGGGAAATTAATTGTTAATCAAATTAACAACGTATGCCAATTCGCCGTGTCATAGCTATTTCATACAACGGAATACGGATAATTTAATTTGGTATTCAATTTGCTTTACATTAAAATATCTGACTGTACAGTTAGCAGAAGATTTTGGTGTTTAGATGTACAGTTAGGAAATAAACTTATTCGGTTTACAGGTGATATTATTGCGTGCGTAATAAGTACGTAAGTACTGGGGGACAATAATGTACCGCAGCGCGTCTGTTTTATTTTGCAAAGTCTGGCAAATTCGTGCAACATCGTCCTATGCGAAATCGGCGGGCACTTAAGTTGTAGAACCTCTGTTCTAAGTTCTAAGAATTGTCCTCTGGCAATTCACGTAATTTTAAGAACGTTCTGAGTTATGATCTCAACCTCAATCTGTCAAAAATACTTCTAGTTTCCCAACATTTTTGACATTGATTGTCGCTGAGATGAGATTGCGACTAGATTTTGAAAGTTTTTAATTACCGGAATTGGTCTAAAGTTATTTAAGTAAGTTATTAATAAACCTTTTTTCTCCTTATTTTATTAGGCTTATGAAATAAATTATTATTATGTTTTTCTTGTTGTTCGCTGTCAGCTAATTTAAAGTGCAATAAATGTATGTTTATTGCCGTTAAAAAAATATGTTTACCTTTAAACGCATTAAGGCCCTTCTCCCATTACGATATTTGTAGGATACGATACTTGAGTAGAATACTGGTTGGATACTAGTTCGCCACTCGACGCTCGCATATTATGCTACTGAAAAATGACTAAATTCATCATTTGTGCTAACTCGTTTTTTGTGGACAGACGTTATGTCAAGCGATTCCAGTGACGAAGAAGTATAATACTTCTATCCAATTACTCGTATTTACGGTAAATGGTCATCAATAATATCCTGTATCTATATTAGGTAATTAGGCATGTTCTAAATTGGCGCGATTAATCGAGAATCGATCTTTTAATGCTCGATATAAACAAGAATCGATTCTAGTATGTTCAATTTGAATCGAATCGGAGATCAATATTTTTTAAAGTGAATCGACATGCCTACCGCGGAAGAGACGCGACGCCCAAGCGACCGACACGCCGAGTCGCGCGATACTAGTCGCGGACGCGTAGGATACCAGTAGCGTAGTATGCGAGCCTGCATTCAAATGTATGTGAGATACCTGGTGGCGACTAGTCTCCGATACTTGCAGGATACTTGAGTTGCCTGTGCGTATCGTAATGGGAGAAGGGCTTTAGTGATTTGTTATGCAAACGGTCCTAAAACATAAGGTAAAAAGAGTTGCATTTATACTGTCTGGGTAGTTACTTATCTGTTGCACCGATTGTACCTATGTAGCTAAACGTCATCATATACCTAGCCTTTTCCCAACTATGTTGGGGTCGGCTTCCAGTCAAACTGGATGCAGCTGAATATCAGTATTTTAGATGGAGCAACTGCAATTCTGACCTCTACAACCCAGTTACTAGGTATTACGACTGGTTGTCCATGTAGCTAAAGGTATAAAGTCATTATATTTGATCTAGACGTTTCGAAAATCGAAGTCTCTAACGAGTCTTGTTGAAAATACGAGATCTTTTTGCTTTTCGATCTACATAGACGATTCGAAAATCGAAGCCTCTAACGAGTGTGGTTGAAAATACGAGAACTTTTTGCTTTTAAAGTAATAATAAGACTTGTGTGCAAGTAGGTAATCGGCTTCGTTCTCCGCCTGCAATTTAACGACATTTTTACTACCAGCTCGAGTTACAGTGAAATGTACTCACAGACGTAATTGGAAAATATTTCCTGTACTATTGAGGCGGCTTTCGTTAGAAATTAAGTGCTTCATGCATAATAATGGTTTTGCAAATGTAATTCAAGTATGAAGATGATGAAAATTTCTAAGCATAGTTTTGCCTACTTTTGTAGAGAAACTAACGATGTTTAATAAATAACGGGGTAATTGCGTAACACACTAAGGTCCGGTATCCACCAAAGCGGAGAGGAGGCGAGAGGAGATGAGCTGCGAAGCTGGCAGGTTATTTCCACCAAAAGCGGAGAGGAGATTCGTAACGGAAAGGAGATGTGAGCTGTGCGTAGCAGAGATGTGTGATAGGAATGACTATCGGGTGTGCGAGGTATGGGGACAAGCTAGCGGGGAATGGGGCGCGCGAGCGTGGGCGCCGCCGCCCGACTACAACTCCGCTCGCGGCACAAAATTCTATTGAAAAATAAGACATCACCTCTCCCCTCCGCTTTATCCATTTCCACCAAAGCTAAGCGGAGAGGAGATGTGGAAATAACGAAATCTGATTGGTTATTCAAAACACATGTCCTCTCGTCTCGTCTCCTCTCCGCTTTGGTGGATACCGGGCCTAACAGTAGCAATGACTTTCATTTTGACAGTTCAACAATATTCATTGCGTTATTTACCTTGTTGAGCAGACAAATTTTTAGAACATGTGAAGCAATGGATTAGCAATATTCTTCAAAATGATTCAGATTGTGATTGATAGTGTGAGTGTCTTACGCAGTTAAGGTGCTGGTAAAATGCCAAATGAAAGTTAGGGGCAAAAATAAGATGTGCCTTTAAATGACCATAAAATTAATAATTTTACTTTCCACAATTTACTTTGGAGAGCAGTGGTGGCCCAGTGGTAACGGCCGCGACTTACGGGTTGTAGATCGTAGGTTCGTACCCAGACAGGCGCTTTACTCTGTGTAAAGTATTTCATCACCACTGCTCTCAAAACGGTGAAGGAAAACATCGTGAGGAAACCGGCATGTCCTAGAACCAAAAATTCGGAGACACGTGACATCTACCAACCCACGCTGGGCCCGCGTGGTGGATTACGGCCCACTCCCTCTCACAGAGAGGAGGCCCGTGTCCCAGCAGTGGGAATATTACAGGCTGATTATGTACTTTCCACCCCCTCCAAACTGTAATACGTTCACCTACATTTTCTAGTCGTAACAATTTTCTTCACTAGTATTTTACGTTGTATACATAGCGTAGGTGGTAATGCAACCTTAACTGCAGCCTTCACGACGGTACAATTAACCCACTTAAGTTGTTGTTTGAGGTTGCCGCCGACCACTGTTGTTATACCGACCGTACGCTGTAATTACGGATAAGGGTTATATTTACTGCGCTTTCGACAAAGTTGCAGTTGGAATTTCTTTGGTCACATTACGTATGTATATGCTATACATACGTAATGTATCAGACAGGTGTGGTCGTATTTAATGGTGTGGTGTGTCTACACCAAACTGAACAACTTTCTCCATGAGACCAACACGGTGATCGCGAAAAAATAATCAGTCGTCCCATATAAAATTTCAATACCTCATCATCATCATCTGCCTAGCCTTTCCCAACTATGTTGGGGTCGGCTTCCAGTCTAACCGGATGCAGCAAAATACCAGTATTTTACATGGAGCGACTGCCTATCTAACCTCCACAACCCAGTTACTGGGTAATACGATACCGCTCGGTAAGACTGGTTGTCAGACTTTCGGGCTTCTGGCTACCCGTAACAACTGTCAAAGATCACAAAACAAAATTTCAATACCTGCCTACTCGACACAAATGTATGGGGCGACTACTTATTTTTTCGCGATTACGACATTGGTCCCATGAAAGAGAAAGAAGTTTAGTCTATTGGTGTGCACCACATCATTAGTTTTGACCACACCTTTTTGCTACATGCTGTAGGTATAAGTGATGTGATAAGATTGGCAACATTGCAGCTTTAATAACAAAGTTACATTAATCGTGATTTAGAAGTACTGATATTTAAACACCATCAAAATCACCATTGGATCAGTGGTTGAGCCGTGAAAATGTGACAACTTACAAACGCATAAAGACACTTTCGGATTTATAATAGTGGGACGGTAGGCCTCTCGCTAGTGGTAATAAAATCAGTTTAAGCTGGCCTCTTATTTTATTGAAAGTCTGGGGGCCTAAAAAGGCCAATTTTGCAGAATCATAAAATGATAACAATATGAATCATAATGGACAGTTAACTGTTAAGTTAATCGTATCAAATCCCATTGGTGAAGGATTTTTCAGTTATTTTTTTTGTCTGTGCTAAAATACCAATCAATCCAAATCCAATCCCAATCTTTTTGATTATGCCTATGTAGTTCAGCGAAAAAAAGAAAAACACGGGCTATCATCGCCATATTATGATTCATAATGTTATTATAAGCATTCAATCTGTCCCAGCTACCTTCTTAAAGTCGTCGGTCCGTCTAGCTGGGAACGTCCCACAATACGCGTGCTGATACGCGGTCTCCACTCTAGGACTCGACTGCTCCACCGGCCACCGGTCCGTCGACAAACATGGCCAGCCCACTGCCACTTCAGTTTGCTTACTCTGCAAGATATGTCGGCTACTCCAGTTCTTTTCTGGATAACTTCATTCCTGTGATTCGGGAAACCATAATATTTTGAAATAGGTATTTTCTCTAAGTTGCAATCAGCTATCGTTATTTCATGAAAAAAAAGACAGTGCAAAACACGCGCGGTGTCGCTTACGGTAACAGTGGCGCGAGTTCAATGGTTTTTTCCCGTCTCCAAAAATGTCCAACGCGCCTAAAGAATTTTCACTTCAAAAAACGATTTTGAATGTTGCATGAGTGTAAGGTAACCTTAAATACGTTGCACTCATGCTCGTGATTTCATATCCGGGCGACGCGACCTGTTGAGCGTTCGTTTCCTCCTGCTAATTTATTAGTATCTATCGTTACTGCAAATGGTTTTCTCTCAATATCAGATATAAAGTAAGGGTAAGCTTACTCGTCTGTGTGGTGCCGGACTTAAAAGTCTGTGTGGTGCCGGACTTAAAGAATACGTCGTGTCGTAAAAGGCGACTAAGGATCGTACCGGAGAATGGGCAGCAGCGTTCTCTATGTATTCCACCACCATACCATACTGCGATCGCCAACCCGCCTGCCAAGCGTGGCTATTATGGCAAACCCTCCCAAAATTGGGGGAGGCCTGTGTCCAGCAGTGGACGTCTATCGGTTGAAACGACGAAGCTTACTCCATCGTCGACTTTGTCTCTGTCACCTCTGACCTAGACTAGAGTCAAGGGCAAACCCATTTCAAATAAAAAAAAGAATGTTGAAGTTAATATGAAGACGCTCAAATAATTAGGTATTAACTTTACTATATACTTCATTTTTCATAAGGATATAGTGTAGATGTAGTGTGAAAATTCGAAGACACGTGACATTTATCAACCCGCGCTGGGCCCTCGTGGTGGATTACGGCCCACTCCCTCTCACCGAGAGAAAGCCTGTGTCCCAGCAATGGGAACATTATGGGCAGTGTAGATAAAGATATATATCTATCTATATATATATCTATAGATATGTATCTATGCTATATAATTATTTATTTAGCATTTTCTATTTTGATGGGAATGATAATATGGTTGACGATGATGCACAATTGTATACAAAACTGAAAGGAAAACATGTTCTACCTTTTTAGAAAAAAAAAAAATGACCACAAACAAATAAATAACTGAACTCCGTAATAAATATTGCAGCTACCTTTATTTATACGTTAAGATTAATGTTGGGTCAGAAAATTCTAAGTCATTATTTATTAAAGGGCGAAAGGTTTTCTTGCCAATGGCTTTGCCCTCGTCTTGATAGTAGATTGAAGTTCTAGTAAATTAGGCGGTCTAATGAATAGATTAGAAATAAGTTACTTTGAAGGGTCTAGAAGCTTCGATATTGTTAGTTAAGTACGATATTCATCAGGCTCACTTTTGTAAGGGTTGTTTTAATTAAGATTACTTGATATAAGTAATTATTTATTTACTTACATCTAGCGTTACAGGATAAACCAATGCAATAAATGCGCTTATACTAACTTAATCTATAACTGAGGGGCAGTTCTCGTAATTTTAAGAACGTTCACAATCTGGGGGTCTAAAAAGGCCACTTTGGAGAATCATAAAAGGATAACATTATGAATCGTAATATGGCAAAGTCAGTCCGTGTTTTACTTTTTTTCGCTGCTCTACGTAGTAGGTATAATCTAAGAGATTAGGATTGGATTTGGATCGGATTGATTGGTATTTTAGCACAGACAAAAAAAATAACCGAAAAATGCTTCACCAATGGGATTTGATACGATTAACTTAGTGGTTAACTGTTCATTATATTATCCTTTTATGATTCTGCCTCGGTCTGATCTCGGTCTCAATCTGTCAAAAATACCTCTAATTTACCTACATTTTTGACAAGTTGTTGAAATTGATTGTCGCTGAGATGAGATTGCGACTAAATTTTGAAAGTTTTTAATTGGCCTTCTGATTATAAACAAGGCATTCCTTGTGAATTCACGTAGAGAACAACCGCATACGTCCGTCTCACTTGCTATGAGGTTGAGCGTGCCGAGTGCACGCGTCAGCGGCGTCTCCCGGCTGGTTTTAGACTCACACTGACCATTGGCGCTGACAGCGCGTAGCTAGTCAGTGCTGAGGTTCAGCGCGAGACGTTTCAGTATCTTGCTGATCACTGTGGAGTACAGATTCGTCGATTCGTCATGACTGTTCACGCTGACGGCGTCCGCTCGCTCGACACTAGAATGCTCACTGAAGACAAAGGCGCGCGTGCGTTGGTCAGTGCCGACGGCGACGCGGCGCCGGCGCGCGACGCATACGGCCGCTGACCCGTCAGCGCTGACCAACACACGCGCTGATAGCTACGCGTTATTCTAAAACGCTAGAAGTTCATACGTTTCGGCTGTCAGCGCCGATGGTCAGCGTGCATTCAGCGCGACTCTAAAACCAGCCTAAAAGGTTGGTCCGAGTGCGCGGCTCCACTAGTAATGTAAATAATCTTTCACTGTCTATCTACTATTGATATTAATTGGTACTGCTGCCGTATTTGTCGTATAAAGGACGGAAGGGTCATTGACGCGCAAAAAAGAATGTGTTCTTTCATAGAAAATTGCTGTTTCCTTTGAAACAGCTGATTAGATTAGATCAGTAGATTAGTGGCGAGGCCTACGCGGTCAAAATGTATGGAACTGCTAATTCTTGTTTCAATAACCGACGAAAAATGTCAACTGAGGTGGGTTCAGTAGAATCATGTACCCACTGAATCCATGAAAACAGTTATAACTATTATAGTTATAGATTATAATTGTTTAGAATAGAATACTATACATTCTCATCTATCTGTATGCATTTATAATTATAATTAATAAGAATAAATAAAAATAATGTTGTTATTTTCATAAGAAATACAGTTTTAACATGTTTTATATAAAGACAATTTTAAATGAGCTTTGTTAGTAACACAATGCAATACAAATCTAAGAACTGAAATCTGTACACAATATGTATAAAAAAGAAATGAAATAATCATAACACATTATTGTTAATTATTTGTCCCTCTTTTCTGTTGTACAATATTAAAATGATAATTATTGAATAACTTTTATAAGAGTTATTATTTTAAATTATGTAATATTTATGATTATTTCTAATTTTTTATTAAAATTTGTTGACTTTGCTAATTTAATTTGTAAGTAATAATGAAGTTGTGTGTTGTGTTTTGTCTTATTTTTGTTTATTTTTGTTTATTTCTCTCCTCTCAAACTAGGCAACCTGTATCTTGAGAGACAATTCAATCCAAAATATTTAAAAATAAGCTATCTGTTTACTGAGCTATATTATACATTATCAATCCGGTATTGCCTTATCAATAACACAGTGTAATAAATTTCACCATCGTAAAAGAGTAACCAGTATGAGATTTATCGGGCTTCATTTAGAAATAATCACAAAGGTGATGAAAAGTTAGTATTCCATTTCGTATTGTTCACAATACCTCTTTTTAAGGCTTCAAAGAAGAACCTTCAAACATAAAATAATATTTTAAAATCACAGACAGACAAAACGTTTTTGCATACAGTGATCCTTTGTTTCGTGCCCCGGGATCATGTTCAGTTGAATATTTAATATACATGTGAACTCGAAACTCTCAAAGCTTTTGTATATACATAGTGACAATGGTATAAGATGACAAGATAAACGAGAGTGGGAAAGGGGACTATTTAATGTAGTACCTAAGTCCTCGAGCACTTTACTTTTTTTTAGTGTCACACGTGGTAAGGCACTGAAATCCTGAAATCAGACTCTTACACGACGCATCTTCGCAGTAAAACAATTTATTTAACAACAAAACGATCTGTACCCGAATTAATTTCGTTCTTTTGAAGATTAATATATTCAAGATATTTCAAGAACAAAATGCCTTTTACTACGCGCTCTCTTTTTTATTTTTCTGGCTTTCAGCTTATTTTGCCGCTTTGAGTAACTAAGTGATATTTATTTTTTGTATAACTGAAATTCAATAAAGAACTACGAACATGTAAAGGCTGCTTTAACTTTTTTAAATGGGTGAAAACAGTCAGCAAAATGTCTCCAGCAGAGCACAATGTCTGTAAAAAAAAAACCAAGCACAACAAATATGTTGCTTTAAATCATGATTCTGTATACTTTGCTAAATAAAAAAAAACAGGTTGGGCGGAACATTAAATTCCGTCACGATTCTAACGGAGTAAATCATTTACTTTTTTGTAGCATTGTTGGTTACGAGGAAATGTAGAGCAGACAATACAGTGAAATGTCGGTACTTAGGCCATTAAAACCTCTATTAGCTCGTAGCGTAGCACCTTCGTAGCACGCTCGTAGCACCTTCGTAGCACGCTCGTAGCACCTTCGTAGCGGGGTCTACGAGCGAATACCAATGTCTAGACGTTGTCATGTTTAATTTAGTTTTGTTATCTTTTACCTGTAACATCCACCATTGGAACGTTACTAATGATTATTTAACATAAGCATATTGGTAGCAATAGTATGTTATTTCTTCATTTCTTTTTTTATGTTACTGCTGCAGCTGCGTGCTGGCCCATTGGATTCGTTTATTATGAAAGATTATTTGTATTTTCCATTATAAAAAGTCTGTACATAACAGCATATTGCATAACTCAACGAAAAGAAAACATAATAAAAAAAATTTGCATACAATTTCCATATTACCTATATGGAAAATTGAAAGTTAATATACAACAGACTTCTGAAAATTATAACAGATCCCCAGTCCGCCATGATAATTCCATTAAAAAGTTAGAGAAAACTTGACTTAAATACTTTTCGGTTAAAATGTTAGCAGTAGGGTAATTCTGGGAGTTCATATAAAATGCAAAACTACGTAAACGTATAACTACTGTAATTTATAGAACGTGAAATCTACTCGTTGTTTCCAAGCTACGGTCTGCTCGGTCTTGAAAATTTTATGAAGTTCACTTGCATACTTTAACTACAATAGCCTAGACTTCTGTTCATACGGAGTGAAATGTTTTTATTCACAACAAAAACGCTTTAAATACTTGTACAGATTTCTAATAATATGTCCATTCTTCTTCGCAAGGTGATAGTCACACTGTCAGGATTTTCATATTCCATTCGGTCATTCGATAAAGTGCGCATTTTCTGATTTTCTCTAACAATGAAAAGCTGTCTTGGTTCACGGAGAAATTCACAGATTTCGAGGAAATGTTCTATAAATGTCAGCAAAACGTAAATTGTCTGGATGCACCGATTTTGTTAGAAAATTATTATAGATATTGTTTCACAAGTTTATTGAAAAAGGCAGATTCCAATATTGTAACAGAAATCCAGCTAAACGACACACGGCGACATTTTTACATTTGCTATTTTACGTAGCTACGTGCTGCAGATGCAATCGTATAAAGAAACCGAAAAATTGCTTTAGTAAATTTTTCAAGTATTTCGAAACGAAATCCCTTTGTAATATTTCCTTTGAAATATGACTGAGCAGTGTTTCATTTCAAGCGGTTTCCAATAATGATCGAAAAGCAGCCGTGTGGGGATTAATTTGAAGTGTGGACCTTGATTGAATTTCTCTCTCAATTAATTTAATATAAGCCCACTCGAAATTATCAAGTGTCTGAATTTCAGTTATTATAATTTTGATTTTACTGGTATAATATCTCTCATTGTTTTATAGATTATCACCACTTTAGGTACGTATTTACAGAAAAAAACGAAATGGATGTTATGTTGACGAGGGTAATGACCCTCTAGGTTACTACTTATTAATAATCTAAACTATCATCATCTGCCTAGCCTTTTCCCAACTATGTTGGGTTCGGCTTCCAGTTTAACCGGATGCAGCTGAATACCAGTATTTTATATGGAGCGACTGCCTCTCTGACCTCCACAACCCAGTTACTGGGTAATACAATACCCCTTGGTAAGACTGGTTGTCTGATTTTCGGGCTTCTGACTACCCGGAACGACTGTCAAAGATCCACGATTGACAGCCGGGAACAATGGCTTAACGCGCTTTCCGAGGCACGGAGGGGTCTCGGTATGTAAAGACCCATCCACAGATCAACCGCGGCAAGCGTAGCTTAACCTGATCGATCGACCTGTGCGGCTGTTATTATTTAGCCATGGGCCCCTAATCTAAACTATGTATAACACAATTACAAACAGAAAAGATTAGATTTTTTGTATGTTTGTTTGTTTGTTACGCTTTCACGGTAAAACGGCTGTCCGCTGTACGGATTTGGACGAAATATGGCACATGGGTAGACATTTCGACGGGATCGTGACTTATGCGGGTTGCACCGCGGCGTGGAGTTAGTCATTTATAAAATTAAAATAAAGATAGAAATTAAATTTTATTTAGTTAAGGCTTCTGTTATGTCTGTTACCTTCAGAGTTTAATCTAAACATATTATAAATGAAAGTTGCTTTTCGTGTCTGACTTTGTCACCGCGTTGTTTTTCTAAACTACGACACAGATTTTTGATACGGTTTTCACTATCATTTAGAGAATTTATTCTGGAAGGTTTGTGTGTATTAAATTAATATTAAACCTATATATAATAAACAAATCTGGATGGTTTTGTCAAGTCATAAAAACCGTGCGAAGCAGAGGTGGATCTCTAGTTCGCTATGTAGTTTATGACTATAAAGATAGAAACTGAATTGTATTTATATAATATATGGCTTCTGTAATTATGATGGTTTCATCATCATTACGCTTTAGTCAAAAGACTTCCACAGTTGGATATAGGCCTTCCACAAGCATCGCTACTTCGACCGGTTTTGCGCTTCTCGCATCCAGTGGCCTTTACCAGGTCATCGATCCATATAGTTGGAGGCCTTCCATTGCTACGTCTTCCGGTACGCGGTTGCCTATCCATAACCTTTCGGCCCCGTCAGCCATCCGTTCTGCGAGCAATGTACCCTACCCTGTGCCACTTAAGTTGGGCAATGCTTCAGGCTATGTGGGTTACCTTGGTTCTCCTACGGATCTCTTCATTTGTTATTCAATCCCGTAGGGAAACTCCAAGCGTAGCACTTTCCATTGCCCTTTGGGTGACTTTCAACCTTATGATTAGGGAATGCAGAACCGGTTCTGTTTTAAAGAACCGGGATTTTCGGGACATTCTGGCTAAAGAACCGGGATTCCCGGTACTTTCGATACTTTAAGTAAGCCTTTAAAAAATGAAGAGTTGAAACGGAGAAAGTAAAAGAAAGACGAAATGACAGGGCAAAATAAAAACATTTAAATCAAATCAAATAAAACGTTTTATTTCTTGTTTTTTTGGTAACTACGCATATTCTATCAGCAACATCTTTATTAACATTAAAACATTTTTGTACCTAATCCTAGATAATATTTATCAGAAATATTTATTTAAACATCTTCTCCAAACAAATGATTTAAATCAACATGACTCCTATTGCAATTCTGCATAGCCAAATTATAATTTAAAACTTGCGTAATATCTATAAAAAAAAGGAAACGGCACAGTGGAGTTTTAGCGTAGCATTTATCAGTCTCAATATTATTGATTAGATAATCTTAACCGAAATTTTTTAAATTGCTATTTATTAACATAATTCATCATCATCATTTCAGCCGAAAAACGTCCACTGTTGGACATAGGCCTCCCCCAAGCACCTCCACTTCGACCGGTTCTGTGCTTCTCGCATCCGTCGGGTTCCCGCGGCCTTCACAAGGTCGTCGGACCACCTTGTGGGAGGCCTTCCAAAGCTACGTCTACCGGTACGCGGTCGCCACTCCAGAACATTTCGGCCCCATCGACCATCTGTTCTGCGAGCAATGTGCCCTGCCCACTGCCACTTAAGTTTGGCAATTCTTCGGGCTATGTCGGTTACCTTGGTCCTCCTGCGGATCTCCTCATTCCTGATTCGATCACGCAGGGAAACTCCATAGCTCTCTCCATTGCCCTTTGGGTGACTTTCAGCCTTCTTATAAGGCCCATTGTGAGTGACCACGTTACAGTGCCATAAGTCATCACTGGCAACACGCACTGGTCAAAGACTTTCGTGTTGAGACACTGAGGTATGTGGGACGAGAACATATTGCGTAGCTTCCCGAGTCGGATTCGACGATCGACCTCTTTTTCGAAGTTAGACCTACCTAACTGGACAGTTTGTCCTAGGTAAACATACTCGTCCACGACTTCGAGTGTAGTGTCTCCGATCTTTATGAGAGTGGGTGTTACATGGGCATTTGACATGACCTTCGTTTTGTCCAAGTTCATTTTAAGACCCACTCTTTCGGAGGCTCTACTGAGGTCATCGAGCATTGTACTGAGGTCCTGCATAGTCTCAGCCCTGTCTCACACCTCGCTGCAAAAGGATAGGTTTCGAGGTCTGATCCGGAAGACCAAGGTTATACGGAAGAAGGTTATAAGGTTATAACGCCGTCCCCGGCGAATAAAGTGGTAATCGTAAAAACTAAATTTTACAGGAAAAATAAAAAACAGTTTTTCGTGAATATCTCAATAACTAACATACGTATCAGGATTGTTTAAATACCAAAAGAAAGGTGATTTTTAACAAAGTAATTGTTTACTTTAATAAATAATTAGAACTTTTATAGAAATGAGTTATTAATTAAATTCAATTTACCATGAATTAAAGGCACAAACTTAAACTGTAAAGCGACATTACGATACTATTCGCGTAAAATCTCATGTAATACGTTACCGTAATAATGGATTGCTATGTTATTGTCTGATAAATTGTTATAGGAACCCATATCGTAATGTACTATTACCATTTTATTCGCTGACAAACAATCAATTACAGATTACAATAATAGCAACTTACGTGTGTATTCCATGGAAAATGTTTAATACTAATTGGAGGCAAGTATCAAATACTGAATAAATATTTTGTACGTGTACAAGGTAATGTGCGAAGAAATAAAAGGAATCTGCCTAATTATTTTTTATTTATACATAATTAATAACAACTATTTGTAAAATTCAACAAATTAGGAACTATCAACTTAAATTGAATACTTAAATCTTTATTATTATGAAGCAGTTACCCTGGGTAGCTCTACTTCTCGTCATCTACATGTTCAGAGACTTCAGAGTCTGAAAGTTCGCTCGGGTTAGCCTCACAGCTCGTGAGGGGGTCATTAAACGCATGGTAGTGTTGTGGCATTGCATCGCTGGTACAAAAACTTAATAAATCTGCATGTAGCGCTTTACTTAAGGGTATTTGCTGATTATAAGCTTGCTTTCAAATGCAAACAGACTGATTCAGTTTCTGTTGCAATTGAGGCTGTCGGTCTTCGTCCTCGCCTGGGTCTAGTTATTTGCAACTCCGTTTCTAGTTCCAAATACTCTTCTTCGAAGTTTTACTTGAATTTAAGAAGTGAGGGTGTCCTACCCTCACTTCCATTATTTTTGCCCATTTAATTTTGTTTCCTTCAGTGTCTTTTAGCCAGTTTTTTCCACAAAACAGGCTTTTTATATAATAAAAGTCACCCTACTTCATCTCATGGACCTTATATTTCTTTTCGGTTACTTTTGCATTCATGATGATATTGTAAACTTCGTCAGGAGTATTTAATACTTTATTGTTTTTGTTCTTTATTGTTGTTGTCTTTGTTGTTCTTTCTATGCATAAATGCATGCTACCACCTTCGTTCTGGCCGAGGCCAGTCTCAAAAAATCAGTGGGTTATAATTTGTTGGTCATAAGCTAGCTTAAGACCAACAAATTATAACAAAAATGTATCTGTTTTTGTTCTGACCAGCGCAGCCCAGGCATTGGAATGAAAATATAAATTGTTGATACCTTGGAGTCCTTCTTGCTCGATGAACTTCATTAGGCAACTGCCTATTTCGATTGATCCTCTTTTGGGAATAGATTTTGGGATTTTTTACTACAAGAGAAAATACCCCGTATTTAATTTTACTGTCTACGACTCCTTGCGCAAATTTGGTCACTGCTTTGTCTGGAATTTGTCTATTCCCAAAAAAGGATCAATTAAGGTCCATGAAATGAAGCAGCGTGACTTTTATTTTATAAAAAGTCTATTTTGTGGGAAAAAACTGGCTAAAAGACTCTGACGGAAACAAAATTAAATGGGCAAAAATAATGGAAGTGAGGGTGTCCAATTTAACTCTTCAATTCAAGTATAACTTCGAAGAAGAGTATTTGGAACTAGAAACGGAGTTGCAAATAACTAGACCCAGGCGAGGACGAAGATCGACAGCCTCAATTGCAACAGAAACTGAATCAGTCTGTTTGCATTTGAAAGCAAGCTTATAATCAGCAAATACCCTAAAGTAAAGTGCTACATGCACATTTATTAAGTTTTTGTACCAGTGATGCAATCCCACAACACTCATCATCATCATCATTTCAGCCGAAAGACGTCCACTGCTGGATATAGGCCTCCCCCAAAAGGGGGGGGGGGGGGTTTGCCATAATCGCCACGCTTGGCAGGCGGGTTGGCGACCGCAGTATGGTATGGTGGTGGAATGCACAGAGAACGCTGCTGCCCATTCTCCGGTACGCCCTTTAGTCGCCTTTTACGACACCCACGGGAAGTATGGGTTGGTGCTATTCTTTAAGCACACAACACTACCATGCGTTTAATGACCCCCTCACGAGCTGTGAGGCTAATCCGAGCGAACTTTCAGACTCTAAAGTCTCTGAAGATGTAGACGACGAGAAGTAGAGCCACCCAGGGTAACTGCTTCTTAATAATACACAAGTGTAGGTACTCACTATTCCAAGACTCCCATTACAAGATGGGACGGTAAATGACACACAATATCAAATAAGCCTTTGAAAACCTCCATGCCGGACGGCGCGTACGTGTTCCACGCGCGCCTCAAAGAGATGTCAGCATCGAAGAGGGGTCCCTTAGGGCCGAAGCCTGCCGGACACGGGTGGGTTTTAATCAGTAAGAGTCTGACACTCCCTTCCGCTCCACCCAGAGCGGCCATCCGAAAAAAAAAAGATGGGACGGTAGACCTGCACGACCGGCGGGAGATCAGGTCCTCCGGTACCGATAGCACGGATCATCTTTTTTGTCGGACAGTCAGGTGATCAGCCTGCTAGGTCGTAGCCCAACTAGAAACAATACTTGAAGTTGCTGTTCCCCGCGGGAATCGAACCCGCGACCTCCAGATCGAGAAGGTAGCACTCTTACCACTAGACCAAGGCGGTTTTAGTGACCAGTTATCTTTAGAGCTCAGTTAGTTTACGTTGTTATTAAAATTTCGTAATGTTGTGGTTTGTAAGGCAGAACGGGGGAAATAATGCTGCCATTATTTCCTCAGTGTAAGGCAGAACCCCTTACTTCCCGTGGGTGTCGTAAAAGGCGACTAAGGGTCATACCGGAGAATGGGCAGCAGCGTTCTCTGTGCATTCCACCATCATACCATACTACGATCGCCAACCCGCCTGCCAAACGTGGCGATTATGGCAACCCCCCCCCCCCCCCGCCCCCCAAAATTGGGGGAGGCCTATGTCCAGCAGTGGACGTCTTTCGGCTGAAATGATGATGATGATGAAGGCAGAATTATCACAGCATAAATCGTTAAATCGATTACAGAAAAGATGTTAGTGAAAGGATACAGTAATAAATATTTACTTTCTTTAATTTTTAATGAAATATATCGTAAAAAACTTAACGATTCTAAAATAAAATTGTCTGTTATAGAATAAAATTGTATTAAGCTTTACGCAAATTATGTCGAATATTTTTCCCGCGAATATAATGGTAAGAGCATCTTACTGGAAATGTAACGTATCGAAAGTATTGTAATAGTCTCTAACAATTTTATTCGTTGCCATAAGTCTATTAAGCATACATATAAATAATATTGTTAAAGTAATTACAATACAGATAAAAATCTTGTATCTTCTGAGATAACCGTAGGAAACGTTTGAAAAAAATTGACACAGTGTAATCGGACCTCTAAATATCGAATATGCAATAAAGTTAAAACTATCGTAATAGTGCATTACCATTTTATTCGTCGGGGACGGCGATAAGAAGAAGAAGGTTATACGGAGAGAGAAACATGTGGTCTACGATGCTAAAGCCTTTACGGAATCCGGCTTGTTCGGGAGGCGTCAAACCTGCGCGCGAGACGGTTCGCGATGACTCTCGAAAACAGCTTGTAGACATGGCTCAGAAGTGAGATGGACCTATAATTCTTAAGAAAGGCATTGTCGCTCTTCTTAAAGAAAAGTATCACCACACCTCTGTTCCATGCCTGTAGTGTTTTGTCCTCAAGTATGACGGAATCAAACAGCTTCTGAAGGGCCTTAAGAACGGGTTTACCGCCGGCCTTCAGGAGCTCGGCCGTAATTCCGTCACCACCCGGCGCCTTGTTATTTTTGAGCTGCTTCAGAGCCATCCTAATCTCGTACAGGCTGACGTCCGGGATGTCTTCGGTATAGTGTCGGGTCAATCTAGCTCTTGGGTCGTTTGCCAGATCCATAACGGGGTTACTTGTTGACATGTATAACTGTCCATAGAACCTCTCGATCTCTCTCAACAGCTCAGGTTTGGCGGATACGATCCTGCCATCATCGGTCTTTAGTTTCGTAAGCTGGCTCTGCCCAAAAGAAGCAGTCTTGTTAAGTCTTTTTTGCGAAGCACTGTCCACCAAAATCACAAACACAACGCAAAGCACAACATTCCGAAGACGCGATGGCCGCCACCAGCCCCTCCTGCACCCTCGTGCAGCATGCTCTTGTAGCATGCAAGCTTCTTGTGCATGCTAGGTAGCAAGTGTATTTCACGCTTTAAGCGGTCGGGCTTTATGCTATTAAATTAGAAATATTCGAAACGCGAAGTATCTTTTCCCGAAAGTACCGAAAGAACCGGGATTTGGTTTTAAAAATCCCGGTTCCAAAAACGACGCAAATTTCCGGGATTTCCCGGTACTTTAGGTTCCGGGATTTCCCGGGACTATTCACTACTTATGATGTCTTGTACTTATGGAAATAAATGTTTAATAAGAAACACTAGTGTTCCCTTGAGAACATACTAATATAATTATTGTTATCATACATATTAGCAACATAATCATAAAGGCTAATCAATTCTCACAGTGAGACATAACTTTCAGTGACATTATAGCCATCACAGTAATATAGAGAATTAACAAGTACAGTCAGCCTCACAAAGATGTATTCGAGAATTCATTTGATTGTCTACAATATTTGGGGGGATTTACGCTAGGTCGATTTTCGTCGCTTACGAAATCGCCTCACAACCCTAATCGCCACCCCATTTACACAGGTCAATATAAATCAGCGGGCGATCAGTGCGACTGCGTCATTTTCACAATTGATTTTAATCACCCACCGCATGCGACGTGTCTCCCTACGACAAAAGTCGAAACCAGAGTAGGTTTCGACTTTGGAACTTGCGATTTTAGTCACCTGCGGCCTAGCCAAGTTGCCAATTAGCGGCTATAATAATAACAATAAAACCTTTATTTTCAGGATACTTTGGCGCATAGATACCTTACAGACTAACATATATTTTATATTAGTACAATGTGTGTTAGTGTATAAACTTAAAACTATGTTAGTAAAACTCACTTAACACGAGCACTGTCTTCGTGCGATCGTGTGGCACTTGACCGCGGAAGCGACGGAACATTACACCTTGCAGCCAAAAGTCCTCTGCCATGACGAGGTGCAGGTAGCATGTAGGAACTCGCGCCACGAACGCCTTGAAGTTGGCGTTGCGGCGCGATTCAAGCAACTGCACTGTCGGCCTGAACTTGGTCCTTTGGCACACGTACTCCACGATGTCCTCGGCCTTAGTGGTATAGTGTAGGCGGTAAATATATGTACAGGCATCCTAGTCAAATTCAAGGACGTAATTATGCTAATGATTCTCGACCCAAATCAACAATAAAATGGGTAGGTATTTTTTTTTCTTATTTACGGAAATCCGTAAGTGTGAACCAGCCGTATTTAAACGCGGCCCGTCTGTTACTAGCCCTATAACCGCGCTTTCTTACACACACATGTAAATGCGCATGAGAATCGATCATTCGATAAATTCGTAGGTAATCAATCCCATCCCCCAATCACGGTGCGGCGATGCGGGTACCTACTCTCCCGCGCACCCTAAGCCACGCCCCCGCGGCCCCAGAACTAACAGTGTAATTGAAATCGCCGCAGCGTTCGTGCGCTTTGCGAATTCCGCTTCTCGGTACATCGTTGAGACGTAGGTACAAAGTGTTCAATTCAAATGTCGAGCTGGTGGAGATGGTCAGGTGGGTATACCATCAGTGGAGACAGCCTACGTGGAGTCATCCGGATGTTCACGGAAATGTTTCCCGATCAGGAACCCCCATCACAGAGCGTCATGCTGGCTGCTAAGCACCACACCAGTGTTGCGCATACTGAAGCGTGAACTGCAACACCCGTTCCACTACCGCAAGGCACAAGACATTCACCCAGGTGATAATGCCGTGCGGATTACATTTTGTCGCTGGTTGCTGGAACACCAAGACGCCACTATCCTGTGGACGGACGAGTGTTTATTTACTCGAGTGCGCGAGTAGGTACTTGATCGAAAGTTTTGGTGGCCTGGCCTCCGCGTTCGCCGGACCTGACGCCTCTCTAGACTTTTATTTGTGGAGACGTTAAAAGGTTAGTTTACACGGAGGAAGTGACAAGTGTAACAGAATTACGTGCAAGGATCAAGCGCTTTCGACACTTTAAAAACGAATGTGTTAGTGTTACGTAAGCTGAAGGAAAACCAGTACGTACTACCTAAGTACGTGGCAACTTTACCTCCGGTAACATAGGTAGGTAATTTATTTATTTGTACATTTTGTAAATACGTTGTTAGCTTACTCGATTTCATTAGTGTAAATAAGTTATTTCAAATTTTTAACTACCTACGCCAATAATACCTAAGAGTCGAAAGTATACCACGTACTTACACTTAACTAGAACGTCTTTCCATTTCCATCAAACGTAGAAAACATTTTTAGACTTAGTAGATCGGTACACCAACAAAGATAGGGTTATTGCCGGTCCTAAGCCCGTTAAGTAGGAAGGAAAGTTTCAAATCAACCAATTTAATCCACAAATAAAAACAAAATCACTACGAAAACTTTAGCTTGAAGGATATCATTAATCATCTGATAACAGGTCAGTGAACTTTTCTTTGGCGCACTAGTATTACTGTCATTAGTAAGATTTCCGTATTCCAATGATGCTCAAAAATGAGTTAATTATCAAGCGAAATTTATGACAATATGTTGATTATTGTTAATATGATTATTTATGTCTTTTATGACAACCTCCTGAAATTTGACGAGGATGCAAATCAACAGCTTGTATACAGGAGTGTTCGGCGGGGAGGCTCGAATGGGGATGCGGGGCTTGATAGGAGCTATGCCGCAACGGTTCGTGTTGGTTCTTTGCACCGTCATAAAACCATTATCATCAGCCCGGTTCGATGCCTTTTCAGGCACGGGCTTCTTTGCGGGAGCGTTGGGGTGGTTATTAACTCTCACAGGCGCCTCAGCCATGGACATTGAGTCAGCAGGTCGGGTTACTCGAGCGGCGACACGAGGAGCAGTCGCAAGGGCGAGTGTAGGGTTGCGGGGCGCGCATGACGCTCGCTCTGCACACTCAGCATTGTTCGGTGACGACGAAGACATAACTGCTGATGCGAAACTTGCCCCCGATAAATTGAGGCCCGCTTCGCGACGCGTGTTGATATTAGATGCACTCGACGGTGACCCAGTTACCGCTACAGCTTTACGCAACTCTATTAATTCATTACGCAAGTCAGCAACGGTGTTTTGGGATGCATCCAATCTCTTCTGCACATCCGCTAGATTGGCCTTAAGAAAAACGATGTCTTTCAATAGGCTCGTAACGTCGACGTGGTCGAATGTGACGGGGGGGGAAGCTTGTTTAAGTCCTTCGCCACAAACGTCGGCACGTCGACAGGGTTGGTCTCCTTCAACAGCGTGATAATATCCTGCAGGCTTTTCTTAGTATCGTCACGCCGGCGGGGCACCATCTGGTCAGCTTTTTTACCGATCTGTACAGTAGCAGTTTGGAAGCAGCTATATCTTCCTCGCTGAAGATGGTTGAGCAGATCTGGCAAGCTATAGTCACCTGTGTAAAGCCCGCGTTACGACCTTTTTCACAACCAAACACACTCTTTTGTTTCGTAATATTGTATCAATGTGTAGCCACAAAACATAACGTATTTTCACATTGGGAATTTAATTGGGAAGTTAAATGCTACATATTGATACAGTAATAACGAACACAAATTGTAGACAGTCGAATGAATACTTGACGTAGATTTATTATTTATTTTTATTCTTCATCTTTTTATTTTTTTTGAAAAACGGTGCCCCACACTAGGAATTTCTCCTGAATTGTGGGTGCGTTTACAAACATTTTTACTCACATACACAAACAGCCTTCTTCGGGTTCCTTCTATTTGGCAGAATCTTGATACTCCGATTTTTATTTGGCATAACTCACATGGCATAATCTTATTTAATCGAATATTTTTAAGGCATAAAAATTATTTAGCATAACTTTTGTTTGGCAGAATATTTACGTGTCCGAATTTACAATGGCATACTTTTATCTTGGCAGAATTTTGTTTCGCATAATTACCTTTGCCATAATTAATGTTATGCATAATTTTGTTTAGCATAACATTTATTTAGAGATACGATTATTTGGTATGGGTGCATATTTGAACATCAAAAATTAAAATAGATGTATCTTCTTGTAAAAATTAGTGTTCAAAACATCAAAAACTTATAATATATACGTGTCATAAAAAGTCAATACGTTGTGCTGCAAAATTTTGTGACAGAAACGAATCGCTGCGAAACCGACTTTACGCAGTCTTGTCTGCCCTACCCCTAGAGTGTAATTTAAACCCGCGTAGGCGCGGAGGGGTAGGGCGGCCCGCGAGCTGAGGAGCAGGTGGTTTGAAGGCCCGCCACCGCGGCTGAGGCTGGCCGGCGAAGCCGGCCAGCAAGCCGAAGCTGCGGTGGTGAGCGTTAAAACCATCTGTGACGATAAGCTCGCGTGGCGCCGCCCAAACCCCGCAGCGCCGGAGCCGTGACAGAAACAATGCTTGCTGCATGTTGCATGCCTGCTTGCATGCTGCATGCCTGCTGCATGTTGCATGCCTGCTTGCATGCTGCATGCATGCTGCATGTTGCATGCCTGCTTGCATGCTACATGCATGCTGCATGCATGCTGCATGTTGCATGCCTGCTTGCATGCTACATGCATGCTGCATGCATGCTGCATGTAGCATGCAAGCAGGCATGCAACATGCAGCATGCATGCAGCATGCATGCATGCTGCATGCATGCTCTCGTGCAGCATGCTCTTGTAGCATGCAAGCTTCTTGTGCATGCTAGGTAGCAAGTGTATTTCACGCTTTAAGCGGTCGGGCTTTATGCTATTAAATTAGAAATATTCGAAACGCGAAGTATCTTTTCCCGAAAGTACCGAAAGAACCGGGATTTGGTTTTAAAAATCCCGGTTCCAAAAACGACGCAAATTTCCGGGATTTCCCGGTACTTTAGGTTCCGGGATTTCCCGGGACTATTCACTACTTATGATGTCTTGTACTTATGGAAATAAATGTTTAATAAGAAACACTAGTGTTCCCTTGAGAACATACTAATATAATTATTGTTATCATACATATTAGCAACATAATCATAAAGGCTAATCAATTCTCACAGTGAGACATAACTTTCAGTGACATTATAGCCATCACAGTAATATAGAGAATTAACAAGTACAGTCAGCCTCACAAAGATGTATTCGAGAATTCATTTGATTGTCTACAATATTTGGGGGGATTTACGCTAGGTCGATTTTCGTCGCTTACGAAATCGCCTCACAACCCTAATCGCCACCCCATTTACACAGGTCAATATAAATCAGCGGGCGATCAGTGCGACTGCGTCATTTTCACAATTGATTTTAATCACCCACCGCATGCGACGTGTCTCCCTACGACAAAAGTCGAAACCAGAGTAGGTTTCGACTTTGGAACTTGCGATTTTAGTCACCTGCGGCCTAGCCAAGTTGCCAATTAGCGGCTATAATAATAACAATAAAACCTTTATTTTCAGGATACTTTGGCGCATAGATACCTTACAGACTAACATAATTATATTTTATATTAGTACAATGTGTGTTAGTGTATAAACTTAAAACTATGTTAGTAAAACTCACTTAACACGAGCACTGTCTTCGTGCGATCGTGTGGCACTTGACCGCGGAAGCGACGGAACATTACACCTTGCAGCCAAAAGTCCTCTGCCATGACGAGGTGCAGGTAGCATGTAGGAACTCGCGCCACGAACGCCTTGAAGTTGGCGTTGCGGCGCGATTCAAGCAACTGCACTGTCGGCCTGAACTTGGTCCTTTGGCACACGTACTCCACGATGTCCTCGGCCTTAGTGGTATAGTGTAGGCGGTAAATATATGTACAGGCATCCTAGTCAAATTCAAGGACGTAATTATGCTAATGATTCTCGACCCAAATCAACAATAAAATGGGTAGGTATTTTTTTTTCTTATTTACGGAAATCCGTAAGTGTGAACCAGCCGTATTTAAACGCGGCCCGTCTGTTACTAGCCCTATAACCGCGCTTTCTTACACACACATGTAAATGCGCATGAGAATCGATCATTCGATAAATTCGTAGGTAATCAATCCCATCCCCCAATCACGGTGCGGCGATGCGGGTACCTACTCTCCCGCGCACCCTAAGCCACGCCCCCGCGGCCCCAGAACTAACAGTGTAATTGAAATCGCCGCAGCGTTCGTGCGCTTTGCGAATTCCGCTTCTCGGTACATCGTTGAGACGTAGGTACAAAGTGTTCAATTCAAATGTCGAGCTGGTGGAGATGGTCAGGTGGGTATACCATCAGTGGAGACAGCCTACGTGGAGTCATCCGGATGTTCACGGAAATGTTTCCCGATCAGGAACCCCCATCACAGAGCGTCATGCTGGCTGCTAAGCACCACACCAGTGTTGCGCATACTGAAGCGTGAACTGCAACACCCGTTCCACTACCGCAAGGCACAAGACATTCACCCAGGTGATAATGCCGTGCGGATTACATTTTGTCGCTGGTTGCTGGAACACCAAGACGCCACTATCCTGTGGACGGACGAGTGTTTATTTACTCGAGTGCGCGAGTAGGTACTTGATCGAAAGTTTTGGTGGCCTGGCCTCCGCGTTCGCCGGACCTGACGCCTCTCTAGACTTTTATTTGTGGAGACGTTAAAAGGTTAGTTTACACGGAGGAAGTGACAAGTGTAACAGAATTACGTGCAAGGATCAAGCGCTTTCGACACTTTAAAAACGAATGTGTTAGTGTTACGTAAGCTGAAGGAAAACCAGTACGTACTACCTAAGTACGTGGCAACTTTACCTCCGGTAACATAGGTAGGTAATTTATTTATTTGTACATTTTGTAAATACGTTGTTAGCTTACTCGATTTCATTAGTGTAAATAAGTTATTTCAAATTTTTAACTACCTACGCCAATAATACCTAAGAGTCGAAAGTATACCACGTACTTACACTTAACTAGAACGTCTTTCCATTTCCATCAAACGTAGAAAACATTTTTAGACTTAGTAGATCGGTACACCAACAAAGATAGGGTTATTGCCGGTCCTAAGCCCGTTAAGTAGGAAGGAAAGTTTCAAATCAACCAATTTAATCCACAAATAAAAACAAAATCACTACGAAAACTTTAGCTTGAAGGATATCATTAATCATCTGATAACAGGTCAGTGAACTTTTCTTTGGCGCACTAGTATTACTGTCATTAGTAAGATTTCCGTATTCCAATGATGCTCAAAAATGAGTTAATTATCAAGCGAAATTTATGACAATATGTTGATTATTGTTAATATGATTATTTATGTCTTTTATGACAACCTCCTGAAATTTGACGAGGATGCAAATCAACAGCTTGTATACAGGAGTGTTCGGCGGGGAGGCTCGAATGGGGATGCGGGGCTTGATAGGAGCTATGCCGCAACGGTTCGTGTTGGTTCTTTGCACCGTCATAAAACCATTATCATCAGCCCGGTTCGATGCCTTTTCAGGCACGGGCTTCTTTGCGGGAGCGTTGGGGTGGTTATTAACTCTCACAGGCGCCTCAGCCATGGACATTGAGTCAGCAGGTCGGGTTACTCGAGCGGCGACACGAGGAGCAGTCGCAAGGGCGAGTGTAGGGTTGCGGGGCGCGCATGACGCTCGCTCTGCACACTCAGCATTGTTCGGTGACGACGAAGACATAACTGCTGATGCGAAACTTGCCCCCGATAAATTGAGGCCCGCTTCGCGACGCGTGTTGATATTAGATGCACTCGACGGTGACCCAGTTACCGCTACAGCTTTACGCAACTCTATTAATTCATTACGCAAGTCAGCAACGGTGTTTTGGGATGCATCCAATCTCTTCTGCACATCCGCTAGATTGGCCTTAAGAAAAACGATGTCTTTCAATAGGCTCGTAACGTCGACGTGGTCGAATGTGACGGGGGGGGAAGCTTGTTTAAGTCCTTCGCCACAAACGTCGGCACGTCGACAGGGTTGGTCTCCTTCAACAGCGTGATAATATCCTGCAGGCTTTTCTTAGTATCGTCACGCCGGCGGGGCACCATCTGGTCAGCTTTTTTACCGATCTGTACAGTAGCAGTTTGGAAGCAGCTATATCTTCCTCGCTGAAGATGGTTGAGCAGATCTGGCAAGCTATAGTCACCTGTGTAAAGCCCGCGTTACGACCTTTTTCACAACCAAACACACTCTTTTGTTTCGTAATATTGTATCAATGTGTAGCCACAAAACATAACGTATTTTCACATTGGGAATTTAATTGGGAAGTTAAATGCTACATATTGATACAGTAATAACGAACACAAATTGTAGACAGTCGAATGAATACTTGACGTAGATTTATTATTTATTTTTATTCTTCATCTTTTTATTTTTTTTGAAAAACGGTGCCCCACACTAGGAATTTCTCCTGAATTGTGGGTGCGTTTACAAACATTTTTACTCACATACACAAACAGCCTTCTTCGGGTTCCTTCTATTTGGCAGAATCTTGATACTCCGATTTTTATTTGGCATAACTCACATGGCATAATCTTATTTAATCGAATATTTTTAAGGCATAAAAATTATTTAGCATAACTTTTGTTTGGCAGAATATTTACGTGTCCGAATTTACAATGGCATACTTTTATCTTGGCAGAATTTTGTTTCGCATAATTACCTTTGCCATAATTAATGTTATGCATAATTTTGTTTAGCATAACATTTATTTAGAGATACGATTATTTGGTATGGGTGCATATTTGAACATCAAAAATTAAAATAGATGTATCTTCTTGTAAAAATTAGTGTTCAAAACATCAAAAACTTATAATATATACGTGTCATAAAAAGTCAATACGTTGTGCTGCAAAATTTTGTGACAGAAACGAATCGCTGCGAAACCGACTTTACGCAGTCTTGTCTGCCCTACCCCTAGAGTGTAATTTAAACCCGCGTAGGCGCGGAGGGGTAGGGCGGCCCGCGAGCTGAGGAGCAGGTGGTTTGAAGGCCCGCCACCGCGGCTGAGGCTGGCCGGCGAAGCCGGCCAGCAAGCCGAAGCTGCGGTGGTGAGCGTTAAAACCATCTGTGACGATAAGCTCGCGTGGCGCCGCCCAAACCCCGCAGCGCCGGAGCCGTGACAGAAACAATGCTTGCTGCATGTTGCATGCCTGCTTGCATGCTGCATGCCTGCTGCATGTTGCATGCCTGCTTGCATGCTGCATGCATGCTGCATGTTGCATGCCTGCTTGCATGCTACATGCATGCTGCATGCATGCTGCATGTTGCATGCCTGCTTGCATGCTACATGCATGCTGCATGCATGCTGCATGTAGCATGCAAGCAGGCATGCAACATGCAGCATGCATGCAGCATGCATGCATGCTGCATGCATGCTCTCGTGCAGCATGCTCTTGTAGCATGCAAGCTTCTTGTGCATGCTAGGTAGCAAGTGTATTTCACGCTTTAAGCGGTCGGGCTTTATGCTATTAAATTAGAAATATTCGAAACGCGAAGTATCTTTTCCCGAAAGTACCGAAAGAACCGGGATTTGGTTTTAAAAATCCCGGTTCCAAAAACGACGCAAATTTCCGGGATTTCCCGGTACTTTAGGTTCCGGGATTTCCCGGGACTATTCACTACTTATGATGTCTTGTACTTATGGAAATAAATGTTTAATAAGAAACACTAGTGTTCCCTTGAGAACATACTAATATAATTATTGTTATCATACATATTAGCAACATAATCATAAAGGCTAATCAATTCTCACAGTGAGACATAACTTTCAGTGACATTATAGCCATCACAGTAATATAGAGAATTAACAAGTACAGTCAGCCTCACAAAGATGTATTCGAGAATTCATTTGATTGTCTACAATATTTGGGGGGATTTACGCTAGGTCGATTTTCGTCGCTTACGAAATCGCCTCACAACCCTAATCGCCACCCCATTTACACAGGTCAATATAAATCAGCGGGCGATCAGTGCGACTGCGTCATTTTCACAATTGATTTTAATCACCCACCGCATGCGACGTGTCTCCCTACGACAAAAGTCGAAACCAGAGTAGGTTTCGACTTTGGAACTTGCGATTTTAGTCACCTGCGGCCTAGCCAAGTTGCCAATTAGCGGCTATAATAATAACAATAAAACCTTTATTTTCAGGATACTTTGGCGCATAGATACCTTACAGACTAACATAATTATATTTTATATTAGTACAATGTGTGTTAGTGTATAAACTTAAAACTATGTTAGTAAAACTCACTTAACACGAGCACTGTCTTCGTGCGATCGTGTGGCACTTGACCGCGGAAGCGACGGAACATTACACCTTGCAGCCAAAAGTCCTCTGCCATGACGAGGTGCAGGTAGCATGTAGGAACTCGCGCCACGAACGCCTTGAAGTTGGCGTTGCGGCGCGATTCAAGCAACTGCACTGTCGGCCTGAACTTGGTCCTTTGGCACACGTACTCCACGATGTCCTCGGCCTTAGTGGTATAGTGTAGGCGGTAAATATATGTACAGGCATCCTAGTCAAATTCAAGGACGTAATTATGCTAATGATTCTCGACCCAAATCAACAATAAAATGGGTAGGTATTTTTTTTTCTTATTTACGGAAATCCGTAAGTGTGAACCAGCCGTATTTAAACGCGGCCCGTCTGTTACTAGCCCTATAACCGCGCTTTCTTACACACACATGTAAATGCGCATGAGAATCGATCATTCGATAAATTCGTAGGTAATCAATCCCATCCCCCAATCACGGTGCGGCGATGCGGGTACCTACTCTCCCGCGCACCCTAAGCCACGCCCCCGCGGCCCCAGAACTAACAGTGTAATTGAAATCGCCGCAGCGTTCGTGCGCTTTGCGAATTCCGCTTCTCGGTACATCGTTGAGACGTAGGTACAAAGTGTTCAATTCAAATGTCGAGCTGGTGGAGATGGTCAGGTGGGTATACCATCAGTGGAGACAGCCTACGTGGAGTCATCCGGATGTTCACGGAAATGTTTCCCGATCAGGAACCCCCATCACAGAGCGTCATGCTGGCTGCTAAGCACCACACCAGTGTTGCGCATACTGAAGCGTGAACTGCAACACCCGTTCCACTACCGCAAGGCACAAGACATTCACCCAGGTGATAATGCCGTGCGGATTACATTTTGTCGCTGGTTGCTGGAACACCAAGACGCCACTATCCTGTGGACGGACGAGTGTTTATTTACTCGAGTGCGCGAGTAGGTACTTGATCGAAAGTTTTGGTGGCCTGGCCTCCGCGTTCGCCGGACCTGACGCCTCTCTAGACTTTTATTTGTGGAGACGTTAAAAGGTTAGTTTACACGGAGGAAGTGACAAGTGTAACAGAATTACGTGCAAGGATCAAGCGCTTTCGACACTTTAAAAACGAATGTGTTAGTGTTACGTAAGCTGAAGGAAAACCAGTACGTACTACCTAAGTACGTGGCAACTTTACCTCCGGTAACATAGGTAGGTAATTTATTTATTTGTACATTTTGTAAATACGTTGTTAGCTTACTCGATTTCATTAGTGTAAATAAGTTATTTCAAATTTTTAACTACCTACGCCAATAATACCTAAGAGTCGAAAGTATACCACGTACTTACACTTAACTAGAACGTCTTTCCATTTCCATCAAACGTAGAAAACATTTTTAGACTTAGTAGATCGGTACACCAACAAAGATAGGGTTATTGCCGGTCCTAAGCCCGTTAAGTAGGAAGGAAAGTTTCAAATCAACCAATTTAATCCACAAATAAAAACAAAATCACTACGAAAACTTTAGCTTGAAGGATATCATTAATCATCTGATAACAGGTCAGTGAACTTTTCTTTGGCGCACTAGTATTACTGTCATTAGTAAGATTTCCGTATTCCAATGATGCTCAAAAATGAGTTAATTATCAAGCGAAATTTATGACAATATGTTGATTATTGTTAATATGATTATTTATGTCTTTTATGACAACCTCCTGAAATTTGACGAGGATGCAAATCAACAGCTTGTATACAGGAGTGTTCGGCGGGGAGGCTCGAATGGGGATGCGGGGCTTGATAGGAGCTATGCCGCAACGGTTCGTGTTGGTTCTTTGCACCGTCATAAAACCATTATCATCAGCCCGGTTCGATGCCTTTTCAGGCACGGGCTTCTTTGCGGGAGCGTTGGGGTGGTTATTAACTCTCACAGGCGCCTCAGCCATGGACATTGAGTCAGCAGGTCGGGTTACTCGAGCGGCGACACGAGGAGCAGTCGCAAGGGCGAGTGTAGGGTTGCGGGGCGCGCATGACGCTCGCTCTGCACACTCAGCATTGTTCGGTGACGACGAAGACATAACTGCTGATGCGAAACTTGCCCCCGATAAATTGAGGCCCGCTTCGCGACGCGTGTTGATATTAGATGCACTCGACGGTGACCCAGTTACCGCTACAGCTTTACGCAACTCTATTAATTCATTACGCAAGTCAGCAACGGTGTTTTGGGATGCATCCAATCTCTTCTGCACATCCGCTAGATTGGCCTTAAGAAAAACGATGTCTTTCAATAGGCTCGTAACGTCGACGTGGTCGAATGTGACGGGGGGGGAAGCTTGTTTAAGTCCTTCGCCACAAACGTCGGCACGTCGACAGGGTTGGTCTCCTTCAACAGCGTGATAATATCCTGCAGGCTTTTCTTAGTATCGTCACGCCGGCGGGGCACCATCTGGTCAGCTTTTTTACCGATCTGTACAGTAGCAGTTTGGAAGCAGCTATATCTTCCTCGCTGAAGATGGTTGAGCAGATCTGGCAAGCTATAGTCACCTGTGTAAAGCCCGCGTTACGACCTTTTTCACAACCAAACACACTCTTTTGTTTCGTAATATTGTATCAATGTGTAGCCACAAAACATAACGTATTTTCACATTGGGAATTTAATTGGGAAGTTAAATGCTACATATTGATACAGTAATAACGAACACAAATTGTAGACAGTCGAATGAATACTTGACGTAGATTTATTATTTATTTTTATTCTTCATCTTTTTATTTTTTTTGAAAAACGGTGCCCCACACTAGGAATTTCTCCTGAATTGTGGGTGCGTTTACAAACATTTTTACTCACATACACAAACAGCCTTCTTCGGGTTCCTTCTATTTGGCAGAATCTTGATACTCCGATTTTTATTTGGCATAACTCACATGGCATAATCTTATTTAATCGAATATTTTTAAGGCATAAAAATTATTTAGCATAACTTTTGTTTGGCAGAATATTTACGTGTCCGAATTTACAATGGCATACTTTTATCTTGGCAGAATTTTGTTTCGCATAATTACCTTTGCCATAATTAATGTTATGCATAATTTTGTTTAGCATAACATTTATTTAGAGATACGATTATTTGGTATGGGTGCATATTTGAACATCAAAAATTAAAATAGATGTATCTTCTTGTAAAAATTAGTGTTCAAAACATCAAAAACTTATAATATATACGTGTCATAAAAAGTCAATACGTTGTGCTGCAAAATTTTGTGACAGAAACGAATCGCTGCGAAACCGACTTTACGCAGTCTTGTCTGCCCTACCCCTAGAGTGTAATTTAAACCCGCGTAGGCGCGGAGGGGTAGGGCGGCCCGCGAGCTGAGGAGCAGGTGGTTTGAAGGCCCGCCACCGCGGCTGAGGCTGGCCGGCGAAGCCGGCCAGCAAGCCGAAGCTGCGGTGGTGAGCGTTAAAACCATCTGTGACGATAAGCTCGCGTGGCGCCGCCCAAACCCCGCAGCGCCGGAGCCGTGACAGAAACAATGCTTGCTGCATGTTGCATGCCTGCTTGCATGCTGCATGCCTGCTGCATGTTGCATGCCTGCTTGCATGCTGCATGCATGCTGCATGTTGCATGCCTGCTTGCATGCTACATGCATGCTGCATGCATGCTGCATGTTGCATGCCTGCTTGCATGCTACATGCATGCTGCATGCATGCTGCATGTTGCATGCCTGCTTGCATGTTGTATGCCTGTTTGCATGCTACATGCATCCAAGCCGACAATATTTTTGTAATTAGCATTTAGGTTAGGGTAGGTTTTTAATGACTATCGATATAAAATGTATGCCAAAAGACGATTCTGACTGTGAATTTTCTGCGATATGATGGTTCTGCTTTTTAATTATTATGGATATAAACATTATGCCTAAAGATGATTCTGACTAACAAAATTATGAGTTTTGAATGTATGACAACTGAGTGTATGCGAAATGATTTTCTGCGAAATGAAGTTTATGCTATCCGTTGTTATGCAAAACAATATTATGACGTAAAGCATCTTTTTGAGGTAGATTGCATCATATCAAATATAGGCATGAACATTGAGCCAGGGAATTAAAATAATGAAGGAAGTTTTGAATGATGTATTACGATCTCGACAGCGACATGTGGTAGGAGCACGGCATCATGTTAATTATGATTAATGTGGAACACTTTACGAATAAAATGTTCTTAGCAGTAATTATATTAACACTTCTCCGTTCGAGGAATTCATTATACCGAGTGCAATATATAATACGTCTTTGTTGCGAGGCAATTACACTAGTCTATTCATATTTCAAATTAATGTTATTTCAAGTAAAAAAAATATCAATTTTATTTTAATGGTAATTAAGATGATTTCAGACAGACTAGCACTATTGAAAAAGTTATAAAAATGTTTGAAGTTGTAGCGTAAACTATACTTTATTGTATAAGAATTAAAGTTATTTTTACATAAACTCATATTTGTTTACATATTTTGATAGTAGATTAGGTATCATCACGCCTGTTTTCCCGAAGGGTTAGGCAGAGGTGTCTCTATACTAGGTACACCCACATTTCGCCAGGTTATGTTCAAGTCTCATGGGGTGAGTTTATTGTCATCAACCGGACCAGACTCCGTTCTGCTCGAAAAAAGAAAAGTGCTGATTCTCAGCCTACCTTGGATAAATGACTTTAGATTCTGATTTTGCTACTGTGAAATTCCTGTCAATCGAGGTCTGGAGCGGCCCATAAAAAAAACCCAGTAACTCTTTGCCCAACCTTTTTTTTTTTTTTTTTTTTTTTTGTGGATTGGAAATCATCACATCAAATGACTCCTCCCGCTCTGGGTGGAGCGGAAGGGAGTGTCAGACTCTTACTGACTAAAACCCACCCGTGTTCCTTCCTTAGCCCTTTATGTTCCGGGCCAGCGGTAACCCTTTCGGACAATCCCGCTGACCCGGCAGGCTTCGGCCCTAAGGGGCCCCTCCTCGATGCTGACATCTCTTTGAGGCGCGCGTGGAACACGTACGCGCCGTCCGGCACGGGCCTGGTCCTGATCGGGCGGTGAGCTACCCATTACTCTCCGCCCGCAGGCCCGCGCCTACGGTGGCCGGGAGTCGTCACGCGGCTCCCGACGCCCGGAGCGTCTCCCGCGGCGGCTGGGACGGGAGGCTCTCTCCCTGAGCCGTTCCGCCACCTCCTTCGCTAGCATGACTGCTTCGCAGAAGGAGGTGACTGCCTCCCACTCCCTCTCGCCCCGGACCATGGCTTGCACCAGGGCCGGACGCGAGAGGTCGCCGTCGCTGCCAATCGCCTCTACGAGGACACGGCGGTGCTCCGCCCAAGCGGGGCAGACCTCCACCGTGTGCTCCACCGTGTCCTCTGTGCTCCACCGTGTCCTCTGTCTTTGCCCTACCTGGGAATCGAACTCAGGACCTTACGCTCAGTATTCACGCATGCGACGACTATCAATAATCATTTTAAGAATTAGAACTTGAAGACGTAAAGGACCTATGTAAGAATATCTACATTAAGGATGACAACTTATGTAATGTGTTTGACGATAAGCAGGTAAAATCAGAAGAAAATGATTTTCAATATCTCTTGAATCTCCACATTATGGAACAATAACTTCGAAGAGTAATCACAATGATTTATAGGTCATTGCAAGAAAGTTTTTCATGCATCATAAATCTTACTATAACAATAAATACCTCATACCGAACTATCGCTGTCGATCCGGTAACCGAAATCTCAATAACATTTGTTATCGAGTGCTGGCCCAACATTTATCTTGGTCGCAACTAATTGGCTGTGTTTGTCAAACAATATTCTGGGTAAACCGATTACAGCTGAATAGTCATGGAGAGGGCCCTCAGCTGATAGTTAGGAGCGAGATTATTGACTTCTAATGTAATTTATGCCTTCGACGAATTGTAGCGTTAGTATGAATGTAATAATTATTAGGTTAGCTTTGGTTGAAATGTTGAATAATATTGCATAATTAAGCAATATTAATTTGTTCTTAAATAATTTTATTAATAAACTAGCTGCGCCCCGCGGTTTCACCCGCGTAAGTCCCGTGGGAATATCGGGATAAAAAGTCTATATGTTAATCCAGGGTGTCAGCTACCTCCACACAAAATTTTAACAAAATTGGTCTAGCCGTTTGAGCGTGAAGGAGTAACAAACATATAAACACACACACACACACTCACAAACTTTAGCCTTTATAATATTAGTGTGATAATGTGATAATTCAATTTAAGCCTTTGTCCAGTAGTAGGACAGTATCATCATCATCATTTCAGTCGAAAGACGTCCACTGCTGGACATACGCCTCAAACACCGTCACATCAACCGGTTCTGTGCTTCTAGCATCCAGCAGCCTTCACCAGGTCATCGGGGACAGGCGTTATATGTAATTCATGGAAAATCATGGAAGTATAATTACTGGGATTTAGGTCTATCCTTCCATACTATATTTTTTTTAAGAAATAAGTATCCTGTAAGTTAGGGAGAGCACCAAAACTAAAATCGCTGAAAAACTAAGACCCTCAAAGCAAAAACGCCACTTCGTTTTTTAAATCACGTTCGTTTCGTGAACTTTGAACTATGAACCACTTTTAAAGTTCCCCAATCTTGGCAGTTCAAGTCGATGTGCGATCTACTTGAGAACTTTGTTCGACACGAAAACCGTTTCAGTCTAGAATTTATAGAAAAATCGGTGCAAAACCCACGTGAAAAAAATATACCGTCGACAATATGTACCGTCGTTCGAGAGCTAAGATTTTTGAAATATTTTTTTTTGTACCGCTCAAGTGAATGGGTCTACCTTTTATAGCAGAACTTTTTACGTCATAATATTGTTTTGCATAACAACGGATAGCATAAACTTCATTTCGCAGAAAATCATTTCGCATACACTCAGTTGTCATACATTCAAAACTCATAATTTTGTTAGTCAGAATCATCTTTAGGCATAATGTTTATATCCATAATAATTAAAAAGCAGAACCATCATATCGCAGAAAATTCACAGTCAGAATCGTCTTTTGGCATACATTTTATATCGATAGTCATTAAAAACCTACCCTAACCTAAATGCTAATTACAAAAATATTGTCGGCTTGAATGCATGTAGCATGCAAACAGGCATACAACATGCAAGCAGGCATGCAACATGCAGCATGCATGCAGCATGCATGTAGCATGCATGCAACATGCAGCATGCATGTAGCATGCAAGCAGGCATGCAACATGCAGCAAGCATGCATGGAGCATGCAAGCAGGCATGCAACATGCAGCAGGCATGCAACATGCAGCAAGCATTGTTTCTGTCACGGCTCCGGCGCTGCGGGGTTTGGGCGGCGCCACGCGAGCTTATCGTCACAGATGGTTTTAACGCTCACCACCGCAGCTTCGGCTTGCTGGCCGGCTTCGCCGGCCAGCCTCAGCCGCGGTGGCGGGCCTTCAAACCACCTGCTCCTCAGCTCGCGGGCCGCCCTACCCCTCCACGCCTACGCGGGTTTAAATTACACTCTAGGGGTAGGGCAGACAAGACTGCGTAAAGTCGGTTTCGCAGCGATTCGTTTCTGTCACAAAATTTTGCAGCACAACGTATTGACTTTTTATGACACGTATATATTATAAGTTTTTGATGTTTTGAACACTAATTTTTACAAGAAGATACATCTATTTTAATTTTTGATGTTCAAATATGCACCCATACCAAATAATCGTATCTCTAAATAAATGTTATGCTAAACAAAATTATGCATAATATTAATTATGGCAAAGGTAATTATGCGAAACAAAATTCTGCCAAGATAAAAGTATGCCATTGTAAATTCGGACACGTAAATATTCTGCCAAACAAAAGTTATGCTAAATAATTTTTATGCCTTAAAAATATTCGATTAAATAAGATTATGCCATGTGAGTTATGCCAAATAAAAATCGGAGTATCAAGATTCTGCCAAATAGAAGGAACCCCAAGTGAATACGTTGAAAATCGACACGCAAAATTCAGAATTTTTCACCAGTAGGTACCGTATCGCACCAACATTCTGGTTTGTTTGTCCAGACTGCGGGCGTTGTGCATTTTTTTGGAATAAAAATACTCAGTTTTTCTGCACAAATACTAACCCTTTGTATGTGCCTACCCATATGTAACCGAGTAAAATACAAAAAGCATTTGTAGTCCGAATGTTATCGAAAATGTGGTAATATTTTTATGCTAAAAGAAAAATAAATACAATGAAAACGAGTGATCGGACTTTTGCGGACAAAACAATTAAACTGTTTGTTTGCTGTGTAATAAGTACATTGTGAAGCGAGCTTTGAACAGAGCTAATGTTGAAGTTATTAGATATTTATTACATGTTTATGGGCAAAGTAATCAAAAACATCCATAAAAATTTTATTGAGCCATTCTTTCAAAGTTCGGAGGAAGTAGGCTGTAACACATAGAAGCTCAGACAATATCTAACAGTTTTATTTCATATTAGCTCTGGCCCGCGGCTTCGTCCACGTGAATGTCGGAAAATTATCCCACGGGAACGTACGATTAACACAAAGGGTAAATTTAACTCCGTTATAATTAACCCTTTGTGTTAATCTAGGTTACAAACTATTGTGTGTACCAAATTTTATCCAAATCCGTTTATCTTTTTTTTTTGCGCCAAACCGGAATTCATTCAGAAAAACAGATAAACGGGCACGAATTTAAAAAAAAAAACCAAATTCTTGGCATCAGACTCGTTCCCATACCTCGTAGCAATTACTTTAAAAAAATATTCAATGTACAGTTTTGACCTCAGAGAAAACAAAGGTCTCAAAATAATTACGAAGGTTCTTTCATAAATGATCGTAATACAAATAATTTCCCGTAAAATATCACTGTTGATGAACACTAATTTAAGTTTTATTTGGGTCAGGCTGGCTCCGGGCAGGCGCGGCTCACAAAAGATGTAACAAAATTAGAGTTATGAAACGTCTGCTTCGACGGCTGCCGCACGAGAATGTAAACAAGTTGTTTTTAAACTTACAAGGTCTCTACATTAACTTGGATTTGTATTCAGTCTTTTCCGTGTACAAATATCTAACGATTTTTCATTTGAGGATCTAAAACCATCTGTAGATACCTATGTACAGGCACATCAAGCTAGGTACTACAAGCTGTCAAATTTCTTTAATAGATTTTCAAGCTGGGGTCCGTGGCTAAATAATAACAGCCGCACAGGTCGATCGATCAGGTTAAGCTTCGCTTGCCGCTTTTTATATCTTTATATACCGAAACCACTCCGTGTCTCGGAAAGCATGTTAAGCCGTTGGTACCAGCTGTCATTCGTGGATGTTTGACAGTCGTTACGGGTAGTCAGAAGCCAAAAAGTCTGACAAACCAGTCTTGCCACGGGGTCCTATTGATAAAGGGTTGCCCAGTAACTGGGTTGTGGAGGTCAGATAGGTAGTCGCTCCATGTAAAATACTGGTTTTCATCAGCATCCGGTTAGACTGGAAGCTGACCCCAACATAGCTAGGAAAAGGCTAGGCAGATATCTATCTGCCTTTAACGTCAAAATTTACAAAAAAATAGAATTGATTCTAGTTGCCCCTCCGGTAGTTTCTGTGGAGTTTCGTGTGGAGAATAAAATCAAGAGTCGGGATGTTATATTGCGATGCGAACGTTGCGTACGTAGGACCTACTTGTCTCTACTTTTGACGATTGATCACCATGCTTGCAAGGAAAACAAAACGAGATGCCCTTCGTGATATTTTCCTTGGCCAATGCTATCCATAAACTTTGAGTTTATTTGTATGCCTGGTGGAGGAACATACATTTTTACCTTAATACATGCTGGTTTCAAGATATTTTTTAAAATAATTTAGATAATGTGTACGTAATTCTGATTCTGAAAGTAAGTAGATAAACTTTAATTTGTTTCAGCGCCCCAAGAGAGCTTACTAATATTACTTAAGAAGTCAGCCGGTCGATTCTGTAAAAATCTCACAGTGAAAACTTAGGTGAAGTGAGTTTGTTTTTGCTAGGAATTGAAACTATTGACAGTTTACTTCACCTAAGTTTTCACGGTGAGATTTTTACAGAATAGCACCGCTGGACTCCCAAATTATTACTCCGCTTTGCTGATTTTTCAAGCAGGATTCCCTTCACAGCTGAATCGGTCAGTCTTAATTAATTATTTGACAGACAAATCCTTTCATAACTAGAGTCAGAGCGTCTTCATCGTTTCAAGAAAACCGCATTATGTTGTTCAACACGATAAAGAACCCATTAAAATTCGTTTCAAGGAATTATGCAAATGGGATTGTAAGCGCTCGCTAACAAGGTAGGACGCTCGCAAAGATTGTTGCTAAACTCAATTCAGTTCGCCTGTTGCTCTCTCCTTTGTGGGTACCTGCGTCTGGCAAATTACCCGGGGACGCTGAAAAAACGAACAACTTAAAAATAATAATTTAACTTAGAACGGATGTAGGGATACCACGTGACTGGGAACGTGGCTGTGGGTCTTCTATTTCTCATAAAATGAAACGCAATTATTTGAATTTTGATTTATTTTTTCAACCTAACATTGTCGTAACTTTCTTAACTCGACAGATCACCAGCTAAGATAACAGGTGTACTCAACTATGAACATTGTTCATACCACTTAAATTATTATACGATCAGTACCGAAAAACAATTATTCATCATTATCACGAAATTTACTTTTTATCACGAAAATACTATTCTTAATTTTACTAAATTCCTTTTAATCAATTCTTTTACATAAACTTGAAAATATAAATTATATTAAACATGAAATCACTCGATGTCTATTTATACAAGAACTCTATTGTAGCTAATAATTAAAACGTCGATCGATACCATTTCAAGTCTTGGTAAAGATTGAGTAAAGATGGAAGACATTATGTAATTAAAAGATAGCGTCTTGTGGAAGGAGAAGCAATAATTATATATAATGTTAATGAGGACAATTATTTAGACATTTTAAATGGAATAAATGGCATAACAAAATCATAAGGCTAACATGCTAAACACTAGGTTTGTTGTACTGCTTTCAATAGTACAAAATAGAGTAGTTTTTAGTTTTCGGAATGACATAAAGTTAAATTAATTTTCTCGGGGAACTGTCTTACGTTTACAAAACTTTTCACATGACACATAACGAAAACTTAATAAAGACTCAACAAGAATCATAATTTAATGTATCTACACTCCAACGCCTACAGTATACATTTAATCTCAGAGACTACCCACATTCAACTTCACAAGCTAATACATTAGAAATAGGAAAGGCACAGTCGAAGTATAAAATTTATTGCTGACTTCCCTAACTAGGTACGATCTTTTACAGTAAGTAACTAGAAAACCACATAGACATATCTCAAAATAACCAGCAGTTTGTGCTTTAAATTAAACTTACTTTGAAATTTTAGGTACTTTAACTTACTCTGTCTTGCACTGTAGCCTTTTATAAAGTAGACAGTAAGTAATTTAACAAGCGGGAAAGTTTTGAAAGACAAGCAACTAGGTATCAACTGCTCAATTAAAATACTCTTACAAAAATTTCGCTTAATTTAAAAGGTCTTGTAGATTTGGCACGGCTAGTGATAGATCGCACTAAACATTCAAAATGATACAATCTAAGTTCGAACTATCGTAGAGCATAACTTATGTTAACAGATCAGTTTTGCGATGTCGTTACTCACAATCTACTTCGTTCTACCTAAAGTCGACTCTAACTTTATGTGCGTATTGCCAGTTACACGTCTAAGTTACGTACATGACTCTGTAAGAAAATAGGATTCATTTATATTCAGAAAATATTATTTTTAATCTTTAGAGAAAATACTCAATTCACGAACGTTTGGTTCCGCTTTAGATATTAGATTGATAAAGATCTAGCTAGTAACAATACTCTACGAGGCTACACAGTCGTTGGCTAACAGATACTTTACAAGTAATCACGACTAAGTACCCACATCGAAATTATAATAGTTATAGGCTTTTTTCGAATCGTTGGATTACACAAATCGATTAACACTAAAAATTCAATGATTTGAAACCCGTTCTTAAATAAAGTCTAACATTTAATTGCACACACAACTTTAAACGAGTCAGTGGCTGAACGATAAACTGAACCTATTCATGTCTACAAACCAATACTTCGTTGAGGTTTACTTTGGAAAATCTTATAGTATTTATTAATAATAACAAATTAACCTTTAACAGCAAGCACCGTACTAGTAATAAAATTACAAAGTAAACTTTAGCTCTCGTAGAAAACATCCCACCACAACAAATTGACTAGTTCTAACTCCTATCTACATATTTTTATACACCTTAAACTAAATTTATTAAAGTCTCTTTATGAAGTAGTTGAACCGGCCGCAAATGGTGAAGTGAGGGTAGGTCGGATGTGGGAAAGAAAAACTAGGAGAAGTTCGCGTCTGAACGGGCAATATCCTTCTTTCGTTAATATCGACAACGCAACACAACACTAAAACGCACCAAAGTTAAGACTTGTTTATAAAATCGTCACTTCAATCACTGTTCGTGCAACCGAGTTCAAGCTTTCACTGTCCCTTGAGCATACAGACTTAAAGAGATAGGTCGAGGAGAGAGGAGAGGTCACCTGGACGTCGCTTTGAGCGGCGTCTAGATGTAGACTTCATGGTGTTGCTGCGGCCGGCCCCGCCGGGACTAGGAGCCTCGCTCCGACAGTTCCACGACATCGTCCGGCTCTGGCCTCGTCGTATCTATCTTCCGCCTCTCAGCTATGACTATTCTTATTTTCTCCTCCTCGGTTATCGGCTTGTCGACCGATTCAGGCGTAAGTTGGTTGGGGGAGCGCGATGCTGTGCTCGCGTCCGTAGCGGCCGACTCTGTGGAGGCTCTCCTCCTGGGGCCAGTCAGTCTTAGACTCTGCCTGTTGGAGGGCACGGCGAGCAGCACGGGTCGCAGCAGGCGCGCCTCCTCGCCGCGGAGGGAGTTCCTCTTGTCGACGCGCTGGCGCCTGTTCTGCGCGAAGGAATCTCGTCGTGGCGGGCTGCTGGGCTCCAGCTGGTCAGCGTCGTCGGCGTCGATGAAGCGCGCGTCCTCCTCGTAGAGCGCGGCGGGCGGCTCGGACGCCGAGTCCTGTCGGCGGCGCCCGAAGGCGTGAGGGGATAATGAAGCCCGTCTCGGCGGTAGCGATGTCGGCAACAAAGCGGTTTGCGAGTGCAGCGTGCGCCGGCGGCGTGCGGGAGACGGTGCTGGTTGCTTAGGCTCGCTGTACGTGAAGTTAGCTGGGAGGGACGGTACCTTATTCAGCGGCCGCGGCGGGCTCATACACTGTTCTAGAGCGCGGCACAGTGCTCTGTCTTCTTCATCATCGGCCTCCCGTTCTAACTCACGTTCTAGTTCTACGTCCATGTCATTTTCATCTTCCATTTGTTTATGGGATTCTTCTAGGTGTTTCATGAGTACCTGTCAAACATGAACATACAATTATTTTCTGAACACATAACCATATTCACCAAGTAATCAGTGGAAAAATGCTGAAGATACTTACAGCGACGACAACATTGACGAGTACGAACTGTGCCATCAGCACGAACACGACGAAGAAGATAGGCGCTATGATGGTGGACACGCAGCAGTTCCTGACGCAGTCCACAGTGCTATCGCAGTCCTCTCGCAAGGTGTCCTTCATGATCCCGTTCCAGTTGTCTCCGGTCGCCACGCGGAATAACGTTAGGAAAGCCATACCGAAGTTCGCGAAGTGGGCGTGTTCACCTAGACCTGTCAAACAAAATATGTGTAAAACAGTGAAGGAACAACATCTTCAGCTTAAGTATAATAATTTTCCTTACCTTGACAAGGAATTTCGTCAGAGCATTCCAGCCTCCCAAAAAGCTCTACACCAAGGGCAGCAAAGATGAAAAACAGCAGAAAGAACAGGAGCCCCAGGTTCCCTACTTGCGGCAGAGCTTGCATCACTGTGTCCAATAGTGCTCGTATCCCCTTCGCCATCTTCAGTAGTTTTAGTACCCTGGCTATCCTCAACACCCTCATTACCCTCATAATAGTCGGATTTATTGGAATTATATTAGTTTCTAACTCTTCTAAAACTATTCCCACTATAGATAAGATGACGATGATTACGTCTAATTGATTCCATTTGTCTTTTAAGTATATTTTGAACCCTAAAGCAACAAGTTTCATAATTGCCTCTAAGATAAACACAGCGGTGAAGAAATAATTGAATATCTTAAGCGCATATTGCAGAGCTGGCGGCATTCTGTAGTATTCTATGGCCATCGTAACCACATTTAAGCCAATGACACCGGCTATAGCGAGGTCGAAATATTTAGATGTGACTACGTTGTGGACGAATAATCGTATTTGTGAATAGTCTGCATAATACGGCCGCATGTGCATTTCTGAAACACAATGTACACAGTTCAGAAACAGTTCTGTTTTATGCGGTATTTTGACAGTATCATGTTTTATTTAACTTGTGTTGTTTAGACTTTAGATTCATTTACGTAGGTATGTTTATTAACAACTCTACTAACTTCTTCGCTTCTTCTCCATCTGCAGTGCTCTCTTGGCTGCTCTCCTGACTCTCTCTTCCTTCTCCTGTTCCTCGCGACAGCGGTGAAAGTTCTCCACAACGACGCCCACAAACATGTTCAGTACGAAGAACCCGACGAGAAGAATGAACGCAATGAAGTATAGGAGACGCCATTCTGAGTAGTTTACTATTGGCTGCAAAACAAAAAACTCTTAGAACACGAACGCTTATGAGAAAAAAGTATTTGTCTTAAAGCTGGCTTGAAAGAAAATATGCAGGTCTAAAGTGCCGTGGTGTGGTTAAATCTATTAGCAATTTTATTTTTTCATAAGAGCTACCATTGAACTTTTAAAAACAAATCATAAATCGTGAATCAAAGAAGTATTCGTTTCTTTTTTTTTTCGCTTCGATTACTTAAATTGTGAACTTTGTAACAGTAATTCTCAAGCCGGTAAATTCTAAGCGTTTTAAAACCGTAAAACGACGTCGTTATCGTTTTGGGTGACCGTTTCCAACATCTGCGGGGTTTAATTTGACATCATCAAACACTTCAGGCAAATTGGAAAAATATTGTAGACTAAAGTTGAACTGGAAACTGAGAAACCTGATACCAGAAGTGCAATTCTCGTAATTTTAAGAACGTTCACAGTCTGTTCTGTCTTAATCTGTCAAAAATAATTTCTATTTTCTCTTGATTGTCGCTAAGACGATATTGCGACCAAATTTTAATTAGGCTAAGTAGAAAAGGCTACACAAAAGGCTAAACAAATCTTTTATTTTACTTGGAAAAAAGTCAACCTTACACTGCGAAGAGAATAATAGCACACGTTTTTTATGCCGTGTCTGTACCTGTTGATCAACCCCAACAGCGTCGAGTCCGGTATACATAATGTTCACCCATCCATCTCTAGAACTCAGTACAAACAATGACATCAACGCTTTGCCCAAATCGTCGAAGTTGTATTTCCTGTTCACCCATACATTGCCGTCTATTGACAGGCAGTCTGATTTGTTCTTAACATTCTTTATGTTTGCACCTTCGCAGTAGAAAAATGCGCCTTTGAAAAGCTGAAAGAAATATTGTTATGAGTACATAGGTACAATGTTTTCTTGCTTGTTGACAATTATGTTTTACTCTAAAGATGAAGGTGCTGCTTTAGCAGTGTAAGGGCTACTTGCATTTCAAATTACTAAATGCGGTTAGCGCTAAAATCGTTCCGGTTCTGTGTGTCATCGTTTCACGATGTTTAAGTGTTTTGCAATCAACTGTGATCTTGGTGACCACAATCTGGCAAAATCCATACTGAACCGCTAAGTACGTCAATTTGCAATGTTATACCTAGCCATTTCATGGCCAATCCAATTGCCAATCGCCAATCGCCATGGCCAATCGGTTTTGATATGAGTTTATGGGCAATCATATGTTGATAGACACTTTGGTTATTAATTATGTTCTTGAAATAGCATCAATTCTAATATCATTATCACCTTTGATTAAATCGACAGCCGATAGCTGATATTAGGTTGATTAGTGTGTAAGCCGATAGTGTTGCATTGCTCTTGGGACAAGCAGCTTATTTCCATCCGTGTAGCATCTCTTGTAACTGATACAATCACACACAAGGCTTTAGACGGGTCTCGTATTGTCCCGAGGGGCTTCGTCTTACGTCCGATTGCACGCAAATTGCATCAGTTGTGGGCGGTAAAGTAATTGGATATTGGAAGATGTTTGTTAATTACTGTTTTAATTAAGAAAATGCTTTTGAAAATACTTTTCGTCAGTTATGTTCTGTAGCGTAATGATTAAAAAATGTACTTTCTTCTGTTGATTTTTTATACACGCGATTAAAGATTTTGTAAGAATAGTCTTTATTGATGAATTGCCTAAAGTTTTTTCTTAATTTCGAATGGCCTTAGATAATAATAACCATAAGGTCTCTCACCTGGACTCCCAATATTCCGAATATGATGAAGAAAGTGCAGCAAATGAGTACAATGTTTCCGATAGGTCTTAACGAGGAAAGAAGCGTTTGCACAACCAGCTTCAACCCTGGCGCTCTGTTTATCACCCTTAGTGGCCTTAGCGACCTTAGTAATCTAAATACCTAAAACCCAAAAGAAAAAGTTATAGCATTTCCAAAGGCATAATCAGCCTATATAATGTTTCCACTGATGGGACAAAGGCCTCCTCTCTTCGAGAGGGACTGGGCCTGTTATCCACCACGCGGGCCTAGTCACATGACTTCGAAGTCACGTTTTTTTGGTTCTAAGACATGCCGGTTTCCTCACGATGTTTTCCTTCACCGTTTTGCTGTCGTTTTTTATACATATTGATGGCAAAATGTGTGAAGTTGTAAGACATCTTACCCTGAGAATTCCAAAAATTCGTGGACTGGATTCTGATACTAAAGACATTAACAAATCAATGATGGATATGATGACCAGCGAGCCATCCATGATGTTCCATCCTGAAGTGAAGTACGCGTCGGGACCGTAAAACATTCCCGATGCCACTACCTGGTATGGATGAAGAAATTATGTTATACACAGAACATTAGACAAAGGAGCGTTTCACGAATACATTCTGCTACTAAGCAAGTATTTCGATACATAATTATCGCTTTGTATACAAATTAAGTAGTTTTGATATCAATAAAGGCTTTTTCGTAGATAAATATTGAGTTTTGCATAATCTGCTATCTAAACGGCTTAATCAAAAAGGTGTATCGTAAATTTTTTATTGAAAAACACTATGAAAAATAACTATTGATAGAAGTAGGTAAAGTTATCGTAGCTCGAGTGTACGTGACACGAACAGCGTACCATGTTTCCTAGTCAAACTGTTTCATGCTTCGCCGGTACGCCACTCCACTCGCGCGTATATTGTACAGTTTTCGATGCCTCTCTTCATGTTACAAGTATTTTGCAAATGAAAGGCTGAGTTCGTGTTTAAAACTACTATGAACTGGGTCCACAAAAACAAGACAAACAATTTTTTCACTCTAACTAAAGTATATCGTCATGGAGCATTTAAGGAAAGTAGTATTTATTACTTTTTAAATGGGAGGTATCAAAATTCTGCTGAAAACTGTCGCTTTACAATGTGAGCTACAATAAACATAAAACTAGATGATGAAAGACGAACTAACACTTCCGTAAAGAATAAGTTATCCTTCGTGGAAGGATCAAACGACTGCCACACTTGACGTCACTTTGACGTCTTAACCACACTTGCAGCGAGTGCCATTCCAGCAATTGTAAAGTCACAGCGGAAACAACAGTAAAACGCTCCACCTTAGGATTGCTGCTGACAAATGGCGAAATTTTACCGTTTGTTCTTAAATACTTTGTGTAATTTAATACCCATTCAGGCTGCTAGTGGGGTACTAGTGGTGGGAGGGGCTGCTAGTGGTATATACTAAAATACTTTAGGTAATTCTTATTGTAATAGTTTCTGTAAGTGGTACCTAAACCAGGTCATGTGTTTCTAATAGAGGCTAAAACGCGTTGCATACATAAACAAACAGTATGATACACATTTAATGACGTTTGTTTGAGCGGGATTTGTGGTAAAATTATTTGCCCGTTCATTGATCATCTAGTTCATAGGATTTGGGTCACGTAGATGTTTTATAGTAATTTTGTGTAAATATTGATTTCATTATTTCGTAGATATTATTTAGACTTTACTGACCTTGATGAACATCTCAACCGCAAACACGCCTGTGAACACGTAGTTGGCACTGGAGAGAAAGGATCGCTCCTTGGAGTCAGGCGGGATATTGGGCCGTTCCATTGCCAGTGTGATGCAGTTCAGTGCGATAAACAACAGCACTATATTGTCGAACCAGCCTCTCGTTACCACCCAGGTGCAGAATCTTCGCATGCTGATGTTGAAAAGCGTATTGGTAATAATAATTAAATAAGTTACATAGGTAGTTGAACAAAATTAAGAATATTTTGTAAGCTATCAAATACATACATATAGACTCACGCGTTCTTCCCATGGGGGTAGGCAGAAACTACGGATAATTGAATCGATCGACTATACAGTAGGCCTTACGTCAGTTACCACTGACGTAAGGTCAAAGTGGTACCCCACTTTGACCTTGAGCTGTCGTAGCATAGCACGGAGTTTCAGAAGAATAATGGGCCAGTTTATAGTGGTTTGTTACCGTACAATTCGTTTAAATTCACTTGGTATTAACAATGTACAGATGCCAGCACATCAAGCTACCCGAAACTGTCAAATTTTCCCAATCAACTTTGAAACTTATGGTTTATCATTAAAGTTGAAAATATATTAAAGAAATTTGACAGATTGTAGTAGCTTAATGAGCTGGCGTCTGTACTACAGGAGAAAAAAAATCTTTTAATAATATTGTCTACAACGAGTGTGGTTGACTGTTTCGTTTAGGGAGGCCTCGCAGACCTAAAAGTTCTTATTTCATTACGAAAATACAAAAAATCTTTTAGCGTAATAAAGGAATTGAGGTCACTATAATCTTACTTGTTCTCTGGCGAAAAAATGTACAGTGAGTAAAATTCTTTTTCTTTGAGGCAGCCCGTCGGCTCCATAAAGCGAAAAAGGTCTTTGAATCTGTAACGTCGTCTGTCGAACCTTGATGATAACATACACACGTTGTTTATAGCCACCTGCAAAAAAGGAGCTTTGTAAAATCTTGTAATGAAACGAGTGAGTAAAATTTTAAGCTGTTGTTTATGAATTCCATGTAATCACTGCGTGCAGAAACAGAAAAGATAAGGTTAAGTCGAACACAAACCGTAAATAAACTTTATAATAACATTTTGAAAGGTGTCGAAGTGAAGTTCAAAGTTATACCCCGTTGAATAGTCGTGGTGAACCTACCAGCATAACCTCGGAGAAGGCTTACCACAATTATTCAAGTTTACTGGCATTTTGCTTGAACGGATATTCAACAAGACGATTTAGAAACTGAAGTACGACTTTTACGGAAGAACAGGGTGCAAGAGGTGAATTATGTGCTTCTAATATAATAGTTCCGAAATAACTTTTATTTTTTTACCGTATCGTAACTGCAACTGCGTTAGCCTGTAAAGGCTTGGCTATGGATGAATCCGAGATGCTTGTCTTGATTTCTGACATAAATGTCGCCTTTACCTTAAATTTATTACTGCTACGTACTTCCTCATTGATTTGCTTCATTAGGGGTAGTGGCTGCGCATTGAGCCTTGTTGGCAGTGCGGGAGCCGGCAGCTGCTCTCGAGCCGGCCTCGGTGTCACCGGTACTACGGGTGAAGGAGGCCCCAAGTTGCTCGCCTTTACTTCTGATATCGATGTCACTGTTACCAATGAATCGTACTCAGATACCCGTAACTTGCCTATGAAAATTTGGTGCATAGTAAGTGGATGTACTGTATTTTCAACCGGTCAGTTGTTAGTCAATCTAGGAAATGGTTAGTGTGCTTGTCGGCACTATTCAGCTTCATCTGGAAACGTTTGATGTCAGATTGGTGTTTATGTATGAAGATCACTTTGATGATAGGATCTGATGTTTTCCAGATTATTCTAATAGCTTACTACAGATGTACCTAACCTTTGTCTAGTAATATGTTAAACATAGACTAGTATCGTCAGTAGGTCTACCTACTAACCTGGAGTAGGTTAGTGTTCTCGAAACTCAATCGATAAGCAATGATTATGTTGAAGAATGGTTAAGGAATGCATAAAATATCATAAGCAGTACGGTCAGTCACCCAGTTGTTCTAATCGATTGCAATAACTATAGCGTTCTGAAATAATTAAGTGTAAGTAGGTTACCTGTCAAGTAGTCGTTAGTGAGTGATAGCCTGTGAGGCGGAGTCTTCACGGAATCAAGCCGAACTGTTGAGTCTGAGGAGAATCCCGCTTCTGGAGCCTTCCAGGATACCTAAACATACAGGGTATGCAGAAAACCTCGAAATGTGTCTTTGAACGCAACAGTGTGCAGCTATAGCAAATAAAATATATTATATTGAAGTTGTTACTTCAATTGTTGCAAAACTGAATATTTGTGGATTGTGTAGTGATTATTATCATCCCGAAGGATGATATGGTGTTTCTATGTTCATATATTTAGCGGCAAAGGCTTGAAGCTGTGTTCCACGATAACAACTATGAAATAACTTCTCTTTTCTCACGCAGTAAGGAGATATCTTTTGGAACTTACGTCAGGTAACAATGGTGCATTATGTGCAGACACCCGCCTGGCCTGGCCACCGGGAGGTAAGACGCGCGCGGCTGGCAACGCACCACGCGTCCTGTTGTTGGGCAGCTCTGACTGAGTGTCGTTCTTTATCACCATCGTCGATGATAGCAAGAGGTCGTTCTTGCGGATGTTCGAACCTGTTGTTCAAGTTCAAGTTGTAAGTTTCATATGTCTATCTCAGAAATTTGTGTACACATTTCCAATTTTTCGTTTCTTAGGTAGACTAACTTCACTTTTGCAATGATGTTAAATTATACTCTCAGATGACGACGATTTCTAAAGATTTTTTCGAGGACGAAGTGAATATTCTGTATTATAAAATAAGTATACAGTTGTAGGTAATCTTTTTTTCAAAAGTGCATGTTCAAGAAGTTCCAGGTTTTGTTCAAAGATGTCCCTTTGATCTTGAAAAACTATAAATCAATTTAACATATCAAATACATTCAAGTACATACTTAAGTGGATTAAAGATTTAAGAAGCACATCGAACATTAAACATCACATGCAAAACAATATTAGGTAAGGTAGGTGTACTGTAATTTCAAAGTCGCGCTAAAAGTAACAACAATCTTATACCGTTGCAGACGGCATGATCCCTGCCATTGTTTAGTATGATAGCGTCTGAGTCGGATCCCGTTCTTTGCTTCGGTTTTCTCCTAAGACTTGGTCGCCAACTGTAGTTGCGTTGCACCCTACACTTCTCTTCGCCATTTGCGCCCATACTAACTACACTTATGTTCCTAGAAAATTATTCTTTGGTTATTATTTAATTCTTTTTATTTACATATGTTAGAGTTTAGGACAGCAATAGGTCCTTAGTCGGGTATAAAGAAGTATACATGGTTTTGGTTTTACACTAGCAGAATGAAAAAGCTAAGGCTCATGCACGATGCAAGCAGAAATTGCCCTCAAGGGGATTTTCACTTCTCGAATGTTTGTAAAATTATAGTAGCTATTTTAAAGTCACTTACTTTTGCGAACTCAGAAGACTGGATTTATCACTAGTATTTAGACAATTTTCGTCCTTTGCGATCGTTATTTGAAGGTTCTTTTCGGGTAACAACGGCGATGGTATAGATCGAGGTGTGGTCGGCGTCGTGGGCGCAGGTGACGCGGATCTTAGCGGGGGTGGGGCGAGGGTTAGAGGGGGAGGGGCAAGAGACATGGGAGGTAGACGGGCCTTTTCAGCTCCAAGTTGTGCTTGGGCGGAGTGGAGGGTTAGTGTGTAGCTGTTTGGTGGCTTCAGTAGCCCGGGAATGCTGGCACACTATAAAAAAGAACAAAGCCTTATTAATGCATATTAATGTTCACAGCACACATCTCATGATTAAAAAAACATTGAAGTTCCTATCGAAGTAATACTAAACAAATACTTACAGAAGTACGGTCAATAGAATCCAAACTGGATAACATGGCGGATCTTTCCAAGCTTAAAGCTACATTAAAATCTCTGAAGGAAGCTCCAGGTTCCAATGTAGTAGACGGGGAGTCCTGTGGTGTAGCCGCTGTATGCGTTATCATTGGCAATGCTGAAGATTCCGTTGTACCACTTTTTGCTCGCATTTTCGACTCCTAAAACAAACAGTAGGAGGATTGAAAAGTCAATCAATTTGCAAAACTATTTTTCATTGGTTACATGGTTAATAAGTTAAAGGAAAGTTTTAAAATTAAAGGTAGGTACCACCGGGAATTCTCATATAATTTATAACGCTTTAAAGTAGCAGAAGACCCCAAGGGTTTCCAGGCGGCTAAATGATCAATGAGGCGAGCAATATAAAAAGGTTGGGTTTAAAATAAATCTTCTACAATACTGCTGTCTACTGTTTTAAGTGATAGATTACCAGAGTACCTTAAGGTAAATGACAAGATAAAGTAAATGAGACAAAAGTCAGGTTTATATTCCTACGATATTTCAGAAGATTACAAGATTAAGATTGAAATTTATTTTAAAAGTAAGTAATAAGACATTTTACGATGAATAAAATCTTGAATTTCGTTTTTAGTCTACCGAAACTTGGAGAGGTATATTTGTAGTATCGAAATATGTAAGGCTCAAAATATTTCTTGCTACTTATTAATCTTTAGTATTTAAAAGAGTGAAGTTTTTAATGGAAACTATAATGTAACCTAGTACATAAACTGGGTTAATTTTAATCTACGTACCTAGTGCTTAATTAATATTTCAGTGTAATGACACCTTACTAAATAACTAAAACATAATAATATAAGGGGTAGCATCAACGCGCATACTGTAACCATGAATTCGGCACACGACCCCCTACCGTAGAAGTTCATAGACAGTTATTTTAAAAAATCGGCTGTTTCATAGAAAAGTCCAACTTATTTATTTATTTTATTTATTTGAGACGACGCAGGCCCATACATAAAATACCTTAACCTAAACATACATATTTTTATTATAAAACAGTACTTCACTAGCTAACTCTTGTGCAGTTCTGTGGTACTTATCCGCGGAAGTGACGGAACACCACGTCCTGCAGCCAGCAGTCTTCTTCCATGACGACAGGCAGACAGCAATTCGGCACGCGCACCATGAACGCTTTGAATTTGACGTTGCGGTGCGAATCCAGTAACTGCACCCTCGGCGTGTACCTCGTCTTCAGGCGCACGTACTCCACAATGTCCTCCGCCTTAGTGGTGTAGTGTAGGCGGGAGATGTACACTGGTGTGTTCGGCTTTGCGGCACGCAAGCTGACTTCGGGCTCCGTAGGAGATTTGCCGCAGCGGTTCTTGTTTGTACCCGATCGGCGCTTCTTCTTTTGCACCGTCACGAAACCCTCATCAGCATTTATAGCCTACGCGGTCAAAATATATGGAACAGCAAATATTTATATAATAACCGACGAAAAATTTCAACGCAGGGAGTTTAAAATCGTATACAAAATTAATGGTAGGTACAAAATTATTGCGCGTCGATGCTGCCACCTGTATATTGATTAAAAATTAATTGTAAAATGTAAAGTACCTACCTAATGCGTGTAATTTTGACTTACCTTTTGTAGATTACACTTGTTAGATTGCGCACAGTCCTTACAAAGTGTCGGATGGTGTGCCGAGGACTTGCTTTTACGATGTGACTTTATTGACTTCTCTTTATGTCCGTTTACATCATCCTTAGCCTTTCGTACATCATCCGCTGACCTCCAATAGTTTTTTATTTCATTCTGCAAACATAAATTCTTGATCAAATCTGAATCGGATTTCAAATTCTTTTTTACTCTGGGAATTTGAAAGGTTTCAAATGGAATAACATTGTTCACGTTGACCTAATGAAATAGTATCACAAATACTTTACCTGCGAAAAACTCTCACTGGAATGTGATCCCGAGTTAGAGTCGTCGTAGTGCAATTCGTTATTGTCTGAGAAACAGTCGCTCGACAATTTTGATTTCGCCAGCTCGCGTTGTTCACGTTCCCTTCTCTCATTTCGCTAAAACATTTGAATTACACATGAGAATTTGATTGGGAATTCTGTGGCAGAGGTATGAAAGCATAAGTAATGCAAAGAATTTTGTATGTTCTTAGAAAGTCAAATATTTTTTTTTGCAAGATACCTTTGCTATATTACACAAAAGATAAAGAGAGGTAACGTCTTGAAAGATTCAAACTTCACGTAACCTGCTACAAAATTATGTAGACTACCTTACCTCTGAGCTGAATCCCTCGACGAGTATAGCAACAAGTAAGTTGAACAGTACATAATTCCCAAAAGTCATAAGGGCAACGAAATATAATGCGGCCCAATGACTTGTTTTTTCCATGCCATTAAACAACACAACATTCCAGTCTTCCTGGGTCAAAACCTGAAATTTTTACATCAAAGTCAGAATTTAACTCAACCAAGCAAATCGTTCTACCACATCAAGTAGGTGTTTTAAAATCCGTGTTTGTTTAATAAATCAAAATAAGCAAGGTGTGCTGTCATATTGTATTAAGTCGTGCCTTTTGGTGTAAAAAAACGTTGCTTTATTTCAATGTTAATAAATTAAAGTAAAAAAATACAAAAAAACTGTTGTTAGTAATTAGCGTGTTAGTGTTGACAAGTGTCATGTTGTTGTTTCAGTGTTCACTAATACACAGTAATGAAAGGGAACACAGACGGCGAGTTTGAGTACACAAGCATACAGGGTTCAGCATTACCTAATGCTATTCACTACTAAGCAAGATGCAACTAACTACGGAGCGCTCCTTGTACTGCATTACCAAAATGTACATAAGTACTAAGTAACCACGGCGGATCTCTCGCTTGTGTCAAGTCTAGTAATGTATATATCATGTTCAGTCATGATAATCGTTAAAATTTTGTACTTGACTTATTTCACAATCCGTGGTGAGTTGTCAAATAAGACAAATATGTTAACAGTTCCAATCAGTTTAAGTTGGTAGGTACGAGAAAAACGCGGAGTTTATATTCTAAAACATATTGAAACGGGATCGCAAATAAACCGTCTATTACTGAGCCTAGTGTACCGCTCGAGGCTTACCTGGAACACGGTGACGGTAGCCCATAGGATGTTATTAAAATGTTTCCTGTCGCACTCACACTTGGGATGTTGCGAGATGATCTCAGGGCAGGTACAATCCCGCTCGCTGCCATTGTCTTCGGCGAACTTGCAAAACTTACCACCGAATAGATACATGCCCAGAATACTGCTCGTCGTGGAGTCGATGTAAAATGAAAGAAAAACAAAACGCTATGCGCAAACGCCGCGACCGAGTCATCCTGACGACATTATTGTTGCGTACGAGACGTTAACACTGCAACCTGCGCTCTTGAACGAACTACTGAAATAATACTAATGTTACGGGCTGCATAGTTATTGCGTTCACATATCTAATGTGCAGTTAGTGCCATAACAGGGAGGATATGATCAGAGACAATGCTATCGTAATATTGTGGATATCTAGGTATATGCACACAATCAGTATTAGTAGTGCAGTCATTCTTGTGTATCTACACGATAAAGTGCCGTAAAATTAGTTTTACTTCAAACAATCGTCCTAGTGATCTTATTTTGGGATGTGATGTAATAATTAATTAATAAACAAAAGCCTAGATGGTTAAGCAGTGTTATCGCCGTTGGAACGCTACAACCAACGGATATTATGTTAATAAACTAAATCATATATTTACTTTCATTAACATCGTGTTATTTATAGTGCAATTAAGTTCCTCGACTAACTTAATACTTAAATTATGTTTCATTCTTTATACTGCCTCATTATTATAATAAAAATGCAATAAAAATAATCCGGAGGAGGAATAAATAGGCGAAAGTAAAGTGCGTAAAAGATAATTAAGTCATAATCAAAGAAAACTCTCATTCATACTGTATCGTTATATTACTTGTGGCAAAAGTCATTCAAATTAAAATGCAGTAATTTTTAAATTATAAATTTATCCTGAGAAATGCAGATGGAAAAGAGTAAAAGGAAATTTAGATGAGAGGAGCTATATCTTCTGTTATTTATAAAGTGGAAGTCAAGAGTTTAAGAAAGGGGGAAGTAATTGAAAATTTGATTGTTACTGAAGTTAAAAACAGGGATGCCAGGGTTGATAACGAAACTGGTGAAAAGTTTTGTCGTATAATCCTTAAAGTTTTGAACAACATAGTAATGAATTCTGCCGTGAAGTTAATAATAAATGACATTTCACCAATTTCGGACCAAGCTGTTCAAGATTAAAACCTAAATAATAGAAGCAGCATGCAGAGTGATAGATATACTGTATAACTGAGTGCAGTTGTAGTAGTGGGAGTAGAGGAACTGACGAACAGGTTAACCCGCGACTCGGCTTCGAACGACCTCAAGCTAACCTACTACTCAACCAAGCTCACTGACTAAGTAATGTGCTCTGGACAACTTCTGATGGGAGTACTGTACGAACAACATGGTGGACGTGACACTAATGATGTTTGATCAATTTGTTACGAATGGTACTAGATCTCACTACGCGGGTACTAGGGTAGCGGTTACGCGACTGAACGCTTGTTGTGACAACGCACTGTGCTGCAAGCTTGATCCCTCCGTTAGTGTTACTTGATAGCTGTACAGTTCTGTATGTTCGAGTAGATTGTCTCTTGCAGCAGAGTGAACGGTCGTTTGTGTACTCTCGTGGTTAGTCGATTAGCCGTGACAAGACAACCTTCTGTTATTCGGGATTGTCCTACGGTCGTGAGTGTTGGCTGCTGACGGACCCGTGGGTAAGCGTTTAGTAAATGTTGCAAGTTCAGTCTGTTTCTGGGTTGTCTGTTAGGTATTTTAATTGAAAATGTTGAATACCTGAAACACCGTGACAAAGGCCCACAAGAGCGTATCAAAGTTTTTTCTGTCGCACACTTGATCGCCATGCTTGTCTTTCTCGCAGAATTTGCACCCGAAGAGGTTCATACCGAGGATGCTGAACGTTACCACGCAATATGCGATTAGATAAGAATACGATTACTAAAATCCTTTCCACACACAAAGGAGGGAACATATATACAAAATAATAAAGGATATATATAGAATAATATACATAGATAAGTGTGTTGATATACAAAGAAGATGAGTGATCAAGTGCAGATGTAAAAGAACTGAAGTGGACGTAAAGCACAAAAGCGTGAAGTCACTATGGTTGATAAGATATAATAAATAGAAGAGAAAAAAGTTGTAAAGAGTGTGGATAGTGGCAGTGTGTAGTGGGTGGAATGTCACAGACAGAGGTGGTTGACACACATAAGGATAAGATTGAAAAGAAAAAGGAGAAATCACTCACAGTTAGTGCACAGGTTAAGGGATGCGGGTGTGACAGTTAAGTAGAAACATTCAGAATTTCATATTTTTATGAAGAGTCGAATAAATCTTCTTTTGCTACGGAAAAATGAAAAATCTGATTGAGCAATCAATGAGTGATTGCTGGGGGCTGTGATGTTTGACTACTAGTTTGCTACGATACAGGTGTGAGATAGGATATTGAGTTTACATAAAAAATAAAGAGTTGAATTTTGAAGGTCAGGTTTGTAGACAGATATTTACATAACGCCTATGAAGTCCCTAGTGAGATATAATATGGAATTTGAATACCCATTTAGCCCAAGTAAAGCAAAGAAACAAAATTATAGAAATTGTTTTGGTTTTCAGAATTGTGGATAATAAGTAATTAAGTAGGACAGATAGGCTTTAAAATAATTTTGAAAAGAAAAGTATTTTCAGGAAACTCATAAATAGCAGTTTCACGGATTTGAAAATCATAAACTCAAAAATAAAACCCTAACATTTAAAATTGTAGTTTAATTACATGCATTTTATCGTTATCGTTTATTGCTTATTTATGTTACCTTTTCTTTAAATTTTATTTAACAAAACCTGATCTGTCTCCGTGGTTTGATGAACTTATATTTATTTAAGTTAAATTGTGATATTTACCTGAATATGAAGATAAAAAGTACTAGGAGTGAGAAGAAGACTGCGACGTTGTCCATGGTCCGTAGCATGACGAAGAGTTGCCGGCGCAGGTTGGGCATGAACCTGACCAGTTTGAGTATGCGCAAAAGTCGAAACGTGCGGAGAACGGAAAGACCTGAATTGCCCGCCATGTCTTTCTCTTGACCCACGCTATGGGCCAGTTCGAATGCACTATTAGAAAAAGACAAAAAATAATTCTTTAACTTCTTTAAAAAATCAATTCTTGGTTTTTTTCAGCCCATATAATCACTTTATCAGTGAAGAAAACTGAACATCAACCTTTTACAAGTCAATCTAGACAAGTACTACGAGGTAAAAACAACTAGATAAAGTGGTTGTTTTATAAATTCAAGTGAACTGAATAAAGTGATTTATCTTTGTTCTCACGAAGCTAAATGTACTTGTTGCAGGGGTGAATCACCATTATATTACTCGCACGTCGGAGCTCGGGTTCAAAACCACAGATAGTCAATTACGGGCACCCCTGAGTGGGGGCTACCAAGGTACCACAGCCAATATTTCACATTGTCCTTTAAATCTTTGAGGACAGGACTTAAGGGGGAAGTGCCAGGGTAGCCCGCGAATTTAAAATATATTACGTTTTTTTTTGCAATTCAGTCAGTGGTTGTATGTTGAACAAAATATGATTCGCGATCGTAAATCGTAACATGTATGTATTTACAGAATAATAATGATTAAAATCATCAATACAACCCTGTAAGTTCATATAATCCTATTGAATGGCTATTTCCTTATGAAATATCAATCAATAGGATTATATGAACTTAGAAATATTGAACGTAAGAAAATTTGAATTTCGCATGCTACCATAGAGCATCCCCCTTAAACAATAGAACCAGTCGAAACGATACTTTAATTCTAGAATTCAAATGTTTCGTACAATTCATAGGTAGGTACAATTTATTGTAATAAATAACGAATAAGCCAGACGCCAGCACATCAAGCTACCCGATACTGTAAAATTTTCCCAATTAACTTTGAACTTTGTGCTTATCGCTAAAGCATAAAGTTCAAAGTTAATTGGGATAATTTTAAGTTGAAAATCTATTAAAGAAATTTTACAGATCTCAGATCAGAGCTTGATGTGCTGGCGTCTGTACATAAAAGCACTTCATATTTAATTTTTCAGAATAATTATGGATTTACTTTAAAACATGGCATTTGGTACCACGCTTTGTTTTAAGACCCGTTCAATTCTACTCGTTTTTATATAAATTATTCTTCTTTGATATTTTATTTGTAAGTCGGGATTAAAATTGGAGCTGTATCAATTCAGTATTTAATGAGCTACAAAAAATCTGTACGTCTATACTTTTGTGGAGCTCTAATTAAATTAATATGTGGTATACATTACCTTTGTTACAAACACAAATCGTACTCATATCGTACTTATGATTGTTTGAATAAAATAATTCGTTTTACTCCCTAACTACGGGGTAATATTTTAACGCTTAAGAGGTCCTTAGCTAGCGCTTATCCCTGATATACATATTATTATGATAAGGCAAATAAATTGCATAAAGGTCCAAGTTTTATTAAAATGTTATAAAATAGTTTAAAAAAATCTTACCTCAATATAACAATAACGCCATCAAATACGTTGAATCCATTGGATATATATTTGAACGGTCCTTCGGCGACGATCTTGAGAAGCATTTCTACGGCGAATATTGCCGAGAACACAATGTTACTGATCTCCACGATCACAGTAAGCTCCTCGGGCTGATTGTGGTATTCAATGCCCATTGACAACGTATTGATGAGGATGGCCAATAATATACCTGGAAATTACAGCTGTGAGGTATCTCGTGTAACAGATATATTGACGGTAAAGGGTCTCCCTTGTTTCATCGAAAAGAAATTGCCAAATTATCACTTCCCAAACAATTTTCCGCGTAATTTCATTTGCCAAATCAAACTTACTTAAACTTAGACTAGCAAATAAACTTTAGACTTAGCAAATAAACTTTTCACAAAAAATTGTAACGCAAACCTAATGTTTGGCAAGTGAACGTTTAAACAATAACTTGGTTACTAGTACTCTTACCAATTTTAATTTAGTCAAATATTTCAGTTGGTATAACATATTTTACGCAAAATAAAATAAGCCACATATTTAGTACCGTCGGGGAACTCGGAACTATTTCTGTCTGCCTATGATTTCAATTGGCCCTGTTTAATATGATATGAGGTAAAGGTATTTGTATTCTCATTCGCTCGCTCTTGCATCCAATGTCGCCTATCGACCGACCCCAACCATGCAATGTAATTAAAAAAGTAAGTAAAACCAAGTAAGTACCTAATTCCCAAAGAAAATTTTTATTGTCTATATATTTTTTTTAATAACAAATAATTTGACTAAATGTTTATTGTCTAAAGATTGTTTGCTGTAATAAATCAATTGATTAAAGATCAAATGCCTAAATGACATTATCCTTGATAATATTTTGCCAAGTAATTTGACCAAATTAAAATGTGCGTACTAAAATCATTCCAAACATTGCATTGGTATAAAAAAGGTTGCTAAAATTTGTTTGGGTAGTGAAATTTTGACTATATCTTTTCGGCAAAACGGCAGGATCCCGACGGTAAAACGTAACGTTATTTTATTTGGAAATATCTTGGATGTAATTCCTGGATAGATAAAACAAGTGAAGAAATATAATCGATTGAACATTTTAGAATAGGAAGACCTTTTTCAGCAAAAGGCATAGTAACAAAAGTAAATGACTTCCTGATTTAACTTCTCTGATTTCTTTATTCGTAGCATAAAGGTAATGCTGTCTCACCTTGTTGAAAGTATTTATGGTCGGCAATGAATTTGATCTTCTTCCTAAGTCTGGACAGTGCTCTGGATATTCTGTTCCAGAAATTGGCGCACGCGTTGCGTACGCGACCCTTGCGCGTTTCTTTAGCGGCAGCCTCGGCCGCGATGAGGTCCGCGCAGCATGAGAAATCTTCTATCTCCACGATCTAAATAAACATCAAAAGATAGATGCTCTTAGATCACATTTTGATATTATCTAATTTTGGTTTTCTCATCCTTAACTAAAGCTTTAAATTCTCCTTTATTAAACACCGTGTTATATCCTCACAAGTTTTATTAAAGACTACAGCTTTGAAGCTCAACTTTAATTGAAAACGTGTTGAAGAACATGAAGTGAGAAAGCAGAAAATACAAAACACAAGAAGCCAATACTTGACGTAACTAATTAATTAATGTAAGGTCAATCTAGTTATACACGAAATATTTTAAGAGATACGCTGTATGTAGTACAGAACCAATGAAATGAAAAACAATAATTAAGTATATTATTTTAAAAATTAAATAATTTAGAGTTACTTAACACACTTAATAAATACCTACTGGCTCCTTATTTTTTCATATATTGACGGCGAAGTGCCAATACCTCCTAACTGACATTTTTTGAGAAATTAACTTTTTTATCATTTTGGATTTAAAAGCGTTATTCACATGTTTTAGTGAATCGCCTAAGTGTATTTTTAATTGCAACAGCATTAAATTAAAATGTTGAAATATGTACCTCCCAACTAAACCAACGCAACATGTCTATTTTTGAAGGTTTTTTTTCAGTTTGTGTAAATTTTTGACTTTGTCAGTGAGCAGGTATTGGCACTTCGCCGTCGATATCCATTACACTAGTTTCTATGAAGTATTTACTGTTATTAAAGCGCAGTAAAGGTTTAATGCAAAAAGATCTCAAGCAATTTAAAAATGGATTCGGTAGTGGCAAAGACTACAATATAATGCGGTGTAAGGTAGTGGATTTGAATAGCACGTTGCCAGTGACGCATTCTTGTTTACATGCGAGTGATATTATAAAAAAAAGTTCGTTCTATTTAAAAATTATAATAATTACGAAAAAAAAAACCGAAACAAAAAGTTCGTTCTATGGCATCTATACAACCTATAACGTTTCTCTTAAAATATTTCGTGTATAGAACCTTTATAGTGTTCCTGAAAATATAAAACCTAGCTTTCAAACAACATACAACACAAAGGGGTTACAAATAACCTAAAGTGAAATACAAGCTAATTCATATTTCAATCTATCATCGTAAAGTAGTATTTCCTTCGCGTGGAATGAAATACAACTTTGTACAAGTTGCTATTAAATTTTCCAATGAAGCCTTTACGACGACAGATACATCGCGGGCTGGTTATAAATTGTAAAAGTTTTACTCTAATTAATTTAGTTTCAGTACATTTTCAGAAGAACGTTGTGAATATAATTAATGTATTATTTACTTGCGTCGATGAGTTGAGTTTAAAACATCGAGTGAATGGATCGGTGTCTATTAGTTTTATTTTTTGTATTTCACAAGAAATATTGAGCAAAAATTACGATTTTAAAGTAGAAATGGTTCTTCATCAGACGTGAAATTTCAGCAATAGGCATGAAGACCTTTCGATCATTAGTCTGCTCTTATAATAAAAAATGGCTTACCCTGGTGTCAATTTTCTCTTCTCCCGCCCTCTTGCTGATGCCTTTAGTGAGTTCCTCAAAGAAGGAGTCCAGAGCCACTTGTCCAGTGGGCAGAGCGGCCGATAACGCGCCGGACAGCGCGAGCAGCTCTTGACAAGACATGGTCCCACCGGCCGCCGCGCGTTCCTCTGCGGTTTCGCCTGTCGGCAGGTCGAATTCTATGCCCCCAAATAAGAGTCACTACAGCACACGAACTAACAAACGGACAAAACTCTTCTAATATCTCTAAAACATCTTGTCATATTTTAGTTAGTATACGCAGCGGTTATGGATATCGTATGAAAATGTAATCGATTCTTTTCCCTATCGCTCATGTACGAGAGATTGATCAGCAAATCCATTGGGTATTAATACCGCCCATTACTATGTAAATTGCAAGTCTATAAAGTTATGCCCACCTATGTGCGCCTTGAAAGATATAAAACCGTGGGTGTTATTTAAACCTGTTTTAGGTTTTGAGCAGTGTCTAAACCTTTATAAAATAATTTTACTTGACCAAAACTATTACCAGTATTTCATACATATCTTATAAACTCCTAATCAATTCAGCGTTCAACATTTTTCGTTTCTACTCTAGTCTCAGGATGGCCATTAAAATGGAAAATATTTTCTGCGAAATGTTTTAGGTTTCTCTCAAAGGAATATAACAAGATGCTTTCGAGGTAAAATAGATAACTCAAGGAAGAATAAAGATTTTTATATGTAAATCAGGTCTCAAAAGTGTACGAGTGCTAGACCTTTGCTGAGAAGGGGTTAAGCGAAATTTAGAAAACGGTTTTATCTCATTGTTTTTCTAGTCCTATTTAGGTTCTATGAAGAAGAAGAGGAAGAAGAAGCAAGAAGTTAGTAGAGATTGCACATGCCCGTCTAATAGCATCGTCTAGTTCTACCGTCTCCTAGACTTACCACTTTGGCTCTTAAGCCAGTCACGCTGACACAATGAATCTACAAATATTCATTCGAATTGTTAAAAAGTTTTAACACTATTGAATGCAGAGTGTTTTGTAGTGTATTCACAAGTTGAGTTTGGTTCGCAGTAAGATGGGGAAAGTTTCAAGTGTGTAAAGTACAAGCAACAGGTAAAGTAAGAAGCTGCTATTTCTTACTAGCGGAGGTGGGTGCTTTCACATATTGATTTATTTTGAGTTCTCCTTTGTTGTCAAATTTTTAAGCAGTTATTATTTTGCGGATAGAGATGGTTTTGTTTCGGGCAATCGGATTGATTAATCATGATTGTATGCTGTATTTAAGAAGCAGATTACATTAGTGCATAATAGAATTGTCGAACAAAATTAATATTAAAACATGACAAATAGCAGCTGTGTCAATGACACAATAAAACCTTTTACGCCAATTATGTATACAAATGTAGACTAAAAAAAAGAAAGTTTTCGATTAGGTTTATTATCCTTAGTACAAAGAATGGTATTTTACCTGTTTGCGTCATTTTCTCAGATGAACACACGTTGTGTGGATGAGCGCCGTGGGGATCATTCGGGGTGTGCAGTAGCACTGTGTCGCTGAACATCACCGATGATCTTCGACGAGTCAGGGATGGAGGTGACAGCAGCGATAAGTTCGAAGCATTCTACGTTTAAAAAGTCAATTAGTCACTCATTAACTGATGGAGGGGTTCTAAGAGGGGTTTACTAAGTGGGTACCGCTCACGCATACAAACACCCCAGCTAAGGGGTAATTAATTAATGCAGGCGACCGTACATCTTGTAAATTGCTTTAATAGCTACCTGTAGCCACACTGCCTCCAGGGAAAATTAGCACTATGAACTAGAATATTTAGTATATTTAAGAAACGGGTAGAAAATAATTTTCAATTTAGGAAAGGTCATGTTCTAAAATCCCAATCTCCATTTATGATTATTTAACCCATAACTATTACCGGACATAGACCCTCAAACTAAACTAGCGGTCAATTACATTAAATAAACTGTTGGTTTTGCCCCAAAATGAGACACGAACTGTGAGGGTACGCGCAACAGGCTGGGTCGTTCAACTGGCTCTTTACTTCGAGTATGATCATTTTCGAAAATCGCTTACATTTGTACCCGTATAAAAGGACACGACGAGTGTACACACAGAATAAATTGAAGTCCTTGCCCGTATTTACAGTCGAGTAGGGAGTACTGTAAACCAAATTAGTCGGTTTTTCATTTATTTTAACGCTTTTCATTAAATATTATTCAATTTAAACGAGTATGTTTCCAGTATTTAGCCTTTCAAAAAGGCAAAAATACTTTTATTCAAATGTACAACTTATATCATACTGCTGCGTCTAACGGTTTTACCCGGTTAACTCTAGATCCGGTGATTATATTCTCACCGGATCTAGAGTTAACCGGGTAAAACCGGCTAAACGGATTATATTATATTCTATAATCCGTTTAGCCGTTTTAGCGTGAAAGCGTTATACAAACCTACACAAATACAAAAAAAAAAAATCTTTTCTCTTTATTGTAATATTAGTTCAGAGAATCATATCCATTTACTTTATCTGAATATCAGTTGGTGATAGTCGGTATAGGTGCAACAGAGTGGATACCTACACTCAAATTAATATTGTCTTTAACAAATAAGTTGTCGAGTTCAGAGTCCGACATAAATGTCATCGTCAACAATATGTGACGATAACAAGTTCCAGAATATTCCTTCTTTTTACCAGTCTTAAATTTTCCCCATGTTGCAAGTAACTTCTAGAATCAAATAGGTCAGGTAGCAAAAGTGAATAATGTGGGTGTTACCTCAAGATCGGCGGCTGACAGCGAAGGGACGCGCAACAGGCCGGGCCGGCTGAGCGGCTCCTCGGGCCCCGGGCCCCCGCTCCCCTCCTCACTCACACTCTTGCCACCGTTGCCCTGGTACAGGTAGTAACACGGATGTAGAGGGAATGGAACGTGTTAAAAATAGAATAAAAGTCCAACATTGTAATCGCGACATTATCAGCCGTTTTATAGATTTGAGTCGTGTAGGTATTGAATTTTTGTATGGGACAGTTGATGTTGGGTTCATGGCAAAAGTTGTTCAGTTTGATGGTCTGTACCACCCTTAAATATGACCACATCTTTCTGATCCATGCTGTGTAAAAGATAAGTAGAAATAATGAACGGTGTTGCAGGTTTCTTAAAACTAGAAAACTAAGGAAATTGAAGTATTCTTCATTATATTTTTTATTAAATTTTGTAAATAAAATGTGTATTTTTATTGAAATACCATATTAAATGTAAATATATATAATAAAAAGTAAATACAAGTTGTTTAAAAAGCTCAAAATCTCGTAGCAAGTTCGTAGCAAAGTGCTACGAGCGTCTACGCATAAATGTTTTAGAAAATAAAAAGTAAACTTAGCTAATTATGTTTAATTAAGTTAAGGCTTCAAAGAGTTTGAATTATTTATGATATTTACGCCTTTCTTTTACGCATTGAATTTTGACAGGTTCGGATTTTTTTATTGGTTACTAAGTAAGGGTCAGCGGTTTTGGTAGTGTTGTACATTAATTTTGGATTGAAGTTTATGTGAAAAATAGCCTTAATTAAAATTGGTTTAATATATTCTTTATCAGCTTACATTTAAATACAACACCTACGTAGAATATTCAAATCTGAATGCAAAATTAATATCAATTTGCAACAAAACTTTACTAATGAGGAAATCGAAGCAGCAGCTATTAGTATTGTAAAACTGATGCTTCGTTAATATGCTTCGAAGACTATATGTTTAAGTATTGCCACGAATGTTATGAATGCTATAACATATTATAATTATCAGGTCGCAAAGGCTTAACAAGTGAAAGCGTCATAATGACTACGCTGTGTCGACAACAATACAATACATGGCCTCGACACGGAAGTGGCTTTGTACGACTTCACGAATATTTTATTGTAAGCCTCGCTTTCTAAGAATAATACTCCGTAGAAGAACGGGAACTTGGAGAATTATTATTTTGAAATTCATTACCACCGGTTGATGAGAATTTTCGAAGAAATTATGAACGTTATAATGAGCTGATGAACTTTACTTGTTGAAGATGGTAAAATAATGTTTAATCTAGAACAGAGTCGTATTCAAATTGTAACGGGTTTCTAAAGGTTACATTAATACAAATTAAAAGTTATCTCACCTGCGGATGTACTCTTGGACAGCAAGGATGATGTTGCTTTGGCTTGTTGGCGGGTAGTTGAAGAGTTTCTCTGCTTGTCCGCCATTGTAGTTGAGCACGTTGATACCGATATACCCTGAACATTTTTTTTGTTATTATTCGGTACTATAAATATAAAAGGTCTTCTCAACTATTCATGAATGAAAATAAGTTTCATAAAGTCTGGGGTCACAAAAGAAAATTCTAAAAGAAGCAAGAAAGGGTATCGTTTACTAGTACCTGTAAAAATAACTTTTATTGAGTCTATTTTTAAGAAACGCCAGCCATTTGCAAAGAAGTGTTCATCGGAATTTCCATTGTAAATGCAAGGCGTTACTTAGTATAAATATTGCAGTTGTAGGAAAGAAAATACTGACGGCAATTTACTGACTTCGGAGAGTACAATCACGAAAGATGAGACATTTACGATCACATGGAATATTTGAAAGGGTTGCAGCTCCTCTGTATGTATATACGCGGATGTTGATGAATAAGAAATGTCGTCGTTTCAGCCGATAGACGTCCACTGCTGGACATAGGCCTCCCCCAATTTTGGGAGGGTTTGCCATAATCGCCACGCTTGGCAGGCGGGTTGGCGAATAAGAAATGTATTTTAACCTAATTAACAAAAGTTTAGTTTATAATCATGTATAGTTTAAAATTTAAAATTTCCACTCGAGCCACCATTATTTTTATAATGTTGATTTTTTATCTTTAAGGTTGTCAGTGTACAAGTACTTAACAAAATGAAATGTATCTTTTTGTAAAAGGGCGTAGACCTGGTGTCCTTAAAATACAGGCCTAGAGCTTAGTTTAGGCACCAGTCTCCCACAATATTAAAGTGTTATCTGACTCTGATACCATGTAACATAAGTACTTTTATAATATTGTGGTGAGAAAATAAATCTTATTATTATTATTTCGAACCTGATTTTTTTCGCCATCCTCCTTTTGAATCGTCTCCACAGATGTGCAACATATTTGACTATCTCTGCGTAACATGTAGCAGGTTCACTGTTGTTCGTGGAAGATGCTAAAGTGGACGTTGACGTGAACCGAGCACGTTCGGCCCTCATACGTTCCATTTCACGTTTCTTCGTCTCACTGAACTGCGTCGCTATGACGACCAGGCAGAGGTTGATCATGAAAAACGATCCGATCTATAAGACAAATATGTGTTTATGAGATAATGGGAACGTTAGAGCGGAGTTGACGGATCGTTTTAGTTTTTGTGGTGAAACTAATGTCGTTGTTAAGGTCGTAACTTTTTTGTTGTCTTTTTTCCTGTCATTTGTTTCTATGGGAGTTTTCGTCACGTTTAAATAAAGCGTGCAGTGGAAATATGGTGCCATCAGTCCTGTGTAATATGCTGTCAATGTTTATTATGTGTATTATGATTGCTACAACACACTTGTTAAAAATACGGATACCAACCACAATCAGCAGTACGAAATAAATCCAGTCCCAAAAACTATGTGCGTCCTGCACATAATACATTATATCCGTCCAGCCTTCTAACGATATCACCTACAAATGATAACAAAGATTATTACCTTCCTTACAAAATAGGGTAAAACATTTTCCAAATAAGTTGTCTTACCAAGAAAATAGCGACCCAAGCGAGACCGATGTTGTCGAAGGAAATCGTGCCTTGAAAGGGGTTGTTTCCCCGTTGAGTGCAGTTAGTGTAATACTGATTCCAATTGACACACGACGTATTTGTGGGCAGGTTGTACGAGAAAGGCTTGGCCGTCTCGTTGCACACTAGCGGTCCGTATCTGTACGGAGGGAAATCTCCGCAGAAGTGCATCCCATTGTCTTCGGGCGTCGTGCATATGTAGTCCAACTCCTTTGAGAACTCGTAGTAGAATGATATACTGTAACACGAATAAAGATTTTTGTATACGGTCTTAGTTCCAGCTTCTAAGTTTTATTTGCATTTTTATAAAGTGGATAGTTTTATGTGTGTCGTGCAAGTTCGAGTTAGTTTTTATGTTATCTATTGAGTATTGACATCGATCTAAACAAATGCGTTTATTGACGGGTATATTAGTTAACAATGAAAGCTTTTAAATGTTGACTATCTGGTTACCAAACTTGTTACTCTCCAAAAAATTTGGAAGCATATATTATAATTGTTATTTTAAAAACAAACTACGTATTTCCAAATTGTTTGCAGATTGTAGTTCTAACGGTGATCTGGATTGGTAATTTGACAATATAAAATAGGGAACACTGATATATTGATTTCACTACTTCTAATACGACCCATGCAAATGGAGAAACATTTACTAGTACATCGAAACACATGGTGCAGACACATGCTAGAACGGAAGCGTAGAAAGGAGTAAAGGATCAATAGCAGCCCCAATTAATGGTAATAGTAGCGTTAGTGAAGATGGCTGGGGAAAGTCTGGCGAATATCGGCGAAACAGATTTACGTCAGTAGCCTATGGGTCGTTATCGGTTAACGACAGAAGGTATGCACACAGAAACACGAGCACTGGCCGTAACCCACATTATTTGGCGCCCGGTCGTTACGGGGCTTGTTCTTGATGATGGCTATAAGGCTTTTATTGTGGTCTCCAACTTTGGACTAAAATGTCTTCGTTCTAATAGTTGAACGACATAACGTGCAAAGCAACTTTTTAACTGTGAATGTTATTATAGTGTTTCAGATAACAGATAAATGTTATTTAAGAAACAAACCATGAGCATTGACATATAAATGCAGATTAACAGACAGTGCAATGGTTAAAACGAAGCTGAACGTTGAATATTATTTTTTAAAACAATGACTTTGTTATTGAATGAATCATGAAAGATGTAGAATTGATGTGTAATTTCGTATTTTGTTCTCTGAAACAGAGTACCCTAAAGTTGGAAAAACTGAGGCAAGGATATTTTCGTAATGATCGTAGGAAATATTAAATCTTTAACAGATGTTTAAGTTATTCCATAATGACTGCCCATTAAATAATTTTGCGAAATTATAAGTAGGTAAAGGAAACGGTATTTCATATATTTTAGAGAAGTTGATAGAACTACCCATATATTCGGATCAGAAACAAATCGGCAGTTCTCAATAAAATTTTGCAAATTAAGTGTGAGAATATTTAAATAGCGACACGTAATGAGAGACCTAGTGCCTCATCGAAACTGCCAATTCGTGAAGGGGAAGCAAATACGATAGCACATCTGGACGGCAGATGTGTGAAGGTACACGTTACAACAGTTCGCAATGTTCTTAATAGAAACACATTAATTTTGATCGCAAATCCTTACGAGTTCAATCTGACGCGCACTCTGTACCATTCGGACAGGTCTCTGGAACATAAATTTAGGAGCCGTGACGGATGTTATGTACCTAAGTTTACTTCTAAAGGTCTGTAGTTATGTCACAGTTACTTACAGTGTGCTTTCATATTATGAGAATTCAATTTGATATTATTTTCTTAATTATTGTTTTGTATGAAACCACATTGTTAGTTTGAATCTTGGTTGTAACTATTTGTACTAAATCTAGATGTTTTGGTAAGTATCGACTATGAATGGCTATTATTGGTTCATGTTTGCTATGACGGTTATTTTCTACTTTGTTCTATGTTTGGGTCGGTATGTTTAGAACCATTGAAATGTTGCAAACTTTATGTAATTTGTTTTACATAAATATGAATGATGTATCGGATTGTGGGGATAGAATTGACATGTAACACCACATTGTCGAATGGTTCATTTTGTTCGTGTTTTCAGTTATTGAGTGTTGACGGAATGCAATATTTAAGTGTGTTGTAAGTTATTCGACTGTAAGCGATACTCTTCAACATGCGCGTTTGTTAAAATGTTAGTAACAGTGCAAAAACAATATGCAATGAGAAAATACAAAACGTCAAAATGATCTACAGAGCAGCAATGGATGTGCTCGTTGAGGATGTAAGCGTTAAATATTGCATGCAGTCAACGTTAGCAATGGGACGTGCCGCTAAGACGAGCGCACTCGAGCAAATGGAACAAATGAAAAACTCATTTCAGCTGCAATTTCATCCACAAAACTTGAAACATTGCCACTCAATATGCTGCGTCATACAGATTCGGGTGTTATAATAATAATTCAACTCTAATAAACGCTTACATCTATGAGCTTATATCAACGGTAATGCTGAATCGGCAGTATGATACGGGTGTTACAACTGGTTTCATACTGCACCTCAGTTAGGATAGTATAAACTGAGTGAAACATACTTGGGTCGCAGCACATTCGGCGGAGGGACAAATTCGCAGCGTTGTCTCAGAATCCCTTCCCACAGTTGGACTCCCACGATGCCGAATATGAAGAATACGAAGAAACATAGCAGTAAAACATTTCCTAACATGGGTAACGTGTCCAGCAATAACATCACCAGGATACGCATACCTGTGAAAATAAAATGATTGATTAAATAAGCCTAAACAAAATGAGAATAGAGGTCATTGCTTTTATGAGCCAGGGACATAGGGACATCATACAACTGAATGTAATTACTTGTAACAATAAGATATGTGGCTGGGGGTTAGCTAAATTATCGCTTAATTTCATTACTAATGAAGGCCTACCCAGAAATCCTTAATGAAGATGAATATTTCATTAGGAAGCTTAAGTGCCTGCCCTGAAGCTATCAGAAAGGTCATGCAAGACTTAGGTACTAAAATCACAGCGAATTTCTAACTATTCGATGATTGCAGAAATCGCTCGGCACCATAACGTTAGAAATAACGATAACGTTAGCAATTTGCTGAGCTTTGTGAATTCATTTACCGACTGCTGAAGTGCAGTTTCACATGAATGGACAGATGGATTTCAATTAATTCGTTCCACGGCTAGGCGTACCTACTCCAAAAAGGATTAATTAGTGCTCCTCTGTGACGCTTGTTATTTGTGAACTAAATGACAGAAATTCTGTATATTGAGGGTGCATGTTGATAAACATATTAAACGCGGCCCACGTGTCGTATTAGGATGCAAATCAAAACGTATATTTCAATTTAACAGAATAAAAAGGCACGTGGGAGCAATAAATTGTGCGAGGGCAAATTAGTGCCGATGTATGTGTAACCGCGGGCGCGCGTGGCTCGATTTAATTTGCGGCAGAGTTGCATTGTCCCAGTTGTTTGCGAGCCCCAGATGGGGTTTTGTGCGAAACTTTAGCTAGAGCCCGTCTTTTGTTTGAATGTTCAATGCTAACCGTTTGGAAGTCGCGACGGCCCGCGCTGCTGCGGTGATTTATTATTGAATTTCAATGTTATTTCTGAATGCAATGTTGCTTTGGATAACGACTGTGTCTGCCGTAAATCCTTGCTATACGGTTAAAATGTTCACTACTAAAATCATGTAAATGCAGACAAAAGCTTTCTTTATTATTTTGTCCATAAATTATACTTTTGTTATGAATAAGCACACGGTTTAAAAACGGTCAGTTTTTATTTGAAATACCTTTGTTGTACTCAAGGGAAACTAAAGATTGAATATAGATATAAAATAAGGATGTTACAATAACACATCTTAATTTTTCACATATAGCTACTATCTAAATGAAATTAAAAAAATATCATCATCATCGGGATCCTATCGTTTTGCCGAAAAGATTTTGCCAAAATTTCACTACCCAAACAAATTTTAGCAACTTTTTTTTATACCAATGCAATGTTTGGAATGATTTTAGTACGCAAATTTTCATTTGGTCAAATTTTTACTTGGCAGAATATTATCAAGGATAATGTCATTTAGGCATTTGGTCTTTAATCAAATGATTTATTACAGCAAACAATCTTTAGACAATAAACATTTCGTCAAATGATTTGTTATGAAAAAATATGTAGACAAAAATATTTTTTTGGGAATTACATGGTTTTACTTACATAATAACTTTTTTAATTGCATTGCATTGTTGCGGTCGGTCGATAGGCGACATTGGATGCAAAGAGCGAGCGAATGAGAATACAAATACCTTTGCCTCATATCATATTAAACAGGGCCAATTGAAATCATAGGCAGAAAGAAATATTTATATAATATAAAAGTTTATTTGCTAAGTAATGATTTGGCAAATTAAATTATGCTGAAAATTGTTTGGGAAGTGATAATTTGGCAATTTCTTTTCGATGAAACAAGGGAGACCCCATCATCATCATCTGCCTGGCCTTTTCCTAACTATGTTGGGGTCGGCTTCCATTCAAACCGAATGCAGCTGAACACCAGTATTTTACATGGAGCGGCCGAAAATCAAAAGTTAAATTGAGCAAATATTATAACGCCATTTTACTCATTTACCATTTACTTAGATTTCATCTACATAAGGAAGCTGTTCCTTACGTAATTTAGATAAAATCTACAAGTAAATACATTCATGATAGGTAGACGCAGGTACGAAGAGAGTAGGTAGATTAAGGAGTACCCTTGCAGAGCAAATTTCCGCCTTGTAAACGTGAAGGCCCTGCGATAATTAAAGCTTGATTAATGTCTGTAGTTCGTTTAGGGTCATCCCGTACGACAAACCCGATTGTCATCATTATTAGGGACTTGGAAAGCAACAGTTGTGTCGTAAACAAACAAATGTTTAACGTTAATGATCAAAGTTATGAAAAGGTTATCTTATTCGTATGCAGTATCACGTTCAACGCTTTACAAAATGAATACTGGGATTAGACATTTTCGTAGCTCATACAGCAGTGGTGTTTAAATACATTATTATGTTAACGCAAAGTAGAGAAGGGAATCGGACTAACAGACTGGAGTCTGTTGGGCTATGAGAATTTACTACCTTGGCGGTAAGTACACCTAAAGGACCTACATCAAAAGCACCTATAGCACCTTGTCTGTGTGGTGCCGGACTTAAAGAATAGCACCACCCCATACTTCCCGTGGGTGTCGTAAAAGGCGACTAAGGGGCGTACCGGAGAATGGGCAGCAGCGTTCTCTATGCATTCCACCACCATACCATACTGCGATCGCCAACCCGCCTGACAAGCGTGGCGATTATGGCAAACCCCCCCCCCCCCCCGCCCCCTTTTGGGGGAGGCCTATGTCCAGCAGTGGACGTCTTTCGGCTGAAAAGATGATGATGATGAAAGTAAAGTAACCCTTTCCACGAACAGAGACGCCCGAGACTTCATGTAGGTAACTCTAATTGAAACTGTATTGTACTGTACTTGAATGTACGTTTGCTCTTAGTTTTAATTTTTGAAGTGAACACTTTTTTACGCGCGTTGGGCATTTTTTGTGATGGAAAAAACCATTGAACTCGCGCCACTATTACCGCGCGTGTTTTGTTTATATGACGATTAAAAAAAATGTCTGTCCTCCGGATGTCATCATCATCATTTCAGCCGACAGACGTCCACTGCTGGACGTAGGCCTCCCCCAAGCACCTCCACTTCGACCGGTCCTGTGCTTCCCGCATCCAACGGGTTCCTGAGGCCTTCACAAGGTCATCGATCCGCAGGAGAACCAAGGTAACCGACATAGCCCGAAGAATTGCCAAACTTAAGTGAATTGCCTCCGGATGTACTCGGTTTTAATGTATGTATATCCGATATGTCAGTGAGTGATGGCAAATTATTCTGTTTGTGTTTTGTTTTCACTTCTGTCGAACTCATGGAGTGCCACTGTTTTTCTTTTCTCGTCATGTATAGTAGGTACATAGTATAGCCTCGCCTCGTCAAAAGGATGAACTACTATCGAAGTCTTTGTTCCGCAGATGGCCGTACATTCGCAGAAGAGCTGCAATTTAATGTTATTAGCATTTTCCTAGAAAAGGTGAAAGCTTTGCTGGTCCATTTCTGTCCTGAAGTCCAGGTTCGCCGTTTCGACTCGGATATGAAATTTGTTTATGGGAATCATATTATTGGAATGTCTTTTGTGCTTACTGTTTGGATTGTACTTTGATATCATTGAACTTGGCGTCCTGGTATATTGCTATTTGCTACATAGTATACCTACTTACTATGACAAAAATATATTTGTGACTGACGAACAAAAAAGTGATGTTCATAGTTTTACTTTCAAGTTCGGAACCTTAAAGTATTCGCTTTGCGTCTGTTTGAACGATGTTAATTTCTTATTTCCATGAAACATCATCTACTTACTAAACTCATTGAATCAGAGTTCTTACAACGACAAGACGAGTAGTAGGTAGCTGTATTATTTTGTAATCTTCTACTACTAGGTACATTTATTTAAAGTCTATCTTCGATTTCCGAATCTCCACATATTGTCGATTGTAAGATAATCTGTAGTAGACGAAGTGGACGCTGAGCCGGGCTCACTTGTTGCGCGGATCGATCCCCGCCCACGCTCGCTTCTGATTCCGACTTGGGTTAATTTCTATAAGTAGGTACTCGCCGAGATATTATGGAGTTCTTTTGTGCCCCAACTTTGTACGCTTGGATTTCATTCTGCTAAGTATAGCTCGTGTTTGATGGCGACGGAAAATAATATAAAGGCTTTTGTCAGATCATATTATGATATTATAGTTAATATTTGGAGTCAGCCCTAATAGTACTTCTGCGCCACACCGTACGGTTGTGGGATGTTTCTTTTGTTGTGTTGTTAGCTATCATATATTTTTTTATTGTTCGCAGCCAAGTTATGTGGTGGTCGTCCATGGCATCTTTTTCCATCTTCTATATTCATGACTCTTTTAATCATATGGTCATCATCTCGCCTCATCACATGTCCATTCCAGCGCCATCTGCCGCCACAGCGCCGCCACTTAGCGAGTTTAGAAGTACCACGGATATATTCGTTTCTTATTTTATCCGTTGTCGAAACTCCACCAGACCGCTGTAGCATCTTCATCTCTATGGTGTGAATTTTTTGTTCATCCGTCTTTTTCATCGTCCAGCATTCATATTCATATAGTAGGGCTGGTCTTACTGTCCTTTTTTATACGTTATCCTTGACTCTAATCGGCATATATCTAAATTTAACTAATCAGCAAAATTATCAGCACTTGGTACGATCTGTATTTATTATTAGACTATTATAATTAATCTATATATCTGTGTTTATTAGACTAATATAATTAATACGACATTAATAATTCTTAGAGTGGCTCAGTTGTCAATACAACAACAGAGCCACTCTAAGAATTATTAATGTCGTATTAATTATATTAGTCTTCATCGGAATGTTTTCCAAGAAGCGAGAGTAATTTAGAAGCTACTGAAATACTTGGTACGTTCCTAGAATTTATATAAAATAGATTGATAAATAACTTCATTAAATAAAGGAATCCGTAGAATCCGAACCGGAACGTCGCTGCTATATTGAATTATGAAAATAAAGCAAAATAATTTATCTACCTAAGCTTATTATTTACCTTAATGTTGAACTAGAATCAAATTAATTATATCAGGACAGGAGTTCCAATGAGATTTTCAACAGTACTCTGTGTGTCTGTGACGATAATAGGTATATTATGTAAATATACCTATTATCGTCACAGACACACAGAGTCACCTGCCGTCCGTTACGTGACATTATTCCTAGAACCCTAATAAAATGGTTTCAATGTTAATAATATTTTGTTTGATGCCTAAATAAACCTACTCTACCTGGGAAGGGCCCGGTTCTAAAATAAACACGTAATAAACTACCCGCACGTAACAAAGCCGGTAGTGCGAGGGTCACCCAAAGTAAAAGGGTTCTCGTTTTAAGAGCTCTCCTCAGTTTAACACCGAGGTTTATAGCAAGAAAGCTGTTAATAGCAATAGAAAGCACTACAATTCTTTTAAACTATTCCTTTTGCAATTTTCTTTTAAGAATTTAGGATTGGTAAGGCTATTAAGGGGAAATAATGCCCGAATTTTCTTGCTATTGGCCCTTGGATGACCCTTGCATAGGAGAAGGCTCATGGTGTATATATTTAACGCTTATCGCTTCATTCGCTTAGAAAAGGTCCATTGTAGGCAGTGTTATAATCTATTAATAGACTTTGAAGTGTGTCCAATTTTGAGTACGGTGGAATGCCTTTTTATACATAATATGTATATGTATACGCCAATAAAAACTATCCAAAGTCCTTCCCCAGGATGCAATCTATCTCTCTGCCAAATTTTATCGAAATCCGTTCGGTAGTTTAAGCGTGAAAAGGTAACATAGACATACAGACAGAGTTACTTTCGAATTTATAATATTATTATAGATATTGCCTTGGAAATAGAGCTTAATGATCGAACAAGATTTACGACACGACGCGGAACGCTGATGTTTACCCCGATCTAATAATAAATTAACAAATATAATATTTATTTACTTAAACAAAGGAAAGTTTGTTAATAATACAGTTTTATAAAATAAGTACTATTTCTAAAATCTTATGTGTGAGTACTGCTCTCCTAGCAAGGTTATGAAAACCTGTGTTAAGGAAAACAGCTCGATCACCTGCCTTGAAGTAATAACTAGTGATAACTGTTAGCTAAGATCATAATTCACAACTTCGAATCGTAGATACAATACGATTTATATGGTGTACATAATACAGAGTATTTTATTTTATCGTTATAAATTACTAGCAGCGCCCCGCGGTTTTACCCGCATAACTGTCGATCCCGTGGGAATATCGGGATAAAAACTATCCTATGTCATTTCCTAGGACTCAAACGATCACTATACCAATCTAAATAGGTTCAGCGGTTTAAGCGTGAAGAGGTCACAGACAGACAGACACACTTTCGCATTTATAATATTAGTATGGATGTTAAGTGTTAATGTCAAATCAAATCATTTTCCGGTCTCATAAAAAAATCAAATCATTCGCGAAAGAAAGAAGCGCCAACGAAGTTTATTACTTACGTCAAATAAAAGCACAAATTAATTTTTTGTAAACGAAATGATATCGTAAAACTTTCTAGAAGCATGAATAATTGCCTCCATCCAGCTGGATTATGTGGTAGAGGCCATTTATTCAGCGTCAAAAGAGGAATATTGAATTAGGGTTTCTTTGATAAAAAGATAATTCTTTTATGATTTTCTAATGACTTTAAATGTGTGGTAACATTACGGTTTTATGCATGAACATAACCGTTTGAGAGACCGTTTTGTCAATGGTCGTATATTACATACTTTTTTTTTGTTTTTTTTTTTTGCGGATGGGAAATCACCAAATGACTCCTCCCGCTCTGGGTGTAGCGGAAGGGAGTGTCAGACTACTGACTAAAACCCACCCGTGTTCCTTCCTTATGTTCCGGGCCTGTGGTAACCTTTTCGGACAATCCCGCTGACCCGGCAGGCTTCGGCCCTAAGGGGCCCCTTCCTCGATGCTGACATCTCTTTCTTTCTCATCTTTTCTTTATATTACATACTTAAAATAAGCATAATCAGCTTATAATATTCCCACTGCTGGGACACAGGCCCAATCTCGGTAAGATAGTAGTTTTGTGCTTAAGTAGCTGAATTTAATGCTGATGACTAATTATGTAAAAGTCATTAATATTGTAGCAGGGAGTTAATAAATCTATAAAAACTGGCATGTCACAAAAGTGCCATTAAAAGCAGTGCCAGTCGGGTTGTTTGTTTGAGTTTTGTTATGTTATGTTTATATAGATATGTAACATTTAATATCCGGCGTCATAAAAATAGTGTGCTAAACCAAACTCACGTGATGGCGAGTGTAATAAAAATTCTATATAAGTAGATAGATAATTTATTTCACTCAAAAAGAATACAATTATTCCTACGACGAAAAACATAAAAATTAAGATAGGTGACGGTTTCGCTGGGTTATGAACTAAAATTAAGTTATATGAAAAAATATTCCATGCCCATTCAGTATTATTAAATTGCTTACGTAATGTCTTAAACCTGATCTGTGGTTATTTTCAAAAGATTTTATAACTAGAATCGTAGCTAGTGTAGGCTACTACTTACCTATTTATTTAATTAATTATAATTTACTAAAAACTTACATACATATTTTCAACACTGATTTACAATTACTCACACAAAAGTATCTATTTAATATTATATTTACATTGTTATTTAATTACATTTATTTATAACATCATAGAATAAAGATATCTTTATTCGATAATAAGCACATACATAACACCAGTCGGTCGATGACGTTAATCGATAACAAGTGCGATAAACTATCGACTCGCTGGACATCACTAATCTAACGGTACTAGACACGTCGCCCGCTTGCGCGGACGCAGCGGTCACCGCGCAATGTCAAACCAGTCGAGACTTATCTACGGCGCGGAGCGCATGCCTTTTACTCGCTTATTTGTATTGCCGCGAACTGCTTAAAAGCTTGTGAATTTCATATCTTCCTTTCCATCTTCTCATCTGAACTCTGTCTCATCTTCCTAAGTTACTGACTATTGTGCTTACGCTTGTGCTTGTGCTTTAATCCTATTGTGCCTTCTAAATCATATGTGTGTGTGGTGTGAGGATTGTTGGAGAATATATATGCTGTAACCGTGAGTTGGATTTTAATTACAAACCACAGAAAACCACGTTACCTATACACTATTATTTACTCATACCCTCGCCTATACTGGTGACCCCGAAAGAACATGGTAGGGGATTCATATAAAGACGCACGGAGCACGGATACGTCACCTCCGCCCAGCACTAGTGAGGGGAACGATATGTCGATAGACCCAAGTAACGTTTATAAAGTCGGCGTACGTGTGCCACCATTCTGGGCAGAGGAGCCGGAAATCTGGTTCGCCCAAGTCGAAGGCCAATTTGCCATCGCCGGGATTACAAATGATCTCACCAAGTTCAATTACGTGATTGGGCATCTCGACAATCAGTATTCCAGGGAGGTCAAAGATATTATCATCAGCCCGCCTGCGACAAACAAGTATGAGAAACTGAAGATGGAATTGATTAAGAGGCTCAGCGCGTCCAACGAAAAGAAAATCAAGCAGTTGTTGATGCATGAGGAACTTGGGGATCGAAAACCATCCCAGTTTCTCCGGCACCTCAAAAGTCTCGCAGGCCAGGACGTACCAGATGACTTCTTGAAGACCATCTGGACTAGTCGCCTTCCTCACGGCATACAGACGGTGCTCGCAGGTCAACCAGGTGCAACATCGATAGAAGACCTAGCCGACTTAGCCGATCGGGTAAACGATCTGGCTGCTACAACTCCGAGGGTCGCTGCTGTTAACGACACTACCCCTGGTTCAGTTCTCAGCGATCTGACCAAGGAAGTAGCTGAACTCAGGAAGCAGTTGCAGAAGATGGCGTCGAGTCGGAACAGCAGGTCACGCTCTCGCTCCTCCAGAGACACTAGAAGTAAGTCTAGGCAGCGCTCGCAATCTAATTACCGGAAGTTCCCGCTTTGTTGGTACCATGCCAAGTTCGCAGACAAAGCCAATAAGTGTATACGACCATGCGACTTCAAGTCGGAAAACGCAAAGGGCGGTCGATAATGACGACCAGCGATTGCCCTCAAAATGCAAGTGGTCGCCTATTCGTCACGGACCGTTCATCGAAAACGCAATTCCTGGTCGACACTGGAAGCGACCTCTGCGTATACCCACGGCCAATGCTTCACGATCGTCGTACTCGGACTGGTTATAATCTATGTGCTGCTAATGGTTCAAATATTGCTACATATGGTTTTGTTAATTTAGAATTAGATTTTGGTTTACGTAGGACATTTCAGTGGCGTTTTGTAGTTGCTGATGTCACAAAACCAATAATTGGCGTAGATTTGTTAAATTTTTACAACCTTATAGTAGATTGTCGTAACAAACGCTTAATAGATAATTTAACATCAGTGACAGCTGTTGCCGCTTTGGCTAATTGTAAGAATGTTTATTCTGTTAAAGTCGTGACTGGTGAGACTCGGTTTCATAAAATTCTAGATGAGTTTCCTGGGATCACTCGACCGGCTGGTAAGCATCACACTACACCACACCAAACAGTACATCACATTCGCACTACACCAGGCCCTCCAGTTTGTTCATCTCCCCGTCGTTTAGCTCCGGACAAGCTCAAAATTGCCCAAAAAGAGTTCCAGTCTATGCTGGCCATCGGCACAGCTAGACCTTCAGAGAGCCCATGGTCGTCACCCTTGCACTTGGCACCGAAGAAAAATAACGGCTGGCGTCCTTGTGGCGATTACCGGCAGCTCAACGCCCGTACTGTGCCAGACAGGTATCCGATTAAGCACATCCACGACTTTTCGCAGAGTATAGCTGGGTGTAAAGTTTTCAGTACTCTGGACCTTGAAAAAGCATATAATCAGATACCTGTCTGTCAGGAGGACATCCCTAAGACCGCCATCACGACCCCGTTTGGTCTATTTGAATTTCCTTATATGACGTTCGGTCTTAGGAATGCGGGACAAACGTTCCAACGATTTGTTGACGAGGTAACGAGGGGGCTTGATTTTGTATACTGTTATCTGGATGATTTTTTAATATTTTCCAAGAGTGACACAGAGCATGAGCAGCACCTGCGCGAGGTATTCAAGAGGCTGAACGAGTATGGTATGTTGGTCAACACCTCGAAGTGCATTTTTGGAGCACAAGAGGTAACCTTTTTAGGCTATCGTGTATCTGAAAACGGTTCCAGGCCGGTCGAGTCTAAGGTTCAAGCGGTGAAAGATTTTCCCGCACCAAATAACGTGCGGCAGCTAAGAGGATTCTTGGGCATGCTCAATTTTTATAGGAGATTTATTCCCAAAGCAGCTGAGATCCAAGCACCATTACATGCCTTGTTGACGGGATCGCTTAAAGGAACGCAGCCAATCACTCTGACAGAGGAAACTTTATCAGCGTTTCAGGCCTGTAAAGATAGTCTCACCAACGCAGCACTGTTGGCCCACCCAGATTGTACCGCTAAGCTCGCAGTAGTTACTGACGCTTCGGACAAAGCAATAGGGGCAGTCCTACAGCAATTGAACGGGGACGCATGGCAGCCTTTGGGCTTCTTTTCAAGGAAATTGAGCCCTTCCCAAACTAAATACTCTCCCTATGATAGGGAGCTGCTTGCCATTTATGAGGCGATTAAATATTTCCGCCACATGCTGGAAGCTAGGCATTTTATAGTCTATACTGACCATAAACCGATCAGTTTTGCCTACCATGAAAGGAAGAAAAACTGTTCGCCAAGGCAGTATAGACACCTAGACTTCATTGCTCAGTTTACTACTGACATCCGCCACATATCCGGCAAGGATAACGTGGTTGCCGACACTTTGTCGCACATTGAGGAACTGGCAGATCCTATTAGCCTTGAAAAGATAGCCCAAGCCCAAGTTGAAGACCCTGAACTCGAAATACTTTTGAGTGGGGGCTCTTCTTTAGAATTTAAAAAACTCCATGTCCCTGGAAGTCGAATTTCTTTGTACTGCGACGTCAGTACCTCAGCTTCCAGGCCTTATGTACCTAAAAATTATCGAAAGCAGGTATTTGATAGCCTGCACTCATTGAGCCATCCTGGCGCTAGCGCAACGGCTAATTTAGTAGCTGAGCGGTTCGTTTGGCCAGGGGTTAGAAGAGACTGTAGGGAATGGTCACGCACATGTATTCCATGTCAAAAGGCAAAAGTCACGCGACACGTGACTTCCCCATTGGGCACCTATAATTTGCCGCGTGCCCGATTCAAACAGATACATATAGACTTAGTTGGGCCACTACCACTTTCTGAGGGCTACCGGTACTGCTTAACTGCTGTGGACAGATTTACTCGCTGGCCAGAAGCAGTACCGATTACAGATATCACGGCAGAAACGGTTGCCAAAGCCTTGTTGTCAGCTTGGATATCTCGGTTCGGTTGCCCGACAGACATCATAACTGATCGCGGCCGTCAGTTTGAATCGGCCTTGTTTGGATGTCTGTCCAAGATTACCGCTTTCGAGCACAAGCGGACAACAGCTTATCACCCGGCATGCAACGGACTGGTTGAACGGTTTCATCGTCAACTTAAAGCCGCAATTGTATGCCATGCAAATGATAGATGGACTGAGTCACTGCCCTGGGTTTTGTTAGGCGTAAGATCTGCCTTCAAGGAAGACATCCAAGCTTCCTCGGCAGAACTGGTATATGGGGAGTCACTGAGGTTGCCCGGCGAGTTTTTTGAGCCTACTGTTAGCGGAACCACAGATATGTCGGAATTTACCGCAAGGCTCAGAAATTTCGCAGAAAAGTTGCGACCGGTACCAGCATCCCGTCATGGTAACGCCAAGGTGTTCATTTTCAAAGAACTCGAAACCTGTGATCACGTTTTCCTACGAGAAGACGCATCACGGGGTTCACTTACATCAGCGTATTCCGGTCCCCACAAGGTCGTTTCTAGAGGGGATAAAGTATTTAAAATCATTGTGAAAAATAGGGAAATGACAGTGTCCATCAACCGGCTCAAGCCTGCCTTCACACTGTCCGTTCAGGATAAAAAAGCGACTCCCGAAGAACCACAAAATTATGTAACCCGTTCCGGGCGGCGAGTGAAGTTTACGGATTTTTATCGCCCTTGACGGTCTCTGGAGGGGGGTGGTGTAGGCTACTACTTACCTATTTATTTAATTAATTATAATTTACTAAAAACTTACATACATATTTACAACACTGATTTACAATTACTCACACAAAAGTATCTATTTAATATTATATTTACATTGTTATTTAATTACATTTATTTATAACATCATAGAATAAAGATATCTTTATTCGATAATAAGCACATACATAACACCAGTCGGTCGATGACGTTAATCGATAACAAGTGCGATAAACTATCGACTCGCTGGACATCACTAATCTAACGGTACTAGACACGTCGCCCGCTTGCGCGGACGCAGCGGTCACCGCGCAATGTCAAACCAGTCGAGACTTATCTACGGCGCGGAGCGCATGCCTCATTTACTCGCTTATTTGTATTGCCGCGAACTGCTTAAAAGCTTGTGAATTTCATATCTTCCTTTCCATCTTCTCATCTGAACTCTGTCTCATCTTCCTAAGTTACTGACTATTGTGCTTACGCTTGTGCTTGTGCTTTAATCCTATTGTGCCTTCTAAATCATATGTGTGTGTGGTGTGAGGATTGTTGGAGAATATATATGCTGTAACCGTGAGTTGGATTTTAATTACAAACCACAGAAAACCACGTTACCTATACACTATTATTTACTCATACCCTCGCCTATACTAGTTTTATTGCTGAATCGTAACCGGCACGCCAGTAAATAGTTTGCATACCGAATACCATACGGTGGTAGATCAAACGGCATGTCATGCATAGAGCATACAGCCGATATCCTTCCAAGTGACGTGTTTAGGATTCGACCGGATATTTTGTTAAGGGAACTGTCGTTTGTGTTAGATACCCAAAAATATATAATATTTATGCTCATGCGCGGATCTAGGTTTTCGCTCAAATGTTTCTCGCTGAGGGGCCCAGGGCTAAATAATAACAGCCGATGTCGATCGTTAAGCTACGCTTGCCGCGGTTGGTCTGTGGATGGTCGACCATCTTTACATACCGCGACCTCTCCGTGCCTCGGAAAGCACGTTAAGCCGTTGGTCCCGGCTGTCATTCGTGGATCTTTGACAGTTGTTACGGGTAGTCAGAAGCCCGAAAGTCTGACAACCAGTCTTACCAAGGGGTATCGCATTACCCAGTAACTGGGTTGTGGAGGTCAGATAGGCAGTCGCTCCATGTTAAATACTGGTATTCAGCTGCATCTGGTTTTGATGTTGTTTCTCTTTGGGGGGGATTTCTCAAGCCATAAAAGCTTTTTAAAAAATAAACCTTCCGCACATATTTTCCGTAAACTCGAGAATGGTTTTGAACCCTTTTCGAAGACCACTACGTCTTAGTACAGTCATAGTAATATACTGTATGTATACAAAGTAAAAATTCAGGTTATAAAACTATGTTTAATTTAGAGTTTTAGACTCAACGACTCAACTCAGACGGCAACTGGTGTCCGCGTCTGTTTATGCTACAAGCAAGGTAATTTTGAGGAAATTGAAAACGGTAAATACTTATTCCAGACGTTACATAATAGTGTCTTTTGTGTTTTGGGTTGGCATTAAATTAGCCTCCACGATGTAAAATGTGGGGCAGGATGCCGCTCTTTATATTACCGAGTTAGGTATTAATATTAATTCTTACAATTGTATGAGATCTTTTTATAGTTGGTGAAAAAGTTATTTACCTGACTGTTTGCAAATGAACGAATAATGAAAGTGAGTGACTTACTTGGTATCCTGTTGATGGCTCGTAAAGGTCTTAGCACTCGAATAGTCCTGATCGCTGATAGGTTGATATTTTCCACATTCAGTGCGTATTCCAGTGCCCTGCAAAATATGTGCATAATGCATATTAAAATCGAAGAACAGAAACGTCTGTTGTCTAATCTAATTCCTAGATTTATAAACAACACTTTAGGTAGCTCATGCTTTGACCTGGACATGTTCCTGTCTCTATCTTGCACTTGTGGTTTGATAGATGTGCGACAGTGGCAGGAAAAACGCTTAGCCAAAGTACGTGCTAAATAGCATTTATAGATCTCGGCGTAAGAGTTGTGAAAGTACTTAGGTACCACTACATAGCCAACATAGATTATCCATCAAATTGTGACAGAATTTCATTTTAGTTACAGCATAATCTTTTATAACATAATACCACGTACCCGGCCATAACAATGAAGAAATCCAGTCTGTTCCATGAGTCCGCTAAATATGTTCCGTGTCCATAAACTCCCATCGCCACCATTTTGATTGACAGTTCCAACGTGAAAAACGCGAATATTATATCGTCGAAAACCTGCAACAGATGTTTTAATAAAAATGCCCATTTAATTTTAAGAATTCCAATTAAGTGGGCAAATAACGTTCGCACGTGAATAACAATAAAACAAAAGAAAATCACTTCAACAAGCCTCCACAATTTTTTTCTCGGTGGCCAGTTTTAATTTCGCCGAGTGCACGCGTTAAGACAGAATTCATTTTTTAATAAAAACTTTGTTTTGTGTTTTTTTCATCTGAGAGCTGTACCTCTACCATGAGTTGTTATCGAAAACTTACTCGCTAGCGTCAAGCTCGCTAGCGTATTAACGTGGATCGAATAGATTTCGATAATGCTTGCACCTTAGACAAAGAAAAGTATAGACGGCGGGTAGCTCCATTTCATTTCCACAAGAAAGGGATAAAGTATTGAGTTATTATAAGTAACAGAAAAGGATAAAGCTATACTATTTCCGTCTCTCACTGCGTGCCAGTTTTTTTAAGGCAGCTACTTATGTAGCCTATGTTAGTTAAGTTAGTTTTTTGTCTCATGTGTGGCCACGCTACCCGATGCTCTATAGATTTCTTACTCTAAGGCTTGCACCATGAGTTTTACGGAGTTTTACGCAGGCGCTAAGGTAAACTCGATAGATCGTGTCGTATGTAACGTCACTTCCTTAAGTTTTATTTCTTTCTTTCTCAGTAATAAGGAGAGAGAACGGCATATATTATGCTCAAAATATAGTGCTATCGCCTGTGCTTAAAATGTTATGATAGGCAATAATCCGACTAAATAGAATGGTTGGCGGTTAGTGAACTTCTTAAGGTATTTAGTGGTTGTTGAATTTTTATTCCTTATATGTCACTGTTGTGTCATCGAGTGTCGTTTTCAATTTGTAATTTTGTATTTGTTTCATTGTGTTCACGGCGTTTTTTAATAAAATCCAGTTAAATAAGTTTACAAAATGACAATAATACAATGAGGACCAGTATGGCACAATTTTTAGAAACTGCCTGTCGCTTCTGCGCTAAGAATCGCCGGTTCATTTGTCGCATGGAGCAAAAAGTTGTGTGATCCAATCTTCCAAAGCAAGATACCTAATTGTTCCGGGTCTGGATGTTTGTGCATGTGATATTTGTGTTTGTAAAGGCACCCACGATACAGGGGAAATCTTAGTGTCCAATGTTTAAAGAAAAAATGTGTAGTTAGTAGGTAATGAGTATGTGTTTTTATGTCAATTTTTGTGTTCCTTGTTTTGTTAAATATGCTGTAAGTTTCCTATATAATAATAAAATAAATGAAAAGGTTGTATAAGTAAAATGTCTTTTATTTAAATTTAAGTTAATATTCATCACAGAAAGCCTCCTAGGTAGCTGCGAAATGTCCCGCCCATTGGTAAGCTAGAATTTCATTTTCTTGTAATTATGGCTTGAAATTCACGTCGTTGGTCTTCAAATTCAGCGGCCGCCAACATATTCCATGCTAAATAAGCTCTTCCAGACATTATTTTGACTCATAATACTCAAAAACGTATATAATTTCAATGTAAACATATGTTTCACGCGTCAAAATGCTAGTGAGTGACGTAACTACTATCGTAAGCGTATTTTTCGATAGCGTCTGTCAAATTATTAACTCATGGTGCCGTTTTGTATGGCGACAGCTGAAAAACGTTAGTGACTATCGAATAGATTACGTTAGGTTTCTTACCTATCGAAATCTATAGTACTCATGGTACGAATTTTAATTCTTTCGGTGACCGCTAGGGGCGCTGTACAATATTTCATACATTTTATTTACGTAGACGCTAGCGAGTTTTGGCTGTGCAAACTCATGGTAGAGCTACTGAGAGTCTTTTCTGAAACGTTTGATTTTTGAATTGTTGACGCCGCCTTATTTTAAATACATTCAGTGCTTGGCCAGACTGGCAGCTCGGGCTCGGGGCGGGCGCGGGTGCGAGAACGCGCGCGATCAGCCTGTCCGCAGAGGATACGGCACACGCGGCTGCATTCTGCGTGTATTCGTGTCAAGTGTTTGTCAAAATATAATATGTCATCCATATTATAGAAGACTTATTTTTAGTAGAAAAAGCTCAAACTAGTTTGAGAACCCCGGTACCCGCGCGGGCCGCCCGCGCAACCACTACGGCCGCTTGTATGAACGAGTTATGCCCGCGCGCTCCCCGCACCGAGTAGCCCACGCCGCTCACCGCGCCCGCGTGCTCACTATGGACACTCAAATGAAGTTCTTATGTTTGAGTAAGCCGCGCCGCGCCACGCCCGCCCCACTCCCGCGCTGCCAGCCTGGCCAAACACTCAGCATTTTTAGTGTTGATAAGTAAAAAAATTTTATACATCGATAACTACTTTTATTGTGGAGTCATTGCTATATTCTGGATAATATTTAACTTGTTACTCACCTGTAATATTTTGCATCTATTCGTAATACACTGATCGTCGACGCACGGCTGGTACATGCCCAACGTTATGCAGTTCAGCAGGATTACCAACATTGATATCCTTTCGAACCACGTGCAATTATAGTTAAGGAAATCATTCTTATTAAGAAACATGGTTAAACACTTAATTAAGATTTGTTGAAATATTAATAAATAAATGCTGAAGAGATTACAGAAATCCGAGTATTTAATAAAAAGAACATATTTGATTTAATAATGTTCGTTAGAGAAATAACTAGAATGTCAAAGAAAGAAAAAACTCAGAGGTTTCCCTCTGAGTTTAAATTAAATGTCGACGGTTCACCAGTCCCTTGATAGATTTCAGAGCCGCTCCTAATGATCGCTATCATTTTAATTGATTTAACCTTTGCTTTGACAACACGGTGTAAGTGCCTGATAAAATTACAATTTCATTTATAACGGAGACAGTGTTAGTATGATTAAAACGAATGAAATGGTTCCCATATTTCAAAAACTCTCTTAAATTCAGAAATAATCTTTTAATTGTATCATAAGATAATTGAATGGACATTTGTAAAGATAATAAAGTTCTAAAACAACAACATGAACGCTCATTTCACGAATATCATTACGCATATTATGTAAAGTTAATTTTTGGACAACAAACGGATTGCGTTTGAACCGCGGCCAACAATGAAAATGTGGCAAAAATTCTCTATGATATCACTGGTTCAGTATGTGGTGCACTTTGTGGTTACAACCTTGACTTTTTTGACTAGGGAACAAGTTCTGTGGTAAGTATGTAACAAAGCTGTTTTGTGGTCAGGCACTATTCCGTGTGTTGTGGCTTCGGTCGGATTAGTTCTAGTGTTCTGTCAGAACGATTTGAAAGTGTTCACGTCGAGGTACTGGCGGTTTGAGCGCGGTGTATATATACGCTGTGGTCAGAATTAGCGTTCAGTTTTGAATGTTACGATACTATGAGGAATAATGCTTTTAATTTATGTAGGTTTAATCGGCTTAAATAGTAGTTTGTATTTAGTTTCACTACTGTAAGCCGTTGGTCCCGGCTGTCATTCGTGGATCTTTGCAGTCGCTACGGGTAGTCAGTCACTCGAAAGTCTGCCAACCAGTGTTAACTGGGTTGTGGAGGTCAGATAGGCAGTCGCTCCATGTAAAATACTGGTATTCAGCTGCATCCGGTTAGACTGGAAGCCGACCCCAACATAGTTGGGAAAAGGCTAGGCAGATGATGATACTGATGATCGTTATTGAGGTAGTTTTGAAAGTGATTAATTTCTTTGTGGTTTCTAGAATAATAAAGTAAGTAGTATAAATGTCAAAATCAACATTTATTTCAGCAAATAATGTCGTCACGTTTTAAGCACCCCATTTTACATTTAGCACCTATATCTCCTGAAATTACCTTTATTACAGCACCATAAAACCTAAGCAACAAAAGTCGAAAACCGGTTTATTCATTGGCTTTCAAAAGTTATTATTTATTTATGCACTCCAAACCAAAATATATCTTTACATCTAGACCCAATGCGATATTGTAGTACACTCGTTTCTTATACACTCGAGAGCAATAAATCCGGGTCACTTAAAGAATGTTAAAAATCTCGGAAACTAAAAATGATAGGTTAATGCAATAAATTGTATTTAATAGACAATGTAATACTCCTTAAATGAAATAAAAAAAAATATGAGTCACCATACATTTTATTAACACAAAATTACATAAAGAAAAAAACTGCTGATCTCTCCTTAAAACAAAAATAGGAAACATGAAATTTTTGAACTTTATTACGATTTTCTTGAATTTTAATACTTCGTATTGCCTCCTCGAGCTTCCATTACTGCGTTTACGCGGTTTGGCATGCTGTACACCAAGTTCCTTATACGATTTTGGGGAATATTCTCCCATTCCTCTGTGAGAGCAATTTTGAGCTCACGAAGCGTGATTGGGGGAGGGTTTCGTTGTTTTACGCATCTGCCTAGCTCGTCCCAAGCATGCTCGATCGGGTTGATATCCGGGCTGCGCGCTGGCCACTCCATACGAGTAATGTTCATCTCTTGAAGGTAGTCATTCACAATCCTACCTGTATGAGGTCGGGCATTGTCATGCATAAATATAGCATCCTCACCTAAATTGACCATAAATGGACCAACGTGATCATTGAGGATTTCTTCCACATATCTTACGCTAGTTAAAGAGCCGTTTTCTATGATCACCAGCTCTGTGCGACTTTCAGAAGAAATTCCGGTCCACACAAGTACAGACCCACCACCGTAGGCTACTTTTTCTTCGATGCATGCTTGCTTGAATCTTTCCCCTGGTCTTCGATACACTCTGTGTCTTCCATCGTGCTTGTAGAGCATAAATTTTGATTCGTCGGAGAACATAACTTTTGACCAATCTTCAATACTCCAATTTACGTGGCTCTGGGCATATCTTAGTCTTGAAATACGATGCCCACGCTCCAGTTTAGGGCCGTTTGCAGGTCTAAGGGGTTTTAAGTTAGATTCAGCAAGCCGACGTCTTACTGTCCATGCACTTGGGTTACTTCCTCCGAGGCGTCGAAACTGATTTGTGAGTTCAGTTCCTGTGAGAAAGCGATTTCGAAGCATGGTGTTCACAAAGTATCGGTCTTCTCGTGCTGTGGTACACCTGGTTCTGCCCGTTCCTGGTCTGCGTAGGTTAGAACCAGTTTCTTCGTAACGTCGGAGAACTCTTTGTACTGTTGACAGCGACACACCGACAGTCCTGGCTGTATCGCGCTGACTCCGGCCGGTTTCCAGCATTGTAAGTATTCTGGTGCATTCTTCAGGCGTAAGCGACATAATTTCAGCTTGAATAATGAACATAGAGCACTATCAACATGGTTTATGTACCCACATAAATGACAGATTACAAACAAAAGCAAAACCAAATGCTGTAATTTCGTAGTTCCATCTTCGAAAGTGGCCCTTTTTCAAATTTGATTTTTTTATGATATAACTTTACAATAACTAAGAAGTTTTAATACCTTCATTTAAGGAGTATTACATTGTCTATTAAATACAATTTATTGCATTAACCTAGCATTTTTAGTTTCCGAGATTTTTAGGATTCTTTAAGTGACCCGGATTCATTGCTCTCGAGTGTAGTACAGTTATTTCTTGTATTTATTATTCTATTCTAAGTGAAATAAATCTGGGACAATGGTGGCGGCCATTAGTGCCTCGGTATAGTGATGTTCATTATTTCGGACCGGCTCGGTCGCTTGCATTAATTACAGGATACGGAAACGCGGTTTTGGCTTTCCGTGTTTGTGGCCAGTAACAGTTGTATTGGTTAATGATGTGGCCTGTGTCTGCCGAAAATCGTTGTTGTTCAATGGCGATATTTATGGTTGCTTTCGATATTTTGTAGGGGTTATTTGTGAATGTGCATAAATTATCCTACTAATATTATAAATGTGAAAGTTTGTGAAGATGTTTGGATGTTTGTTACTCAATCACGCGTAAACCATTGAACAGATTTGAATGAAAATTGGCATATAGATAGGCCATTTCCTGGATTAACACCTAGGATACTTTTTATCCCGATATTCCCACGGGATCGAAACTTACGCGGGTGAAACTGCGGGGCACTGCTAGTCATATATAAGTAAAATAATAGCGTGAAGGTAAAAAATAGAGAATTAATATAGCCAACACTGTAATACTGTTGAATTTTGTGAAATCTTTCGTATTCTAGCCAAATATCTTAACAGAACCAGTAAGAATTTCCTGAGGCGAGATAAGGAAGCGCGAACCGTGACTCGCGTTTTCCATTATACTCCCCATCTGTTTGTTAAAAGGCCTTTACAACGGTATGTTCTGAGCAAAAGGGATTACGTCAATGTGGCTTCATAAATCAGCTCACGCTAATTTGTTTATCATTGTTATGTTTGTAGGGCAGATTTTATTGCGCTTAAAACAAAACAACCTTTGTACATCTTTAACAAGATATAACGTAAAGTTAATGGATCCTTAGGCGCGTAAATAAGGCGAAAATTCCGCCGTTTCTGGTCGAACGCTCGCAGATAAATCCGTATTTTATTTTCTCGGTAAAAAAGCTACCAACATGCTACTCTATTACCCATTAGGAAGAAATATATCGTTGATAATGGCTGTAATCGCGCAGTATCGTCGGACTGATGTGACAAAAAGTCCCGTGAGGCAATTTGTCCCGTTGCCCGTTCCTCTCCATAGGTACTTACTACACATTGGAATGGGCAAGGTAGCTTCATATTTCTGGCTGTCCGATTCTCTGACAATTTAAAAGTTTAATTTACCTTCAAACAGGCGAGAAACGCGATAAAATCGCGCGCGACACAAAGGTACCGCAAGTTGCGCAACGAGCGGTGCCTTTGTGTCGATTATATCGCATGTCGCGCCTGTTTGCCTTAAGGGCCGAGTCACACCGGAATGGTAGCGGCCGGTAGCGACGCGGCGAGCACTTTCAGTGTGAAATAATTTTAAACTTTAACTACATGCTTAAAAGACCAGTATCGCTTGAAAAGCTTGAAAAGATCGCGAGGCCGCCCGCGGTGACGCGAGCGGCCGCCCGCCTCGCGCGTCATGTTGATTTTTCCGCCCGCGGCTGCCAGCGGCGACGCGAGGCCGCTCGCGGCACCGCGGGCGGCGGCACTCCAAACACAGGAGTTACCTTGTCGAATGTAGAAACTAAACTAGTCAAGAAGATACCAGGCGCGCGGGGTCTGGAGGTCGTGCGAGGCCGCCAGCGGCCGCTGCCATTTCGGTGTGACTCGGCCCTAAAGCTATGAATTTGAGTATGAGTTGTGCAATAATAAGGTACTATTTCTAAAAACAACAAGAACTAAAATTTCTCGGCAATAAAGTTGGAGGACTTTCATCCCTGTTCGTAATTGAAGTGTTTAAAACACACAGCTTAGCTGGGCCTTTAATATCTAAAATAGACACTATAGAGTTGAATAGGTGCAGACTTTGAACAAATCCTGGCTTAATCCACTTATGCTGGTTTGTGTCGTCGAGGTCATATTTTCGTAGTTATACCGTAGTTAATTAGGTTGTGGCAGGATCCCAGATTAGCGAGGAGTCTGTAGTTAGTCGAACAAAAGGAGTGCGTCTGTCCTACTACATATTACATTACACAGAAAAGGCCTAATTTTATTTTTCCTTAATTAACTAAGCCTTAAAGTATTAAGAGGGTACACAGTTCCACCATTTGCTTCACCACGTGTTGTTAAAGATCTAAGTTGATTAAGAAAACAAAGGAAAATGTTTCCTCAGAAGTTTTTTCGAAAAGAAGTAGCAAGAAATAATGTTTTTTCTTCAAAGCTATTTACTGAAATTATTTACGCTCGTGGCGAGTGCGGCTAAAACTGTAATTTTATTGTAGTTACCTGTAAGAAAATTAAATTTCCTCTTTCCTTAATTTATCCTGCATTTTACATAGCTAATGAGCCTATCGTGCAGGTGGACAGTTAAGAAACACAATAAACGTAGACGTACTAATGTGCTTCAATTATAAATAGCTCTCGTCCTTCGTCATGCCTCAGCTTTTCCGCCCCGGATTAAATGAACTCGTTAACATTATTACCAGGTAATGTAATCTTAAATTGCTTTGATCTGGAACGTTTTTTTTTTAAACACTTAATGCATTTTAATGATTTACGATTGGTTCAGTGCATGTCCAGTGAGATAGAGCTCTGAGCCCTAAGTGATGTGTTCTTGGTATAGTTTTTCGCGGAGGTTATGTAACGCTGGGCGTACACTGAGTACGGCGTTGAGTCAGCTCGGCTCCAGCCGACCGTAAAACCGTCGTTAAATATGTGGAATCTCGGTGTGCCTACACATATGTATAGTGACGTTACATCTTAGACCAGTCCATGACGTCGCGTCGCCTAGTCACTGCTCAAACTGAATCTTTATGTATTACTGATACAGGAATTCGATTCTGTGTTTTATTTGTTTTTAGTTACACCGACATTAAATGAGTAGCGAAATTAAACTGAGTTTTTTCAGCGGCAACAAGTGCGAAATCTTAAGAATATAGAATATACTATTGCTTAACACATTGAAGGACACTGAACGAGACACAATAGAAGTTTTATTGTTATTACGTCGATAGGCGTTAAGTGTCCCGCAAAGTGTTAAGCAATGAACATTAGATGACTATTAGAAATGGCCCGAAAAACTGCCTATTATTGATTAGGTACCGAGTAAGTAACTTCTGCGAAAGATCAGCCATAACAGATTCTAAAGTTGTAAATATATATATTTGGTTGGAACCAAATATATATATTTACAACTTTAGAATCTGTTCCGTTCCCACCAAAAAGTGTAGAAGCAAACGAAAAAAAAAATCCAACATTTCAGCTCAAATACATTTGTAGTGTAAAACGGCGTATTTGTCATCTCGGTATGACGTCGTCGACATTTTTTTCTTTTTGTCGTCAACAGCCGCTCAAGTGGCGCGGTGGTCTCTACTACGTAGCGACTTATGTATCCCTAGTACTTTTGGTTGGCGCGATTTAAAACAAGGTTCAAGGTTTGGTTTGTATATTTTAGTAGGACAGTTATGTTCACAGAAAACTGGAGGTAACCTAAGATGAAAATGTTGAATTTAGCAATGGTTGCCACCTATCACCACCACCTAATGGTTTTTCCTACCTGTGCATAACTACTGCACTATACTACAGTTAATTAATCTTAAATACGTAACACACCCACCCGGCTGCCATTACGCAACCGTTTTGTTGAAATATATTTGAGTATCTTAATGGTTACTTACCACAAAAATAAACCACTAAGAAAGTGTGCAAGCTGTAAGTTTAATTCAACAAACAAGTAACATTTCCATCTGAAAAAACTCCAAAGTACTGTACTCATAAAACAAAGATCCGAATCCGTTTTCCACGGAAATTCTCAACTAATTAAAGAAACGGGAGGGATTAAGCGCATCAAACAGAAACCGGCTACGTAAACCGACGTCAAACGGCAGTCAAGTTCAATAAGAGACGGGCGGTCAATAAATCCGAGTGTGGCGGTCGTCATTTGGTACTGAAGGAAGTTTATGTCACGCGTGGTGGAAGTGTTCACTAACTGTATCAAACCAGTCACGGCTATAGCCGAGTTCTGCCTCTTGATTACAGGGAGTGTTGTGGATTAAGTAGGTATATTAAACGTTTTGGCGGATGGAAATTATTGATTGTGAACGGAAAACGTTGAAAATTGAGAGGAAATGTGGTGCAAATGATGGCCGTTAAACTACATATTACGTGCAATTTTATACCTATGTATTTATGTGATATCTACCAACCCGCAGTGAGCCCGCGTAGCGAATTACATCCCCTCCCTTTCGAAGATAGGAGGCCTGTGTACCAACAGAAAATTAAGTTGGCTGTGCTTTAAAAAGTACCTAGAGTAATGACTAAGTTTAAGAGTACGTTTTGATGGACCTTGTTTCTCTGATAATTATTATGCAGTTTTTAACAGGATGGATGCGTTGGTACTACGGATAAGCGTTAGTATGTACGTAAGAGTTAATACAATGCTTTACAATATTCCTAGCAAGGTATGATTACATATGCAAAACTAAACTGTAAAGCTGCAAGTTACTCTAGCAGCATCTTAAGCTACTGTGTTTACTTAAAGTTGAGATTTGAGATAAAGTTCGCATGAAGAAACCTCACATTCGTGGACGTAGATGTTAATATACGGAAGTTAGTACAGCAAACTTCTCTAGCAAAAGGGAAATATGTACCATGAAACAAACTTTCTCGATATAAAGCCATTTAACAGCTAAAAAATTCGACGTCGTCACTTCGTTATCAAAATATTCATCTCCACATTACTCATTTTTATGCGTGTTACACAGTAAAAAAGAAATCATTTCGTTTTAAAGCGAACGAAGGTCGCAGCCACAATTTTGTTTACCCTTTTTACTCTAATGACCTGTAAAATGAATACGCCCACCGACCCTTTAACGCTTCATAACTTACGACAGGGAAAAATATCCAACCTTTAACTCTTATTGAACCCACCCTTGGGCACCTGTGCCACCGCACGAGAAAGCGTAGAACTTTGAACGTTTTTCTCGCTCTTGAAACGTACACAAGGTTGTAAGTCGGGGAGGGTGTGTATTTATGGTTTTGCGGTTGCACAACGACATGCTTTGCTTGGTAGTATAGATGCAGGCCTACTTTGCCGCCTCCTTCAGAGGCGGTAGGTCTAGGTTCTTGAGAGAGAGCGCCACGGTCATGTAGATCCTCAAGGCAAGTCTGGCGGATGCACCTTCCCGAGGTTGCCACCCTGTTCTTGGTCTGATTCCTTATGAAACACGCAACAAAAACTACCAAGCGCCAGCGCATCCTTAGCCCAGTCCCCTTTACTCATTGTTTCCCGTCTTTCAGCTTCCTGCCCCAATTCTCACAATCCTTTAACACTCCATCCTACCCACACCCTCATTCCTTCCACCTCCAACGTTCCAAGCTCCACTCCTAACCGCGACACCTTCTGACTAGGTGGTGGCGGCCTCGCCCATCACTAAAATCAGCTGATGGCGAGTAGGAGTTAGCAGTCACCTGCGCTAGGACCTGCGCAGTTGAGCGCCGTAAGCGGGGATGAAGGGGTCCTGGATGGTTGAGCCGAGCGGCTTTGGCTGTAAGGTTCAGTCCCGTGTAGTATAAAGTAAAGATACATAAAAAAAGTTGATCGCTTTCTGTTCACACCCAGTATTCGTTTGTTGCAGCGATATGAGAGCAGCTATCAAAGACATTACTCGCTCAGCGAAGATCGCTTGGGTGGCACAACACTCGCTGAGACTCCCGCTTGGTACCATACACGCATATCAGCGAGTAATCATCGTCGCTATCGCGCACTACGCTAGCAACGCTAGCAGAGCAACGGCTCACTAACTCGCTTTTTGAGCTAGCTTTACTCGCTTCTCGCCGGTAGTGGGACAGGTGCCTATAGCTGCATACTTGATAAATAGGGTAGCTTAGCTCATTACAATGATGAAAAGGAGGTTTAGCGATGAGATTAAAGTAATATGCCATTTATTGTTTTTTCAGTAGGAGAAATGTATTTAGAATTAAATTATTTTGATTTAGGTCTGCAGGCTTGTTTAATGGATTATGTGACTGTATATTTTTTACGACTGATGTGTTGTATGATTTATTGCTTTTGTTTGTAATAATTATGATTACGAGTTCGTTCTATTTTCATGCTGCGGCCGTAACAGTGTTTTTTACCTTTCATTTGAAATTAGATTGTTTATTTTTAGACAGGTTGTTGGAGCTATTTAATACTACCCACATTATTAAAACTGTCTTTTATACCTATAAATAAAGATTATCATTATTATTTTTAGTTCTATAGATACGAATTATAATAGCCATAATAGTAGAGTTTCTTGCTGATCAAAGATATACAAAATATCCTATTTCTTTTTCAATACCAAATTGAATTTCAATTTCAATGAAAATTAAGTAAGCATTTTGTCGCAATTTTCGATAGCTTTGTTATTTCATGAATTCGTTTTGAATTTCTATAGGGGAGGGCCGTATTCGGCGATTTTAATGAGTAATCTCATAGCATTATGTGAATCGGGCCGACTGCTATCACAAAAGGTTTGTGTTACGAGAGGAAAACGCTACCGGCCTACCCATTGTCCCAACAAGCGACAACGGACGCTCGTTCATATTGTTCCAGTGGCAAGCAAGTGTTCTGGCTAGTCATAAGACTTTCTGGGTACCTACAATATTTTGCAAACTATCTTCTCACAGCTGTGTGTCAAGCAAATATCCCAGTACAAATACCTGTAAACTGCAAGTTGGGAGTTTCGATAGTTTAACTGATTTATCCTATTATTTGCAATTAATAGAAAATGACGTAAGTTTATGAGGAATCTTTTGACTGTTATATATTGAAAGCAAATAATAATATAATAAATCAAATCAGTTTGATATATTTAACGATTCTAGGATTAGCTATAATATTCATAGATTGTAACAGCGTCTAAATCGATTTTCGCATTGCCGCTAAATGATTGTCATTGATTGTGCTTGATACGTATTTTATTGACCGTAAAACCGGCTATAACCGTGAACGTTCCAACCGTCTTTTGTTTACACAATTTCTAGTTTTATTTTTGCGAATTTCCGTTTAGTCATGCAAAGAAACGTGATGTCTTTATTGATGACTTTGCTTTTGGTGCGAAAAATAAACAACACATGAAATCAAACAACTTTTTATTAGAAATACGCAAGATGAAACAAATTACAAACTAAATTAATAAAATATTCTTGGAGTATTAATGAGAATATCTAGTATAGTAGCTTAGAAGTTGATAAAAGTTTTTGAAAGTGGCTGCTGCCCGTCCATTTGGTTATGAATTAACTATTACCGACGTCTCAGGTCTCGCAAAGTTCACATGTCATGAACTTTCAAAGCAACTAATCTATTATTAGTAGGTATCTCTAACTAACAAATCGAGCCAGTTGGAATTAATATTACATGATTATGATGGTGGTAAAAATAATTTTAAAAAGAACGAGGCAAGTCCCAATAAACATGTTCAAACGAGGCACTATCTTGAAGTGAAGAAGCGCACGATAGCAGCTCTGATTTCAAATCATCGAGTCTCTCGTTTTAATATTTCATTCTTTACAAATGGACTGACATTTCTGAACGAGTTCTGTTGGAATGAAAAACTGAGTCAACACCATTATTATTTGAATGATATTATATTTGATCCTTAAAAGCACCGTCATTGGGCACTCGAATTTTATGAAAAATATTTAGAACGAAATACCTATTTTATATTCAAGGATGTTTAAGTGTTATTGACAAGCAAGAGAGTGCTATTTATTAGGAATTTTTAACGACAAAGGCTTTTGTGTACAATCTTCTATATTTATATAAAACAAAGTCGGGTTAGTTACACCATTTGTAACTCAAGAACGGCTGGACCGATTTTTATGATCTTTTATTCGTTGGATTTACCTTCGCCCCGAATAGCAGAATAATTATTAAAACATGGGAAAAAATAACAAAAAAAAATAATCTGAGGCGGTACGAAGTTTGCTGGGGTCAGCTAGTATTGAATGAAAAGCAATAATTACACAGAAAATAAAACTTGGAATCCACTATACAAACAGAAAAATAAAACCAATTAATTCATTTGAGCGGATCAGTGAGTTAAAAGTTAAAATAAGAAGGTTTGAATTTCAATTTAGAATTAAATCTCGGTATAAATCTATTGACAAACGGCGAAAGTGGCGCTAAGAGTTAATTGGATTGGTTTCAGAGCCACTCCAGTCTCCTCAATCTGGGCTATTAATTCTGAATCGAGTTTTTATCCCTGTTTTATTAGATACATAGTTCACGATAAAGCTCTCCTTTGAAGAGGGTGACAATTTTTGTCCCTGCCGGATTTTGCAATTGCTTGCTTTATTGTTTTAGAACTTTTGTATTGTGGCTTCACTTTGAAAATAAATTAAAGTAAGTAAGTTAAATTATCGGAACAGGGTATAAAGTTCTACTCTATAGAAAAGGGAGGATCCTCCGACCAGACGGGTGTTGTGTCTGGCGGGCCAATTATTCATGTCGGGCCGTTGTGTATATGCTACTTGCGCGGTAAACTCTGCTTGCGAGATGCAGGATTTTGCGCTACAAAGTCATAGTTGAGTAGTTACTTTGTGTAAATTATTTCATCACCACTGCTCTCAAAAAGGTGAAGGAAAACATCGTGATGAAACCGGCATGGCCTAGAACTAAAAATTCAAAGACATGAGACATCCACCAACTGGGCTCACGTGGTGGATTATAACTTAAAAAATAAATGGATCGTGGGTGGTGGTATGGTGGTGGTTGGATTATGGTCTACTCCCTCTCAAAGAGCGGAGGCCTTTGTCCCAGCAGTGAGAAACTAATAGGCTGATGCTTATGATAAATAAAGTTAAAAGAAACCGTTGCAAAATCCAGCTTCTGTTTAACACAAATTGAATGAACTTGCTTTTAGCATGTTTATACATATTTATACAAAGCACTTGAGTCCCCAAATTGCCTTGCTTCATGCGTGTAAACAATAAGCTCATTTGCCGCGAATTTTCCCTCGTAGCGTTTTAAAGACCACCGCACAAGCAGCGCTGCTTTGTGTCACCACGATTTGGTACACAAGTGAAACTGCGCACTCTCATGTTTCATCTTCTACCTTGCAATCTGAGCCTTATACAGATGACTTAAGAGTGGATGGTATGCATACACGACTTTGCCCACATTTTGTTTTCTTTCTGCTTCACGGTAAATGCTAAAAACGAAATTACAAAGCCACGCGATTCCACGTGCAAAACTGGAGTCGTTTCCTTTCCCATTTTTAAACTGATATGATTTGAACTTCTTTGTGCACAAAAATAAAAAGCACAAAACAGACAGATCGCTATCAAAAAAGTGCAGAAATGCTTTTACACAAAACTGGATAAGCAAAAAGTACGAAGACAATTGTTCAGTGAAACGAAACGACTAAGAACATGGCATTTATTTTTGGTAAAAAAGTTGAAGAATGTGTCAAAGGCGACTTCATGATAACAATGCATTACCACGAAGGGCTCTTTCGCCGTGATACGCTCCTATATTTTAATGAAGAAACTCATTTTAATTGTGAGGATCATTATTATACGAGTATTCGCGTTACATAAAAACGGTGTTGTGAAAGGGAACTTTTTTAATTTTAGTTTTACTGTCTACTGGGAGACATTCTGAAAGCTGAATGTGAAAAGAGGGCGGTATATAATATAACTAAAAGCACATACGGGAGTAGGTATGTGTGCATATTTTATCATACGAGTATGTATAGGTATATAATTATGTTTGTTGTATATCTACGATTACAGTGGATGCAAAGAGTTACATTCTTTCATGTTGTACCTACATAAAGTGGGGGCAAGGGCGGGGGGTGCTTGCGATAATCGTCACTCATGGCAGGCATTTGGGGATACGGGCTATTTAGACGGATTATACCTTGGCCCATCTTACATCTTGTTCTTATTACCCGACTAAAAAGGAATTAATGAGAAGATGATTTGTATAATTAAATTTGGTGTACAATGAACACAATAAAAAATGCACAATTATGATTGCTGTCTATGTCATAAAAGAAGAAAAAAAAAGTGCTACACAGGATATTTTTTTTATCGCCACCCAAACTTTCATAGGTTGTCCTACCCATGAAAATAAACAACTTTCACTATTGGACCAACTCTGAAATCGCGAAAAAAAATCTGATGTTTCTTATAAAAGTTCAATACATCCTCGACCAAAATGTTTTCTTTCGTGATTTCAGAGTTGGTCCCATAGTAAAAGTCATGTCAAATATTCATGGGTAGAACACCCTGTGGAAATTTGGGTATTGATAAAAAAAATTGCCCTGTATTATGTACAATTATGTAAAAGTAGTGTAGGTCCGTGGCTAAATAATAACAGTCGCACAGGTCTATCGATCAGGTTAAGCTACGCTTGCCGCGGTTGGGCTGTGGATGGGTAACCATCTTTACATACCGAGAACCCTCCGTGCGTTCGTGGATCTTTGACAGTTAGACTGGAAGCCGACTCCAACATAGTTGGGAAAAGGCTAGGCAGATGAGTGTAGTTTGTATAAATTGCCTACTATCTACACACACAAGTTGGTACGATAGAATAAGAAACACATAATGTGATAACTTATGTCTTATTTTGTCGAGACAACATAAACACAGGTCGGAAATCCATGTAGCTTGCAATCCTATCCTACTATCTTTCCTACTGATATTATAAACGCGAATGTTTGTGAGGATGGATAGATGGATGGACGTTTGTTACTCTTCCATGTAAAAACTACTGAACGAATTTGGATGGGCACACAGATAGTTTAGGATTAACATGTAGGATACTTACACATAGGATTTTTATAATATTCCCGATATTCCCACGGAATCGAAACTTATACTGGAGAAACGGCGGGGCGCTGCTAGTACTCAATAAATGTTCAGTTGTAATAGAAGTTGTTTACATAGACAAGGTATCAACTTATCTGATTCTCAGGGATCGTAAACATGTTTACTTTATTTCTCTGCACGGGCGTAATGAATTTCTATTCGTTTTCCTCGGAACTTAATTGAATCTTATACATGAATCAGTTGCTAGATTGTGCCTGTTCGTGCGTTTTTCTCAAAATATACCTAATTCAGAATTTCACATTTGATTATAATGTTTGTTTGTTTAATCACAGGAATCCTCTGGATGCGAGAAGCATAGAAGCGGTTGAAGTAGCGACGCTTGGGGGTTCAGTAGTGGACGTCTTTCGGCTGAAATGATGATGATGGTGATGATAATGTTTGTATTCTTGTGCAACATGGCCCCATGATAGTTTTTTTTTCATGTTCAGTCAAGTTTTATATTTAGGTCCTTAATTTTATACTAAGGTGAACTTTGTCTAAGGGGCCATGTAAAAGGCCGAACCACGCCGCGCGCGGGCGGCTTTGTCTAAGGGGCGAAGCAGTCATTCTAGCGAAGGAGGTGGCGGGATGGATGAGGGAGAGAGCCTCCTGTCCTAGCCGCCGCGGGAGACGCTCCGGGCGTCGGGAGCCACGGGACGACTCCCGGCCACCGTAGGCGCGGGCCTGCGGGTGGAGAGTAATGGGTAGTCCACCGTCCGTCAGGACTAGGTCCGCGCCGGACGGCGCGTACATGTTCCACGCGTGCCTCAAAGAGATGTCAGCAGCAGAGAAGGGGCCCCTTAGGGCCAAAGCCTGCCGGGGTCAGCGGGATTGTCCGAATGGAAGAAACATGGGAGGGTTTTATTCAGTAAGAGTCTGACACTTTCCGCTCCGCCCATTGATGATTTCCAATCCGAAAAAAAAAATGGGCCATTCAGAATTTTCGCAATTATTAACCCCCGCCATCCCCCACGTTATCAAAAATAAGAAAAGTAAAAGACCCTCCCGTCCTCGTTAGTGCTTACGTAATACTTATACGGCTCCTTAGATGAATAATGGTAAAGTAACAAATATGTTGTTGAAGAAGTGTCTTTTTATGTACCTATCGTCAAACTTACAGAATATTGACTTTATTTTACTCTTCGTGTCCAATGTATTTTTTAACAACATCTCTTACGCTACAACACTAAACCCTGCAGTTAGAAACAAGATTCTCCTAAATCAGAACTTAGTCTCTTGGTAAACCATCAAAATTAATACTCCACAAAAGGCGTCAGGTCGGATTTCCTAATAAAACCGTTTTTGCCTCATCATCAGCTAACGATTCCATGCGGCTATTAGCGTTTCCATCTTGCGAACTAAAGGGTCAGGGGTGTTTTTCTGGTATTATATCAAAGTTCAATGATCGGGCATTTTACGAATGATATCCATAATCTTCTCTTCTTTAAAAAGCTTCCGCTACTGATCACTGACAGACACGCCCTAAACTGAAAATTGTTTAATTTTAACTTTACTTAAAGCCCTGACCTTTTACCTTTTCCAGTAGTTTGTGTTATTCAAGTCCTCGTCATTAATAATTTAGCCAATACTAACATACATACTTAGATTAAGCCAGTAATTTAAATGTTGGTATCCTGCAGGTAAACTTGGCAGGACGCACAGGTCCGTGAAACTAGATACACAATACTTCTAATCTGTATCTCTCCAAGCAGTAAGTTTCCCTGCACAAGGTTTCTTGGCACCGCGGACACATTTATAACAATATAATGCTCTAGGCCGCAGCAGCACCGTGGCAGCCTGCCCGTGACCTAGCAGCACATTTACCTACTTCCAAGCTTCCTTCATGCCTTGTTTACAATCTGCATTTTGTTTGGAGTAAATTCTTCTAGCAGTGGTGGCCAAGTGGTAACGGCCGCGACTTACGAGTTGTAGGTCGTAGGTTCGAACCCAGACAGGGGCTTTACTTTGTGTAAATTATTTCATCACCACTGCTCTCAAAACGGTGAAGGAAAACATCGTGAGGAAACCGGCATGTCCTAGAACCAAAAATTCGAAGGCATGTGACATCTGCCAAGCCGCACTGGGCCCGCGTGGTGGATTACGGCCCATTCCCTCTCACCGAGAGGAGGCCTGTGTCCCAGCAGTGGGAACTTTATAGGCTGATAATGGTTTCCGGGTTCAGGTTTTGGTTCGTGTAAGTTTGCCGATATAGTTTCAAGTACCTCTGACTAGCTTTTTTCAAAAGCTACGACACGAACAGAAAAGAAACCAACAATAAAGAAAGAATTAAGATGAATAGTTACACACATTTGACTTTCGAAAGAAGAAGACAAAGCGTTGTGTAAACAGACGCTATACCTACAACGTTTATTAGTAAGGGGGTATGTAACAAAATTAACGCAAGACCTCATACAACCTAATTATAGTATTGAGTTAAAAGCAGAATACAATGTATATACAGGGTTATTGGTAAAACATTAACAACCTCTTAAGAGGTCATTGTACTCATCAATATGAACAACTTTTACTATGGGACCAAACCTGATCTCGAAAAAAAAATCAGCTGTTTCTTACATTTGTGTTCGTATAACTCGGTCAAAATGTAGGGAACAGCTGATTTTTTTTCGCGATTTTGGGTTTGCTCCCATAGTAAAAGTTTTTCATAATTATTGAAATCGATTCAGTAGTCAATTATGAACAAACCATTTTCAGAACTTGCGTTTATTCTTTTACGCCTTGTACAGCAAATTTTTTTAACAATGTCCGCCAAAGTGCGCCAGCAAACGTTATCCATTTACTATTTTAATGATAAATCTGTCTTCTATTCCAACATTTATACTTGGGTAGTGGAACAAAATCGGTTTCGTTTAATTAGCACAATTGCACAAAGCTAAATTGGCTTATTCGTATTTGTGTAGCCAATTGGTGAGACCGGAGCTTGTTCAATATTTGAGATTCATTTTTTACATGGAAGCCATTATGAACTGCAAGCAATGTTGAATAAAATGTTTGAAGCTAAAAGAGATATTCATGTAAAATATGTTTGTTGCCCACTGCTGGGCAGTTGTTTCCAAATTTTTCCAATGTTCTTTATACTGTGCCTTCTCCTGTTCGTAATCGGTTAGGAAAAGATGAAATGTATTTTATCCTTCATCATTATCAATCAATACATCGCATACCTACTTAAATATAAATACGCGCATTGACGTGGAGTTGCGGACACCAGCCCCTATTACCTATTACTTAAATATTCAACATTTATTATAACATCATCATGTAGAACATACAAAATTCACGAACATTAAATTTTCATCACGGTTCAACTTTGACCTTTAGTCGTACATCCAAATTTTCTCTTAACCCTTACTAGAAATAGAAATGAGCAAAATATTGGTCCGGGTATTTTCAGGTTACACGTCGATATCGACAGGACATGTACAGTGGGCTGCATCAATTGGGTACCCCAGTTGTATGAACATTTTAATACAACTGGGGTACCCAATTGATGCAGCCCACTGTACATAGAGATAGTGACGTGTAGGGTCGTATTTACATAAATGTGTGGTAGTGATAACAAATAGGTAGTTACGTACCTAGGTAGTCGTTTTGGCGTCAGCTCGAGCCGGTAACAATTGTGTTCCGATCTCGGCACGGCTCCAACGGGCCCCACTATTACCCTGGCCCCGGTTATTTAATAGATGTCGTTACGTTACGGACACCCGGGCTTTGATTAAAGTTTGGTTTTTTGGATGTTTAAATGTTGATAGTTGGCAGTATTGTCCAAGGTTTCATTTTATTGTACGAGCAGTTTTTTGGCTGGCCAAAGTTGGCCTGCCATTTTGACAATTAACTGCAATAGCTTACGCTAAGCAGCTTCATAAAGGAAACTAGCTTTGCACAGTGTAATGATACTTATCGGTAATCTGACAAAAACATTGTCACCCGTTCTAGTGACGTAATCTTGACCTACTTGTAGATTAAAGATTAAACTGTTGTAATTGTAACTAAGTTAACATAAAAATAGTCAATGAACGCAAGTATTGAGCTTGATGATCATAAATAAGCGGAAGAAGTGAAACAGTGATCAATGCTCGTGCCTTTTCTGTATGAGAAGAGACCTTTCTCCTTCTGTGGGGCTATAATAGGCTGGTATTATTAATTTATTTATTACTAGTAGCGCCCCGCGGTTTCACCCGCATAAGTTTCGATCCCGTTGGAACATCGGGATGAAAAGTATCCTATTTGTTAATCCTGGTTATAATCTATCTGTGTGCCGAATATATCCTATGTGTTAATCCAGGAAATGGTCAAATCTGTTCAACGGTTTACGCGTGATTGAGTAACAAACATCCAAACATCTTCACAAACATTCACATTTATAATATTAGTAGGATTAGTAGGTATAGTAGGATTTCATCGAAAGGTGAGAAAATAATATATCTTCATTCATTTTATGAATTCAAGAGATATTTAGGTTTATAAAAGTTTTTTGGTACCTACGCTTTGGAAAGGGCAACTAGCTTCATATTTTCTGACTGACCGACTTCTTGACAATTCAAAAGTGCCTGTCAATGGTTTAATTGAAATAAATGCTTTGACTTTGACTTTTCTTTCAGTCGTTTATTCACCCCAAAAACCTGTAGTCACTGTCACTAAAATGCATGGTGTGTAAATAGCAATATTCTAGCTCTAGAAACAATATTCGTGACTGAAATCAATCAAATGGCACTACGAACGTTGACTTTGATACCATTACTCAAAACAACTAGGTACGGGTATCGCTCGGTGTGAAATTTTTATAGCAAAATATGTGAGACTGACATGTAATACCGAACTAAAGCCTTTAACACCGTCACAATATTTTCTCTACACTTCAAACTGATTAAAGTTTCGATTCAAAATAGGTATGATTTATACAGAGTTATTGGTAAAGCATAAACAACCTCTTAAGAGGTCATTGTACTCATCATTATGAACAACTTTTACTATGGGACCAAACCTGAAATCGCGAAAAAATAATCAGCTGTTCCCACATTTTGACGAGCTATACGAACATGAATGTAGGGAACAGCTGATTTTTTTTCGCGATTTCAGGGTTGGTCCCATAGAAAAAGTTGCTCATAATGATGAGTACAATGACCTCTTAAGAGGTTGTTAATGTTTTACCAATAACCCTGTATTGAGACATATATTAGATATGCTTAGAGTTGGTCATGCTAAGAGGATGAATAAAAGGCGACTAACAGAAGATGCACTAAAGGTTTCCACTGACAAGGCAGATGTGAGTGGAAGCGCCGGGAGGGGACGCCCTAATAGAAGCATCTAGTGACCTTATTGATGCTCTTTCGAAATGTCTGTTGCGTACCACCTACTCGCTACCGGTGGGCGTGTATGACCTGCACTTATTTTGCGTAAGACACAATTACTCTCAATTTGAATAATTTTGAAGCATATTGCTAATCCATTGATCCATATGTTCGAGAAATGTGTCTGCTAAACAACGTAAATAACGCAATGAATGTCGTTGAACTGTCAAAATGAAACCCATTGCTACTGATGGTGTGTTACTCAATTACCCTGCTGATGTATGAACGTAAATAAACAACAACAAAAGAAGTATGAAAGGATCGTGGTGTTCAGTTGTTTCTGCTTCTCCTCATGAGAGGAAGGCGTGTTAATGTATTAATGATGTGTCTTTGACAGGGTACAGAAGTGCACTATAAAAGGGTTTTGGAAGAGCTCTGACCGGATCAAACCAGGCTTGAAGTTGTATGCGAACAAAGTCGCAGGCAACAGCCAGTTTAGTAAAGGTCATGGCACACTATACCGGCACCGATCCAACCCAGCAATTAACTTGACATTCAAATCGGAGCATTAAATCGTGTGTCGTATTTCATAATGTTAATATGAAAAAGACAACGGCGGGCAGTCAGCGCGCTTGTCGCTACCATACAGCGCGCCGACCGCGTGCTTACTACGCGCCGACTCCGAGTCGCCAGCGACATTATGAAAACGTGCAAATCTTAGGCGTGTTCAATCACAAATAATAATAATAATAAAGGTTAACAACATATGCCTTCCAAAGTCTGGGACCCCAGGTTCCCGAGATATGTCAAAGATAAATAACGTAACAATTATTGTGTTCGCGGAGACAGCAAGCTTACACCTCGCGGCCAGCGCGCGGACTGCGAGCTTACACCTCGCGGACGACGCGTAGTTAGCGCGCTGGCGGCTAGCTGTAGCCTAAATTCGAGGCGACGACGCCGTGCTGCAGCTGTGCAGTTGCGGTGCTTGTATAATGTGCCATCACCTTAATCCTAACAAAGCTCCATGACGAGATATTGTACATTGATATTCTAATCTAAAATTCACCTACCCATTATTACAGTCTGTAGTTAGCAGTTATTTGAAATTCCAATTTGAATTACATTGTCGTGTGTCACAGGTATGCTTAGACAAAGCAAGGTATAGACGGCGGGTAGCTTCCTTTCATTTCCACAAGAAAGGGATAAAGTATTGAGTTATTATAAGTAACAGAAAAGGATAAAGCTATACTATTTCCGTCTCTCACTGCGTGCCAGTTTTTTCAAGGCAGCTACTTATGTAGCCTATGTTAGTTAAGTTAGTTTTTTGTCTCATGTGTGGCCACGCTACCCGATGCTCTATAGCTTTCTTACTCTAAGCAGGTATGTCTCATAAACGTTGTCTAGACAAAGACAATAACAGCACGCATGATACCTACCTTGGTATAGTTAAATATTACACAACAAGGTTCTTAAGTGACGTTTGAAATTAATTTTATTGTATTAGTTAGATAAATAAACAAGGCGTATCAGATGTATGGTTTCGTTATGAGATCGTCACGTGACTTTGTGCGGCGCTCTACGTTCTTACTGCTTGATAAGACTTTGGTACGATCCCAGTTAGAATATGCGGCTCCCGATCTGGAACCTTTTCTACGACAAATACGGCACTAGAATAATTGAAAGGGTACAGAAGAAGTTCTTACGATATACGAACTGTAAGTGCTACCAATCAAAGGTTCCTGCAGTGCAGCGTGCAGCTTTTGAAACGGTATGGCGTACTAGATTTGGGATCTAGGCGGCTGTTACTTGACGTCATGACATTGCACGGCATATGCAGTAACAAATTTGATTGTATTGACCTAACAGACAAATTGTGTACCCAAAAGTGTTATTCGAAGGGAGTGCGCGTGCCTCAACTAGTACCATACAGACATTTTCAGGACTGACGCTGGGGAACCTCTTCTTCGCTTTGTTGATTTTTACAACACGCATTTTATTGAACTGGATATATGTTGTTTATTTAAGCAATCATTTAATAAAATGACTCTGGATATTTTGTCATATGCGAGTATTTTAAGTTAGATTAAGCTAAACTAAGTAACACGTCAGCAATATTATTGTGGCAGCGACTATTGTTTTACTTTTCTCTTTTTTTTATGTCATTAGCACTTCTAACCTTTAGTTAAAACGTGGACAATGGTGTAGGTTACATGTTTGTGAATCTTATTTTAGTATGTTTCTGTATTTTGTATCATGTAACTGTTTTTTTTTCCTAATAAATATATACCACGCCTTTTGTAAGAGGATTCCCAGACATCATTTCTATTAGTAAATCTGTAATTAAATACAAAACCCCATTTTCAGCCCAAGTCTTCTTTGCCATTTCATAAAATTAAAATAATCTCCAAAGTTAATTAACCTTTAATTAAAACTTGAATTTAATTAGCACAGATCCCGGGGTGTTGTCGACAACCCTTATCGCGACTGAGAGAAACGGTGTCAATAGTTGAAACCCGACAACGTGAACACGACAAAGTGAGACTCTAGTTTTCCACTAACACCCAATGTAACTAGAACCTAATTTATTCAGTGCTCCACAAGACACAAGTGGCCAGGAGTGGTCGACATCGGAATTTAACGTGAATTCTCGAAAGCTAATTGCGGTAACAGAATTCATATTTTATTCATAAGTACTAGAGTTTAATTTTGCGTGGACGTGGATTTAACTTGGAGAAACATTAAGACCCTATTTGTAGGTTTTAAATCTGAAATGTAGATGGAAATATCATATTTCCGTCTAAGCCTACGTGAACGTAGGCTCTTAGGTAGGTATTCTGTGATTCATATTTTCAAAGCTGCTTACGTATCCTACTATATCTGCTAGACTGAATCAGCTGTGAATCATGATACGCTGAACACAAAAATTCATGATTCAAACAGTTTATTGATTATTTATCATTTTTACTATCTCCATAATTTTATTTTTAGAACCAGTCGCTTCTTATTCCGTCTAATATACGAGGATTTACACAAGCATGGCATAATTCGTAGAACAACATGACAGTGAGCAGGGTTCCTGAGATTTGCTGTCGACATTTCTGAATTATTATATTAGTGTTCAAGTACTGGAACAATGAACTATCTGAAAACGTCTGGTGAAGACACTCTTAATAAAGGTTGTGCCTTTGATTTTTCTAGAGCGTGATAAATATGTTAATTTATAATATTGTGGTTGGTTAGGATAGCGTGTCTCTTTCACTTTTTACAGCGCAGACTACAGCGATTACATTACTTTAGACTGTTAACCCAACTTTTCTCATTATGACAACATTAAATAAATAAAGTCGCAAATTACGTCATCAGAGATACGTACTCGTAATTTGCATAAAAATGGAAAGTGAAAAGTGCTATTATACATTTCACACATTACCCTAATTTTTATGCCTTGGAATTGCGTGTTAATGACTCATTATGGGACCATAAAATAAATTGCAGTTGTTTTTATTACGTCTTTAGGGTTAAAATTGAAGATGAAAGAAAACCTATGAATGGTAACCTACAAAAGAACTCGCCTACATCTCGTACTGAAGTAGGTGGGCATAAAACAATTTAGATTCATTACACACGCCACACAGTTGAAACTAACCAGATTTGTTTTTCATAATTTATATGATAGTTAGCCTCAGCTGTAGTACACGATGATTTTGTTTGGTATTGTTACTTTGAACTTTTGTTTGTACTATAAAATAAAATTAATATCTGGTAAATATGGTTTCCCGCCCGAATGATTAAGTAGCGAGGTATTGCGTTTCCAACTAAATTATGAATAACGTATTCGCGCCGGTAAGCAATAAAGTGTCTGACATATTTATGTTGATTCAAGAAATTCAATACTTAACTGCGACGTAATGGAAATTGAAAACTTGCAGTCCAAATTTAAAACCATTGCTATGAAGAGGAAAAATACCATTTTCTGCTCAAGGGTTCAGGAAAAAACCTCTCAGTATTTAAATCAATTAAATCGTTACAAATGGATGGCACCGGTCAGCCATTGCGACCTAATTTTTATGCAGCTGTCTAAAACTATTTTGTAAGTAAGTGTTGAAATGAATTGAAACAACACTATAGTCCGATTTTTAATTAGCTGGAGTAAAATGACACTTCTTAATAACTCATTTCAGACTGAGTTTAGAGATATGCATGTCAAATAAGTTTCGTTTGTTACACTATTCTGTACTAGAAAAACAAGATTTGGGAAAAAACAAAAAGACGCCAATTTCAGTCATTTAAGTAACACATAAGCTGTCATTTTACTCCAGCTAATTAAAAATCCGACTATAGACAATTATTTAACGTGGTATAATAAACGTGAGGAGCATACTATTGACAGGACATATAATCAAGGAGTGTCAGCTATAAAGAAGAAAAACTATATTGACAAAGTATTAAGAAGTTTGCATTCCAACTTTTGTTCCAACAGTAAGTATCGGAGAAAAGGAAGGTTAATATGAAAATAGGTAAGTACTGTGAGGTATCTGCGAGGCACGGTACCAGGATGAATGAATTAAACAAAAGTTTGTCGAATAACTTTGATAATTATTGTTTTAAACGGTTCTACGATTATCTTAATTTTATTGACATGGCTTGTCAGCTAAACTGACTCATAGGTACTGTTTTTCGCCTCCTGTTAAATCAATGTTTGTCTCCTAATTATGCCATGAACTTATGAAAATATTCACAAAGTTTGCATTTAAGCACGAAATAGGCTTATAATCCCTACAGTATCTAGATATCATTGTTTTCAATGTTTAAGATTATAAAATGATCAAAAATTTGATCAGGTGGCCTAAAAACGCCACTTTGGCAGAATCATAAAAGGATAACATTATGAATCATAATGGACAGTTAACTGTTAAGTTAATCGTATCAAATCCCATTGGTGTAGGATTTTCTGTTATTTTTTTTTGTCTGTGCTAAAATACCAATCAATCCAATCCAAATCTAAGCCCAATCTCTTTGATTATACCTACGTAGTGCAGCGAAAAAAGAAAAACACGGACTGTCTTCCTCACATTATGATTCATAATATTACCCTTTTATGAATCTGCTAGAGTGGCCTTATTAGACATGAATGCAACGTAGAATCACAATTTGCATTACCAAATATGAAATCGAAATCAGCATATTTAGATAAGTAGAGATATAAAAGCACGAGCAGAGTGGAGGTCGGCGGCTCTCAGCCTGATTGTTTGTTTACCCCTCGGGGCATATCTCCATAGCAGGCGAGCCCATACGTGCACAGCCTGCTTTATTATCTGCGCCAAAATATTTTACCAAATTACTTGAACACACGATCTATTCCGGAAATAATCATCTGCCTAGCCTTTTTCCAACTATGTTGGGGTCGGCTTCCAGTCTAACCGGATGCAGCTGAATACCAGGATTTACATGGAGCGACTGCCTATCTGACCTCCACAACCCAGTTACTGGGTAATACGATACCCCTTGGTAAGACTGGTTGTCAGACTTCCGGGCTTCTGACTACCCGTAACGACTGTCTAAGATCCACGAATGACAGCCGGGACCAACGGCTTAACGTGCTTTCCGAGGTACGGAGGGGCCACGGTATGTAAAGATGGTCACCCATCCACAGACCAACCGCGGCAAGCTTAGCTTAACCTGATCGACCTGTGCGGCTGTTATTATTTAGCCAGGGGCCCCTCGATCTATTCCGGAAATACATCTAATCGAACCTTTCTACCCTTTTTACGCTTCTAAAAATATTATTGAACTCTTTAAATATAATGATTGCGCCTCTTTTTATGAACCTCAAATAATTCCTATTTTGGGGTCTTAAAAATACTAACTGTCCCTCTCGCCGGAGGCCTGTGTCCCAACAGTGGGAACAATAGAGGCTTATTATTACTTATGCTATGTTAAAAATATTAAATAGTTAAGTAAGTGCGACCAACATGGATGTTGCGCTCACAGGTCACACAGTTCACAGTTCTAACCTAACCCGTTTGGTCGGGGTACCCTAGCTTAGATACAGCGCCCAACTGTGCGAAAAGGCCAGAAAGAAAAAAAAGAGGGTCAATTATTTAAAAAAGTACGCAGCCATAGAAGCGCTGAAAGTTTTTAGAGAATCAGTTTAACATTTCCTTTTCGGAGACGCATCAGTCAAATCTCTAAGGCTTCTACAAACAGGCGCGACACGTGATATAATCGCACGCGACACAAAGGCACCGCTCGTTGCGCGACTTGCGGTTCCTTTGTGTCGCGCGCGATTACATCGCGTGTCGCGCCTGTTTGAAGGAGCCTTTAAAATAATATGGGAAAGTTACATTCCGAACGTACCTATATGAATTCCCTTTGTTTGGAGGAAAATTAGTACTCGTTTGAAATACATACGTTTTATTCAATTTACTTATTCATTACGTGCCTTATCTTCGCAACAATGGCGGTTGTCTTTGCTCGATTATGTTTGAGGGGTAATCGGCTGGAGCGAGCTGATTAGTTATTTATGTAAGTGCCGGATTAAAAGGCGGTGGCTAGGTACCTACTTATTTTTGGTGGTTTGGTATTGGATTAAATATTTATACTTAACATGTTAGGGTTGTTTTATTCAAAACTAGCTGTGCCCGTGACTTCGTGCGGATGCATGTCGGAAAACATACTGGATTTCATGGGTTTTACTTTTTTGCGCGGGACCCTAGTTCTTTTAAAAAATAAAAGTAGCCTTAGTTACTCCTTATAACATCAGCTATCTGCCAGTGAAAGTCTCGTCAGAATCGGTCAAGCTGTTTTGGATAAGAGCCGTAACAAACACAGACAACGAATTTAAAAATTGTTTTGTTTTTTGAAAGTACCTACCGTATGTAATTTCATATGCATTTATTAGTAAAGAGCTATTATTTTGATATTACAAAAAGGCACTTCAATTTTATTAATCTGCATAGATACAAAAGTCCGTTATTAATCATTCCGCCACTATCGAAGTTGCAATTAGGTACTTACCTACAATTCAAGAGCTGACTACTAAAATATTGCACCTTCATCATCATCATTTCAGCCGAAAGACGTCCACTGCTGGACATAGGCCTCCCCCAAGTTAGGGGGGGGGGTTTGCCATAATCGCCACGCTTGGCAGGCGGGTTGGCGATCGCAGTATGGTATGGTGGTGGAATGCATAGAGAAAGCTGCTGCCCATTCTCCGGTACGACCCTTAGTCGCCTTTTACGACACCCACGGGAAGTATGGAGTGGTGCTATTCTTTAAGTCCTTAAAGTAAAAATCTTGAAACAATGAAACGTTTGGGTTAATTTATTATACAGTGACTATTTTTGTAAAAAATTCATTCTATTTTTGTAACCAGTTCTCTATGATTAAACAATTAGTGGAAATCTTTTATTAAAACTACGCTTGTACAGTCAGCAACAAAAGTCGATTAACACTTCAGTTTTTTTAATCTCAGTTATTGAGAAAAATATTAACACTTCAGTTTTTAAATAACAGTTGTTGAGCATAATATTTGTTCAAAATTGCATTATACTTCTGCTGCAACTTTGAACAAATATTTTGCTCAATGAGTGAGATTAAAAAAACCGAAGTGTTAATCGAATTTTGTTGCTGACCTTACCTCAGACTTATACAATTTATATGTATGTACCGTATGATATGAATTTTTTTAATGTCCTCATATTTTAAGCTGATATTAAACATTGAATATAAAAAGCGAAACAACCTTCATAGTGTTACATTTTTAGGTCAATGTCAATGCGATAAAAAGTCTGAACATTATTGACAAAAAAAAAACAAACTGAACAATACTGTTCTTCTAGAACTGCTTGAGTGAAAAATAATTACACCGTATACCGCTTTAGAAGCTAATTCTGAACTGAAAAAAAAACAACCGACTTCCAAAAAAAACACTACAAATTGAAAAATAACTTTAATTTCGGAAGTCGGTGTCTTTGGTTCCGCGTTTTCGTTTATTGACACCGACTTCCGAAATTAAAGTTATTTTTCAATTTGTAGTGTTTTTTTTGGAAGTCGGTTGTTTTTTTTTTGTAAAAATGTTTTTATTTTTCACTTTTTAGTGGGTCAGTTTGTAATTTATCTAAGTTACAAAAGCCTAATGCCAACTGTTCATCACCTTTTACAAAATATTGCTTTTCCCGATGCTGGGACGTTAATTGTTGAGGAGTTCTCCCGGTAAGAACCAGGAGATCCTCAACAATCACTCGCAATACGCATTGTGACGACCATAAATTGCTTAGCAACCATATTAAATGAAGTGAAATATTTGTCAGTGAGTAGTTCCGATGGCCATCTGTGATCTTCATCATCAGCTCCACTTTACCAAGTGATGATTTTCGAGAGCAAATGCTCAAGTTACTTTAAAAAATATCCAAATCGCTGTAGCTTTGCCTATAAAATTTGAGGGTTGCCCTCGATTTCCATGGAATCCTCTCATCAGATTCCAACTTGATGATAATGGGACCACCTCGAGAGTATACCCTTTCAAATAAAAAAAGAACTTTTGGAATCGGTCCCGCCGTCTTCGAGTAATCGGTGAACATACACAAGGTAGCTACTGTAATCTGTTGAGGAGTTCCCTTAACTGTCCTTCGTCTTCATCATCAGACCCCTAATGACAGTCGCAACCCATCTAGGTGTAAAGTTCACATCAATACAAATTAATCAAGCCCAAACACAAGGTAACTGCTGTAAATCGTTGAGGAGTCCCCTCGACTGTCTTTCGGCTCCATCATCAGATCGACTCCAGGCCTTCATCAAAGTGTAGTGCTTTAAAATACTTAATGAAAAAATTAACAAACGCACTAGTCGCTCCTACGATTTTCGAAAGCTCCCCTCGATTTCACTGGGATGCCATCATCAGATCCTGGTTTCCTTATCATGGGACCACCCTTGGCATATCCCCATTCCAACAAAAAAAGAATAATCAAAATCGGTTCATAAACGACGAAGTTATCCGCGAACACACATAAAAAAAAAAAAAAAAAAAAAAAAAAAAAAAAAAAAAAAAAAAAAAAAAAACATATATACGGTCGAATTGAGAAACCTCCTCCTTTTGAAGAAGTCGGTTAAAAAGGGGACCTATTGAGGAACATTGACCAGTCATGGTTCTTTTATTATACATGTACTAGCTTCTATCAGCGACTTCTACCGCGTGAAATGTCTTATTCCCCCCCCCCCCACCCACCCCGTCACATCGCATCACTTGCCCACGCTGTCACTTGTTTTCGCTTAGCGTTCTTTCTGTTTTTAGGGTTCCGTATAAAAACGGAACCCTATTACTAAGACTTCGCTGTCTGTCCGTCTGTCCGTCTGTCCGTCTGGCCGTCTGTCCGTCTGTCCGTCTGTCCGTCTGTCTGTCACCAGGCTGTATCTCAAGAACCGCGATAGCTAGACAGTTGAAATTTTCACAAATTATGTATTTCTGTTGCCGCTATAACAACAAATACTAAAAACAAAATAAATTAAATATTTAAGGGGGGCTCCCATACAACAAACGCGATTTTTTTGCCCTTTTTTGCTCGATATCAAAAATGGCAACAGGTAGGCACTTGAAATATTCACGAAATACTCAGTTGTATTTTAACTTTAATAATAAATAATAATAATAAAATAAAATAAATATTTAAGGGGGCTCCCATACAACAAACATGTTTTTTTCGGCGTTTTTGCCTTGTGGTACGGAACCCTTCGTGTGCGAGTCGGACTCGCACTTGGCCAGTTTTTTTTTTTGTTTTTGTTCCTAAGGATAATAGCGTAATGTTCAGGCTAGCTTATAGCCTTCCTCAAGAATTGGGCTATCAAGTGGAAAAAGATTTTTCAAATCCGACAAGTAGTTCCAGAGATTAGCGCGTTCAAACAAACAAACTCTTCAGCTTTGTGACGTATTCCACATTGGGCACCCGCTTAAATATACCTAATAATTGTAATTGTAATTTTGATTTAATTGATTTGATTTTTATTTAATAGCAGTAATTTTTTAATTTGTACTTAATTTTGATTGTAATTTTGATTTTAATATTTATTTTAATTTAGATTTAAATGAACAAGATAATTTTAATTTAATTCTAATTTAATTTTTCGTTTAATTTTAATTTAATTTTGATAAATTACGTGTACTAACATAGTTTTAAAATATTGTATCTACTTACAAACAAAATATGGATTGTTATTGTCCGAAATAAACGTTTTGATATGATTTAAATGGCACCTGAGTGAATGCACCTGACACACAGCGGCACATTCGCTCAGGTGCCATTTAAGCGGGTGCCCAATGTGGAATGCGTCAGCTTTATTATTATGCAAACGAATGTTAACCTAAACCAGTAAGTAGCAAATCCCGACTTGTACCTACTAGATCTCCAAAAAGTGTTATTCCGTATTAATTTCCACATGGAACAGTCGTAAGCAGAGACGCCCGGGGGCCACGCGAGTCACACGACCAATACACACAGCAAAGCTTTGATCTTCACGAGCGCTGTCAATTATTCACAGGCCGAGTGCCTCTGTATACTGCGCCCAGGTACAGTGACCCCACGACAGTAGTCACGAATACCAGACCCACTGCTTAGGAGATACAGATGATGGCAACATCAAACTGTTATCATTGGCGAGTGGTTGAGTGTACAGCTTGTATTTGTAGGAGAAACCTCCTACAAATACAAAGCTAGGAACAGACAAATCGAAACAGTTGAATAAGCATTGGTTTTTGTGGTAGCACTAGTGTAGCAATGAATTAAGGTGCAGATTTGAGGATCTCAGTAAATGGAATGTATCTATTGACTTTTGGGTGAAATGTTCATTTTGTAAGCATCTCAACGTCCAATAGGTAAACCTGGATTGATTAAATACCTACCTACGATACCTCTGTTTGTCTGTTATATCCCTGTTTTGAGTCCGCGTATCGCTGGTCAAGTTTCCCTCAGTCGTCAGTTTATTTAATTCGTCAGTTTTGTTGATTAGTCAGTTTCACTGATTCGTCAGTTTTACCGATTAGACAGTTGGGTTAACTCGACAGTTTCCAGTGTTTGTAGTTTTCGTCGATTCGTCAATTTTGTACACTCAAGGGAAAAGTTTTTCGTGTTGAAAAACACATATTGTGGATAATTTATGCTGCTGTAAGGAATATCTAACCTTATTAATATTACATAACATAACATAACATAATCAGCCTATAATGTTCCCACTGCTGGGACACAGGCCTCCTCTCGGTGAGAGGGAGTGGGCCGTAATCCACCACGCGGGCCCAGTGCGGGTTGGTGGATGTCACATGTCTTCGAATTTTTGGTTCTAGGACATGCCGGTTTCCTCACGATGTTTTCCTTCACCGTTTTGAGAGCAGTGGTGATGAAATTATTTACACAAAGTAAAGCGCCTGTCTGGGTTCGAACCTGCGACCTACAACTCGTAAGTCGCGGCCGTTACCACTTGGCCACCACTGCTCTTAATAATATTACACTTCAAAAAAAAAAAAACTTACCTCCTAAGATTAAGTACCTACTTAACTGAAATTTAAATATGATAAGTACCTAACGATAAGTCGTAAATTCAAATAAAATAGAGTTAATTAAAAAGGAAATGAATGCGATCGAAGAACCATTTATTAAAAGTGTGATGTCGTTTTTGGTAATCCATACTAATATTATAAATGCGAAAGTGTGTCTGTGTGTCTGTCTATCTCTGTCTGTTACCTCTTCACTCTTAAATCGCTGAACCGATTTACTTAGATGAAATTGGGTATATACCCAATTTCAATAATCGGATAATCGGTTCGGGACTCAAACTATCTGTATAGATAGTTTGAGTCCCGAGAAAGGACGGATAGTCCCGATATTCCCACAGGATCGACACCTTTGCGGGTGAAACCGCGATGCGCTGCTAGTGGTGTCATAAAAATTGTCATCTGTGCTAAAACTAAAAGTTATCAAATAGGTCTCAATATATTTAAACGTATGTTCAGTTTTCTACCGATTGTACTTTGGCTGACGAGTTGAATAAAACTGACGAATCGACGAAAACTGGTAAATACTGGAAACTGTCGACTTAACCCAACTGTGTAATCGGTAAAACTGACGAATCAGTGAAACTGACTAATCAACAAAACTGACTAATCAACAAAACTGGCGAATTAAATAAACTGACGACTGAGGGAAACTGACCAGTGATACGCGGACTCTGTTTTAAATTAAAATCTAGGCAATTAACCTAAGTTGAATTTATATTGGAATATGTACGGCAGTTGTATGTACTTTGATGTTAACATCACGAAGTAATTTCGGCTTTCTTTAATTCCGCAATAATATCAACCAAATCAAAATGAAACCACAAAAATAAACCATAGTAAATTAAGGACCAAGAATTATGTAGTGTTTAGTATTTATATGATGTATCTACATAATAAAGAGTCGTCGTTTCAGCCGATAGACGTCCACTGCTGGACATAGGCCTCCCCCAATTTTGGGAGGGTTTGCCATAATCGCCACGCTTGGCAGGCGGGTTGGCGATCGCAGTATGGTATGATAGTGGAATACATAGAGAACGCTGCTGCGTATTCTCCGGTACGATCCTTAGTCGCCTTTTACGACACCCACGGGAAGTAAGGGGTGGTGGTATTCAGTAATAAAGAGTATTTCAATTTTTCTACAAAAAAAAAAAACTCCCAACACTACAACGATAGTTTGAATATTCATTAACTCTGCTACAAAATTCCGTCGAAACAAAGAACGGTAGGCACAGCCCTTCTCTACGGAGTGGTGCTACAAGTCTTTCAGATGACCACTCGACCTAGGATTTCGTCGTCAATTCCATGTTTGCTAGCCTTGACTTAAGTGGGCTTAAACAATTCCAGTGTATACAGTTTGCTTTTGGATGAGTGTTTGTGTACTCGAACTAAATATTGGCATCATCATCTGCCTAGCCTTTTGCCGACTATGTTGGGGTCGGCTTTCAGTCTAACCGGATGCAGCTGAATACCAGTATTTTACATGGAGCGACTGCCTATCTGACCTCTACAACCCAGTTACTGGGTAATACGATACCCCTTGGTAAGACTGGTTGTCAGACTTTTGGGCTTCTGACTACCCCGTAACGACTGTCAAAGATCCACGAATGACAGCCGGAACCAACGGCTTAACGTGCTTTCCGAGGCACGGAGGGGTCTCGGTATGTAAAGATGGTAACCCATCCACAGGCCAACCGCGGCAAGCGTAGCTTATCCTCGAACGAAGTATTGGCAATATTAGCTATAAAGCCAGCAAAATTGAGTCTGTTCTCTGCTCACAGCAAACTTTAGAGATATTTTCTAAGAGTTCAGCAAGAATATTTCGTTTAATACGAGTTATTCGAAGTTGTATTCAAAGTAATGTACAAATATTCTTATAGTTCGAAAAGTTAAATACAATATTATTAATAAAAAAATAACATTAAATAAAAAGTCAACAAAAGAGATAAGTATGCGATCGTCGGATATAGTTGAAGTTTAATAAAAAACCGATGGATGTTGTCGCCTGAAATTTAATTTGACAATTAATGAGCTGTTTATTTTCTATTAATAAAATAAAATTTTATTCGAGAACATCCATCGGTTTCTTACTAAACTTCAACTATATCCAATGATCCTGCATACTTATCTCCTTTGTTGACTGTACATATGTTTCCTATTTATTATGCCCACATTTATTGCTGCCCGCTGCCCACTAACGTAGCTCTTCCACTGTTATCTTTGAATGTCATCTGACCAAAACAAAAATGTTATGTCTATTGATTTTGACTGTGACCTTGTAAGCACGCATCTATGACTATGGGCATATTACACGCACAAAAACCTGAACCAACATTGATGTGATAGAACTATTGAAGTCATTACGAACAGCTCTGAAATCTGATATTGTAGACGTCGAAGGGAATGGGGATGCAAAAATCTTACATACGATAAAAGTAGCTCATATTAAAAAGGATATGGATTAGTGATGAGTTTGAGGCACCAGCTCCTCGGCCTCGTTTCCTGCGTCAGATACCGGAGGGCGACCGGAGTGAAGCCGGGGAAGGGCAGGCCTTGCCCAACAGTACTCTCAGTACTCAGCCCCCCCTCAGAGTCCGAATCCCCTCCGTCTGATTCCGAGCAGGCGCCTTCTGAGTCCGTCTCCGGCCCGCCCTCCCGGTACCCGTAGTAAGGCATCCTCTCCCGATCACCCGACATTCACTTAAACTTATAAGCTCATTGTATCACTTAATTGTCTATTAAACACTACTTCACCATCTTAGCCGCGGGCTCAACTATACAAATACGTGTCGGTTATCACCGGGAGCGGGTGTGTGGACTGCTCCGTCACGACATTGTCAACAAACTCCATCGTCGGGATATATCAACGAACAACACTTTTATCTGAAACAAAAGAAACACGTTTTTAGTTTCATAAGAAAAATTACACTTGAGAGAAAAACAGTCAGTCAATTTTTGTGTATTCAAAACTCGCATTCAGGGAGAAACAAAATATAAAAGTGATAAAAACTTATTTAAAAAGAGATATAAAAGTATAAAGTACACTTTTCGTCAGTTTCTTTCGCTTTGCATTCAGACTATTTTTCACTACCGTGAAAATTTTCCTTTTCATAAGCCTTTTATAAGGAAATGCTCTTGAAAGTTTTATGTAGTGCAGAAGTTTTGCTCGGCAATATTCGTGTACGAGACTGCGTAAGAGAAGTTTGAAAATGAGAATAAATAATAACGGCGTGGTAAACAAACACCGCGTAATTATGACGACAAAAATGACTAATGAGCTTTCTGCGTACACAAAGGAAGCAATAAAATATTTATAGAATACTTGCGTGCCTGTAATGCTTGCCACAGGGTTGTGGTGAAATTAAACGATTTACGTAGCTATGAAACAATTGGTTATGCGAGTTGTAAAATGGAAAAAAGAAAGCCTCCCTTTGTGTGGTTGTTGTAATCGGTGACCAAGAACAAGAAGGCATGCCAGACAAAGAGGTCAAGATCTTATGGAGGAACGAAGGCAACGATTATTTCGAAAAAAGAAGTTTATAGTTTTGTATAGTTTGTTTGTTTTGGTTCTAATCTCTTCACCACCCTTGGTTGACAGGTATAAAATGCCTAAGGCATTAATTCCGCCTTTGTAACTTTTTGTGTGCGAACATTTTTAATAAATAGTTTTTGTGTTCAAGAATAAAGATGGCGGTCAAAAATTCGAACTCATGAATTTCAACTAACAACCTTTGTAGTTAAAACAGCTTTTGTAGTTAAATTACCATAATATAGCGTGAACAATAAACTTCACACGTCGTAATTTTAACACAATTATGGCACTTCCACATAATTAGCTCGTTATATTTAATTGGCAATTCATTATTACGTGTAGCGGTCCTTGCTTCCTTCTCGATGACACCTATTATCGGCGTTTAAGACATCATAAGATTTGATCGCCAATATTGGACATTAACGATCTGTTGGGGACTTTAATAGCTTCTTAATCGATATCTAATTGTTGGAAGAAACGAATTAATTGAGTTGGCCTAGTTGTCGCAAGCGGTACTGCTAAGCATGAGGTCCTGTGTTCCATTCCTAGGTTGGGCAAAGAGTTATTGGGATTTGCCATCAGGAATTTTTCGGTAGCAGGCCGGAAACTGGAATTGTGCCCGGTTGATGGCAGTATGCTTGCGGGTATTACATGGAACTATAACTAGTGAAATGTAATCTGCGTTCACGATTTATTTGCCAAAAATGTAAACAAATATGAATTAATGGAAAAATAACTTTAATTCCTACACAATAGAGTTCAGTTTACGCTGCAACTTCAAACATTTTTATAACTTTTTCAAAAGTGCTAGTCGCTCTAAAATCAAGTTAATTGACATTGAAATAAAGTTGACTTTTGTTTAACTTGAAATAGGGTGGGGGTGTGTAGCATTGCGCACTTTTACTGTAGGTGTACCTACTTAAGTACACCTCGGCCAATCCTTTCAGGGAAACATTATGTTATGTTATTTGTATGACGATAGAGCCACTGAGGACTTGACAGAGTGAGGGTTCCCGGTTTATACCTATACCTATTTCAAAAGAATTGTGCTAGTCGTCCTATTATTAACTAAAATAACAGCCTCTAAGGTACCTATAAATACAGCAACTGAATAATTTAGAAACTTTAATATTCCTAAACTAGTTTCTAATGGTTAACAACTTAGAACACGTGTCCAGTTTGCAAATATAATGCAAAACCACCGTAATCCGACACTCTGGTCCTTTAATAAAACGTTGCTAACCCCGCTAATAGAAAAGCGATCCCAAATTTATGCTAAGCTCTATTTGCATGCGATCTATTTTATCACAACCTCTATGTATGAGTGGGGAAAACAAAACACAACGTGTTCAATATTCAAATAGTTTTCAACCAGTTCGTAAATCGATTTGGTCAATCCTAATCCGTAATTCCATACTATTATTATAAACTCGAAAGTAACTCTGTCTGTCTGTCTGTATGTTACCTTTTCACGCCTAAACCACTGAACGGATTTCGATAAAATTTGGCAGAGAGATAGATTGCATCCAGGGAAAAAACATAGGATAGTTTTAATCCCGACATTCCCACGGGATCGACACTTATGCGGGTGAAACCGCGTGGCACTGCTAGTCCTAACTAAATGCAAAAGTAAGTTTGTTTGTTATCTTTTCACGCCTAAACCACTGAACCGATCATCCTGAAATTTTGCATACATTATCAGTTGTACAGAAACGGACAGTATAGGTTACCTTTCATCTGAAAAAAAGTACTGTTCCCGAGGAAAACAACAGTAACGTTATTATTATAACAGATGGCGCCACGTGTCGACACGTATGCGGGTAAAACCGCGGGGCGCTGAAGTCCTTATTATCATCTATATAGATCCCAACTTTGATATTGCCTCATAGCAACTTTGTTATTCTACTTTGTTAGTTGCCCTTTGCTCTCATGGTTGTAAGCGCGACTGCTGAGTGTGGGGTCATGGGTTCGATTCCCAGGTTAGGCAAAGTGTTATTGGGATTTTTGATTAGGTTATTATCAGTAACAATCCGGAGTTTGAAATTTGGCGGTGTGATACTCTCGAGCCTCGGAAAGCACGTTAGGCAGTTGGTCCTGCGCCTGATCTCTCTCCGGTCGTGTCGGATTGCCGTCCCATCGGCCTATGAGAGTGAGGGAAGAGTGAGTGCACCTGTGGCTGCGCACATTCGTGTGCACTATAATATCTATATAATTGGAGCAGTGGTGGCCAAGTGATGGTAACGGCCGCGACTTACGAGTTGTAGGTCGTAGGTTCGAACCCAGACAGGCGCTTTACTTTATGTAAATTATTTCATCACCACTGCTCTCAAAACGATGAAGGAAAACATCGTGAGGAAATCGGCATGTCCTAGAACCAAACATTCGAAGACTCCATGTCACATCTGCCAACCCGCACTGGGCCCGCGTGGTGGATTATGGCCCGCTCCCCTCACCGCTATGTCCCATAATATCTCCCGCGAAGATGGCTAGTCTCCTTTGAGATATGGCTGTCTTGGGCGAAATTCGGTCAGGAGGACTATATAATATTATATTCTATCATCACAGAGAATACTCAAATATTTTCTAACATAAATCTCATTTAAGTGTTTTGATAAAAGATCTCTTCACAATGAATAATCAAATATTGAAAACAGCTTTATGTCAAAATCAATTTGTTTAACTAAAACGTTGTGAAACTTTGTTGGAACGATTATGACCCAAACAGTTGACGTACCAAATATTCATGGGAGAACTTGGGGGTAAACTCATTAAAGGGCCTTACTCAACAACGCCGGCGCCAGAACAAAACCTTTGAAGAAAATAAAAATAAATTTCAGAACGACCGAGATGAAAAGAGCTTTGTAGTGCACGCGAATGCAGCTCTCATTTACTCAGCGGATGCCGACCGATTTCGGACACAAACAAAAATTTTACAGCCGGCAATTAAGTCGACCGGCGTTCAAACGCAACGGCCACCGGCCAAATTACTGCGCGTTAATTTTATACGTATTCGCCGATACAAGCCACTCGACAAACTTTACCGCTCCATCTTCATTAAAACGATGTCGAGGGCTTATTAACTAACGTTTATACATCGTTCTGATAGGCGCCAGATGTCGTTTGCGGCCGCTTAGGTTTTCTGTAATGGACCTTTAAATTCGCCCCGTAAACATAAAACCTACGGTGAGATACGCTACTGTATTAGTACTCTAAATCCACATTAAAATTTTACGAATGTAATCCGACTACCGTGTAGCGGGCAATATTTCACATTTAATCCCGTTGATTTAGAGAGGAGAACGTAAAAATGGATGTAAACATGCATGTTATGTACCGATAAAATGTGTTTCGACGATAACGTTTTGTATATGTTTCTCTGAATTACGTACTTTTCTTATCTTTTATGTGTATCTCATTTAGTTATATGTGCAAAGATTTACTAGAGTGATTTCTTGGTTGTCGACACATGTCAATGTAACAAACATACACAATAGAGATGTTGTTTCAGAGGGGTTTGAGTCTTGATAAAGATGTTCTGCCCTGTTATTTATTACGTACTCTCCTTACAGAGCGATCTTATCTGAAAGAGAAAGCAACCGATATTAATACTTTTACAGATCACAATTGTTATAACTTCGAAGAGAATCTGGTCTGAAAATACTATAAAAGTTTCAAAACGATATACAGGGTTATTGGTAATACATTAACAACCTCTTAAGTTTAAAGTTGTTCATAATGATGAGTGACCCGTATGGGATAAAAACTGAAATCGCGAAAAAAAAATCAACTGTTCCCTACATTTTGACGAGTTAAACGACCATAAATGTAGGGAACAGCTGATTTTTTTATCGCGATTTCAGGTTTGGTCCCGTAGTAAAAGTTGTTCATAATGATGAGTACAATGACCTCTTAAGAGGTTGTTAATGTTTTACCAATAACCCTGTATATTTATAAAGTTTTCTCCTAAATAATGACTCACTTTTATGGCAGGGTCTTAGATTCCGTTCCGCTTCAAGCATATCATTCTTAGTACAATACAATAAATTGAGTTACGTTGCTTGTAACACTGAATTGTTCTGAAAGAAGCTGTAGGTACAAAAAGGAAAAGGTATCGATGTCGGCATCACAAATAATTTTGCCCAAAGATATTCAATTGGGAGCCTCGTGAGAATATAAAGATTTGAAACGACTGTCATATTTTAGCAACCACAGAACGAGCGTAGCCGAATTTTTACGGTCTGGATCAAAATACGTTTACGAAATAGGAATCTCTCGCTCTTTGTCATTTTGATCTACGACACTATTAACAATAGATAGAAAATACTGGAATACTCCAGAAGATCTAAATCCTTCTTATTTTTATCATGTGCTTCCACGTTATCTGGTAAATAAATATTTATGGTTGACCGTATTTCGAATCGCACACCCTTTCGAATACTCTCAATTCATTTCAATTTTCCGAAGAATTGACTTTGGAAATGTAGCATTGTGTAGGTGTGAGCATTTTACAAAATATAATTTTTTTATTGTTATTGCTTGGTGATATTGAAATACCTTTATTTTAGGTCCGTAAAATACTTTTATTTTACCTTCAAAATAATCTCATTAGATTGTGTTTTTAAACAGGTGCAAATACCAATGATAGATAGGTACTAAGGAATAATAAGTTTCTTCAGTGAATTGCAGACGACAAATAGTCCCGCTATTCCCACAAATTACTTAGAGCGTACTACTAAGAATAGAAGCAACACAAGTTCAATACTAGGAAACAGAAATGTGAAAATAAGTAGAGAGAGACACACGGACAATGGCACCAACAAATGTGAAGAAACACGACACTAGTACCCCGTATTAGTTGCAAGAGAACTGTGTAGTACTGAAGGCAATCGTCCCGCTATTTGTCCCGGGAATCGATTCCCGCAACTACACCTATTATTCGAGAATTTTCACTTTGTTTTCTCCGGTATAATGGAACTTTTTCTTTTGTTTTTAGAAACTTGTTCTTTTGTTTTGGGACTTTTTGAAGTTGTTTATTTTTTAAGCACTGACTTAGCTTGTTAGTTTCATGATTAATAGTGTTTAATGACTTATTTTATATCGTTAACTTATTTTTAGTTTTTGCTGCTATTTAAGTACATACTTTATCACTATAAAATTGATGTTTTCGTTCGGAGCCTAAAATTTTTATTGTCATTCCATTTGACTATTTGTTTTAAAATATTCTGTAGGTATTGGTTTGCATTTTAAAACACACATCAAACATTCATAGGATTAACCAAACGTGCTTCGCGTTTTTTTAAACACTAGCTAGCTGGGCCCGCGACTTCGTCCGCGTGGATAACTTTACTAATTCATCATCATCTGCCTAGCCTTTTCCCAACTATGTTGGGGTCGGCTTCCAGTCTAACCGGATGCAGCTGAATACCAGTATTTTACATGGAGCGACTGCCTATCTGACCTCCACAACCCAGTTACTGGGTATTACGATACCCCTTGGTAAGACTGGTTGTCAGACTTTCGGGCTTCTGAGTACCCATAACGACTGTCAAAGATCCACGAATGACAGCCGGGACCAACGGCTTAACGTGCTTTCCGAGGCACGGAGGGGTCACGGTATATAAAGATGGTCACCCATCCACAGACCAACCGCGGCAAGGGTAGCTTAACCTGATCGATCGACCTGTGCGGCTGTTATTATTTAGCCACGGGCCCCCCAACTTTACTAATTCTTTATCTAAAATAAAAGTAGCCTAAGTTACTCCTTATAACAGCAGCTATCTGCCAAAGAAAGTCCCGTCAGCCGTTTCGGAGTTTAGCCGGTACAAACATACAAAAATGAAAAAAAAAAAGATTTTTTGGTATAGTACAGTATCATAATGCATTTAGTAAAAAGCTGTTATTTTGACATTACAAACAGACACTTCAATTTTATTTATTTGTATAGATATCCATCGCGTAATGCATTTTATTCTATTTTTATGGTCCTTTTTCACTAAGCTTTAGAAATAGAATTTCTTTTAAAATCCCTCCATTTCTTTTAAGAGTTGCAAACCAACATTCTCTCTCCCTCACTCCTCCCTCCTCCCTCTCTCCTTCATTCTCTCTTTATACCCATTGATACTCCTTCCTTTTGTAAAGTTTCTTTATAAGTATTTTCATTAAAACTTTCAATAAAGATTCGTATAGATTACTCCTTGACAAAAGAAATTCCGCTCACATACCGAAATCTTTTTCTTTTGCTAGCCACAAACAACTTAGGTTTCCTAAAGTATATTTATTGGGGCTGATATCGGCAGCTTAATATTAAGAGGGGCAGGGATCGTAAACACACTTTTCTCACAAAAGTATTTTGTGGAACGGAAGGAGTTATTTTGTGGGAATGGACAATAGAATGAAATGACCTCTATACTTCGGTTGCGTAGTATTCAAGTACATCGTTGGCTACGCAAGTACGTCTGAAGCTTACTCTATTGCCGATTTATATCGTGTTAGCTTTACCATCTGTCTTAATTTCTGTGACATTTTGTCCGGTAAGGTCAGCTATATATTTTGTGTATACCCATATAATTATACCCCCATACTTCCCGTGGGTGTCGTAAAAGGCGACTAAGGGGCGTACCCGAGAATGGGCAGCAGCGTTCTCTATGCATTCCACCACCATACCATACTGCGATCGCCAACCCGCCTGCCAAGCGTGGTGATTATGGCAAACCCCCCCTTTTGGGGGAGGCCTATGTCCAGCAGTGGACGTCTTTCGGCTGAAATGATGATGATGATGATGATGATATATTTTGTTAGGATATGTGACAGTTACTTTCTTACGTATAGTCAACAAAAGAAATAAGTATGCAGGATCGTCGGATACAGTTGAAGTTTAGTAAGAAACCGATGGATGTTCAAGAATAAAATTTTATTTTATTAATAGAAAACAAACAGCTCGTTTATCAAATTAAATTTCAGTCGACAACATCCATCGGTTTCTTACTAAACTTCAACTATATCCGACGATCTGCATACTTATTTCTTTTGTTGACTGTACCTACATGGCCGCTCCTGCCCGCGACTCCTGAAATTTCCTGTTTTCTACTTGTGTCTCGGCAATACTGTAGTGAAAGAATTTTTGGAATTGGATCAGTAGTTCCGAATCTTATGCCCTACATACTAATTCACAAATTTTACCTCTTTATAATATTATATTAGTATAGAAGAAAGCCATATTTATAAGGTAGGTAGACCTATTTTTGGCTCAGCAAAAACAACCACCAGAGGTTGACATTAAAAACGGATTTACCGTTATCAAATCTGCCTTACCTACCTAGGTGACCGGCCTTTCAAATGCCAACTAGAACACACATAACAGTAACAGTTCGAATTTTTTAGTGCTTGGCCAGACTGGCAGTGCGGAGCGGGGAGCGGCGCGTGTGCGCGCGCGATCTGCCTGTCCGCAGTCGAGCTTTTACTAGACAAAAGCGCGAACTAGTTTGAGAACACCGGTCATCCACTGCGGCCACTTGTATGAATGAGCTATGGCGTGAGTTGCCCGCGCCCTCCCCGCGCTGCCAGTCTGGCCAAACACTCAACGGACACAACACAAAAGATACGCTCACAGTCAAAAACAGTTCCCAAAAAACTGTTATCAATACTACCGAATCTCGTTAAAGTAAGTATTTTGGCGAACGTCGTGAAGGTTACAATGAACGTTACTGGCACACTTCCCGCCATCTGGGGAAGGAAATCCCTAACTCCGGAACTCAGGTAATAAAGGTGAATACAAATAAAATGTACGTACATTAGAATACTTAATTCAATGGCAGTGGAAATGAGGTCTATTGTAAGTCTGATGGTATCTGCGAAAAATTCAAGGTAGGAACTTGATTCTGGAACTATTTTATGGCTGTGCTGTATTGCTTGCCAATGGTGTGGCTATTGAACAATGAGTGATTTAAAGGCAGCTACAAGATATATATATAGGTACCCGGTTTCTGACTTTAAAATTTGGTGATTCCTTCAATGTTGCCAGCGAAATCCAAAAGTGTCTTACTTTTTTGTAAAAAACAGACATTCATTTCGTACCTAAAAAATTAAAGTGGGGTTGTAAAAAAAAACACTATTTTCTTAAGGGATGTAACATCTTGAACATTTTTTAATATTGCAATGAAAGCTTACAATTAGCCCCCCGGCTGCTATTTGAAGTTGAAAATACCAAAACTCATATAAATATTTGTAATAACATTACAAATATTTATATGAGTTTTGGCAAGACTCTTTTGAATTTCGCATTCTTTTACCTTATGTAATGCTAAAGTAGAGTTTGACTCGTTCTCATCTTCAAAATATTATTATTTCAGAAATCGGGTGCCAGAGTATGTGAGGAGAAATGTATTAGGATCAATAATTCGTACTGTGATTCTTCAAATAATGCAATTCATTGCAGCTTTGTGACCTTCTTCACTTACTCAATTTACTGAACCCACAAGTTCAGAAGCTTATACTAGATTTAAGCTTGAGGATATGAGTTCTCAAGCTTTCGTTAGAACCTTGTGAGGTAATAAAAAATACAATATTATTATGCGCAAAAGGTGCCTTAGTAAAGAACGTCTACGAGTAGTAGTATGTGATTTGCACGTCTATAATATACGATTAAATTAGCATTTTATGAGCCATCACACAAGTTTTTATCGTATTCTTTCCTATTACTTATTTCTTAGTTAACACATATCAAGTTATTCACAATCGTGCTATTATAAAGATACTGGCTATTTATATGGCAATATTTATATATTGCTAGCCAGTTTCTTTATAACTACCTACTTTCTTTGGAACTACTGAAATACCTTCTGAGTTATCTATGAAAATAATTTCAGTAGTTCCAATGTCGATTGTCACTGCATCTATACATTCGCTGGAAACCGACTTTCTAAAGACACCATGCAATATTAATCATAGATATGTCAAAATAACAAAGTCCATTAGTCGTGTTACACGTTGAACTCGTAAATCATGAAGTAAGGCGCGTTCCCACAAAGCCGTAGCTCCCGGCTGTTGAGTAAAATTCTAATATTTTATTCAGTGCCGCCATATTGTTTTCTCGATACTTCCATTCGGCAGCTCAGTGCCAGTCACGGACTCCATAACACTTATAAATCGGTTTTATTGGCAGCATTACTTTCAACACGGATGGTAATAGATCGCCCTGTAAGTTTTTTTTTTTTAAGAATAATTTATGATTTTCGACTTGAAAGGAGATTTGATATTTTTTTTCTTTTATGTTCTTTCAGCGCGGATTATTAAACGTTGACATCGTCAATTAATTGCTTGGATTTTATTATGATAACTTTGTTTGATCTTGACTTGTTTGAAATAATATTCTATTTATTCTTCTTTGTCTCTAGAGATGAAGTAAAAGGGAAGGAAAATAATGAATACTAAGCAATTATCCAATTTGCACAGAGTTAATGATTGAGTATCGGTGAACTTCCGCAACCCAATGGTGAACTTAGCTCTTGAAATATGTTTCAGTCGGTATACGGAAGGATATTGACGTCGATTACATTGATTTATAGCGGGTATTGAAAGAGAATGAAAGTGAGGGAAAATTATTAATGACATGAGGATGTTATTATATTGAATACGACTATGTATATTATGATTAGTATGCTTATAAGCTAATGTTAATTAAAATGATTCTAGAACTAAAAAGAACATAAGTGCAACAACGGTCATGAATTTAAAGGAAATATACTCGTAAAAGTATGGCAACAATATTCTAATAATGTGGCGAACAACCTTCTGAAATACCTAACCTAACATTTTCTTTTTCAGTACGTTGTCCTGATTTTCTTTATACTAAACACACAAAATAAACTAGGTACACATTCTCTATTGAAAACAGCACAACGTAATGCAGGAAGTCGCTTTGTTTGTTCGGAATGTCGCCTGTCACGAAAATCTTTTTGTTCAAGAGCGGTCGAGTCGAGACGAACGCGAAATGGTATGTCGTGAATGATCACCCATAGCTTAACCAACCTGAGTGCAAACAGATCAAAGCTGACGCAGGGTTGACGCTACTACCGGTATTTTAATGAACATACCAGATTCCCGGAATTTCAATATCAAAGCCGTAAGTGAGAGGATATTGGAAAATTTGTTGTAGGCATGAAGAAGCTTAGCAAAATTAGACAGCGATCTATAGTTATATAGATCGTTGTCACGAATTTCAACCGATATAAAAATATTGTTTGTGTTAGGTTAGATAATCCTTGAATTTTTCTGAATTAAATTAAACTTTCTGTAGTAACGTTTTATTATAAACAAGCGTCATATTTTATAGTTCTTGTACGTCATATGTTTTCGTTTTTATATCGTCACTGATTTTTATTCCGAAAAAATTTTAAATGTTACGAATTTGCTGTTAGGTTTAAAAACGAACAAACTTGTATTTAAAAACTGGCCAAGTGCGAGTCGGACTCGCACACGAAGGGTTCCGTAGCACAAGGCAAAAACGCCAAAAAAAACACGTTTGTTGTATGGGAGCCCCCCTTAAATATTCATTTTATTTTGTTTTTAGTATTTGTTATTATAGCGGCAACAGATATACATACTTTGTGAAAATTTCAACTGTCTAGCTATCGCGGTTCTTGAGTTACGGCCTGGTGACAGACAGACAGACGGACGGACAGACAGCGAAGTTTTAGTAATAGGGTCCCGTTTTTACCCTTTGGGTACGTAATCCTAAAAACAATATGATCAATTAACCAGATGGAAAATTCTGTTTAAGAATTTTATTATCACGGTGCGCCTTTAACCTAACCTTATCAACCCAAACGGGACACAAGATCCTCACAGTGTTAAAGTACAATGTTCAAAGAGCTACCCATCACATAATTATCTCCTAATCACCCACGAGGTCCCCGAGACGAAAGAATGGGCCATTGTTAGCACACGGAACCTACGCTCTATATCATTCCTTTATGTCCGACAAGCCTGTACCGATGGTATCAACCCTGTATCGATGCGAAGTGTATTGAGCTATACGCGCCCGTGATGTGTGATGATGTTCGTCTCGCTCGGCACAATAGGTGAGCGTTATTTCTGTTCGTCTGCCTTGACTCCAGACGCGGTCGGGCGTAAGTACCAAACGTCTGTGTTCCATGTTACCACTATCTACATTCTACATATTGATTGTAAACAGCGGTGGGTACGCACGGCTCGATAAATTTCGTGTATCCGTGTGTTCTCGCTTTAGTGTTGGAATGTTTTGTGAATTTTGGCCGGCAGTGAATGGGTTTGGTCAGGCTTTTCGTTTGCGGCTGCCAGTCGAATAGTAAATCACTTTGCTAACATATGTTTTAGATATTTAGAGCATTCTGGACACCAAAATGCGTTGTAAAATGTTGCTATGTGTATAATGGATACAAAGTTTTCATTTTCTAAATTTTTTAATTTATAAAAAAAAAATATGCTTAGGTGAGTCTTCACCTGAGCATAGTGCCCTGTTTCCGTGTCCAAATATGGAACCTTAATGTTTCACAATTGTAGTGTTTGGCAATATCTTATTGATAGTTTACATACGTTAACCTTTAAAAGCAATTGCTTAAATTTTGGCAAAGATGCAAGACTGAGTTTGAACCTCTCTCGGTTGGTATTATGCGTAACTACTCGGTAAATTCCTTTTGCAAAGGCATAGACAATTAAACAGAATATATCTCATTAATTCACAGTTGGGATTGTGTCATTAAGGAATGTGCTAGTGCTGTGACATTAGCTGAAATAGACACGATTTTGATCGATGACTTCACTGTGTTGGCATTTCGGTTCTAAACATCTCTAGTTAGATGTGACTGGTCGGCTATAGGGCTATCAATAATGATTTACGAGTTAAGTTTGATTACTGCGTGATTATGCTAATTCAATTGTAGTGTGTGGTTACGTACTTATTGCCTATTGGTACCATAAAATGATTCGTTAAAATGGGTATACCAAAATCATATTATTGTCCTTGTAAAAGTCTAACAATTTGCCTTTTATAACCATGCCTTTACATTGATCTATTAAGATTTTGTAGAACCTATTTTATTTTCAAGCCAAACTTAAAATAATCTTGTCACCAGCCAGACTTTTAGCTTAATTCAGCCGAAACAAAAGACGAAAGTGTAAACGTTGAAGACTCTAACAAAATTAACTCACTGAAGTAAAACCTTAATTGCAATTTTTCTTCATTACCCTATTGTGTTCAGGTGAGTGAAGGCACCCTTTTGAGGGGCGAAGGAGGGGGGGGCGTCTTAATTAACTAATTTATTGTTACGTCAAGTAATAATATCTCAAGTTTCGCCTACAAAGGGAGACAGACGGTTTTATACAACAAATTGTCACAAAGTTTTAAGAAATTGTAAAAGGGTTTTCTAGTAAGTGGGACAGAGGGATTGTTAGAATATATTTTATGTTACGACGTGAACTTGATAGCTGGATACAGCGAAGGCAATATAATTGAGACACTTCTAGACAAAGCGCGTCATATATTATTTGGAAGTATGCGAATAATTTGATACAATTTTTTTTTGTCTGCAAATATCTAAATATGTAGCAAGCTAAATATCACGTTCCGAAATGTTGCCACTACATAAAATGCAAAAAAGTTTATTGAGGATAATATTCTCAATAAACTATTATTTATTATTATTATTTAAAATTGATTATTTCTTATTTCTATATATGATGATATTCTCATAGCATGTTTATCTATTTTCCTTTTATATTCCAGTTTTTATCACATTGAGTTTCAATTATACTATTAATTTTCTTTGTGTATGCTGTACCAGTACAGCGTCCTAATATTTGTTTGCTGCACCGGACGACGTCAACACGTCGGCGCCGGCTGTCGCTGAAAACCAGCGCTGGGGCTCTGTCTTGCATAGGGTCGCAGCATAATGCTGAGCAATAGCCGTTTTGCGTGGATGTGACGCATGTTTCCCCCAACCCTTTTTTTTTATGTTCTTCGCAAATAAACGTATTTTCTTTCTTTCTATCTGTAACGGTTGAGGACCATATTTTATACTTTATCAAACCTAGAGGTTACCTGCTGGATGTACAAATAGACATTGACTTAAAAATAGTGGTAAAAGTACATGTGAATGTGACACGAGTGATCAACACAAGCACAATAGAAATCATTAACACAGGTATACGAAAAAGGTTTCTTACGAAAGTTGGATAAGTAAACAGAACATATTACTCAGAAAGCTCATTTGATGAACGTGCTCGAGTATTTGTTTCATTAGCTAAGTGATTCCACAAGACTCGGGAGTTCGGAATCTCAATCACAGTTATTCATTCAATTTATTAGAACATACAATATGGTCAATGCATTCAGGTAGTGATAAAGGACCTCTGAGGCGTTACAGGGGCGTGTGACAAAAATCACCCACCATACAGGACGAGACAGGTCATTTTCTTCCTTGTAACACAAGAAAATTTATGTGACGTAATATTAGGATGTGTACCGTGTGACGGGTTCCTAATTAATCTTGAGTCTGATATAGTTGCCGGCACGTAACTTGGCAAGAGTTTTTGTAGTGGGGGAAGTTTGCGCACGCACAATTTCATACATTTTTATATGCGCGAACTTCCCCCACTACGAAAATCTCTTGCCAAGTTACGTGCCGGTAATTGTACTGTACGAGTAATATTTCACAGCGTGCACGTAAATGATGCACGTTCGGCCGGAATAAACTGTACACTGGTAAGTTTACATGCACATTTTAATAAAACTATTTTCGCCTTATAAACACGTTGCTAGCTACAATAACAGAGCGTAGAGACGACTAAATCTCCGCATTAGAAATCGACGCGTGGATCAGTATATTAATTTCAGCAGAAACATATAAAACAAACAATAATTTCGCGGCGTGCTAATAACGTTATACGTTACAAAGTTGCTGAGAGGTTTATTTTCAAAGCAAATACGTCAACAATAACTGTTTGTTAGACGGTTCCTTGTAAACTCAATCTGCTTCGTACTTTCCACTAACTAGCAAAACAGTGCGTATTTAGATCTACAGAATCAAATTTAAAGCGAAACTCTCTCTGTGTTTGTTGATATCTAATCGCCGACAAATTTTGTTGTTTTTTTTTAAAAACATCAAATCTCCGGTGCTGTTATTACTTGAAGTATAAGAAAATCTGTTTTTTTTTCACGATCTCTGGTGCTGTTATTACTTGAAGTACAAGAAAATCTGTTTTTTTTTCATCAAATTAATTTTTACATTTTTTTATGGGTTGTTCCCAAAGTACTCCAAAAAGAGTTCCCAAACTACTATCTTGGTTAGATATCTTATAAGTACCCATTACCTCTGCAGAAAATCTGCAGACTAATCTAATTTGACCTTGTATAGAATACTATACAAGGTCAAATTAGATTAGTCTGCAGATCCAAAAAGAAAAAAACCAAGAAATATCTTGGTTTTTTTATACTCTTTAGAAAAGGGATGTATTAAAAAGCCATGGCACACCACTGTTTATGAAAATAAACGCTGCGTCATCATCAGTCAAAAGGGAAGTAAACCTCATATTTATTACTAGCGTTTACTCGCAGCTTCGCCTGCATGGAGGTCGGCAACGATCCCACGGGGACGTACCACCGGGATAAAAACTAACCTAACCCAGGTCATGGTCTATCGGTCTACCTTAATTTCGTCGAAGTCCGTTCAGCCGTTACAGTCGTAAAAAGATAACAAACAGACAGACAGAGTTACTTTTGCATTTAGGTATAATATTAGTATGGATATGGATTGTTTAAAATTCCATTTCTGTGTTTCGGGACTACACGACAGTTTAGGACACAAACGGATGAGCTGCGCTTGTTCATGAGCTGATGAAGCAGCGTGTTTGCTGTGTGAATACGCAAATTATAATGTTAATTTGTCGATCATTTAGGTTACCACCTGGATGGGTGATAACCTAGGAGGAGGAAAATGTGGATTCATTCTCCTTTTTTTTTTGTTGCCCGTTGGGAATCCCCATGCAGTTCCTCCATCGTGGGGATGTCAGAGGGGCCGGCCGGACTCTTACCGGCTAAAAGCACCGCGGTGTTCCACCTCTGCCTATGGCCGGAGGTGCGGGATGCGCGTAAGCATTCACCGCTCCGGATTCATTCTCCTGACCTTATGCCAATTTATTTGGGATCGGCGAAACTTGTCTTCTTCTTCCATGACTTTCTACTAAGTAAATGGCTCTACTAAGTTTTGTACTAAGTTTCTACTAAGTTTTGTAGTTATATCATCTTTGGAACAGCCCATCCGTCAGGGGATCGAGGCAGGGGGGGGGGGGTGGAGGGGGGTTCAGGGTATCAGACCGGATACATATCATAGGTAGGTACTCAAAATTTTCCCACTCGTTTTTCGTCATTCCTCCGCATCACTTGCCCATATCATGGATACCGATTTCCAAACAACGTTTCAGTCACCGGCGCCATTTTTAATACCTAACCTATATTGTATGAATACATATATTCATATACATATATACACTAATATTAAATACAAAAATAAACATCCGATTAAAAAAAAATATTACACTGACAGAAAACCAGTGAAAGAATTTTTATCGCACTCCATGAAGGATTTTTTATCGCCCTTGGCAATAACGAATATTCCCGAGTGCGATAAGATATGTTTTATGTTAAAACATGCGAACGAAGTCGCGGGAAGAAGCTAATATTTTGTATGGAAGTAGGTAATATTTTGTTCAAAACGGCTCTTCCAGAAAATCTATGATGGTGTTAGTTATATTTCTCCAATCATTCTTTTCAAGTAAAAAACTCGGGGCAAAGGGTCGGAGTAATTGATAGACGAAGGGTTGGCAACCCGTCATTTATTGGGCAATTTGTCAATATTACGGACCAATCTTTCTGAAGGTATACCTAAGAAATAATAATTGAAATACACGGGCGAAGTTTTTGTACATTAATTAATTTATTATTGTTTTAATATCAACATTACCAGTCGACAGCGATGCAGACGAATATTTCGACGCCATATTTTATAGTTTTAGTTAGGTTACGTTACGATATTATACTTTTATTTTAAGTCTGTTAGTATATTTACGTATTAGAAGTTATTTTTATCCTAAGAAAAAACAGAATCAAAGTCAAAGTCAAAGCATTTATTTCAAATAGGCACTTAACAGGCACTTTTGAACGTCAAAAATTACTAAAATAGAATTGATTCTAGTCGCCCATTCCAAAAGGTAGATTTCGTATGGAGAAGAATGGGCAAGAAACTCCACCGTTACTCTTTTAAAATGTTTTACAATATTTTGCATGTACATTAATTATATAATATATATGTGAAGACGATGCACCTAAAATAAAATTACTGTACCACAATAGGTAAAAGAATAAAAAATGAAACCATAACATATAAATTAATTATCTGATAGATACATGGTGCTCACATATTTACAAGCATGGTAAAAATAAACGATTGCCATTAAAAAAAAAAAATAATAGTAATAAGTCAGGGTGTGAGTTAAAGTAATTACAGAATGTAAATCAAAGTTAAAAAAAAAGAAGAACAAAGAATAAATTATACAATTAAATTAGCAACCAGTTTGATTTTGTCTTGACTCTAGATTGTCCTATGGAGCAGGACCAGCATGTTTCCAAGCGTTCTTATCTTGGATATAATCTTCTAATTTATAGTACGCTTGTTTACAAAGTGTACGTTTAATGTGAGTTTTAAATTTTCTTTCATTTAATTGCAATATATCATTAGGTATTTTATTGTAACATTTAACACAGTACCCCATAAAAGATGTATGTACTTTGGCTAATCTGAAAAATGGTTGATGTATTTTATTTATATTTATTTCTAGTGTTAAAATTATGTCTATCGCTTATTTTATTAAAAAGATGTAGATTTTTTCTTACATACATTTTCAGAATTACTTTTTGATCTAGATATCTTTTTGATTTATGTTTGATTTTATATTAGATATATTTTAAATATTTCTTTTTTTAACCCCCGACGCAAAAACGACGGGGTGTTATAAGTTTGACGTGTCTGTGTGTGTGTGTGTGTGTGTGTCTGTCTGTGGCATCGTAGCTCCCGAACGGATGAACCGATTTTGATTTTGTTTTTTTTGTTTGAAAGGTGAATTAGTCGGGAGTGTTCTTAGCTATGTTTGATGAAAATCGGTCCAAGATGGCCGCCGCCACAAAATGGCGGATTACATATTTTTTCACAACTCCCTTAATATGGGTATCAAATGAAAGACCTTGAATAGTAGAATACTATACACTACGATAAATTTCAAATCCAAGATGGCCGCCACCACAAGGTGGCGAATTACATTTTTGTTTTCACAACTCCCTCAATATGGGTATCAAACGAAAGGGCTTTTCTAGTAGAATACTAGACGCTATTACAAATTTCAAATCCAAGATGGCCGCCACCACAAAACGGCGAATTATATTTTTTTTCACAACTCCTTCAATATAGGTATCAAATGCAAGGGCTTGACAAGTAGAATAATGTACACTACCTATATTGAAATGGAATGATGAAAATTAACGAAATGATAACTAAAAACTTGAAAATATTTTTTTGTCTGATCAATGCTCTAGAATGATGAGGAAAGTGGAGTAATGACTGGTACCTACGACCACTGAGTTTGACTATTTTTATTACGAATGGAATTATCCTACTTAAAAAGCGTAGGTATCAGATAGTGTCGCAGTCCCATTTTATAAAATAGATCTGAAATACCTAAGATATCTAATAGCTATGAAATACATGTACGAAAGTTGAATAACTAAAGGAAGAACTAGAAAAAGGATATAATAAAACAAAAAAATCTGTTTAGTCTTAAAAAATATTCTTCAACTATAAATAAATAATTATTTTTTGTCGGATAAAAAACCTGAGTAAACACCAAATTACCTGAATCTTAAAACGTAAGAAAATAAAAGAAATGAAATACAAAAATTAAGGAGTCCCTACAAAAAGCATGAAATAAAAAATTAAATTAAAAATTTAAAAAACCCCCGACACAAAAAATAATAAAATAAATGTAAGTTATTATTTTTTTATGTCGGGGGTTTTTTGAATTTTTAATTTAATTTTTATATTTTATAGTAAAATCTTAACCTTCCTTTGGCTTTGCCGAAATCAGGTAATAAGTTCAATTCCATTATTCTTATATGAGTAGGTAAGCCCATAGGCTCGCGGCGGAAAAAATATAATTTATTATAGAATCCTTATATAATAAATTGTATTTATCCGTAGTTATCCCAGGAAAAGTGGAACTTCATAATAATATCTAGTTTCTGGAGGACGTCTTTAAGGTTCTAGACTGGAAAAGGGTTGGCATTAACATCAATGGCGAGTACATAACTCACCTTCGGTTTGCCTACGATATCGTAGTCATGGCTGAGACTATGGAGGACCTCAGTACAATGCTCGATGACCTCAGTAGAGCCTCCAAAAGAGTGGGTCTTAAAAAGAACATGGACAAAACGAAGGCCTTGTCAAATGCCTATGTAACACCCACTCTTAAAGATCGGAGACGCTACACTCGAAGACGTGGACGAGTATGTTTACCTAGGACAAACTGTCCAGTTAAGTAGGTAACTTTGAGAAAGAGGTCAACCGTCAAATACGAACCGGCTGGGCAGCGTTCGGAAAGCTACACAATATCTTCTCGTCCCACATACCGCAGTGTCTCAAGACGAAAGTCTTTGACCAGTGCGTTTTGCCAGTGATGACTTATGGCACTGAAACGTGGTCGCTCACAATGGGCCTTATAAGACGGCTAAAAGTTACCCAAAGAGCAATAGAGAGGGCTATGCTTGGAGTTTCCCTGCGTGATCGAATCAGGAATGAGGAGAAGAACCAAGGTAACCGACATTGCCCGAAGAATTGCCAAACTTAAGTGGCAGTGGGCAGGGCACATTGCTCGCAGAACAGATGACCGATGGGGCCGAAAGATTCTGGAGTGGTGATCGCGTACCGGAAGACGTAGCGGTGGAAGGCCTCCCACAAGGTGATCTGACGACCTTGTGAAGGCCGCAGGAACCTGTTGGATGCGAGAAGCACAGAACCGGTCAAAGTGAAGGGAGGCCTATGTCCAGCAGTGGATGTCTTTCAGCTGAAATGATGATGATGATGATCTAGTTTTTTCAAGATACAAGTGTACCGTTAATAATAATAATAATAATAATAATAAACTTTTATTTTCTCACCACAATATACATATTATTTTACATCGGTCAGATTCGACAATGACACATAATTCAGTTGAGTATATATTGTGGGAGACTGGTGCCTAAGTTAGGCTCGTGGCCTGTGTTTCAGGACACCAGGATCCCACCCCTTTACATTTTCATTTACAAATTACGTACTATGCGCGCTGACAGAATGTAGTAGGGTATGACATTTAATAGTTTTTATTTTAATTAATATCTAGATTAAAGACAAATGTTAGTAAATGTGTAGTATTTGTGATTGAGTGGGTGTGTGGGTGTGTACGTGTGTGGGTGTGTTAGAGTAAGTGATTCTGTGTTTAGGTCTTTGTAAGGATATTTTCAGTATCATTATAATTTAATTTTAATAGCCAGTCAGTTAGCATCTTTTTGCATTTATGCTTTGTGAGACTATAGATATGTAACACCTTATTAGTTTTATTATATAAGTAGCCACCTAAATAGCAAAAGAAACGCTTTGCAAAAATTGTTTTGTGACGTAGATGCTGGCGCTCCACTGGGTCATATCGCCTTTTCCCCCTGGACAGCGTTGGATTATACACCAAGAGTGTATGCTGTTTCAACAGAATGTGCAATATAAATAGTTGGCGCACTGTCAGAACTTCATGTTCTTTGTATAGCTGTTCAGTGGGATATCGATACGGGCGAAAAGACGACACTTTCAGTAAAGCTCTTTAATCCTATATTGTTATATGCGTTTTAAGTCAAAGTCAAAGTCAAAGCATTTATTTCAAATAGGAACTTAACAGGCACTTTTGAACGACAAAAATTACTAAAATAGAATTGATACTAGTCGCCCATTCCAAAAGGTAGTGTTCGTATGGAGAAGAATGGGCAAGAAACTCCACCGTTACTCTTTTAAAATGTTTTACAATATTTTGCATGTACATTAATTATATAATATATATGTGAAGACGATGCACCTAAAATAAAATTACTGTAAGTACCACAATAGGTAAAAGAATTAAAAATGAAACTTATATAAATTAATTATCTGATAGATACATGGTGCTCACATATTTACAAACATGGTAAAATTAAACGATTGTTATTCCACACTATTGCTTAGATAGAAAACAAAATAAGTCATAATAATAAAACCACCAATCAATTGATTGGAATCTACCCCACCATAAATTAGAGCAAATTGCCGCTATTCAATACCTTCGATTATCTAAATGATACTTTTTGTTAAAAGGCATTTTTGGTTTATCTGTTTTCGATATTAGATGAACAAACTTTGATAGAAAAAACACGAAGAGTCCCGTAGGTACCACAAGGCAAAACACGGCGAAAGAAACACGTTTCGTGTTATGCCTTTAATTTTTAACTTTATCTTATTTTTTAACCGAAGCAAAAACGGAGGAGGTTCTCAAGTCGACGCGTATTTTTTTTTTTTGGTTATAGCGGCAATAACCCAAATTAGAGATTTCAAATGTCTACCTAATACGGTTCATGATATGCAGCCCGATGACAGACAGACGGACGGATGGACGGGTGGACAAAAGACGGACGGACAGCGGAGGCTAGTATTAAGATCCCGTTGGCCTCCTTTGAGTACGGAACCCTAAAAACCAACACAAAGAACAACATAAAGAATTTTCTCTTCAAAATACGTTATTTAGAATCTTGATAACAGGACTCAAGGATGGTATCTTTCTTAGCAATCTTGAATGAGCTGATTGTACACATCTCATTGTGAAGAAAAACAAAAGACTCCCTCAGGTAACTCGATTTGATACCTTTTTGTTTTGATATTAAAGCTATTTTAAACATTATCGTTGAAGCCTCCAGCAGGGATGGAAAAATTGCAAACCATGTATGATTGATTAGTTTAATTTCTGAATTGTTTTTTTTTTAATCTTTTTATACCGAACTCTTTTAACGTGCACGTTTTTCTACATATATCGATCTCACGTGTATAATTTCAAAATGAATGATGAAACCAATATTTGGTAACAATTTTATGATTTGAAACAGTGTCCGTGGAGTTTCTTGCCCGTTCTTCTCCATAGGTACCTACTACGCTTTGGAATGGGCAACTAGCTTCATGTTTCTGACTAACTGACCCCTTGACCATTCAAAAGGGCCTGTAATTGGTTTATTTAAAATAAATGCTTTGAGTTTCTAGTTTGAGTTATATTAGAAGTAAGGTTTTCTAAATACTCTAGTTCGAATCAAATATTATCCACGGTTACCTTGTTCAAGCTTGTACGTAATTTCCATTTTAGGGCAAGTAAACTATCTGTTTGACACTGTAATTATAATATTCCTGCGGCTTACGTTGTCTTGTAAACGTTTGTTAACAATCGTGTAGTGAAGTATGAACATAATCTAAGTCAATTTTAGCAACTACCATTTGTGTTTCAATAATTTTTTTTTCAATAAATTTGCTAGGCAACGTTTAATAGAGAATAGTTCCTAAAACATATTTTCTATCTTGCCGTAAGATTAACGTAAAACTCAAAACTCAAACTCAAAGCATTTATTCCAATTAAACCATTTACAGGCACTTTTGAATTGCCAAGAAGTCGGTCTGTCAGAAAATATGAAGCTAGTTGCGCATTCCAAAGCGTAGGTACCTATGAAGAAGAACGGGCAAGAAACTCATTGGACACTCTTTTAAATTTTATGTGAGAACGATGTAAAAAAGACGTACGCGTTAAATGCGTCAGAGTACAGCAAATAGTAAGAAAATAAAGAAAATAACAATCCAAAAATAAAATAATTAAAAATAAGCCAAGGCAGCTAAGTGATGACCAGCCCCAACTGATGGTAAAATAACATTTCACTTGCATTCGTAGGTGTACGTATAGTACCTACACCCACATTTCACCAGTTATGTTTAAATCTCATGTATTAGGGGGTTAGCCTATTGCCAACATCGGGCAAAAATCCAGACTCCGGGCTGCTATTGAGAAATTCCAGATGGAAAAACCCAATAACACTTTGCCCGACTGGGAATACCACAACATGGAACGTTTATTTTCTCTTGACTGTACTTACCTGTCAAAAAGAGTAACCTAGATAAAGTGGATAAGACAGAGATTAAAACAGAAGACGAACTAGCAAGGGATCAGGGGGTGTAACGGGGGTTCAGGGGATCAGACCGGAATAAATCTAATAGCGCTACTGCTGAACTTGACAAGGTAAAACAAAAACGGTTTTCTTAATTCTGTTTTTTTTTAGGGTGGGGAATTATCAAATAACTTCTCCCGCCCTGGGCGGAGCGGGAGGGCGTGTCAGACTTTTACTGACTAAAACCGACCCGTGTTCCTTCAGTTGCCTGTGCCAGGGGCCATGGCAACTCTTTCGAACAACGCGCGGCCCTGGCCGAACTCACGTTTCAAGTAACTACTGCTGATTACGGGGTTAACGACTGCAGGTAGTGTAGTTAGTTGATATTAGGAGATTTGAAAATCACTGTTTTATCATGTTTTATCGATATCCATTACCTCTGTGAAGTTTGTCAAAATTATTTAATGTGACCCTGTATAGCAGATACGTAAAAACCTTTAGGTATGTAAAGGAGGCTTTAATTCGTGACAATCTCTTTTACATCAAAAAAGCGCTTTAAAATCTGTAATTGTATTAAGTGCAATTAGTCGTGGGGTATGCAAATACACGTACATATGTACATACATAACGTGGTCGTTAGCGCTGGATTAGCTGGATGTCGCTCTGTCGCGTCGCTTTAATTGCGTCTATTTTAGACTGTGTTTACAAAATTCAGCGCTGTCGATGCTAATCACATAGGTATGGCTTAAGGGGCTTATAGGACCTAAACACAAAAAACGCAAGTTTTAGAAACAATAAAAGTATATGATCGACTACAGTAAACAAAATCAGAAAAATATATGATATTCTTCAGGATTTAAATTCTGAAAATCATATATTTTTATATACACTATCTACCTAGCTTAAACTAGGTAGATAGTGTGATGAAAACATAATACATTATTACATACACAATTTGATACGATAGAAAAAAATCATGAAGATACCTCTAAAAAACTTTCTTTTCCCAATAAAAACTATACTAATATACATACCTACAATCATTCAGATTTTTTGTCAACATACTAAAATACTAGTGTTTTAATTTTTTTATCCAAACAATAGATTTTTTATAATTAAATAATAATTGCTTCATATTTTGCAATAAATTACCAGCGTTGTGGCATCGCGCTTCTCTTTCTTTTCTATGCAATCCGACAGTGATCGCGCTTTAGGTCATTTAAGCCCCTGAAATGACAAAATAGTTACTTAGATTGTTTTAAATTTCGTTTTAGAACAGTTCTTTAGAAGGTGTCTTTTAAGACGTTGTTGTATCATACGTTTAACTAAGGGCTGATTTTTCCATCGCCAGGTAACTTTTATTCGAGGAATAAATTTGACGTTTGACAGTTTTTGTATGAAGTAACTGTCAAAATTTCAAAATTATTCCTTGAATAAAGTTATCAGTCGATTGAAAAATCAACCCTTAATAAAATATTTATATTACGTACGCCTACGCAATTTGAACGTTTACTACAAAGCTATAAATAATTCCAGATTATTTAAGTTTTTTTTTTATTGTATTCGTATTTTCACGATTAGACATGTATATAAACTTAAGCATGCCTATATAGTTATCATAGCAGTGCAAATAGCTTTCCTCAACCTTTACAACAAGTTAGCTATCAAAATTAAAATTGCATGTAATTACGCGAACGTATCAAAAGAAGTGATTTTTCTTTTGATATGCTACAAGATACCGTAGCGTCGCTTTCAAACAGCAACAAGGAAACAAAAAGCAACCCTGAAAGAGATTCTACCCCGATTGTAGTTGAGCGATCGATCCCGATTCAGCGTGCATGACTCGTTATCGCTTGTTGTTGCTACCGTCACCACCGTGAACGGTTCGTCCCCGCCTCCCGATCCTTAATGAGTGACAGCTCAATCAAAGCCACACGTATTTCGTGCCGTCGGCCGAATCAATGTTTCAGTATAGTTAAGTAGTCGCAGGCAATTAGGCACGGACTAGTGTATTGAGTTACATAAGGTTATCAGGGGCCTAAAAAGGCCACTTTGGCAGAATCATAAAAGGATAACATTATGAATAATAATGGACAGTTAATTGTTAAGTTAATCGTATCAAATCCCATTGGTGAAGGATTTTTCAGTTTTTTTTTTGTCTGTGCTAAAATACCAATCAATCTAATCCCAATATCTTTGATTAGACCTACGTAGTGCAGCGAAAAAAAGAAACATATGTAGCGGTATCTACAACGCCACATGCGAACAACGCGTCATACTGACGTCACGCAAAATCCTGCATCGCGCAAGCAGAGTTTACCGCGCAACTAGCATAGATACAACGGCCCGACATGAATCATCGGGCAGTTGCCCGCCAGACACAACACCCGTCTGGTCGGAGGATCCTCCCTTTTCTATGGAGGTTGAGTGAACTTTACATCCTTTTCCTCATACCTCTATACATACTTCGCCATATTATGATTCATAATGTTATCCTTTTATGATTCTGCCAAAGTGGCCTTTTTAGGCCCCCAGGTATCAGTCTGCTGTGAAACGTCTGAGATCGTGTAAAAAAACGTGTGAGGTCAGGTCAGGAACGAAGTTCCTTGCGCGATAATACAATATAATGCAATATAAAAAATATCGCACGCACACGCATATACAAGAAAGACACATTATGGGCATAACGCTTTTTCTACCAGACAATGCCTACCGCAGGCCACGTTAAGGAACTTAGATCCAAAAAAGCAGAATCAGCGTGCACTGGTATCCTAACAGACTATTTAGAACTAGCTTTTGCACGCGACTTCGCCCGCGTGGATGTCGGAAAATATCCTACGGGAACGTACTACCCGCATTAAAAGTACTCGTACCCAATGCGTTCATCCAAATTTAGGCTATCTGTGTGTCAAAATTCATTCAAATCCGTTTAGCCGTTTTTGCGTGATTGAGTAACAAACATCCAAACATACAAACATTTACATTTATAATATTATATAGTAGGATTTTTTTCCGCACAAAGGTGCGGAAAAAAATCCTACTGTATGACAAATTCCAATAACTGCTACCCCTGCCGATCTATTCCGTAAATACCTCACCGTGAAAACTTAGGTGAAGTGAGCTGTCAATAACGTCAATCCTTAGCAACAGGTGGAATGACAGGTCACTTTAAGCTCACTTCACCTAAGTTATCACGGTGATCTTTTTACAGAATAACACCGCAGGTGAAGTGACAGGTCTATTCTGTAAAAATATCCCTGTGAAAACACCTAAGTTTTCACAAGATTTTTACAAAATAGACCTATAACAATGTTTAACTAATGCATCATGTCTTAACCCAGTCGGTTACGCAGTGAAACAATATTACCTGCAACATCTAATTTACCATATAATGGATGTGTGTCCAGGTGATGGAATGTTCTAGCAAGCCCATTGTTTACCATCCCTAGTGCTGCCTATTGGCATCAGCTCTTATGACTTATGAATAGCCGTTGCTCCATTTTCATTACAATTCTGATCTCTCCATTATACATGATTTTATTTCTGTAAATAGGTTTGTACAAACACTTTTACACGTTAATCATATTTTAAAAACTACCACGACTAGTCTGGGAAGAAAGGCTGAAACAAACTCAGAGATCACAGTCTCTTTTAAAGTCCAGACATACGAGTAATCTTGGTTAGATCATCACAGATTGAGTGGACCGGTTCAGTCAAACGCATTTGTCAATAATCGTGCACTCAGAACTTAAAGAGCTCATTAGTTTATATCAGGTACGATACAAACACATTTATGTATTTAGTATGTTCTAAGCTTGCATAACTATGCGCGTGAAGCGAAATTTTACAGACCAGAAGTTGCATGTTTGTAGATCATCCAATCTCTCTTTGAGTTAATTTCCACTTAAAGTACTAGTATTGCGTAAAGACAGCGAAACACTTTGCAACACACGTTGTGAACATAACCAAAATAAACCTCAAGTGCTCCCGTACGTTAAACGATATTCGCTCACAAAGTTGCACCGAAAAATGCTTCTGCATCATAATTTATGCATCGCGAAATATTACAAATCTCTCATAAATTATGAGATCTAATGCTCCACGGTAGAGTGCATATGAAAACGCTGAGAGAGCGTAACAGCTACACACGACAATAGCGTTATCAGCAGTAACAATTCAATAGTCTCGTGCAGCCCGTATGACGATATGACGTTACAGGATACCAAAAGCTTGTTCAGCGTTGGTTAATCTCACCGCACCGACGACTTCGCAAGGCGCTTTGTTGCCAATTGTTTACTTTACATTCTATTTTGGATGTCCATCATCTGGGCATTGTTAGCGTGTGTTTACGCCGCGCTGTGAGAGGACCGATCGAACGGGCAGCGCCTGCGGCCGAGCACGCCTTTTGTGGGCGGTATTCACCATTACAGAGTAAAAATCTAAGATAGTGTATACACTATCTTAGATTTTTCTCTATACATATCTATTATAGAGCTATTTGTCGGTAATTACACATCATTTTTTACGACTGTTACAAATGTTTGGATATAGAATATCATCATACTGCACGAGCATTTCAGCTTTAACATCATGGAAATTCAGACCACGTAATCGCACAGTGCATTCCGATGTGTATAATTAAAGTAAATTCAACATGTAGTATCAATGAAGTGGCTCGCCCAAGGGAACTCAGAAATAGAACTAAGGGGAAACGAAATGCTACTGAAAGATGTAAATCAGCTAATAATACTTCGTGATTGGATCAAGATGTTGCTCCGATCATAGCAAATCTACGCAAGATAACTCTGTAAATGGATGGATATGACATACCGAGACATAATATTATGAAAATAGGAATGATGGCGGAATATTTCAAGTAAAGATATTAAATATGGGAATCTGCCAAATATAATTCAGTCGTAATCTAGAAAATTATTGATCCAAATAAGTATTTTATATCTACATAATTATAGCAACAAACGAATCAATACTGATGAAGATGATGTCACTAACATTTTGTTTGAGTTAGCACATAATGGATGAAATCCTTGTTTTCGCAACGGCTAACATTGCTTTAGTTTTTTCTACGAACATTACACAACACCATGAAACGTGAGTCACTGCGAAAAAGATCTTGTTCATATATTTGCTTTATATCACGTTGACTTTTATGATTTTAGTTGGTATTATAGTGTGGGATATTGTTTGAAATATTTGGCTTCATACTTTTAGCCGAAGGATACGTCCTCATTGATTAATTGCCTATTCCTAGAACACGTGGATTTTAATAGGACTTTTTATAAGTCACGTTTTTTTGCTAGAAATATTTCTTGCATTGCGAATCTTGAAACTTCACTGATGTTTTTGTAGGTACTAAGCATATCTTATTGAAATATTGTGAGCTGTAATTAGTATTTGTTTCACAATAGCCGTCATATTTTGACAACATTTTTCCCCCAAAATCTGTCGATAAGTTGTAGTTTGTAGTAAAGTTTATTTTTATTTAAAATAAATTTTGAAAACTAGAATGACAGGATGTTTTCCGTACATTAACAATGGTACCACGAATGTTATTCTAAGACGCTGGCATCTGTGTGTTTTCAATACTAGTAATGCATTTAAATTGATTGATGACTTCTGATAAAACATTAGTCTAAAGATAAATCTTGTTTCTATCAAACTTTTTCTTTCTCCGTCATTCTAATGTACAATTCCGGTTTTACGAATGAAAATGTCGGAATTGGAGAAAAAAATACAAAGTATTTTTTATCAATAAGAACAACACGAATAATTTAAGCAACGATACAAACAAAACGTTTTTGAGTGAACCCAGTAAAGCAAAGCGCACGGTAATTAAGTTTGCAAACCTTACCATTTGGCAGCGTGCCGACGGACTCAAGCGAACTAATAGAGAGCTGGTGGTCGCTCGCATGCCTGTACCAACGACATTTTGTTTGTGATTGTACACCACGCACCCGATGGGATTCTGTCCAACTGTGCTGTTTGTGTAATCGATTTTGATTAAGTGCTATGTAGACTGAGCTAAGGTTAGTAAGTGCTTGTGATGTTAGCAGTGGCAACTAGCTGCCAGTAGTTTCTGGAAAAGGGTTGGACAGGCGATTTCCATGTTTTATTGAGTTATTATCTCGTGTTGATAAAATATAGTTTTATTATAACTTTGTGAATGAACTAACGTATTCCAAAGACCAGTGATAGCACTGCTTTAGGACTAGTGCTTTGAAGTTTTACTACGTTAGTAGGTACTATTAGTTATTCTGTGGTTTTACTACTATTGTTTATACATAATCCCGAATTGTGTCTTAAATTCAGAGTAGTGCCTATCTGAAGACATTGTACTATCCTAAATAGTTTAAGTCCTATTATTAAATCCTCATCATTCAGTGAGTCCACAATTTCCAAGTACTAACGTGCGTAATTAACAACACCTTCTTCTCCATAATTCTAAAGTGTATGTTTAAATCATTACGTAGTTCATTTCTGGTTAGTCCCTGAATGTAAACATCGGTACAGCCGACCGCTCGGCATATGTTGCTCCAAGGTTACGAAGATTTTTCGTTCATCGTTCATAATTTACTTCGGCCTGTTTCGATTGTTATGATACTTGATTTATCGAGTGCATATTTTATTTCGTCGAAAGCTCTCCGTAGAGCGGTGTTGCCATGAATCATACTAACGGTCGCTCGGGATAAACATTTTTTTTTTCAATGAAAAGGACAGGACTGGTGTTCGATTGGCTTTTTAGCGCTTTATACAGTTTTTGGTATTCTTTTATTTTAGAGGAATATTATAGAGATTAGTTTTAAATAATAAATTGCAGTTAGTTTATGAGAACTTTTAGTAAAAGAAGACAAGGTGAATCAATTTGATAACATAAATATTTTGGTTGAAGAAATATTCACATTATATAACCCGGTAGCAATGGTAATGTAAGACAAAAAACTCTTTTCAATTCAATTAGATTTAAGCTTGCGGAAAGACAATATTTCCCTCCAAAAGTCTCCTTCAGAAATTTTCTTTTTCTTAAATGTTGGTATACTACACTGTGTTTTGTTATGTTATAATATTACCAGCAGTGCCCCGCGGTTTCACTCGCGTAAGTTTCGATCCCGTGGGAATATCGGGATAAAAATATCATATGTGTTTATCCAGGAAATAGTCTATCTATGTGCCATTTCTCCTCTAAATCTGTTCAACGGTTTACGAGTGATTGAGTAACAAACCCAAACATCTTCACAAACTTTCACATTTATAATATTAGTAGGATAGAAATCACATGGTTTGTTCCAGCACCATAGTAACTAAATAAAGCCTCAAATATAAGGGCTCTTATAATACTAATATATCGTGTGTGAAAGGGTTCGCAGAGAATTTATTAATAGGTGCTATTAACGACTTACGAAGTAAAACCAATTTGTCTAATTTATTAGAGAGCTTTTGGTAATGTATGAACTGTGGCAATGTGTCTATATTAACCATTGGTAATTTACGAAGTCATTTATATCTTTGGCGTTTCTAGTATCTGACTCATCATTCTCATAGGAGAATGATGAGTCAGATACTAGAAACGAATAGTCTTATCTTAATTTATTTGAGGTCGGCGCAACATGTCTTTTTCTTCCATACTTCTCTATTAGTCGTCATCTCGGTAGTCACCCCCTTTGTAACCATATCATCAATCACGCAGCCCATCCATCGTTTTTTTGGTCTTCCCCTACTGTTATAGCCATCGACATTTATACTCAAAACTTTCCTCACGACATTTTCCTCATTCCTCCGTATAACATGCCATGGCCATGATAACCGATTTCCACACAACTTTTCAGTTACCGGTTTCACTTTCAGACTTCCTCGTACTCGTTTCTTATTCTATCCATTCGTGTAACACCACACATCCCTTTTAGCATTCGCATCCCAGTTGAATGCAATTGCCTTTCATTTATCCTTTTTGTACCTAACTAGTACCTAACTAGGTTAATCTAAATAATTATTAAATTTTAATAGATTTACATATCTACGTCGTTGCGGGTAGTCAGAAGCCCGAATGTCTGACAACCAGTCTTACCAAGGAGTATCGTATTACTCAGTAACTGGGTTGTGGAGGTCAGATAGGCAGTCGCTCCATGTAAAATACTGGTATTCAGCTGCATCCGGTTAGACTGGAAGCCGACCCCTACATAGTTTGGAAAAGGCTAGGCAGATGATGATGAGATTTACATATCTAATATTATCATACCTGTATATCCCGAAGGGTTAGACAGAGGTGTACCTAGAGTACACCCACATTTCGCTCGATATGTTTGAGTCCCACCTATTGTATAAAGTCTATTCAAACTTATGTTTGAAATTGATGTTTGTTCAAGTTAAGCAAATTTCAACTTTATTTTAATGAAAATTAAGTTGATTTCAGAGTGACCAGCGCTATTGAAAAAGTTATAAAAATGTTTGAAGTTGTAGCGTAAACTAAACTTTATTGTGTAGGAATTAAAGCTATTTTTTCATAAACTCATATTTGTTTATATTTTTGGCAAATAAATCGCTCGCGATTAATAGAGGGCGAGGCTTGCCATTCATCATTCACAGCCCGAATTTAACCACTGCTGGACATAGGCCTCTCTTTTCATGTGACAATCCCCACGCTCCTGTGCCAGTCTCATCCAGGTTTTGCCCGCGATGGCAACAATGTCGTCTGCCCACCTCGCCGCCGGACGATCGGCCTATCCAGACTCCGGGCTACTATTTAAAAAATCCAAATGGAAAACCCCAATGACAATGCCCGACCCGGGAATAGAACCCAGGACCTTATGCTCAGCAGTAGCCCTTGCGACCACTAGACTGACGAGGCCGTAATAGATTTAAATTACACAAGCAAGGCAAGAGCGAGTCGGACTCGCGCACCGAGGGTTCCGTAACTTCCGGGTTTATGCATAAGGTTTATGTTTATGAAATTAAATGGTTTTTTTTTCATTATTTTCATATTTGAGTTGATTGAATAAAATGTAAATTGCGGTTTACGATTTATGACGTATTAAAAAAAACTACTTACTAGATCTCGTTGAAACCAATTTTCGGTGGAAGTTTACATGGTAATGTACATCATATATTTTTTTTTAGTTTTATCGTTCTCTTATTTTAGAAGTTACGGGGGGGGGGACACACATTTTACCACTTTGGAAGTGTCTCTCGCGCAAACTATTCAGCTTAGAAAAAAATTATATTAGAAACCTCAACATCATTTTTGAAGACCTATCCATAGATACCCCACACGTATGGGTTTGATGAAAAAAAAATTTTTTAGTTTCAGTTCTAAGTATGGGGAACGCCAAAATTTATTGTTTTTTCTATGTTTGTGTGAAAATCTTAATGCGGTTTACAGAATACATCTACTTAACAAGTTTCAACAGTATAGTACTTATAGTTTCGGAGAAAAGTGGCTGTGACATACGGACGGACAGACAGACAGACAGACGGACAGACAGACAGACAGACATGATGAATCTATAAGGGTTCCGTTTTTTGCCATTTGGCAACGGAACCCTAAAAACACCATTAAAACATTAATGCAAGCTGTCGTTTTCCTGAACCAACAAGGCTTGTCGATTCCGCACTAAAAACCCCAAAACCCTTTCAGAATTTGTTTTGCATAATAACAATTATTCCACTTAATGATGAAGAACACAGAGTTAATTGCTCATTACCTCGCACCGTAAACCTAAATACGAACTCGTCCAACTGCAAAGGTATCCTGTTAAAAGTTACGCCGATGAATCACTAAGTTTCACTCTTATATACTCGTAAATAAAACAGGTTGGAAATTGAGATAAATCTGTCCCAGCTGAGAAAGCCGCAATAGATATCGACAATTAGACAGAAGCTCTATTATGCACAGGGGTCTGTACTAAAACGAAAACACATTTAAAATGTTCTCAACAAAAAATACATTTATTTAACGACAAATTAATGAATATTGCTTCCAATATTTCAAAAGGTCTTGAGGAACAAATTAGGGTAATAATGTCGATAGTAATTTCTTTATTGTTTTGCTTATCCTCATTTAATCCTACTAATATAATAGGATTAATTAATCTATCTGCTTAGCCTTTTCCCACTGTTGGGGTCAGCCTTTAGTCTCACCGGATGTAGCTGAATTTACATGAAGCGACTGTCTATCTGGCCTTCACAACCTAGCTACTGGGTAATACGATACCCTTACCCTTACCCAGTCCCTTACTCCTTAGTCCAGTACCCTTGGTAAGTCTGGTTGTCAGACTTTCGGGCTACTAACGACAGGTAACAACTGCCAAAGATCCACGAATGACATTATTATAATAGGATATAATAATCATTATAATCCGTTTTTATAACAAGTTGCCAAAGCCGGTTACAGAACTTAGCGATGGAAAGTTCAAAACCCTCATCAAACGTGTCCTTATCAAAAAAGCATATTATAAGATTAAAGACTACGTTGAAGACAAGCTAGTCTGGCAATAATTCCTTCTGCACACGTGGCTTCCCTGGCTTCTCATTAACGGCATAACTATGTAAATGTCTATTAACTGCTCTCAAAATACGATGTTTAATTTTTATTTCATTATACAGGGTGTTTGGTGCATCGTTTGCCAAATGGAATTGGTCGAAAGGAGGTCATTTGCTATCTCTTAAGGCCTAGTAACTCATTCCTTGTTTCACCGGTTTTTTTTAAATGACTTTTTAATTTTTATTTAGAAAAATACAAGAACTCTGCATTTAAGCTTAATTTTTTTTTTAAGTTATGAGTATAGCCTTCAAATTTTATTTTAATTCTTATGTTTACTCTTGTACAGTTCTATGAAATTCAAAATTACTTGCTAATAACATCTAGTTCCTTTTTAATAACTTACAAAGTTTTTGAAAAAAGGAAAAATACACTTAACACTAAATTTTAAATTGCTGTAAAAAAAAAACTAAAAGCGATCGGGATCTTCGAATTCTTTTAAAAAGTTCTCTAGTTTGTCCTCTTTCCAACGGTGTGCAATATACAAAAAAAAACTTTTAATAACTTCAGTAATTCGCTAAAAGTGTAATCGAGACACATCAGGCTGATATTCGATATTACGGTAAGTACACTAGTTTTCACATAAATAACATTCTTTGAGTAGGTGGATAGTGTTATCTCACTCTTATGCAGTCTCTTATCTCTTTCTAGGGTTCTAACTTTCCTCGAACTTGAAATAAAAAATGTCCAGTTTTGTCGTTTTTTATTACACTCGGACGTGGATGATCCGAACTTTTTAAAAAGAATTTCTACAAACAGACTTACCCTAATTATTAGCTCAGCTACCAATTTTCAGTGAAGACCTGTCTTTTGTTTTTCATCAAGACGATTATCCCGCTCACTGGAGATTAACCGGCAGGGAGTACTTGGATGTTGCATTCCCAGAATCATGGATTCGGAGGGATGGCCCTATTCCTTGGCCTCCGTTCCCCAGACCTGACTCCGTTAGATTTTTACATCTGGGGATGGCCCAAAGAACTTGTTTACTCCACGGAGGTTGAGACTAGGGATGAGTTGATCCAACACATTGAGGCGACTTTCATCACTATCAAAACAGTAATACGTTTACACACCACTACAGTCGAAATAAGACGAAGATGTCGCGCGTGTGCTGTGTACGCAATAGTGGAGGACAATTTGAACAAAATTTATAATTAGGTACTTATTAAATAAAAGTATATTTTTTATTTCAAGTTCGAGGAAATTTAAAACCCTAGAAAAAGATAAAAGACTGCGTAAGAGTGAGATAACACTATCCACCTACTTAAAGAATGTTATTTATGTGAAAACTAGTGTTCTTACCGTAATATCGAATATCAGCCTGATGTGTCTCGATTACAAATTTAGCGAATTACTGAAGTTATCAAAAGTTTTTTTTGTATATTGTACACCGTTGGAAAGGGGACAAACTAGAGAACTTTTTAAAAGAATTCGAAGATCCCGATCGCTTTTAGTTTTTTTTTACAGCAATTTAAAGTTAAGTGTTAAGTGTATTTTTCCTTTTTTCAAAAACTTTGGAAGTTATTAAAAAGGAACTAGATGTTATTAGTAAGTAAATTTTTAATTTCATAGAACCATACAAGAGTAAACATAAGAATTAAAATAAAATTTGAAGGCTATACTCATAACTTTAAAAAAAAAAAGCTTAAATGCAGAGTTCTTGTATTTTTCTAAATAAAAATTAAAAAGTAATTTAAAAAAAACCGGTGAAACAAGGAATGAGTTACTGGGCCTTAAGAGATAGCAAATGACCTCTTCTTTCGGCCAATTCCATTTGGCAAACGATGCACCAAACACCCTGTATATATATATTTTTTTTTTACATACTTTTTGACATAATTTCTTTATTATTTGACATTATATACTTTTTGACATAATTTCTTTATTAATTGACATTATATACAGACACTTGAAATTTTTCACCTCTTTATTAGTGGTTTTAATGAGAATCATAACACTTGGTTTTAGTAGGTTTTTATTAGTATTTTTCTTTTTTTATTATCTATTCTTTTGATAGATTCTTATTTTGTAAATGTGAGGACTTTGTAGGCCTTATAGACTTTAGATCTGTAGACCATTTTCTATTTTATCAAGTAATTGGTACTTGTTGACAGGCCTGCGCTGTCCTCCCATACCTACTGTAATCTGGAAACATTGTAAAAGCCAATTAAGTATTTTTAAAAAGAGTAACCATGGAGTTTCTTGCCGGTTCTTCTCCATAGGAAACGACCAATTGGAACCGTGCACCTAGCTTCTGACGTTTCATAAGTGCCCATGTAGGTTTATGTGAAATAAAACATTTTGATTTTGATTTTGATTATAAATGTGAAAGTTTGCGTTTGGATGTTTTGTTACATGACACACAGATAGTTTATAACCAAAATTAAACAGAGTATACTTTTTTACCCCGGTAGTATTTTTCCGTGTAATAATTTCCGACCTCTACGCGGGTGAACCCGCAGGCAAAAGCTAGTTGGATATAAAGTTTGACAATAGGTTGCTATAAGGAGTTTTGTCTGGTCAATGTCTGGTTATCGGATGTAATTCTGGCTCCAGATTTAGCTGGCCATATCGTTAATTGTTCAACGTCGACGTTTTGATGAACGTTAGGGCATTGAACCGAGATTTAAGGTCTTTCATTTGTTTTCTGCGATCTATAATTAGGCTTTGTTCCGAATTCCATAAGTAAGTTTATAAGTAAACAATTTATCGATTTCAATTGGAGCAATCAAAATAAGGCCAGTCTGTTAAAGGGTATTGTGTTTCTATTGTTTCGTTAGTAATTTAATTTCTAATTATTTTAGCAGTGTTCATTGCTTGCAAACATGATTCAACCCTGATTTTGATTGATTCAATGAATCAATCTAAGTCGAAGTACATTGATTTTGTAGATTATTATCCTTCCACAAACCGCCACAACCTGTATCCGATAAATTATGATCGATGGGGGTCCATTCTCTCTTTTGGGACAAAATGAAATTCAATATGGCTTGGAAATATTTCAATGGAGTTCGATTAATTTTGTATTCTGTGAGATTAGAGATTAGTTCCAATAAAAGAGACCTTTTCTGGTCAAAGGGAATTTTCTTTTAAAATTATGTTATTACTACCCTATGTCATAGACTAGAATTGTTTGTTCCAAAGAGGCTCTTCAGGAAATATATTTCTTTTATGGCGTCCCAAGATATTTTAATTTGGCAAGTTCGAAGAATGAGGAATATTTTCCAAGATTCGTTCAAATTAATGTTATTCATCATATAAATCAGCTTGTTTGCTTTATCGTGAAAATTATTAAAACGTTCTGTTTATTTGAGCGATAGTTGATAGTTTATAATAAAATTATTGACTTTTTACCTATCTAAACTAGTTTTGAAAATAATAGATTTTTTTGTGTTTGTTTGTTGTTCGGATGAAATTTGGCATATAGGAAAACCATGACCTGCATTAGGAAATATGATACTTTTTATCCTGATATTCCCAAGGGATCGAGGCTTATGCAGGTGTAACTGTCGGGCGCAGCTAGTATTACAATAATGTGCCGCCCATTGTATATTTTGTAGCGATCGATGTATTTTTGTACAATAAAGTACAAATAAATAAATATCAATCTTGAAACAAGTAGCCAAATAAGAAATTCTAGGAAAGTTTTTCTTTGATCTGTAATTTTATAGGAAGAGTCGATTGCCAGTGTAATAAAACAGCAGGAAGGGCTGCATAACATTAACGATTTAAAACAGTCAAGTGCAAGTTTTATGGAAATAAATTAAAGTTCAAACTGTGAGGGGACTGCAGATCATTTTTAGGGTTCCGTACCTCAAAAGGAAAAAACGGAACCCTTATATTATAGGATCACTTTGTTGTCCGTCTGTCTGTTTGTCAATACCCTTTATCTCGGGAACGCGTGGAGGTATCGAGTTGAAATTAAAACAAGTACTCAGACCTACTCAAGTCTACAGTTTCTTGTAGCTGCGAAAAAATCAAACTTCTAAGTTAACGTAATAAAAAGATACGACCGTTTATGCTGCAAAAAACGTATATTTCGACACTCTCAAGGGAATCAAAATTTATAGGGTACTTTCCGTTGACCTAGACTATGAAATTTGGCAATTAATATTGATTTATACTACAAGTATAAGGATAAATCTGAAAACTATACATTTGTAATGAAATCATAAAATATTAGAGTCTTTATTTAAAGTACGTAATCAACTGTCTGTCTGTCTGACTTCTTCTTCTTTTTCTTTCTTCTGAAGACTTTTTTCTCAGGAACGCGTGTGGAGTTACCAAGCAAATATTCAGGGCTACAATCCCTTGAAGTAATAAAAAAATAGTCAACGCAATCAAAAGATACGTGCGTTTTATGTTCCGTTTATGCCGCATATCTAGTGACACTCGCAAGGGAATCAAAACATATAAGGTACTTCCCGTTGACCTAGACTCATGAATTTTTGCAAGAAGCAATGCCATGTAGCACAAGTAAAGGAAAAAATCCGAAAACCGTAAATTTGTAGTTACGTACCTAGAAGTTTGTACGGAACCCTCGGTGCGCGAGTCCGACTCGTACTTGACCGGTTTTTTTATACGTTCCAGACTGTCGGGCACAACCAGCCTGTGAAGCTTACGTACTATTTTCTTCCCTATGTGATAAACTGTAACTACTGAAATAACGGCTGTCCAAATACAGAGCGTTTTTTTGACACCTTAATGTCAAATACAGCTGAAAATGACAGATTTTCATGACAACCATTATATTATAACGGAACCGTGTTTCTAGAAAACCGTCGAGTGCCTACCGCTCGTTCTAAGACATCTACGTCAAACAAATTGCGAAATCGAATACCATCTATCTGGTATCACCGGCAATTAAAGAACCCTAAAACGCATGTCAATGATCTTAAACATTGTACTGGCTTTTAACCAATAAACTAGTACATTAGACGCTATTACTCTTGAATAAGGACGAGAGCACATATAAACTAGACGTGTCATCGACCGCTGAATATCTTGAAAAGCGGCCAAATGGATGTCCGACCCCGGCTTGCAGCAGCGTTGCCGGAAACATACGGTGGGAACAAAAATGTCGTGTAAACAATTGAATATTTCAAAATCGCACACTGGCTTAGTACAATTGATTAAATTTATTAATAGACTACTTGATTGAAAGCGTATTCATCGGGAATGTGCGCGAATATTTCGTAGCTCCGTGAAGAAATAGTTGAGCTATTAGTGTGTAAGTTCTCTCATCGACAGTCAATAATTCAGGAACATTTCAAGGACATCTATCTGATCTATACAGGGTGGAAACTTTCAGCGGGGCAGTAAGGGGAAGTACCTTATCCGTTGCAGCTACACGAAAATGGTCTTTACGAGACTATCCATAATTTTTTATGGAATTTTGATCTCCATTCACAGATTTTCAAAAAAAAATTACAGTTAGCAAGAAAATAACCATTTTACACAAAAACATTTTTTGATGCCAATCGATCCTGTTTCTAATAATGATCAAAAACTTCTATGGGACCAACCATCGTTGGAGTACTCAAAAAGTCATAAATTGCAAAAAACGTTTTCATCTCTCATACTCGGATAGTAGTAGTGTTTGTTTGATCTGAATAGCGGGTGGAAAACGCTGTTTCCCACCCTTGGGCGGGAAAGTCTCATAGTAATTGCTTCCCTCCCTAGGGCGGGAATGAAATTTAAAAATGGAACTAAATTTAGTTAGGTAGTCAGGTTAGTCAGACATACGACACCCTTAATTGATTATGTAAATATTTATTATGCTACCCATCAAATCTTATGAATGTGCGTTAATTAGGAGAGTTGGATAAAAAGCTCATATGTTAACGCCATTAAATCTTTCAGATTTAGCGCACAAGTTAATAATTTACCTTGAATAAATTCACATAGGTACGATAATCACCATTTTGATGTCAGTTGTGGTCGAGGCTAAAAAACATAAAAATTGGGGATTTCGAACATCCTGACTTTACCATAATGGGGCTGTGAATATACATCATTTAATTATTTGACGAATTTATCCATAGTTTAAGGTAAATAAGTAGTGGTAATGAACTTTTTTTGATATCTAATGTCGAAGTTTCGCGCCAATCATATGTGTTTACATTTTTACTTTTCACAAATTTCACACACACAGATGTAGATAAGATTTAAAATGTGACAAATGTTATTGATAATATTATAAACAACACGAAAATGCCCAGGTTTTAACGTAATATTCAAACACAGGTTCAATAATACATATTAATAATTACCACCAATAATACATATTAATAATTACCATAATTACCACTAGGTACCTACTCAATTTGTGTTCAAAATCGCCGACCATTATTGTTTTTTTTTTTTTTATTGCAGTGATGTGTGAAAGCGATTATTCCAAACAATTTTTTTTTTAAATTTCGATTGACTCGAGTAATTAATATGACGAATGTAATCGATATTTGAAAATAAAATAAAATAATTTTAAGCAATAAATACAATAAGCATTGTTTATAATAATGATTTATGCTTTTGTAATATCATTTCAATCTCTTCTAATATCATGTCAATAACAGACAGGCCAATAGGTACCTCATTTACTGAATTTCGCGCCGAAATGCTTCTATAATTGAATTTATATTCGCAATGCGATCGCTGTTTAAAATTATTTTAATTTATTTGACAATTATTTATTGTGGATTTTGTTTTTGATACTTTCTAATAGTTTACTACATAATTCCCAGTAAACATTTTTTAGGTAGCTAAGTTTTTTTGAGAATGATGATAATTAATTAATTCTATAGATTGGTTATTCTACAAACACTTTACATTTCAATACATTTTGTTACTTAGTTTAAAGAGTTTTTATTCAGTTTCTACAATTTTTTTTTTTCATTTTTTTATTGCGATTATCGATTAGGCTGTATGCCAGTTTTGAATCGAAATAAGAAAGTTGGGTCAGCACTAAAAAGTGTCACGTCGCAATTTTTAGTATTTTTTATCAAGATTATCGTGTTTTCTAAGTAATTTATGAAAAATGGTAAAAGTAAGAATGCAGACAGAATGATAATAATACGGGCCCTAGTAAGCGGAACGGCCTGCGGTGGTGACACAGAATTTACTCATGTGGCGGTGACGTGGTGTGTTCCATACTTCAAATTTAAAAAAGACTAATGAATAGGTACCTATTATTCATGTAATTATTATCAATAAATATTTTAGAAAAACTACTATTTTTTACTTTCCTTAAATTCGAAATGAAAAGTAGAGTGTTTAACGCGGGTGAAGTCATCAATTCCCACTCGGACTATAGCCGCCCTCGCTGCGCTCGGGCGTCTAAATGCAAAAAAAAAGGCGTATATATTTCTTTTTTAACCGACTTCTTCAAAAGGAGGAGGTTTCTCAATTCGACCGTAGGTATATATGTTTTTTTTTTTTTTTTTTTTTATGTGTGTTCGCGGATAACTTCGTCGTTTATGAACCGATTTTGATTATTCTTTTTTTGTTGGAATGGGGATATGCCAAGGGTGGTCCCATGATAAGGAAACCAGGATCTGATGATGGCATCCCAGTGAAATCGAGGGGAGCTTTCGAAAATCGTAGGAGCGACTAGTGCGTTTGTTAATTTTTTCATTAAGTATTTTAAAGCACTACAATTTGATGAAGGCCTGGAGTCGATCTGATGATGGAGCCGAAAGACAATCGAGGGGACTCCTCAACGATTTACAGCAGTTACCTTGTGTTTGGGCTTGATTAATTAGTATTGATGTGAACTTTACACCTAGATGGGTTGCGACTGTCATTAGGGGTCTGATGATGAAGACGAAGGACAGTTAAGGGAACTCCTCAACAGATTACAGTAGCAACCTTGTGTATGTTCACCGATTACTCGAAGACGGCTAGACCGATTCCAAAAGTTCTTTTTTTATTTGAAAGGGTATACTCTCGAGGTGGTCCCATTATCATCAAGTTGGAATCTGATGAGAGGATTCCATAGAAATCGAGGGCAACCCTCACATTTTATAGGCAAAGCTACAGCGATTTGGATATTTTTTAAAGTAACTTGAGCATTTGCTCTCGAAAATCATCACTTGGTAAAGTGGAGCTGATGATGAAGATCACAGATGGCCATCGGAACTACTCACTGACAAATATTTCACGGGTTGCGATTCGATTACTTTAATATGGTTGCTAAGCAATTTATGCTCGTCACAATGCGTATTGCGAGTGATTGTTGAGGATCTCCTGGTTCTTACCGGGAGAACTCCTCAACAATTAACGTCCCAGCATCGGGAAAAGCAATATTTTGTAAAAGGTGATGAACAGTTGGCATTAGGCTTTTGTAACTTAGATAAATTACAAACTGACCCACTAAAAAGTGAAAAATAAAAACATTTTTACAAAAAAAAAACAACCGACTTCCAAAAAAAACACTACAAATTGAAAAATAACTTTAATTTCGGAAGTCGGTGTCAATAAACGAAAACGCGGAACCAAAGACACCGACTTCAGAAATTAAAGTTATTTTTCAATTTGTAGTGTTTTTTTTGGAAGTCGGTTGTTTTTTTTTTGTAAAAATGTTTTTTTTATTGACTAACATAACTTGATGATGTTATTCTTATTTAAATTCTTGCTGTTTCCCTACGATATCAAGTGCTTGAAGTGACCGCCATTTTGGTGAATACATAAAGTGATTCGTTTCTGTACCGACCTAGTGGCTGGCTGGCTGCTGACAATTTATTTGTATGAATTCCATACTAGAGGTGTCAGATCTGGACTACGCGCTGGCCAAGAAATAGGACAATGTGTTCCTATCCATTGATCACCAAACTGTCGGTTCAAAGTCGAACGCGTACTGCGGCTGTTGTGAGGTGGAGCGCCATCAGTGGTAAATCGTCGACGAGGTTTTCAATATTCTCTAATATTCTGTTGATATAAATGTAGGAATTCAAGGTGCCTCCATAAAATTCCACCATTACCACTCGGTTCCACATTATACCACACGTTGTTTTTTTGAACGCTGTAATCTCTAGAACTACCAGTCGGATTTGAAAAAAATATTTTTGCATTTGATAGCTCATTTCTAGAGGGTGGCTGTGGCTATTTTACATCACGCCCTATCCCTTAGGATTCGAGCAAAAAGAAAAAAGTCAGAAAGAACACTAAGCGAAAAGCAAGTAAAAGCGCGGGCACGCGATGCGATGCGACGGGGTGGGTCGGGGGAACAAGAAATTTCATGCGAAGCGAAGCGAAAGCACTAGGAAGTGTTGAAGGGCGGGCGTTTTGGAGGTCTATTTTTTGTAATTTTGAATTTCGAAAAGTGCTGATTCTAAGCTTAGTTTGAATAAATGACTTTTGATTTCATTTTTATCGTGCGGACGTAGTCGCGGGCAGGCTCTAGTCTTTTATAAATTAAATAAAGATTCTTAAGACTTCACAATACTTAACAAAAAACTTACAAGTTTTTAAATGCATTCAAAATAACGAACTGTTACGGACGTAATTATTTTCAGCCGTCAAGGAAGGTTTATTTCCCGTACTTGACTCGTGCAACAGTTAATTTGTATTCTTCTAGGTTGGTAATTAGCTCATTCAGCTAATTCGGAGCTATTTCATTTGTAGAAAGACTGAGATTCTACTGCAGGGATTTTCAAGATGTGTTGCTAAGTGTTTGCTTTATTTATTTCATAATGATGACTGTGTCTACATAATTCAAATTCATGTTGACTTTCGAAATTACACTTTGAACTAAATTATAGTAGAGTGTATAGCAAGTTTTAATTGCAATTATTTGTGTTAAAAAGTTATTTAGACCGGTACAAGGTTACAAGAAATTATTTAGTAAAAGCTGCGCTCCGTGGTTTCACCCGCGTAAATGTCTATCCCGTGGGAATATCGGGATAAAAAGTAGCATAAATGTTAACCCAGGGTGTCAGCTACCTCCATACATATTTTCTTCCAAATTGGTCCAGCCGTTTGAGCGTGAAGAAGTAACAAACATATAAACACACACACAGACACACTCACAAAGTTTCGCCTTTATATTATTAGTGTGATAATCATCAGCCTGTCTGTGTGGTGCCGGACTTAAAGAATACCACCACCCCATACTTTCCATGGGTGTCGTAAAAGGCGACTAAGGAGCGTACCGGAGAATGGGCAGCAGCGTTCTCTATGCATTCCACCACCATACCATACTGCGATCGCCAACCCGCCTGCCAAGCGTGGCGATTATGGCAAACCCCCCGTTTTAGGGGAGGCCTATGTCCAGCAGTGGACGTCTTTCGTCTGAAATGATGATGATAATGATGAATCATCAGCCTATAATGTTCCCACTCCTGGGACAGGCCTTCAGGAGTACGGCTGTAATTTACCACACGGGCCCAGTGTGGGTAGCCAGATGTCACATGTGACTTCGAATTTTTGGACATGCCGGTTTCTTCACGATGTTTTCCTTCAGCGTTTTAAAAATTACAGAAGTATTTACTTACTCTCTACACATATTAACATTTATTTAGTTTAATTAAGTAAATTGTTTATGATTTTATGTTTGTTTTTTTGTCTCCGTTACTCTTTCACACGCTGTCTACGTCTCTCTGTCTATTGTTCTATCGCAATAAGCTGGAAGAGATTTCTTATGAAATAAGCATCACCTTTGTACCCATTTTTCTGTTTTGTTTTTTTTCTTGTCTATTGATATGTGTGTAAATAAATGGTAAAATAACTTAAATAAAATAAAATTAAGATTAGAGTGAAATAGGACATACAATTTTAACCCATTTGCCACAAACATTGCTTGATGTTTCTCACGTTGACTATAAAAAGTCGCATTCATTACGTCAAGCTAGATTGAAGCCTAGATATCAAAGAGTCGAATGAAATATTAAAGCTCGATTTGCATAGGATAGCTGGCAAAGTCATGTCACTCAAACTAGAATCACAAAGGCCTGTTGTGTTGTAGCAATGTTTTATGTGCGAAACGAAAATAAAGTAGGTACTACATACATATTATGTGCTGAACGGACATATTCTTTGTCACATATTTGGTCCGGAAAATGAAGTTATATTTTGATGAATTGTATTTTGTGAGAGGCACTACTTACTATAGTTTATTATGTACAGTTCTATTGTTATAACCTAACAAAATATCACGCCAGTATTTCCCGAAGAGTAGGGTAGTACCCAGATTTCGCCCGTTATGTTTAGGTTCCATGTAATAGGGGGCGCCTATTGCCATCAACCGGGCACAAATCCTGACTCTGGGCTGCTATTGAAAAATCCAGATGGAAAAACTCAACACTTTGCCCCACCCGGGATTTTTTCTTCTTGCTGAATGGGCCCCGCTCATGACCTCGATCACGCCTGATGGAAAGCGATGGATGTGGTCTATGATGGAACGAGCGTGCCCAGAAGGTGCCTAAGGCACTGGAACTCCCACGCATCGACGAAACACAGCAGACTGCTTGACGCCGGACTCCGGTGGGAAGGTGGTTGCAACCTACCCACAGATGTAGATACACCTAGATAACGCAAGAGCAACTTCGCATGCCAAAAATCGCCCCAGCTTATGTACAAAAATCGTAAGCCGCCACTTTCGCGCTCAGTCCTGTGTACTGTTGGCTGGGTGAGCGTGAGCGCTGGCGCTAGGCCCCAGGGGTGGGGCGAGACGGGTGCCGCACGCGGCGGCGTCTTTAAATCGATTTGATTTTCCCATCACTAAATAGTGCTTGTGACGTCATAGTAGGTAGTCAAAAAATGGCACGCTTGGTTTTTATACAGATCGTGATACTTGCGTTATCTAAGTCTATCTATATCTGTGCTACCACCGCTAGGGAAGAACTGGTCAGTCAAATAAGGTGTTGGGTGTGACTATCCAGGATGCGCCGAGCGCTCGGTTCAGTTGAGTAACTGGTGGAAGAAACTGCGCTACACGAGGAGTCGTGTAGCGCCAGCCAGCCAGCCAGCCAGCCAGCCAGCCATGGATGATATGGATGGAGGGATGCTTGAAGAAGCCAGCTTCTTCAAGCATCCCTGGAATCGACCCAGGACCTCACGTTCAGCAGTAGGCAAACGCAACGTGGCAGGATTTTGATCACTACAGTTGTATTGTCACATTCATCTCAAAAAAATATTTTGTTGACGTAGAAAATAACATTTTCCATTATAAAGGTGCCTATTATTAACACTCTTTGGGTAATTTGTTTCTTTTACAAAAAATATTATCGTATACTGTTTTTATGCTCTGAAACTCCGTTTCGTTATTAGTAGCATATACAATTAGACATCTACAAATTCGTAATTCCAACGAATAACTGTTGGTTACCATTGTAGATCTTGGCCCGAATTGATAACAGGATCGGAAATGTGTGATAGGATGTCAAGTTGTCAGGAGAATTCTGGCCAAACAGACATCACATTGATCTTCGTTTGCTCTTGCCTCGTGTTGTCTGTTCCTTTCAAGAAAAATAAGCAGAGTATTCCCAATGGTTGATAAGTAAACATACCATCAGTCAAGTGCCACTATTGGTAACAAGTCATCATCTGCTGACTGTTGTTCGTAGTTATATAAACGGGATGTTCGTTCAGACAAATACTTCAAAGAGTCTTGTTTTACATACTATGTCGGCACTTCTTGATTTTTCGTGATAAATATTTATTAATGTTATTACAGTTTATTTGGCTTTGGTTTGGTTTTTATCATCATGTCCGTCTGTCTGTCTGTCTGTCCGAGGTTTTGCTAAGATACCGTTAGTACTAGAAAGCTGTAATTTTGTGGGAGTGTGTATATCAATTATGTCAACAAAGAGGTAAAATAAAATTTTGGAAAATATTTTTTTTAGGGTAACTCCCCCCTGCTGAATATTTTTTTCGTCGTCTACCCCATCGTGTGGGGTATCGTTGAATAGGTCTTCTAAAATGACTTGGGGGTCGCTAAAATTATTTTTCGATATAATGCTCCATTTATGAAATATTAAACTTTAAAGTGCCAATTTTTGTTCCAGTAGGGTGTCCCCCCCCTCTAAACGCTAAACTGCTGGCTTGAAAAAGCTGGAAAAATTCACAATGATAGTGCATTTTATGAAGTTTCTGTAAGAGAGTTGATAATAATAAGATTTCGACATAGCCCGAAGAATTGCCAAACTTAAGTGGCAGTGGGCAGAGCACATTGCTCGCAGAACAGATGGCCGATGGGGCCAAAAGGTTCTGGAGTGGCGACCGTGTACCGGAAGACGTAGCGTTTGAAGGCCTGCCGAAGGTGGTCCGACGACCTTGAAAAGGCTTGTGAAGGCCGCAGGAACCTGTTGGATGCAAGAAGCACAGAACCGGTCGAAGTAGAGGTGCTTGGGGGAGGTCTATCCAGCAGTGGACGTCTTTCGCCTGAAATGATGATGATGATGAATAAGATTTATGAAATGCTACTGATTTTCAGAATAGGCAGGTGAAGGTATTTTTTATATCAATCAATTTGTACTTATACTAGAGCAGTGGACGTCTTTCGGTTGAAATGATGATGATGATGAATAAGATTTATGAAATTCTACTGATTTTCAGAATAGGCAGGTGAAGGTATTTTTTATGTCAATCAATTTGTACTTATACAAGATCAGTTTGGATGGTGACCCTCAGACTAGGTGTTTGCGTGTACGAGTATCTTGGGAGTCAAAATTCATGTGTGTCTTCTTTGTCCAATTGGGATAAAAATGTAAAAGCATTTTCGTTCGTTCGTAATCCCTTTCAGTCTTTTCAGGATGTTTATAATAACTTTTTTTTTTTTTTTTTTGAGGATGGGAAATCATCAAATGACTCCTCCCGCTCTGGGTGGAGCGGAAGGGAGTGTCAGACTCTTACTGACTAAAACCCACCCGTGTTCCTTCCTTAGCCCTTTATGTTCCGGGCCAGCGGTAACCCTTTCGGACAATCCCGCTGACCCGGCAGGCTTCGGCCCTAAGGGGCCCCTCCTCGATGCTGACATCTCTTTGAGGCGCGCGTGGAACACGTACGCGCCGTCCGGCACGGGCCTGGTCCTGATCGGGCGGTGAGCTACCCATTACTCGCCGCCCGCAGGCCCGCGCCTACGGTGGCCGGGAGTCGTCACGCGGCTCCCGACGCCCGGAGCGTCTCCCGCGGCGGCTGGGACGGGAGGCTCTCTCCCTGAGCCGTTCCGCCACCTCCTTCGCTAGCATGACTGCTTCGCAGAAGGAGGTGACTGCCTCCCACTCCCTCTCGCCCCGGACCATGGCTTGCACCAGGGCCGGACGCGAGAGGTCGCCGTCGCTGCCAATCGCCTCTACGAGGACACGGCGGTGCTCCGCCCAAGCGGGGCAGACCTCCACCGTGTCCTCTGGGCGATCCTGGCAATGGTGACACCCGGGCGTTTCCTCCCGCCTGATGATGTGCAGGAACCTCCCGAAACTTCCGTGTCCGGTGAGGACCTGCGTCAGGCGAAAGGTGAGGGCGCCGTGGCGCCTCTCTAGCCACTCCTCAAAGAGGGGTCTTATCGCCGCTATCGCGGCGTGCCCTGCGCTGGGTTGCGACAGTCGCTCTTTCCATGCCGCCATGAGATCGCGCCGGAGATCCGTCCGCTCCGCAGCGATTTGCCGCGGAAGCGGATCCTCCCCCCGGCGTAGTGCCTCCGCGCGCCACTCATACAGGCGCGCGAGGACTATCGCCTCCAGATCCCATGGCGGCAGTCCGGCAAGGAGGCTTGCCGCCTCGCCAGAGATCGTGCGGTAGCCCCGGATAGCCCTTATGGCTACCACCTTCTGGGGCGCGTTCAAGTAGTGGGCGGCTTGCCGCCGCAGTGAACGCGCCCACACCGGGGCCCCGTATATGGCCATGGACCGCACGACCCCCGCGTAAAGCCTCCGGTAGGAGGCGTTTGGCCCCCTCAGGTTGGGCAAGAGCCGCTTGAAGGCGGCCCCGGCCCGTTCCAGTTTGGGGGCCAAACGTCGGAAATGCTCCACGAAGTTCCACCGGCTGTCGAGGACGAGACCCAGGTATTTCATCGTCATCCCGACGCCGATGTGAACCCCTCCTACCGTTAGTTGGGATCCCGATGGCGGCGCGTTCCGGGGCCCATGAAACGACATGGCCTCGGACTTGTGCAATGCCACCTCGAGACCCAACTGCCGGATCCTCTCCACGACTATCGCAACCCCGCGTGTCATCGCGTCGGCCGCCGCCTGATGCGACCTCCCCTGCGCCAGGACCAGCGTGTCGTCAGCGTAGCAAACCACGCTGACGCCATCAGGGAGGTCGGCGCGCAGCACCCAGTCGTACCCGATGTTCCACAGAGGCGGCCCCAGGACCGATCCCTGTGGGACACCGCACGACATCTCTCGCCGGTTCCACTCCCCATCGCGACCGGGGTAGCTGACGGCTCTTTCCGTCAGATACGCCTCGACTATTCGACGGAGGTAGGGCGGCACCCGGTGATACCGGAGTGCCTCCACAATGGTGCTCCAGGGCAGGGTGTTAAACGCGTTGGCGATGTCGAGTGACACCGCCACGACGACCCCACCCCGGGACTCCGCGTCCCCCGTCGTGAGGGCTCTCACGCGCATGATGGCGTCCACCGTCGAGCGCCCCTTGCGGAAACCGAACTGGCTGTCCGCAAGATCCGGCCCCGTCCTCACCAGGTGCCCGACGAGGCGGCCCGCAATCACTCTCTCAAAGAGCTTGCCGACCTCGTCGAGCAGCACGATGGGCCGGAATGCGGACGGAGAGTCCGCAGGGCGCCCTGGCTTCCGAATGAGGACCAGCTTCCCCGTCTTCCAACGGCGTGGAAACTGGCCTCTCTCCAAACATGCGCTTAAGAACGCCTCCAGTCGAGGCCCGAGAGCCCCCGAGGCCAGGACCCAGGCTTTACCTGGCAAGCCGTCGGGTCCTGGGGCGGTATTTTTGGCCTTCAGCCTTCCTACCGCCGCTCTCAGTTCTACCCCGGTCACAGCAGGGATGTCGTCGTCGTCCGCGTGGTCCGCTTCGGGCACCGCAATTGGCGGAGCCATGGGCGGGGGAGTGTGCTCCCCCCGTGAAGGGTACAGAGCGCTCACCACCTCCTCCACCAGCTGGGGGCGGAGACTCTGCGTCAGCGGGGGGGCCCAGGTGCGGAGTTTATTCCGCACCATTTTATAAGGGCGCCCCCACGGATCTCTGTTCAGAGTCTCCACCATCTCCTCGCGGGCCACATCCTTGGCCCGCTGGACAGCCTCTTGGAGGGCGGTCTTCGCCGCTCTGTACCCCTCGTACAGCTCCGCCTCCGTGGCTTCCGCATCCGGAGGGCGAATGCGGAGCCTGCGGTGCCTGGTGTAAAGGTGATGTTTATAATAACTGTTATCGTCTTTAAGTGTATAATTTATATCTATAGGTTATCGTATCAAAATATCTTGGTTGAATTCATTAGGTATATGTAGAACTTTATTTATGGTCACACTGACCTATTTATTTGTTGTTGCCATTTGACTTATTTGTTGTGGTGTATGTGACTGAATGATAGTGTTATATACAGGGTTATTGGTAAAACATCAACAACCTCTTAAGAGGTCATTGTACTCATCATAATGAACAACTTTTACTATGGGACCAAACCCGAAATCGCGAAAAAAAATCAGCTGTTCCCTACATTTATGTTCGTATAACTCGTCAAAATGTAGGGAACGGCTGATTTTTTTTTTCGCGATTTCAGGTTTGGTCCCATAGTAAAAGTTGTTCATAATGATGAGTACAATGACCTCTTAAGAGGTTGTTAATGTTTTACCAATAACCCTGTAATATAAATATATATACATGAGACTTAAACATAACTGGCGAAAAGTGGAATGAAATTTAATGTAATTAATAGAAAACAAACAGTTAATTTGTCAAATTAAATTACATTCGAAAACATCCATTGGTTTCCTACTAAACTTCAACAAGGTATATCCGACTACCTTGGTTGGTTATCTCTTTTGGTGGCTGTACTTTAGGTACAACTCTGCCTAACCTTTCAGGGATTACAGTCGTTATGTGTTGATGTTATGTTTACTAGAAATATTCAATTTTAGCGCACCTATGTTCAGTTACGGTGGATAATGTAAATGTAAAGATAACCTCGAGAGCTTGATGCACGTGTTATCACGCCAATGTTTTAGAAGCATGTGCATCTAAACACTTGAACGGCTATTACGGAGCACGTGTCTGATTTTAATGGCAAAACACTTACCTATATATTGTACTAAAGTGGGTTATGGAGCTTGGTTGCAGGAATGCACATTTGTAAGGTAGCATATGTATTGTCATGGTACGTATGTGTTTGTACGGACATGATTTCTATAGACATTCAAACTTGGTGCATACAGACGCCAGAAACTGTAAAATTTTCCCAATGAACTTTGAACATTATGCTTTAGCGATAAGGTTGAAAATTGATTAAAGAAATTTGACATATTGTAGTAGCTTGATGTGCAGCTGCTGGCGTCTGTACCTACATCATTTTACTGAACAGCAATTATTGCTCATGTTACTGTAATCTGCTTAGTGTTTGTGCAAACCTACTTGCAAAAATAAATTATTTATCATTTAATGATTCATAAATCAAATTGCTAAACTTTTGAATGAAAATGCAGAAGAATACCTAGAAATTAATTCCTAGAATGGAACTAAAACCTAATCATTCCCAACTTACACTGGACTGAACTAATATCAACTTTTAATTACTTATAAGAAAGAAAACTTCAGCTTAACTTACAAAAGGTAATGAAATAGGAATGCAAAACAAAAGGAAATGAAGCGTAAATGCATTCGTTCCACTTAGTAGTTAGAACCAGGCCACAACCCCTTGCAGGGTATTTTACGATGCGTCTTAACTCTTTCCCTAGCTATTATTGTCTCTGTTGGGAAATGCCGAACAGATTTTCACAATTTTTGCGACTGTAAAAGTTAGGTAGGTAGTTTTACCAATTTTCATATTTCAGAGAGAAAAACCATTTTAAGTTTTACGGACCTTATCAGACCGCTTACATAAAATAGCATGATTTAAATAGATTATAAAATCGGCCAAGTGCGTATCAGGTTGCTTCTTTATGGTATAATAACATGAAGAAATATTATAACATTATAATATTATTATTGTATATTATATTAGGATATATTGATTAGGCAGAGGTTAAGCATTTCGACAGTTATGTTAAATGTGAATGGGCAGTGGTAGATCGCGAAATTCAAATTTTCTTACGGTTTTTGCAATTTGTCAGTGTCAGGTTGTATCTTGATCAAAATATGATTCGTGACATTAACAGGTAGGTACATATTTAGAGAATTATAATCATTAGAATCATTAATAGGTACATCTTTCTAAGTTAGATTTCTACCATACGCACTTTTCCATAAGAGTTCTAACTTAGAAAGATGTATTAATGATTATAATTCTCTAAATACGAGTATGTACAGTACGCCTCAAAAGTGCTTAGGCGCGCTATGGTTGAAATTTCTGTGAAGATGCTTCGCGCCGTCCCCGCGCCCGCGCCGCAGGCCCGTATTTACATCTGTGTGTGATACTTGCTAACGTCAAACGAAACAAAACATATCGTCATCGCTTTTTCACACGCGCGGCGTAATTACGTATGACCTTGGTTGGTTCATACCACTGCTAAAATTCACAACTTCATAACAAGTGCTGCTAGCGGATAACGTAGCGTATAGGATTAGTAAACACGTAGGCCTGGGTTCGAATCTCGAGATGGAACTATGAATTATCTTTTCAACAATAATCTTATCTTTTTTTATTATTCGATAAATTAATACACGAGAATAATAATGTAATATTTGTTTTATTTGTATTATTATATTGTTATTGAAATATGCGGGGTAAAAATAAAAAAAAAATTAAGTGATTTCAAAAATTTTATTCGTTATAATTTGATAAATAAACTTTTAAAACAGTTTATTTTCTCATAAAGAACAATTTATTGAAGTAAAGCAGGTAATCGGTGAGCTACGACCATTAGACTTAAAATTTTGTAACTATCTTAGTAATAAAATAATATTGTGCTTTAATTGCGGATATAGCTTAAGTATTCATTTTCAAAATTCATTTTGAAAAGAAGATTGAAACTATAAACCTCAAAATAATCCTTATTACGGATATGACACAATAATATTTTATTTAATATTACTAAAATCAATTTGTAATTTATAACTTAATACGTTGTATAACCCCCATTATCATCTATGCTATCAAGTAAACGCTGGCGTATGGATCCTGTAATGTTTAAACATATATCTTCATATTTCCTTGCAATTCAACTTCATCTGGTAGGTCACTGGTTGGTTAAAACCACTTGTTTCTTATTCACTGACTGTACTCTTCCTTATATCTTTTGACCCTCCGACTCACAGTAGGTAATTTCTCTAAAACAAAAAAGGAATATTGTAAGGCTACTAGCAAAATTATAAAATATTAAGTAGATACCTACTTATTACTTTTTTAAACAAAATTATTTTGAAAATAGTTCAAATGTAAAAAATAATTATATTATAATTTATACATAATGCTATATTCATCATTCCAAAAGTAAATAAATAAACTTTTGGAAATATTATTTTTTTCTTCTATTTAGACCCTATGGTAAATACCTACAAAACGTTTAATAAAATAACTACAAGGATCAGCAGTTAAACTTTAATTAGCTAAATGTTAGATAAAATAATTAAATCATAATACTCACAGTCAGTCCGGTTTCATCAATTATTTGTGATATAATAATATATTAAAACCACTTTTACGCTGCGCGATAATATCCGCTTTCATCTCAAAGCTTACATTTCAAAATGAACTATTACACAGCTATTATAATAGATTAAACACACGTCACTAACCCACAATATCGAAAGCCAATCAAGAACGAACAACATTCTATTAGACGCGGTGAATGAGCCGTAAGTTACCTGCATCTGTCTACCATACCTAATTTATTTATTTAGATTTCTGTGGGTATACTCAAAAGTTTTACGAATTATGTGAACAAGACGAACATGACACGGAACTATATTCAAAAGCGTGATTATTCGAGTAATATGCGGGTGTGTGTGTCAAATTACTCATTAAAAGAAGGTCGTAAGTCAAACTAAACGTTAAGCAATTAGTTTTGAAGTTGCGTATGGACTTTTGGCGTGGATAGTACCTGTTATTGTCGCGAATCATATTTTGATCAAGAACCTGACACTTACCTGCAAATTGCAAAAAACGTAAGAAAATGTCATCATGTACCAGGCATTCATTGTGGCGCGGAACATTAGATAATTAATGTATGCAAAATATTGTAAAACATTTTAAAAGAGTAACGGTGTAATTTCTTGCCCATTCTTCTGCATGCGAAAACTTCCTCTTGGAAGGGGCGACTCGAATCAATTCTATTTTATTGTAATTTTTGACGTTCAAAAGTGCCATTTATGTGCCTATTCGAAATAAACGCTTTGACTTTGCAACTGAGAAATTCCTGATAGAAAAACTCAATAACACTGCCACAGTAGCGGTAGCGACCAACGAAGTAGTCAAAACAAATAACAGGGATGGGAGGGATTTCAGGAAGAACAAATAACGGTTGTTTATGTATTATAGGGTTGTCCTTAGGTTTTCACTTCTCACTTCTAACTGACCACCAATACGAAAAAATATCCTATACTTAGATTGATTCGAGTCGCCCCTTCCAAGAGGAAGTTTTCGCATGCAGAAGAATGGGCAAGAAATTACACCGTTACTCTTTTAAAATGTTTTACAATATTTTGCATACATTAAAAAATATCCTATACTTAGGTATAGGATATTTTTAGGCGTAGGTATGTTGTAAGAATAAAATACAAAAACTGCCAAATTCTGATGCTACCTATCGTTAAGAAAAAATGGTGTAATAAATCAAAGAGAAGTGTTGTTTATTCAAAGAGGAAGCATTCTGCTGCCGTAATAGATCGCCCCAAGTTTTTATAACAAAGGGACGACCTTTTCGCTTGATAAAAACTTGGGAGGTCGCTTAACGGGAAGCAAAAGAAAAGTAATTATCTTCTGGTTTACATCAAACATTCTCTTTTTCAATAAATATTACGATTGATTTGCGTTTGCGTGTTTTGGTTTTGTCTCTTGGAGTTTTTCTACCCAGGTGGAAAATTATTTGGACTTTGCAACGTGAGAAATATAAGGTACCTACTACAACACAGACAGAATTCCTTTTTTTTTTTGCTAGCCTATGCTGTCCTACTGCTGGGCAAAGGCTTCCCCCAAATCCTTCCAGGAACTCTTTTCTCTCGCCAGCCAGCCCTCGCGGTACGCGTCCAGGTCAGATGGCGAGATCGCCATCTCTTTCTGGGCCGGCCTCGGCGGCGCCGTCCATCTTCAGGCACCCATTGTGTGGAGACAGTGACAGAACTCATATATTTTTTTAAACCCGAACTTAAATTACTTGAAAAACTTTGGGCAGGTGACGTCTTGTCTAAGTAACAAACAAATAGGTAGACCCTAAGTAGGTTCATAAACTTGATGTAATAAGATATTTTAAGGGACGACCTTTCACTTTTCCAAACTTTTCTTATTTACGAAAAACTAAAAAGAAAACTTATTAAATCAACTCGTATTGTTTGATGTTTTGTTGGAATGAAATATGGAGTTTATAACTCAAAAATATTTCTAAATTCATCAAAAGAAGTGTTTGCAAGCGAGTGTTTTTATTTGTTTTATTTTTAGGGTTCCGTACAAAAATGGTAAAACGGAACCCTTATGGTGAGACTAAGTATGTCTGTCACAGCTAGATATCTCAAGAACTACTAATGCTATCAACTTGAAATTTGGAATAGTTTTAGATGACGTTTGCCCAACTATTTTGCAAATAAGAAAGAAATAAAATTATATGTAACTATATTGTTTGCAACAGGGACTGAAAGGGGATCTGAAAAATACGAAGTGAGGCTATTAGGGCATGTGGGGTATCATATCGATGGCTCCTAAGTATACTGAGTCAACTATTATTCTTTATAAGTATAGTTGACTCAGTATACATTTTTTCTTTTTTTTAGGCCGCATAGTTTTCGACTTTTGATGAAAATGTAAAAAAACATACTGCCCCCCCCCCCCCCCTTATCTCCGAAGTTTGCAAAGAGAAAAATCTGAAATTATTTTATGTGATAGAAGTTTATGTAAAGATTACAGGAAAAATAAAACGAAGTCTCTAAATAGCACACTTTTTCAGAAATCATCAACAAAAGTTACATTAGTAACACTATCGGTCAAGAGATGGCACTGACATAAAACTGCAATATTACACCGCAGTGCAGTGTTAAAATTCTCTGACGAATATAGGCCTCGCCGATGACGCAGTATTTAATTTACACGATGTTTTAATAAAATTTTAATAAAACTAACTTTAGCTGATGCTGCGACCACAACGGTTTTAATGGATGAGATAAAAACTTCAACAATCAACACGAAATAAATTCATGAAGTTTGTTTTATTTGGGCGTTACAAATTTTTTAACTGTTCTCGAATCTGCAACCATAATTTTACTGTTTTTTTTTTCAATACGTCGGTAAACTTATGTCAAGATTTGGGTGGTGGTGTCTTATGTCAAGGTGAAGGGCGAAATTATTCCGATTTAAGTAATATAAAAAAAAACGTTATGTCTATCCACTCCTCAAATTTTATACGAAATAAACTTATTTTTAGAATTTCCCCATGTCTTCAAACCGTAGGTAGATTAGGCCAGAGAAGGCAACATTGCCAGTGCCGTCTCTAGAACATTTAGCCCGTGTTCGTATGGACGTAAAAGTATCGCGGCGGGATTTAATCGCGAACTGGATTTTCAATACTCGGCGTTGAGAATCCAACAGAGCGCACCCCAGGGCGTCAAAAAAGCACACTATTAGACTTTCGTTCGACGCTCGCCGTACAACTCTGGGCGCTAAACAGTACGTTGAAAATCCAGTGCGCGAAAAATAATCACCGCGCGAAAAATATTCGCCAGGCGAAAAATAATCGCCGCGCGAAAAATAATCGCCGCGCGAAAAAAAATCGCCCTGCGAAAAATGCGCCAGTGTTATTTGGGCTTATAAGTTTCAGTGAATCGTATTTCTGCGTAAATAGAGGTCAAAATAATGAGTCTTATCTCACACTCTAAAACAAAACACTCACTCACTCTATATTAATACATTTGTGATGAACTATCTAATTACTAATAGCGTCAATCATTAGACCTAATTGCAAGGTATCATGTGTACTTTAGTAGATTCATTGTCCACTAGGAAGATAATTACAATAATTATTGTTGCAATATCTTTACGTGTTGCTAAGAGGGATGTGTGATATTACACCAATGGATAGAATAAGAAATCACATTAATATTAAAAAGGCAAAAGTTTGTGTGGCATATAAACACACACACACACACCCTGTGTGTGTGTGTGTGTTTATATGATTGTTACTTCATCACGCTTAAACGGCTGGACTAATTTTGATAAAATTTTGTATGTAGGTAGCTAACACCCTGGATTAACATATAGGCTACTTTTTATCCCGATATTCCCACGGGATCGACATTTACGCGGGTGAAACCGCGGGGCGCAGCTAGTGACTATATGTATAAGAGGAAGTCTGAAAGTGGCACCGGTAACTGAAAAGTTGTTTAAAAGTTTTTACACTTAAACTTTGGTTTCCAAAAAAGCGGTCAACGGTCACACAAAAACGGCTGTCCCAATACCGAGCGTTTTTTGACACCTCAATGTCTAATACTGGTGAAAATGACAGATGTTAATGACAACCGTCATAACATGACGGAAAGCTTTATCGGTATCATCTCCCTAACCTTTTCCCAAATATGTTGGGGTCAGCTTCCAGTCTAACCGGATGCAGCTGAATACCAGTATTTTATATGGAGCGACTGCCTATCTGACCTCCACAACCCAGTTACTGGGTAATACGACACCCATTGGTAGGACTGGTTGTCAGAATTTCGGGCTTCTGACTACCCGTAGCGACTGTCAAAGATCCACGAATGACGGCCGGGACCAACGGCTTAAAGTGCTTTCTGAGGCACGGAGGGGTCACGGTATGTAAAGATGGTCACCCATCCACAGACCAACCGCGGCAGGCGTAGCTTAACCTGGTCGATCGACCTGTGCGGCTGTTATTATTTAGCCACGGGCCTCTCCTTGCTTGCAAAGCTTTATCGGTATACTGATTGAAAATAATGTTCCGTACAGTAAATATCCTCCTTCCTACTTAACGCCCTCTAACCTGGAGGGTTTAATTAAAATGGCGACTGTTACTGGGAGATAAAATTAAACAGTGCACTTCATTTATTAATGGCGTACCTCGTTTATGCACCTCGTAATAGAAAGTGCTCGGTAAAACATTTTTACTCGAACACTTTTCATAATGTATTTTATCTTGTGTGAGTAGGTACAACGCAGAGTTGACTGAAATGTTTTCTAGCAAAATGCAAGCTTTTTTTTTTATACACAGGCAAGTAAATACTTTAACATACCTAAATGTTCATTAATATTTAATTAAATAGAAAATGTTATTGATTTTGCCTAGATAAAACATTACCCTATATAAAACACCATATAAAATCATTAGATTTGGAGCAAATTGGCTGTGACAGTCGGATAGATAGACACACGAGTGGGCCTACACCTATAAGGGTTTCTTTTTCTCATTCAGACTTACGGAACCCTAAAAACTGGGATAGAGTCGGACCCAAGCATCAAGGCAAAAGTTCCGTACTCTCCGCAAAAAATTATCAATTTACAAAACATATGTATTCGAAAAGACATTTCTTAAAAAACTGTGAAGACTTTTTCCGTAAGTCAGGCTCGACAAATACTGATAAGAGTTTATATCAATTCGATTCTATTTACCCCATGTTGATGGGGGAGTGACCTTAGATTTATGTGACATGCCGTATTTGTATCTCTGTGCCGAAATGAAACTCGGAGATAGAATTGGTTTCATAGCGTTTCTGATAGCAAGGGGAGAAAACATCCTCCTAAAGGATGTGGAAGTCAAATGGCGGTTCTATAAAAAAACGTACTAAGTTATCTCTGATGAAAAGTGACCAATTATTCTCATACAAAAGTGAAACCGAAATCAGAACAGTAATTTTAGCGACAAGGGTTGTAAATATCAATAATCGATTAACTATTTCATTTAACTTCAATAAATGATTTACCACTTGGAAAAGCCTGTTTCAAAAGGTTTTCCAGGAACACAGACTAAAAGCCGATGAATGTAAAATCAGGAAACGCCACTGAAATGAATAAATACCTGCAGCATTTCACTGTTATTGGCTTCAAATTCACAGAATCCCAAAAGAGCTGTAGACTCGAAATCAAATGATATTACAATATTATTACCAAACTTCGCTAGAATTTATCGGTAACGTCAATTTGTAGTTCCGATTTGCCTTGAGCAATATTCCCCGAGCGTCGCGTCGTGTCGTGTCCGTGTCGCATGTCTAAATCGGAACCGTCTTATCTCACTTCCTATGTTTCGGTTTACGAACTCCCGAGATCGTTCGCGATCTGCCGTCACCGGATCAGTCGACCGTATAATTCTGCACTTTGGCTATGGAGAACTGGGTCAGTGGGTTGTGTTTAGGGCTGACATTGTCAGTATTCTAACTTCTACACATCGCAACAATTCTAGCCGTATTTGTTAATACACAAGTCTAGTATTTTTTTTAAATCTATATTTTCAGTCGTGAATAATAAAGACGTTGGTATGACAGCCCTGTGCTGTGACAATAGTATGTTTACTGATAGTGCGATGTCGGACTGTTGGCTTTATACCCGACTGTTCATTGCCACAAGTGTCACGGGGGGAAGGACAGTTCATAGATACTGAATCGAAAGTATTGGATCGATTTCAACGTGCCTTCATTAATTTGTTTGAACATTGTTGTCGCAAATAGCCCGCAACATTGTTTTAGATCATATTTTGTTGGTTTTAACAGGAAACCGTTACAGGTAAAAGTGAAATACGACCTCATTCAGCGTACCTACTTTGTTCGCTAAAATATTAACCACTTAGGTATTGTATAGAAATATTGAAACTATTCAAATGGCAATATCGGGTAGGTAGGGGAGCCCGGGGCTTCAATTAACAGAGGTAAGTATTAACAAGCGAATTTCTAAGAAACTATAAATAGCAGGTCACTAACGATTGCTGGTATTCGTCCCCGCGACAGCACTGTACAGGTTGAGACTCGTCAGTACCACTCAGTGCGCCGTGGGTGCGAGTTGTGTGATGTGCGTCTATTTTGGCCAGGTAACGAACTTTTTTCACTTTTTTATTTTTTGATTTACGTGTTGAATATTTGATTTTGCCGTAATATTTTTTTGTTTCGTCGTGGCTAATTTTATTCTTAATAATGCTACATAACTTTACTAACGCTAATGTAAACAATTTCTTAATTATAGTTTTTATTATTGAAAAAGTATCCATGGGGCTTAAATTAACAAAACATACGGGGCAAGTATTAACATGTTAATTCTTACCCCATATGCGGGGTTAGTATTAACAGTATATACCTACCTATAGATTCTATTGTTTTGTGTATATTCACCATGGTATCTAATTAATATTTATATTAACCTTTTAAGCGCTTGGCTAAATATCAATTGCCGTGCCCCTAGCGCGCGGCTACAAATCGATAAAATAATCATCATCATTTGCCTAGCCTTTTCCCAACCATGTTGCAACCATGTTGGTTTCCCAACCATATTGCAACCATGTTGGGGTCGGCTTCCAGTCAAACCGGATGCAGCTGAATACCTAAATCGATAAAATAATACCTACAACAAATAAGGAGGAGCAATCGTTGAATAGAACGAAAAAATCATGCATGTTCTCTGTCGCAGAAATACGACACGAGCGGTAGGGGCACGGAAATATGTGTCGCATTTATGCGACACAAGCGGTTAAAAGGTTAAATGTTACAGCATGAGGACTTATAAGCGAAAAAAAACGCTCGAGGCATGACTTCGCTGGCGGTGTACGAGTCAGCTCCAGCTGCTTTAGAAATAATGGAGACGAAAAGAAACTACAGGGAAGTAGCCACAGAATTTCAAATCTGTCACGTTACGCTGTTCAATTTTGTGAAAAAGAAGAAAACAGGAGTTCCAGTAGAAGTAGGATTATTATGATTATTGAAAACTGACGTTTTCTTCAATAATAAAACAGTAAAAGTAGCCAGTAAGAAGTCATTCAGAGATTTGTCGATCTTTGTTCTTCTCTAAAGAGAGGTTTTGTTTGGGTTTCCATTTCTTTATATATAAATTGCTAAAATATTGTTGCGTGGACAAAGTGCTATAATTTTTTAAGCCTAATGTTGATTGAATAGCTTAATAAAAAAAATTCATATTTATTTTTTGTTTTCTTTAATTTTAGACGAAAATACCAAGAATGTTAATTGTTGCCCCTTTTGTTAATACTTACCTCGGAACTGTTAATTCTAGCCCCGACCGCGGGGTAAGTATTAACTTCTGACTTTTCTGAGTAAAATCGAATTTTTCAAAAAAGTACCAATTTCTTGTCAAATTAAAACCAACGATATGGTTATTGAATAGTTTGGACGTCATTTAACACAAAAATCATATCAAAATGTTTAGGCGTTTTGAAGCTACAACTGAAAATATAAATTTTGTTAATTCGCGCCCCGGTCTCCCCTACTATTAGCAAGTCTGGCATAGCGATCTGTCAAAACTTTATGCTCCATACCGATTTGAACCCAATATGATTAATATACGAGGCTTCGGAACAGCTCAAACTTGTTTCAAATATGTATAATTTAGCTACGTTTGTAGAATAGAGAGAATAGTTTACATATTGTAGTTCGAAGTTTCCCAATCACTACATTAGTGAAACTCTTGCCCGTGATTGAGTCTGTGTAACTTTTTTATTGCAGTTCAGCCAAACTCAGAAGCGGAGAGCAAAGTGTTTGTTGCCGAAAGTTGTATCATTTTCCGTAATATGATGGAAATGTTTGTTGAATGATCGTCTAAGTAAAGTTTTAGCAAAAGTATGAGTATGTACTATGAATCTACATAATTGCTTTAGGGGATTCACTATTGTGTTACCAAACTTTTTTATCCATAATCTAAAGTGCCATAATTTTTTTTGTCCTAATAATCATAAATCATATATGTCCGAATGATTTAACTTGCCCGAACGTAATGACAGATAATATCACATGCGATAAAATTGACATCCCTAAATATAATATGCCCTAAAATTGTTTGCCATAATTATTACAATCAATAATATACTAAAGACATAAAACCGTTTTCAATAAAAGTCCTAAATTCTAATTATTTAATATTTATTTATTGTAATAATGTTTTTAAAACGAATGAGTATTACATGCATGCAACATGCAAGCAAGCATGTAACAAGCATGCAGCATGCAAGCGAACATGCAGTAGGCATGGTTTCTGTTACGGCTCCGGCGCTGCGGGTCTCCGGCGGTCCTGCCTACGCGATTCTAAATTACACTCTAGCGGTAGGGCAGACAAGACTGCGTGGAGTCGGATTTACAGCGATTTGTTTCTGTCACTAAAACTTAATTTTTAACGGGTAGTAATAAAAGCTCCGACAAAAAAATAAGAAATGTCCTAACTCAAAATATTAAATCTACTGCCTAAAATAATAACTTTCCGACTGCTTTTGTCCGAATAAAAATGAAGAAACGACCGAATGAGATAATGAAATCTTCGAAAAATTAACATGACTGTTTATTTCTATAATACTTTTCTACCAGCTTAAATTACGTTCTACTGAAAACTATGAGTCTCTAATAATCACTCACTCTAATCAATTAATATTATACCTAGGTAAAGGTATTTGTATTCTCATACGCTCGCTCTTGCATTCCGTGTCGACGGAGCCCCGCTTCACGGTGCTCCTATTTCTGTGTAACGGGTTTAAAGTAACCTAAACCGAACTTCGGGGTGCCCTTCGCTCGCTCTTGCATCCTATGTCGACGTAGCCCCGCTTTGCGGGGCTCCTATTTCTGTATAAAGGGATTAAACAGGCAAACGTGAACATATGCGAACATAAATGTAGGCAACAACAGATTTTTTTTATGTTATGTAAATGCGAAATTAACTCTATCTGTTACATTTTTCACGCTATAACGGCTGAAAGGATTACGATGAAATTTAGCTACGGGTAGACCCTGCGAAAGAGACATTCTCTTAAAGCGACATTATGAGAAAGAGACATTTTACTATGAGTATCTAGACATTTTGCGAAAGGGACATTTTGCGACTAATCCACCATAACATACCATCCTTTTTTAGGGTTCCGTACCCAAAGGGTAAAAACTGGACCCTATTACTAAGACTTCGCCGTCGGTCCGTCCGTCTGTCTGTCACCAGGCTGTATCTCAAGAACCGCGATAGCTAGATAGTTGAAATTTTCACAAATTATGTATTTCTGCTGCCGCTATAACAACAACTACCTACTAAAAACAAAATAAAATAAATATTTAAGGGGGCTCCCATACAACAAACGTGTTTTATCGGCGTTTTTGCTTTGTGGACCCTTCGTGTGCGAGTCCGACTAGCACTTGGCCAGTTTTATTCCTCCTTTCGACCTTCACACAGCGAAATCGCGGACAAAAGCTAAGCAGTTCCTCAATAAATCTTAAATTACAACATAAGAGGAACCGGCAAATAACAATGTTCATTTAACTCCCTAACAACGTGAACACTAACAATCAAAAGTATCTCTAACATTATAACCTGTTAGAACAACAACTGCGAACAACAAGGTAAACAGGTGAACACACGGTAAACATTATCCGCAAACAAGACCGCGCTGTTATCTAACGCTTCCTGTTAAGAGTTTATAGATGCATTTCCTTTCAGGGCTCGTGGCTAAGTAATAAGAGTAGCACGGGTCGATCAAAGGTTAAGCTACGCTTGCCACGGTCGTTCGTGGATGGGTGACCACTGACCATCCATTCATCCATTGTATATTGAGACCCCTCCGTGCCTCGGAAGGCTCGATAAACCGTTGCTCCCGCCTGTCATTGGTAGATCTTTGACAGTCGTTGTGAGCTCAAAAGTCTGACAACCAGTCTTACTAAGGGACATCGGACATCGTGTTACCTACCCAGTAACTGGATTGTGGAGGTCAGACAGGTAGTCGCTTCATGTAAAATACTCGTATTCAGCAGCAATTCACAAAGCACGGAAAGACTAAAAACAAACAGACCAGTTGACTAAAGACTCGTAGTATGTAAAAATGGTCACCCGTCCACGGACGGACCGCGGCAGACGTAGCTTAACCTGATCGATCGACCATACGGCTGTTATAACCTACTTAGCCACGAAACAACGCACATTAAACACAATGAACTAGTGTTAACATCAAATATTAATACGAACTGTACTGTTGTAAACCGCATTTTGTGAAAAGTTTCAATGTTGTAGAACATTTATTTAATCGTGAATTGGTAAAATTAATCGCTTATTAATAGTTAATAAGAGATTATCAGGCAGCGGTAGCCTGTTGAGCGTAGTTGGCCGTTGATAAATTATTTATTGAACAGAGATAAATATTTACAAAAAGACGAATGGTAAAATTGATATTTTTGATATACTGTAGCAATTCTTTATGCTGACAGAATGAGGATAAAGTGGGATGATTTTAATTAATTTTTATATCAAACTAAGATAAGTACAAGTCATGTCTCTGATGAGACATTCCATTGTCATAAATAGCCAACCTTCCTAATAGAGATCCTCTAGATTAGAGGTAAAATAGAGAGCTTAAATAATTTTACTCCTTCATAACGAATATTCAAAAATCCTTAGTTTTCAATTCGTTATATATGTATATAAGGTACTCTTGTGCAAAAAATCATGGTTCTAGGCCCAGCCGTTTAGGCTGTGCGTTGTCTGTCAGTGAATGAATTAATTTAAGATTTTTATTAAGCTACGTACTTACGCGCTTATCTGGTTTTTTCGGGTTTCTCCGCAATTTCCTCTATATCTACTATTAATCACTGTCATGGTAGGCAAGTTCAAACAAAACACAACATAGTAATTATTTCACATAAGTATAAAGTATGGAAACCACATAATATGCAATAAATTATACCACATACCCATAGAAAAGGCGATAGCAAATTATCGCCTTTTCTGATGATATACAAAAATAAACGGAATCGGTCGCGACAAAAAATCTGCTGCATTACAAAAAATCTGCTACATTTATGTTCGCATAACTCGTCAAAATGTAGGGAACAGTTCATTTTTTTTCTTGACCGATTTCGTTCATTTTTCGTATATCGTCAGATAAGGCGATAACAAGTATATTGTGGTATAATTTATTGCATATATGTGGTTTCCATACTGTATATTGTAATTTGGACATAATATTCAGTTATTTGTTGAGAAAACCGCCGTTTGCGGTTATACTTTAAAATAATAGAGAACATGAACAGTGAACATTGGAACACATATTATTATGTAATAAGCACTGATGATTAGGGAATATACCTAGATGTTATTTAAATGCTGAGTGTACTTTAATAGAAGGCACTTTAAAACTTTTCGAGTGTTTCATATCTTTAAAGTGCTACCTGTACCTACTTTATAGTTTCTGTAACATTCTCAGGTCTGTAAACTATTCAACATTTTCTCTCTAACTTTTCGGCATCCCGGCAAATGGCAAAAATACTACAAACACGTATACGAATTAATTAATTATTGGATTTTTTATTTGCCATTTTATCGAATTGATTTTAGGTATGCATATTATTTCATTTTTTTATTTTGAGGCTGTAGTTTACTACCAAAGACATTTGTCAGGAAATTGCCACAAAGCCAGTAAGTATGGTCAGCAAAAGTAAACCGTTTCGCTACCTCATAGCTACCTCTGTAGCCCCAGATCAGTTAAAAAAACACCTCTTTGCTACTGTTTCGCTTCGCTCCGCTACCGCCTACGGCAAAGCAGCTGGGGCTCTGTGTGACATATTTTAATGCAAACATTCATTAGGAAAGCAATCAAGCATAGCTATGAAAGTCGACTGACGTATGACAAAGAGTGATGGTCCAACATCACTAATGAGGTCACAACCAAGTAGTAAGCAAGCATACAGCTTCGACGTTTTTAGAAGTATAGGTCCGTACCTACAATAGGTAGGTAATTATTGTGTCCGCGCAGTAGTGTCGTTATAAAATTATTACATCGAAATCGTCAGATTGGTCAAAAGATTGTTAAAATATGTTCTTAACATTAAACGACATAGGTAATTAGGTTGTCAAGTATAAGTCGGATCACGCCACGCGACGGAAAATGCGCCCCCGTGTACAGTCCCCGGCACGTAACTTGGCAAGAGTCGTTAGGTGCGTTTTTCCTTTCTTTAACGTTCTTGTAAACAGACATGTTTAAAAATAATCTATGGCAATAACCATAGTATAATGACAAACAATAAAAGTGACCATTTTCTTGTTGCACTAAGTGTACGTGCGCTAACTTACTCGCACTACGCCAAAACCTTGCCAAGTTACGTGCTGACATAGACTGTATATACAAATTCAATAAAACCGCGTTCCCGGACGGGGGATTCGGCTTCGTTTCCCGCGCCCCGTCGCGTGGCACGTTGTGATCCGCCTAAACAATGCACTGTCATTACCTAATATTTCCCGTAGAACAACGTTTCATACACCGAACACAGTCAGCCGAATGATATCAAATACTTGACCGAACAGCACACGTACATCTCTATTAGATATGATGTAACTAATAGTTACTTACCAAGCGTAGCTACCTGCATACTTTTCTATATTGTCCACTGTACGTGATTGTGTCACTCGCATAGCCAACAGCAGCTTTTGATGCAGTATTTCTATTTCCACACTAGACAGTTTTACATTATTTTGTCGGCTTTAGAAGTCAACTGCAAGCCTCGCGGGAGCACAAAACGTTTGCAGAATTGCACATGCGACAAGGGAGCAAACGCGGCATAGAAATAATATCTAATCTGTATTCGCAATACACAAGTGCATATTTTTATTCATTATGATTTTAAGTTTCAGTTTGAATTCGTAGTCCCATAACACCACTTTGCCCACCGCAGAGAAGAACTGTTCTAGGTGCCAATTCCCCATAATGCAAGGTTATGCAAGGTCGTAAATAGCTGCAGTGATAAAATCGATTTACACTATGAAAGTTTGGGCAAATTGAAAGCCAAACTTCTTAAATACCTTCCTAAATAGATGTGTGTGTGTTAATGTGTTTACATATAATAAGTACCCTTTATTGTTGCATTTCATTAGATCGATGTGTTCATTATTTACACTTTTAGATACCTAAGTAATTTTAAAAATAGATTAATTTAGTGATTGTTGCACTATTGCATACATACATTCGCATGTTACCTTTAGCATAGAACCTGTGTAAACAATTGTTGGTGAACCAAATAAATAAATAAAAATAAATAAATAATTTGAATATATTGAGCAGTGGTGCTGCTGGCCCAGAGAGCAGCGGTGGCCCAGCGGTAACGGCCCCGACTTACGAGTTGTAGGTCGTGGTTCGAACCCAGCCAGGCACTTTACTTTGTAAATAATTTCATCAGCACTGCTCTCAAAACGGTGAAGCAAACATCGTGAGGAAACCGGCATGTCCTAGAACCAAAAATTCGAAGACATGTGACATCTACCAACCCGCACTGGGCCCGCGTGGTAGATTACAGCCCACTTCCTCTTAAAAGAGAGGTAGAGTATCTTAAGGAGAGAGAGGCTCAAGGAGAGGGAGAGGATTTTAAGGAGAGGAGGTGTCCCAGCAATGGGAACATTAGGCCGATTATGAGCGGCATTTAACGTACATATTGACTGTAAAATGTTCTCAACAACATCACACCATTTATTTTAGTTTTATTTATTCTTACAACTAACATCGAACCCAGAAATTGTTTCAAGAAAATCTACATAATATAGAAAATGTTGTTTTCTGATAACAGTGATTGCGTGCAAATTTATAATTTCACGTTGAAAAACTGTACTGTTGCTATTATCACGATTTTCCATCGCGGATGCTCGTTTACCTATACTTTTCGATAAAATGAGGAAATTACTTTTAACAACAGGCCATTACCGTGACCTGCACCATTGGCTTCATTAGCCCGATAAATAGTAAAAGTTAAAACCATTTTGTGTTATTATAAAGCTCATTATATTATAGATAGACCGTTAAACTTTAACTTTACTATAAGTACGTTTGTAATATTAGTTTCTATGACATCATTTCCATAGTACAATTCTATTTCGAGAATGTATCGCCTATTTTAGATTCGTATTGATATTTCTGGCAGCGAAAATAGAAAATAGATGAAAATGGAATCTAGATGTCCAAGGTTGCTGTTCCCGTATTTCCACACTAGACAGATGGTCGGACATTTTTGTTCATCTGGACGTATTGTCTCGGTAACTGCGACCATTCAGCGAAGCTTGATTGCCGTACATGCATCACCAATTTCGTGCAGCTATTTCAGTAACGAGTATTTAGACACCTGTCCCACCGCGGCTGGCGATTAACGAGAAGCGCGCGAGTAAAGCTAGCCACTTGAAACGAGTTGGCGAGCAACGAGCAGCGAATGCGCGACGGCGACAAGCGATTATTCGCTGGTATGCGTGCTACCCGAAATTGTCAAATTTTCCCAATCAACTTTGAACCTTATGCTTTAGAGCAGCTATAAAGTTGAGGATCTATTAAAGAAATTTGACAGATTGTAGCAGCTTGATGTGTTGGCATCTGTACCAAGCGTGAGCCTCTCAGCGAGTGGTCGGCCTACCAAGCGATATTCTCTGAACGAGTACTCTCTTTGATAACTTGCTCTCTTGTCTCTGTGACAAAGTAGTACTCGCCGGCGGCAGCGGTGCGAATAGTCAGCGATCAAATAAAGATATACAGGTATGTATCTCTTTTACTTCTGTCTGTCTTCTGTCGTCTGTGTGGTGCCGGACTTAAAGGTCTGTGTGGTGCCGGACTTAAAGAATCGTACCACCCCATACTTTCCGTGGGTGTAGTAAAAGACGACTAAGGGGCGTACCGGAGAATGGGCAGCAGCGTTCTCTATGCATTCCACCACCATACCATACTGCGATCGCCAACCCGCCTGCCAAGCGTGGCGATTATGGCAAACCCCCCCTTTTGGGGGAGGCTTATGTCCAGCAGTGGACGTCTTTCAGCTGAAATGATGATGATGATGATGATCTCTTTTACTTACACGGGACCTACAAGCTTTTTTACGTTTCTTGAGCGAGGAAATCGTTGCCGATGGGAGCAAAGCACCGCCGATGAGCTAGTAGTAACTTCCTCGTCGTCGGCCCTAAGCGATTGAGAACAACGCTGTATTGTTCCGGTTTTACGAACTAAAAAGCCGAACATAGATCTATTTCGAATGTTCCGAGTTGTTGATGCTCCACAAAGTGGAAGTTTGTTTATCGTTTGTGTTGATTGGCGACTTGCTCGACGGACGGCGGCATAGCGCGATGTTGATTCAATGTTTGTGAACGCGCGCCTCGGTGGCTTGTTTTCAGAAGCTTGTAGATCGGATTACCGGTCACCAATCAGCTGAGTGTCTTATTGTATATGTAACAGAAGGTTAGCTACCAAAAAATAAACGGGTGACACATAGGTACATTATTTTTTTAAATTCTTTAACCTTCGTATCGGATCGTGGATCCACGCGAGACACAATGGTTTTTAGGGTTCCGTAGCCAAATGGCAAAAACGGAACCCTTATAGATTCGTCATGTCTGTCTGTCTGTCTGTCTGTCTGTCCGTCTGTCTGTCTGTCTGTCTGTCCGTCCGTATGTCACAGCCACTTTTCTCCGAAACTATAAGAACTATACTATTGAAACTTGGTAAGTAGATGTATTCTGTGAACCGCATTAAGATTTCACACAAAAATAGAAAAAAAACAATAAATTTTAGGGTTCCCCATACTTAGAACCGAAACTCAAAATTTTTTTTTTCGTCAAACCCATACGTGTGGGGTATCTATAGGTAGGTCTTCAAAAATGATGTTGAGGTTTCTAATATCATTTTTTTCTAAACTGAACAGTTTGCGCGAGAGACACTTCCAAAGTGGTAAAATGTGTGTCCCCCCCCCTGTAACTTCTAAAATAAGAGAATGATAAAACTAAAAAAAATATATGATGTACATTACCATGTAAACTACCACCGAAAATTGGTTTGAACGAGATCTAGTAAGTAGTTTTTTTTTAATACGTCATAAATCGTAAACCGCAATTTACCATTCATTCAATCAACTCAAAAATAAAAATAAACATTTCATTTCATAAACATAAACCTTATGCATAAACCCGGATGTTACGGAACCCTCGGTGCGCGAGTCCGACTCGCTCTTAACCGGTTTTTTAATGTTTCTGTAATTACGACAGTCAAACGGTTAAATGGATGCTACTGTTCCGATTTGGCATTTTGCTTATCTCACGAATGTTGAGAAAATGATGATCCAATCCATTTTACTGAGTCGATTTGATCTGTTGCTCAAACCGTTATGTACCTATGAATATAATCTAGAGCATTATACCGCTAGACAATTGTACACATGATGCATGCACACGGTATGTGCGGATTGTAAAAGCACTGAACTAGGCCAATACAATGGCCGTTGATAATGTGATACCGGCCTAGTCGGCACCGACCTTTGTGACGTGACGTAACGATGTGTCTTGTCACTGATTACACTCGTATGGTATGAGATTTTGATCCAACTGTAAAGGCCTATATTTAATTCTGTACGTTGACCTATATTTTGTGCCGATACAGAACAATTACTTTGTGATTTGAATGTGTGTGTGTAGTTACTATAGGTGCACTTCTGCCGAACCCGTCGGGGAATGCAGGCGTGTTATCATATTATGTGTTACTTTGAGATTTCGGTCAACAATGCAATTGTTGTGAAAATGGGTGCGTGTACGATTTTCCGGTTCTGCCAAATTTTTATACAGACATTAACAATTATTTCAAAGGATCTGGGTTAATTTATACACGTAATTGTGCTATTGTACTAGGCACCGACATTAACACATTCTGAAAAAAACAAACGGAACAAAAACGTGTGCCCATTGTGTTGAAATGCATAAAATATTCATTACAACCTCAATAATTTCCTTATCCACACACGAGGCTTAAAAATACGGCCAATAACCTTTCTCTTTAATTAAGAAAATTAACACAAAGCACCAACAATTTTAGGACCATCCTGGTGAAAACATTATACCTACTGTATACACGGTGAAAAAACCGCAAAGAGCATTTCATTGTATTCGAGAGCGACCTTTTTCGGAACTGCGAATTATTTTTCCAACTTTTTTTGGGTCAGTCTGCTGGTGGGACCGGGTCGGGAATTATACGGGATGTATGGTGACTGATTTACTCAGATTTTTTGAAATGGTATTCATGGTACAATAAATTTCGTACTTTATTATGTTCTTTTTGTTAGCATTTTACCACCATGAGAATAACATTCAGTTCTATGTTGATTGTTGTTATTTTGAATAAAAATTAACAAATTTTTTTTTGAAAATTGTAAATCTAATGCCCTAAATCCTGGTTTGTACACACAAAAACGGGGTTTGGATTTGAAAAAAATCGAAGTAGATTAGTATAGATTTTAATAGGTCACCTTGATTAAGTGCAAAGTTAGGTTAAGTTATCAAACTAATGCTCTATTCTACTTTTTTTTTTGGCAATCTGGGGGCACGGGAGTGCCCCCGCCAAGACGAGCCAAGCGAAGCGCAAGGGCACTACCTACCTTTTCTCGAAGCACTTATCATGAATCAACATTCAATTGCCTGACAAAAACAATAATTTCTTTTTCTCGTTCAATTTTATAAAGGGCAACAAAAAATTCTTAATGTTTATGAAGAATTTTTTGGTGAGTATTTTTGTACTTAACAATTTAGCAAATCCACTATGCCAAACAACTCATTTTGAATTATTTATGAATATTTCCAGAGTCATTTATTTAAGGCATTCGTATTTCTTAGCGAAGCATTCCAATGTAATAACCAAGGCCAGCCAATTTATTTGTCAATATTATGGCATGATTCCAACAATTCCATTTATTTAGAGGAATAAATCCAGTAGTTAACGCTCTGTAGTACGCACTATGAGTTATAACAAATACGTCAGCTATTCTACATATTTTCTTACGAGATTGACCGCTTGTGAAGTGTGTGGAATGAATTAAACTGTAAGGTCCGTGCTATACTGCAGTTCGATTTAATATGGTAGATATTTATTATGTATTGTTGATGTACTTTTGTCATCAAGTAAGTAGGTAGTTAATTGTATGCAGATAGGTGAAGGTAATTCCTGTTTCAAAAAAGTTAACAACTTTAAACAGTGACAGTGAAAACAAGACGTGCGCCCGCCCCTCGGTAAAAAATATAATAAAATTCCATTAAAACTTCAATCCCCCCCCTCGCTATTTAACCCTTTAGGAGTTGGACATTCCAAAATCACTTTCGTTATAAAAGGAGTTCTTATGCAAGATCTTATGCTTATAGACTCAGCGGTTTCGGCTGTACGTTCAGTGAATGCATTTAAGATTTTAATTAAGCAGATACAACTATCTTCCTTTGTTTTCATAAGTAGGTATTATAATACCTCTGCCTAATTGGTCTAGTGAGGTTCTAGGTTCGATTCCTAGGTTGGGCAAAGTGTTGCCCGGACTCTGGATTTGTGCCCGGTTGATAGCAATGTTAGTATGACTCGTCGCTTCGCATCGCCGACTGTGTGAGTGAAGGCTCCATGTTGTTCGATGAGTACAAGCTAATACGCGAATGTACGTCACGTCTTGAATAGAAATGACGTTGTTTGATAGCGGGAAACATAATATGATATACTTTCAGGGCTTCAAGTAGGCAAGGATGCATGTTCACAGTTTTTCTTTTACGAAGGAATCTTAAGTTATCTGAGGGGCAATTCCCGTAATTTTACAGAACGTTCTCCTTTTCAATCTGTCAAAAATAAGTATAATTTCCCTACATTTTTGCCAAGTTTTTAGGGTCTCGTACCCAAAGGGTAAAAACGGAACCCTATTACTAAGACTTCGCTATCTGTCCGTCTGTCCGTCTGTCTGTCACCAGGCTGTATCTCAAGAACCGCGATAGCAGAAAGACAGACAGTTGAAATTTTCACAAATTATGTATTTCTGTTGCCGCTATAACAACAAATACTAAAAATAAAATAAATTAAACATTTAAGGGGGACTCCCATACAACAAACGCGATTTTTTTTGCCCTTTTTTGCTCGATATCAAAAATGGCAACAGGTGCCTACCTGCCTGTGCCTAATTTTATTATTTATTATTAAAGACTGAGTATTTTGTGAATATTTCATGTGCCTACTTGAAATATTCACAAAATACTCAGTCTTTAATAATAAATAATAAAATTAAAATAAAATAAATATTTAAGGGGGGCTGCCATACAAAAACGCCAAATTTTTTTTTGGCGTTTTTGCCTTTTGGTACGGAACCCTTCGTGTGCGAGTCCGACTCGCACTTGGCAAGTTTTTTACATTCATTGTCGCTGCGAGTAGATGCGACGAGATTTTGAACGTTAGGAATTGGCCTTCTGTGCTGTTATATTTATTTATCTTATTATCACATACCAATTCAATGGTTTCATGTCGTTTCAATGGTGTTCAAAGGATGGCAATGGAGTTAGAGTATTTGAAAGCTAATAGCCCCTCTATTTGTCAATGCACTTGTATTTTACTAAAAAAATTAAGCACAAAAAATCTTCTTCAGAGGAACTCGTTTAAAAACAAACTCAATTACAGAATCTTAAAAAGTTTCCAACGAAGATAGATTTTATAAGTTTCACAATAAAGAAAATTTCTTCAAAATGCTGTGTATTTCTAAGCGGCTTAGGATTTCTCTAACGAAAACGACTATCTTGTAGGTATTAGACATCGAGAAACGAAATCCTAATCCTTTCCGCGTTGGTGCACAAAACCTCAATCGTTTGGCTGAGGTTTTGTGCACCAACGAATAGGTACCATGATTGATTGGTAGTTAGACCTATTCAGGCCAATTCAGTTGTGAACGTGCGCTTTGGTGGCTTTACGGGTGCATCGAGCAGCTTGAAGCGCTTTTCTTCAAGGAAAGTAGCGGCTTTATGGCTGTTTCGGTTTGCGGTTACTTTTTAATACTAAAATACATACGACATGAGTACTACGAGTTATCCACTTTGGGAAAGAAATAGGATTATTTGTCACACTTTGTATTTTTTTTTTACGAAAAAAAAACAAACCAGATTTATCGTCGGCCTCTCTTGAGGAACGTTAAAAGAAAGAGGCTCAGTTATTTCAAATGGTCAGATTATTTTCTTTATTGTCTTTACGGGCGATTCTAACAACCAATACCGATGAAAAGACTAGTTATGTATTTCTATCTTTTACTGAACGTTTTCAGATAAATTATCATCAAAACGTGCATTCACAATTACTAACTCAAAATTCAAAACCACATCATCATCTGCCTAGCCTTTTCTCAATGATGTTGGGATCGGCTTCCAATCAAACTGGAAGCAGCTGAAAAGTCGAAACCACATTATTATAAACAACACATTCCGTAGGTGGCTTTTTCTTTCTTGTCTATAAAATATGAACCGTTATCAAGTACATTGTAAAAAATACAGCGAGTACATTATAAATTGCCGTCTATCGGCTATCGCCTGACTGGTTGCTCTCGCCGGGATGAGCCTCCTCTCAACCGCGTTTCTTTTTTTATTTTTAAACAACGTAGGCACCCTGGACCGACGTCTGAAGCCTTATAAATATAGGTACGGTGTATAAATAATGGGCAGCTTTTTTATTTATTAACCTTTGTCGGATACTATAAATTGGATCGGCCTGTTAGTGAAGGTGCAGATTAAAATAGGTGGATCTCAGGTATCTATTTAAGTAGAGACCTGGTTTTTAGCTAGAAGAGCAGTGGTGGCCCAGTTGTGACGGCCGCGACTTACGAGTAGTAGGTCGCAGGTTCGAACCCAGACAGGCGCTTTACTTTGTGTAAATTATTTAAACACCACTACTCTCAAAACGGTGAAGGAAAACATCGTGAGGAAACCGGCATATCCTAGAACCAAAAATTCGAAGACATGTGACATCTACCAACCCGCACTGGGCCCGCGTGGTGGATTACTGCCCACTCCTTCTCACTGAGAGGAGGCCTGTGTCCCAGCAGTGGGAACGTTATAGGCTGATTATGATATGATGATTATGATTTTAGCTGGGAAAGAATATAATCATAGGCCCTATGACATATAATCATAGGCCCTATGCTATATAATCATAGGCCCTATGACATATAAAGAGATCTAAGACAGACAGCGCACAATCTAAACTCGTTGAAGATGAGAAATTAGAAACATGAAAATAACACAAAAAAATCCGCCATTTTAATCTACCTAAGCTTTTTTGTTGCTTTATGTTTGTCGAAAGATCGACCGGTGGAGCAGACGAGTCCTAGAGTGGAGACCGCGTAACGACAATCGTAGTGTGGGTCGCTGTGGCGCAGCCTGGGAGACGTGTATGTCCAGCAGAGGACTGCGATAGGCTGAGTTGATTGAAGCTATTTATTAAGTTTATACGACATAAATTTGATATTGCACATTCCATATTATACAATTCTATATTTTATTAACAAAATTCGACAAAAAAATAAAATACTGAAGAATCATTCACCAATGGGATTTGATACAATTAACTTAACAGTTAAATGTCCATTATGATTCATGTTATCCTTTTATGATTCTGCCAAAGTGGCCTTTATAGGCCCCCCGGTCGATGGCTGTGGACGTCTTTCGGCTGAGATTATGATAACTACAATTATAATACCAGAAGGCCAATTCTACTAATTTAAAACGTTCAAAATCTAGTCTCAGTCTCATCTCGGCGACAAACAAATGTCAAAAACTTGTCAAAATGTAGGGAAAATAGGTAGAGGTAATTTTGACAGATTGAGACTGAGATCAGACTGTGAACGTTCTTAAAATTACGACAATTGCCCCTCTGATCTTCGTCAGTGACAGATGTACTTTACGATAACATTTCCCTGAATCGTAACTCTGAATGCTAAGATTAAGTTTTTACTTCATGTCGAAAGTTATTAATCTCTTATTAATTTAACAGCATGACTCAGGTGATGAGTTGTTACTAAACGGAAAATAAAAGTAAAGTGCACTTGAGTACACGTTAGAAGCAATAAACATTGTAGTTCCTGAAGTAACAGCTTATGATCCCACAGGGCGTGCGATTCTCCATACAAATGCATTCCCCTTTTTTCTTCCTGAATAATGCCTCTAGAGCAATATTTTTGTTTCCATAAAATCAAGGTCTGCTGTAAACACGATCCTGTCATTTTATTTATTTCAGCAACTAATTAGTAAAGAAAATATGACCTTCTAAAAATTACAAAAAATTTCCTATTTTTATCGCCGTGATTAGAGGACTACCAGACAAATTAGAAAAGTTTTTAACATAAAAAGAAATCTTAGGAATCTAAACATACTCTTTCTTAAAATGTTAATGTAAAAAATACTTAACTGAATCGGCTTAGTTTTCGAGGAGAAAAAAGGGGAATACGAAACGTCGATCTCGTCAAAATTTTTGTGATAATTTCGGTCTGAGCTGCAGCTGTCTCTATCTCACACTACGGGGGCAGACCTGACCGATTTTTCAAATTCCTCGCAGTTCCGTTCCCTCTTAAGGTTGAGATTCCACTGACAGCGAAGCGAAATTTTGGCTGAAACTTCCATTTTCCTGAATTCAAAAACTACAATTTTGAATTTGACTGCTTGCGGGTACACTTCTTAAAGATCTCTCCAACTATAGACAGACACAGGCCGTGCCTAATTTGGAACCAAAGATACCTCCATATAGTAATTTTGAATTATGAAATAAACGATTTGAATTGATTTCTTTGCGAGGTGGAAAGATACGCAATAGAATGCTATTGCGTAGGCACCTTTACCATTTCAATAAGAATTATAAATCAGACAATATTTGTTGTGACAAATATTGTCTGATTTATAATAATTCTAAAAATGAAAAGAAAAGTGTTGATTCAAAGAAGATATATTACCATTAAACTACAAAGCAGTTTGTTCGCAGACGTAGCTTTTTTGTACCATAATAATTTATAATGACACTTTTTCACCTACGATACGATAAATTATTCATGCATTCTGATGATTATTTCAAAGATATATTTCTTGCCAGCCTAAATGTTCTCTTAATTTTACCTACTCGCAGGGAACGCAATTTCATATAATTATTTACAAAATAAACTCATAAAGTACAAACTTATTCTAATATTTAATGAAATGTGTGCTGTGATATCATTTTTATTACAATCTCCTGTTGTCTACTGTGGGGAAAAAATTCGGTAGGTAGTAGCAAAAACCAATCATGTTACTGAGAAAAAGCTTTCTCTTCTTTTTTCAAAAGGATTTCATGTAAGCGGCTTACCTTATTCATATGAAACCAATATTGGATTTAAAAAAATCTGAACTGAATCAATCCGCAATCGCCCTCGGAGCTCACGTGAGATTTTAAAGTGATTAATCAGAAACCAATAAAAATCTCACAGCTTAACTATTTCTTTTATATTTATAGCTTTGGATGGAAAGTCGGCTGTAACCGGAGCACTACTGCTTAGGCTCAGTTTACGCATTTCATTCTAATCTACTAGGACTAAAACCTCTATTTATAGCTTTATAACATTTTTGTTATTTATTCTCCGGGAATTCCTCCAAAAGACTTTAATGGATATTTCATAAAACACTTTGCTATTTGCTTTACCTTTCAAATAAGCCCTTTAACACACATAGACATAAAAAAATTGTTTTCTCTTTACTGGAAAGACGAATGTATTATTTACATGTGCAAAGTTCTAATTTACTTTGAAGTCTAAGATCGTCATCATCATCTTCAAAAGAATCCACTAATTGTTGATGAGTAGTTACAGAAACGTAGTCAAAACATTTTCAAATTTAGTAAAAACAACGCATGAAAATTGAGCATTGAGTGCGATTTTAAACGAAAGAAAACAAACATTTGTAATGAGTAAGTTTTAGTGAATCATAGACATTACAAATAAACGTTTTCTTAGCACAAAGTGTCTTGACTTGACACTAAGGAAATAATGCTCAAAAAGGAGGAAATTTTAACAATCGGTTAGTAAAAGTGCTCAGGTGCCGTTCGTCCAAGTGCGGTTCAAATCAGTGCTCTGAGTGGAATACCCCATTTTTATGAGGTCTAATTTGACCAAGGTTTATAAAAAGGTTAACATAAAAAAATGTACGCGGTAGGCTAACTTTTGTTCTTACGAGAGAGGTAATGCAACCTAACCAAACGGCCAAACGGGAAGCCTGTTCCTGAGGCTATGTATAGGACCAGAAGAGCCTTCTGCACCTCATTCCTAAGGCTTCTATATTAATCTTGTGGGAGATGATAGAATTGATGATGATTTGGAAGGTTTTTCAGGGCAACCTGATTTCGAGGTAGGTAGATGAACCAGATGACTGAAAATAATAATAAAATTAGTAGCTTTCTCAAGCTACAAATTTTGACCCATCCGATTCCTCAACTCGCTCCATTTGGAGCTAGTTGAGTCAATTATATAAGTATTTAGGTATCTAAGTGATTTTTCAATAAAATTTCCTTAAAAACCTAAGTATTTGTTATTTTCACCAATGATATTCACATATTTATATATTGAAACAAAGAACCAACCCACATACCTATTAGGTTTTTAGCAACAACGAACCAGAGATAATATATTGAAAAAAAAAGACACTTTTTACATAAAAAACTCTTTTTTTTTTACATAGATTCATAAAATGAAGTATTTTACACAATATTGCAAAGTAATCCTATTATAATTATGAACAGTTTACTTTCTTTACAACATTTTGTTAAAAATCGTTTTATCTCGAAATTGTCAACGTGTGGGTTGGTTCCCTTTTGCATAAGAACGTCCAGTTTAATTAAATCGACACTTATTATTAAGTAGCTTCTACTCGCGACTTTGTCTGTGTGAAATTTCTTGTTCCCCGACCCCACCGCGTTGCGTAGCATTGCCCGCCCGCGCTGTTACTTCGTTTTCGCTAGTGTTCTTTTTCTGACTTTACTCGGCTCCTAAGGGTCGTAGCGTAATGATAAATAGCCTTTCTAAAGAATTGGGCTATCATGTGCATAAACAATTTTGCAAATCCGACTTGTAGTTCCAGAGATTAGCGCGAACATACAAAAAAACAAACTTTTCAGCTTTATCATCCATACTAATATTATAAATTCGAAAGCAACTCTGTCTGTCTGTATGTTACCTTTTCACGCCTAAACCACTGAACAGATTTCCATAAAATTTGGCAGAGAGATAGATTGCATCCCGGGAAAAGACATAGGATAGTTTTTATCGACGTACCTTGCGGGTCCAGCCGCGGGCGGAAGCTAGTATTAGTATATAATATGTTCAAGTGAAAATCCCTAAAATAGTCGGATACTCGGATTGAGTAAACTACTGTACTAATAAAGTTGACATCAAATACAGCGAAAATCCTTGTAACTGCCAATAACAGAACAGCGATATCCAACTAAAATATCGGGACGGGTTTGTCAGTTCAACGAAAATCAAATACAAAAGCTTTATCAAGAGGGATTCTATTGAAATCTATTGTACACTGTATTTCGGTATTGTTTTTGAGAATTTGTAATGGAAATACTTCAGGTTTATCGAAATCCCTAGAGGTCCAGTCGAAAATAATTAAAAATCGTTAGAGACGGATACATCCGTCCCTAACGATTTTTAATTAAGTTATATACACAGCAGGGAAAAGAGCGGTGAAGTCGTGAGTTCGATCCTTATATAGCTCTGTATAAAACTTATTTAAAAATAGTTATGTTCGTGTTTTTGATGTTTCCTTAGTAATAAAATGCAAAGATAAGTGTAAACTATTAGTGAGCATATTACCAAAACCAACAGTGACGAAGTACTTAAACAAAAACAGTGACACAAAAAAGTGATGAAAACTGATGTGAATACAGTGAATATGTAACAAAACAAAACGAATTAAGAACTACAATCATTTTAACAGCAGTAACAAGTGGAAGAATAATCCAAAAGTGCTATTTTCTGTAAATTGTGAGCAAAGAAACTGCAAAAAATTACATCTATGAATCATACCTAACCGCCACTAATCGTTTAAATTATTATTTATCTACATTAAGGTTCACAATTTGGGCTTACCAGGTAACTGAGACAGTAGCTCCTGCGGTAACGCATCTACACCTATAAACGACGTGGTTCGAGTTCGATCCCCACGATCAGTAAATTATTTTTGTAAGTTATTTGGTGATATTTCTTAACTATGTCTATAGAAATAAACCACAACGTGACATTGCGGCGGCGTAAGCAGCTGTTTCGATCAAAGTCAATAGATTCCTTGAGTACTGACTCATCATTGGACAGAACAAACTCCGACATAAATTCAAAAAGTCTTGATCTATCGACGGGTATAAGCAAAAATGACTTGGAAGAAATGAAGGGTGAAATACTACAATTGAAAGAACAATTTCAACTTACCCAGAATGAACTGGACAAAGTGATTTGCGAAAATAATGAGCTAAAAGAAACAATATTACGTCAGCAAATTAATATTAATATGCTAAAGGATCTTTGTACCAGTCCCATACAATCACAAAGACTAAAATTACTGTCAGCAAGAAAACGGAATAGACGGTCTATTACGGATAATCTACGTGTTTTATCCGTAGGCCAAGAACACTCTCCTAGCCACAATGATAGGGACTGCGCCGAGAGTTTAAATCTGTTATTAGATACGCCGCCACATATTGATCAATCTCCTACAAAAACTTATGTCAGCACTAAATCAGAAACCAACAATAACTCGCCACGAATAAACAACGACGTACTTACTGAGAAAAATGACAACATGTACACCACCGACACCTTTCCTACAAGCAACTTAACATGTGCTGGTATGTCGCAAAAAGAAGACACAAAGACAACTGAGAGTGCTACTATGAAGAAACCTGCACTGGCATCAAATAAAAAACCTCGGATTTACGACGGTACGGAGGATGGTAAAATATTGTTACTTTCTGATAATCAAGGTAAAGGATTAATACAAGAGTTAATACAAAACAAAGATTCCTTACTACCAAGGAATTATAAAATATCTTCGATCAGGAAACCCAACGCAAAAACGGAAGCTGTGTTAGAGAATTGTTCCACGCTGCCTAAACAATTTTCGTGTAAAGACTTTGTGATATTGTGGACAGGGAGTAATGATTCAAATCCATATCAAGTATTGTCTGAAGTAACTGTGGCTCTGAAACTTCTAAAAAACTGTAATGTCCTGGTTGTTAATGTGTTATACAATGCATCACTAAATACCCAAAAATTGAACTATCAACTTAAATTGATTGCTAAAAATTCAAAAAACTGTACATTCATAGAGACTAACAAGGATTATAATAATGCAACGCAAATGGTAATAAAAGCAATTAATACAATTTATTATGATAAAACATTCCTATCATATAACCTCAACAATCTCCGTAAAGTACGACATACGACACATGTTCCGCGTGACAATATCATGTCAATTCGCGACTATGATGTATCTACACACAATTCTAACCCGCGCCAGGGCACAATACCTTATTATTTTAAATATAAATCTCAGATCTTATCTAAAGTTTCAAGCTCTGTACCTATTACTAATACCCCAAAACTAGTCAAAGGAACAATTCCATATTATTTTCCAGTAGTCAAAAGAAATAAAAGTGACTCTCCTGTAGCCTCAAAAAACGATGATTTTTTTCGTAAGTACTGATACTCAGAAGTTTAATTATAGTAGTATTTCTGTACTGCACCAAAACATTGCTGGGGTTCTCAACAAAATGCAGGATCTAGAGTTGGCCTTAAATGAGCTGCAAGAGTCAAATAAAGACATTATTGCTGTGTGCTTAAGCGAACATTTTATAATTAAAGGAGAAGAGCACTACTTAAACTTAAATAATTTCAAACTAAACGCTATATATTCAAGAGCAACGCAACGAAGAGGAGGCACATGTGTATTATGTAAGGACAATTTACAAAGTATCGAATTAAAAGACATAAAAGAGCTGAGTATAGAAAAGCACTTCGAAATTTGTGGTGTTGAAATTCATGAATTAAAACTTATAATACTATGTGTTTACAGAACTCCTAACTCTAACATCAACATCTTCTTTAGTAAAATGAACGAAACTTTAAGTAGGCTCCAACATAAGAAAAGTAAAATAGTTATAGGTGGTGACTATAATATTAATATATTGAGTAAAGACACCAGTACGCAGTTCTTAGAATTACTATCTAACTACGGTATGCAATGTCATATCCAAGAACCTACAAGATTAAACAAACGCATTGATAATATTATAAGCAATATTCAAGAAGTTACAGGTAAAACGTACAACTTTTGTTTATCAGACCATAACACGGCACAGGTGGTGGAATTTCAATATCAACCTAAACTAAACTCCAAAGACCATTACTTTAAGATGATAAATGACCACAGTAAAGAAAACATAAGTAAGTTTGTAGATTGTATTGGTAGACTAACGTTCTCTGAAATCTATGAAATAGCGGATACCAACATTGCCTTCTCTACCTTTTATAATGAACTTACGCTTTTCTATAATCTATGTTTTCCTCTTATTAGAATTAAAACGAATTGTAAAGCTAATCGCCTGTCATGGGTTACAAAAGGTATCAAGGTTAGTTGTAAAACCAAACGTTCATTACGGTACAAATACTATCTCGACAAAACTAATAGTAACAAGATAAAATTTAAAAAATACTCCAATTTATTAAAGAAATGTGTCAATAAGTTTCAGTCCATACTCAATTTTGGACATATTGCTAAATCCAAAAACAAAGGTAAAGCTACATGGGACATCGTTAAGCGTAACATGGGTAAAACTAAGACAACAGAATATATTGATAACATTGCTGACAAAGGAACCTTAATTTCTTCCGGACTTGACATAGCTAATTTATTTAATGACTTTTTTATTGACACAATACAGAATAATTCTAATAATAATACAGCAATTAATACGACTAATTATGACATTAACAAGTGTAAAACTAATGACTCTAGTATCTTTCTACGGCCCACAACACCACATGAAATCCTTCAGATAATTCAGTCGTTAAAACCCACCAAATCTGCCGGCTATGATAACATTAATACAAATCTTTTGAAAAGGATTGCACTTTATATTGCAGAACCATTGGCTTATATAATTAACTTATCTTTTGAACAAGGTTGCTTTCCAGATAAACTTAAACTGTCAATAATAAAACCCTTACATAAAAAAGGTTCAAAGTCTGACAAGAATAATTACAGACCTATTGCATTAACTCCTATTTTGTCCAAAATTTTTGAAAGGGTAATGTACAAAAGACTCCTTAATTTTCTTGATAAATATGATATACTGGCTAAGGAACAGTACGGTTTCAGAAAGAGGAAATCTACTCAATTAGCTACCTTTATGTTGATTAAGTCTATTGTTTCCAGTATTAATTCTAAAATCCCAACGTCTGCCCTCTTTCTGGACCTCAGCAAAGCATTCGACTTTGTAGATCATTCCATACTCCTAGGAAAATTGGACAGATACGGTATAAGAGGTCTAGCTTCTCAGTGGTTCCAGTCATATTTAAGCAATCGAAAACAGTTTACAAGGGTAACTAAATTCAACAAGAAGAATCTTTGCATACAAAACTACGACTCACAGCATCGTACAAATCATTTTGGCGTGCCCCAAGGAAGTATCTTGGGGCCTTTGTTATTCCTTATATACATAAATGATCTGCCCCTCGAGATATCACACAACTGTGTCTTATTTGCAGATGATACGACTGTCATCATTGAATGTAAAAATCTAAATTCTTATGAATCTGAAGTAAATCAAACTCTTTATTTAATAGTTGAATGGTTGAAACGTAACAAATTAAAAATAAATATTGACAAGACAAAACTTATATTCTTCAAAACGCCTAACCGAAAAGAATTTCATATTAACATAAGCCTTGAACATAATAAAGTTGAACAAATACAAAGTACGAAATTTCTCGGTATCATTTTAGACGCACATCTCACATGGAAGGATCATATTGACAGTATTTGTAAGAAAATTAATAAATTCGTTTTTGCTCTTCGAAAAGTTAAAGATGTAACAACGAGAGAAACGTCCCTAATGGTGTATCATGCTTATGTTTGTTCTCTCATTCGTTATGGCATTGTAGTCTGGGGTAACTCTTCAGAGGTAAACCGGGTTTTTATAGCGCAGAAAAAATGTATTCGCGCAATTTATGGTATGAAATGGTTTGATTCCTGTAAACCGATTTTCAAAACAAAAAAGCTATTAACTGTACCTAGTCTCTATATCTACGAAGTCGCCAAATTTGTTAAGGCCCATCCATTCCTTTTCGAAGGTAATGATAATAAAAATAAGCGGTTGTTAACGCGATTACCCCTCAAAATGCCGGTCCCTAAATTAGAATGGTTTAGACGTAACTGTACGTATATGGCACCACTTATCTACAACTCCCTACCCAAACACATTTCTGAATTAACATATAATAAGTTCTGTCGTGTTTTACGGGACTGGTTGATAGAGGAAAGCTTTTATTCTGTAAAAGATTTTTTGAAGAAAAGTTCATGTTGCTACAATTTTTTTAAGGATGCGTAATTTTATTTCATGTTTAATTTTAATTTTTAATCGTTAATGTTTTGCTTGTGTAAGTTATGTTGTGTTTTGTTCTAATTATTTTATTTTAATATGTTGACTATTCTTATTTATTATTATTAAGTATTCTGATTGATTATTCTTATTAATTACTAATTATGTTAAAGAGTGTACACCTTTAAGGTAGATTTTTTAGGAACTAATTATTTATTATTAAGATCTCATGTAAAAATGTACCAAAAATCACACCAATAAATGAATAAAAAAAAAAAAAAAAAAGGTATCTACCAAATAAACGACAATATGCGACATCACTATCAAACATATTGTCATTTTAGTTAACGAGTAAGATAATATTTACATAACATAATTATAAGCCATTAAAAGTCTTAAAATAATCATAATATGTAAGATGTCTGTGTGGTGCCGGACTTAAAGAATAGCACCACCCCATACTTCCTGTGGGTGTCGTAAAAGGCGACTAACGGGCCTGCCAACCCGCCTGCCAAGCGTGGCGATTATGGTAAACCCCCCCCTTTTGGGGGAGGCCTATGTCCAGCAGTGGACGTCTTTCGGCTGAAATGATGATGATGATGTAAAGGAGCGGAAATAATCATAGATCATCAAACAATTCGTCTGCACGCTGTCAAAAGAAAAAGTGCCTAAAAATCTGGCAGCAATCAAATGCCCTGTATGGTAATGCTGATATACAAAAAGTAGCATAAGTTACTCCTTATAACATCAGATATCTGCCAGTGAAAGTCCCGTCAATCGGTCCAGCCGTTTCGGAGATTAGCCGGAACAAACAGATAGACAGACAAGAATAAAAAAATAGTTTTTTTTGTTATAAGTATCGTATATTCTTTCATCATTTGCATTTAGTAATAAAAAGCTATTATTTTGACATCACAAACATACACTTCAATTTTATTTATTTGTTTGTAGTATGTTAGTATGTATGTATAGATTGCGATACATCCAATGACGCTGGAAGTAACGATGTGTTGTGTATCCAACGCAAAATAATAAGCATCAGTCGTCAGTCACATGCAGTTTCACAATCAATCTCAAACATCCGAATTGCTACGGATTTCAGTCACTGCTGATGACGTTAATATTCAACGCAAACGTGACCCAACGAGTTTGTCCAACGACAGCTTTCCGTAGGAAAATTTCTCTCGATATAATATTACTTATATCGAGTGAGATTGCGTATGAACTTTATTGAATAACTGCCACTTCTCGATAGTCGATTTTCTGAAATATTATTCAGATTCTGTTAAGGAAGAATGTCGGATAGCCCTATAAATATAAAGGATAGTTCAGACGACGCTATATTATTTCGCTGTATATTAAAGCATAAGCATAACTATGTATCATGACGTTCACACCGGCAAGTCGGTCTAGTGTGTATAGCAAGTTATTTGACGGCGATCCGTCATAAAGTGTACACACAATAATAGCATTAGCGTGGAAAGCTCATCAAGCGATGACGATGATATGGAATTTGACTCCATTCACCGATGTTTTTTCAATATTAATGATAAATAATTTGAAAAGAAAAAAGTAATCGGAGAATGGTACGATATAGCTCTGAGAATCGCTCAAGTTTATCGCATACAGCAAGCCAATACTTTATAGCATAGCGATATGTGAAGATATCCATTCCATATATAATGTATGCTGAGCGATATTGGTGTGCTATACAATATTTGCTATATTATAGCATAGTCTGAACTACCCTCCAGTCTTTTATTTGTATTAGAATACTTCTCGATTGAATTTTAGACGTAAAAGGAGAAAACCAAATGGTAAGGAATATGAAGATTTCAATGAAAGGAATAAAAAGTCAGACTGTAGTCGTATGCATGCTAATGAGTCTAGAGCAGTTGCTTTGAGCAAAGCGAGAACCAGGACTGGATCAGGGAATAATCTTCTGCAGATAAAGAGAAATTCTCAATTGGATTCGCTATGAAGCCTTTTATCTTCCCTGATTAAAAAATGTTTTGCTGTATTTTGTAAATAAATGCTTTATTTTAAGTTACAGAAATAAGCACTTGACGTAAGTGGCTTAATTTGAGTCTTAGCATTTTCAGGCCCTCGTTTGCCATAATTATAATTTGGGATTTTATAATGTATTGATTTTTTTTTATAAGTCATACAATGCCATTTTTGATAAGTACTTAATAAAAATAAATCGTTTATTTACCTTTTTTTTTACTTATTTATTTCTTTTTAATTGCCGTTATTAGGTATACTAATAAACTAGTCCTACAATAATAATTCCAATATTTTAACTTCTGGACTCCACAATAGGTCGAGCCGGTTTCGTGGAGGCCTTGACAGTTTTAAACAATTTAAGATTTCAGGGTTGATACTGTAACTATTGGAAATTTCTTTATTACAAGTCTAAACTAATGTTTTATACAGAAAAGATTTGATTATGTGTGTCAAAAAATACATACTTAACCGAATTAAAACATTCTTTCACCTATAGAGAGCTACATTACAACGAGTAACATGGACTGTATTTTTTAGTATATTGTGGTGTCTAAGGACTTCCACACGGACGAAGTCGCGGGCAGAAGTTAGTTAATAATATTTTGAAAGAATTAAGTGAAAGTAAACAATCATAAAAGTTTGACTTCCCCCTTTAATTCCTTCTAACATACAAAATAACCTGATTTAACTTAGTAAGTAGTAAGTTTTAGTATTCACTTAAAGGTTAATCCTCTACAAACCACCCTAACGGAAGTTAGGGAACTACTTAAGAATTCACTTAAAATAAGGTGGACCCTTAAAACAAACGTTTTCTACTCCATTAAGCCGCCGTTTAATGTTGTAAAAGGAACTTGAAATAGTTAAGGCACTATCAAATCAAACATTGTGTGAAGTGACTTGGAAATGTTTTCACGGAAATTCTGGAAGATTATTGTAATTTACACTTAAGAGCGTTTACGCCGTACGGCATTTCATACAAACTTTCAAGCCCTTGTTTTTCGAAATTAATGAACCGATTTTAATGAAACTTCCTACGCATAAGCAGGATACAAAGGTCTAAAAAGTTAGTAGAAAACATTTAAGAAATGTCTTATTTAAATAAAGATAAATGGAAATCTCTGTTTCTATGGAAAATTTAAAATCGGTCTAATTTGGCTGTAACACTATTTTTTGAAAATGTTTTCTACTAACTTTTTAGAACTTTGTATCCTGCTGATGCATATGAAGTTTCATTAAAATCGGTTCATTCATTTCGAAAAATAAGGGCTTGAAAGTTTGTATGAAATGCCGTTCGGCGTAAACGCTCTTAACGTAACACCACGCCTGTTATCCCCAAAGGGTTATGCAGAGGTGTGCTATAGAACAGCCACACTCCGCCAGTTATGTTTAAGACTCATGTAATAGGGGCGAGCCTATTGCCATCAACCGGGCACAAATCCAGGCTCCGGGCTTTTTAGGGTTCCGTAGCCAAATGGCAAAAACGGAACCCTTATAGATTCGTCATGTCTGTCTGTCTGTCTGTCCGTCTGTCTGTCTCTGTCCGTCCGTATGTCACAGCCACTTTTCTCCGAAACTATAAGAAGTATACTGTTGAAACTTGGTAAGTAGATGTATTCTGTGAACCGCATTAAGATTTTCATACAAAAATAGAAAAAAAGCAATAAATTTTAGGGTTCCCCATACTTAGAACCGAAACTCAATTTTTTTTTTTTCATCAAACCCATACGTGTGGGATATCTATGGGTAGGTCTTCAAAAATGATATTGAGGTTTCTAATATCATTTTTTTCTAAGCTGAATAGTTTGCGCGAGAGACACTTCCAAAGTGGTAAAGTGTGTTTCCCCCCCTCCTGTAACTTCTAAAATAAGAGAATGATAAAACTAAAAAAAATATATGATGTACATTACCATGTAAACTACCACCGAAAATTGGTTTGAACGAGATCTAGTAAGTAGTTTTTTTTTAATACGTCTAAAATCGTAAACCGCAATTTACCTTTCATTCAATCAACTCAAAAATAAAAAAAAACATTTAATTTCATAAACATAAACCTTATGCATAAACCCGGATGTTACGGAACCCTCGGTGCGCGAGTCCAACTCGCTCTTGCCCGGTTTTTTTTTAATTTGGAGAAATTCTGATGCATTCTGCACTACCACGGGGAGATAATGTTATGTGGGACTCTAACCCACTAAAACTCCATGGTGTCCTCCTCTGCCGCTTACGGCGGGAACACGGGCACGCGTAGAACTCATCCGTGAACCCGCCACGGCTGTCCGTCACCGGACCCTCCTCTGGGCTCAGGGCTGCTTCTGAATATTTTTTTTTATAAAAAAGGCATCTTGGTCTACCTAGTCAATGCCGGAGATCCGTGTTTCATAAAACAATCATCCTCTGCCTAGCCCTTTCCCAAACTATGTTGGGGTCGGCTCATATATTTGATACCGTCCAAATTTTTACAGGGCGTTCTACCCATGAATGTGAACAACTTTCACTATGGGACCAACTATGATCTCGTGAAAAAAAAATCAGCTGTTCCCTACATTTATGTTCGCATAACTCGTCAAAATGTATTAAACAACTGATTTTTTTTTCGTGATTTCAGAGTTGGTCCCATAGTAAAAGTTGTTCATATTCATGGTTAGAACACCCTGTAAAAATTTGGACGGTGATTAAAATTTCAACCTGTATAAACACACACACACACTCACAAATTTCAGCTTTATAATATTAGTGTGATTGTTTCCTAAAACAATATCAAACAATTTTATTCGTCGGTATTTCAATATTATCAATTTATAAAATAATATTATGATTGTTCAATGATTTATCCAAGGCGCATGGTATTCTCACTGAATGGAGCAAATCAAAATTCCAAATATTGGTTTATGGAAATCATTTGGCGAAAATTTTCCTGTTGGAACAAGGAATATTACGTACATTAATTTATTTCGCGCCACGAGTTTTGTCCTGTTTCTTTCAATATTTTTTTACAGAAATCGCACACTCTAATGTAGGCCATACACGTAACGATATACTTGCACAAGTTTAGACTTTTACAGACGACATGCAGCACATTAAGCTACTAAAATCTGTCAAAGGAGAAACCCAAACTCCATAGAAACTTGGGCCTGGCGTTACAGGGCTGGAATTTGGCCATAAATTAGAGCATGTAGGAAGGTTTCACGAGCCCAATTTTCACGTCTCCCAGCAATGGCCAAATTGGTAAAATCAGACAACAATGTTCACTTTTTAGGTTATTTTTAGTACCTAGTTAAACAATGATATTTTTGAGACTTTCGTTTCCTACGTAAATCTGGAATGCACATGTGCTGTGCTGCAGCACCTGCCGCCTATCACGATGAGGTTTTAGGTACTTATATAAAAAGCGCTTAGGGGATGACTTCCGATTTATCTGATTGTTCTTGTAGCGGTACTGAAAATCTCAGCAGAAAACTATGTTTATTATACAAGGCCCACTTACATCACTACTGGCTTGCATTTGTTAATATTGTACCTAGGGATTTGATGCAATCTCAGATTACTTACTGTCACTACAGTAAGTAATCTGAGATTGCAATAATATATAAAAATAAAAAAAACAGGTAATTGTGATGGTTTTATTAATTACTTTCTTCATTAGGATTATTATAATATAGTAACACAGTAGGTATCCAGAAATTGTGCAGGACAGCAGGAGGCAATTGACTACCCTGGTGCCGTGCCTAACCATGATACCATATTATGCTCATGGTGTGGGTACAGCATCCAACCGTTCTTTTGCTAACGATACAGGTTCGGTTATAGCATCCCTTCCACTTAGAGAACTGTCGACTAATGTATAAACGAAATACATCCTATTATGCCTCGACATTATTCTTCCTCTTAAGTTTGAGTCCGATGTTGACAGTCCTTGCTGTAGATCATGGAAATGCCGGGATGCTCTATTTGCTTGCACCCAACAAGAGTGACAGACAACACTTGAAGCACCCACCTGAAAATAATATATCTACATTAAAGGGTGCCTTTACACCAGAGATGTGTGGTGTGTTATTGCCCACTTTGAAAAAGAATTATCTTAAGAAATCCTGATGTAGCTGAGTTAGCTTAACCATTATCACACTGTTCTAATTCACTTAAATGTTTTAGCATACCAAATAAAACTTTTGAATGCCCTTGTTATCAAAACTAAACTAAAAAAAAGTTATTAAAAAAGCATTAAAAAAAATATTATATTAACCGTGCGTATCCATCGGATCCATCCTCTTATAACTTCGTGTATTCTGTGTTCTTGCACTGTACCAGTAGTCGTAAGTTGATGGCAACAAACTCTTCTCAGAAGAGAACGCCCACAGTGAATACACACTCGTTGGTGTCCTGTAGGTGTCCGTTCACTCCCTTCTGGTATATTTCCATCAAGAGATACAGCATTGGCATGATTCCAGCAAACTTGGCAGATTAAAGTCATTTTCATTTACCTGAAGCAAACATTTATCATTTGACTATTAGGTCTAGCATTAGCATTTGGCAATAAACATCCGAGTGGCATATTTGGGTACACATAAGCGGCCTTATTACATTCCCACTGCAGAGACACAGGTCTCCTCTCTGAGAGGGAATATAATTAACCAATAACCATGCAGGTTCAGTCCGGATTAGTGATGTCTCAGTCATGTCTTCGAATATGAAGCATCACATCTGCACATTCTTGTATCATTATATAAAGTACAACTATCAACAAACAACTGAACAAATGCGATAACACTATTTAGTTCGACTACATTAAATTATTACATACATTGTACAAAAATGTTACAATATAGAAATATCGGATACTAACCGTTTGAGGCGCGCGCGACCCATTCCTGTACAATTGAAATAATCATTTTCATCTTCCAATCTTCGCCTTCTTATTGTATGGCAGTGGGCCGTTGCTATTCCGCAATTAATGCACAGGTTCATGATGTCGTGCCAGTCGTCAAAAAGAGCAATAATCAGATCCGGTTTTCCAGCAAAAGTCAGCACAGGTGGCAGGTTATGTAACGGTGTCCATTGTTCAAGCGAGAGTCAGTCAGAATGCAATCAATTGCGGAGTCCAGTATTCGATTAGAGGTCTTATCAAAAAAATAAATCCCCAGAAATACAGAAAAACAACACATTGACTTGCGCAATAATCCGAAAAGCGAGTGACATGTGACATTAATGACATGACATTACAACCATGACAATTGACAGACGTTGACATTGACATTTGCCGTTTACTTGCACTAGTAAACGGCAAATGTCAATCCATGGTGCAGTCGGTTTTATCGATTATTTATTTCTTTTAATGTTTTTTAATGGCGATTACGTTAAATATCAATTAGTTTCCAGATTTAATTGTTTTACATTGATTTTAATACCTAAAAAGTCATTTATACTAAAACAATGGAGTGTTATTTAATTATTTGCATCAGCATCGATTTCCACTAAATCGATCATATTCTTAAGGTACGCTCTATTGATAGAATACCAGCATTTGTAAAGTTAGTGACGTATAACAAAATAAGTGTTGTAACGGTTTACAAAGGTGGTTTAAAACAAAAAAAATAGAAATCTAATTATTTTCTACACTTGGCCATTGTAAATGAGGCTAAGATTTAAATGGGTTAATTTAGCAAAATAGACGATTTTTTTGGTACATATCTTATTCGTGTAACGGTTAGGCCCAGAAACGGGTTTCTCCTTTCTTTAATAGAGTTTCAACTTAACCGCTAAAGCCATAAGGTTCAAAGTTGATTGTGTAAATTTGACAGTTTCGGGTAGCTTGATATAGGTACTGGCGTCTGTAAAAGTCTGCGTGACACCGAATGGCTCCAATACTTGTGCTAATTCTTCCGACGCGCATTAATGTGTACTAGTGCAAGTTCATAACGGCACCTCATAAAATAAAGAATTCAAACTTCTATTTCCACCTTCTATCTTGCGCTGCATACCCTGATAGAACAGAATACTCTTTATTACGTACAGACGCCAGCACATCAAGCTACTACAATCTGTCAAATTTCTTCAATAGATTTTCAACTTTATCTCTAAAGTATAAGGTTCAAAGTTGATTAGGAAAATTTGACAGTTTCGGGTAGCTTGATGTGCTGGCGTCTGTACAAATACAGACTCAATATATAAATTGCAGATATAAATGTAGTTTTACAATGGGCGGTCTTATCGCTGAGAGCTATCTTTTAAAAACAACCTTTGGATGGATTAAAATGGAAATGGAGAGACAATACTGTAGGTAGTCTGTGGTGTTCCATGTCTTGATGACTTTATAATATGACTGTGTCAGGGAGTCCAGATCACGTAGCTGAACTTTGGGCCAAACATACATTGATGGTGGGAAGGAAAAACAAATGTAGCGCCATTTGGCGAATTGTTCAGCAGAGCTGTGCAAAAATTAAATAAAAAAAAAAATATTATAACTTTTTATTTATTAATCGTTTTTTTTTAATTGTGTGAGCAGATCAAGTTTTTTATGCTCTTTATTTTGTATTTATTTTTAAATGAATTAAGGTCAATAATTTAAGAAAAAAGTGGCGGCAGGGAAAACACTTCATAGGCCATCGAGAAAAAAAACTTGGAAGGATAAATTAATTCATTCACCAAATCTCTATAAAAATTAGAGGGGAAAATTATTTTAAATACCAAATCAAATTACTTAAATAGAAGAAAAAATGCTTCATATCACTTCGATGAAAAAAAACAATATAGAAGAAACTATTATGTACGATGCCAGTTAATTTTTTTAGATCGGTAAAATAGTTTATTGACCTAATGCGGTTATGAAGTTTAAATGTTATGCATATTTAAAATAGGGATTTAATTGATCTCCTTTATTTCGATCGTCAAAAATGTATGCTTGACAAAGTAGATGATACGATCTTTTTATTTAAAAGTAGGATGGGAATAACAACTGAAACGCCACGACTTGTACTTTACTTTCGAGGAACAAAACGTGTTATGACACGTCTAGACAGTAGGGAAAAAGTATTGAAAGGCCAAATTAAAAAATAATTAGGAGGGGTAAGTTGCATGATGTGCCATCTTCGTAGAAAAATAAGTTTGGTAATAACTTAAGAGGTACTTACAATATTTTCAAATTAATTTATACGACATTGTTGAAAAAATATATCACACTAATATTATAAAGGCGAAAGTTTGTGAGTGTGTGTGTGAGTGTGTTTGTGAGTGTGTGTGTGTGTTTATATGTTTGTTACTTCTTCACGCTCAAACGGCTGGAACAATTTTGATAAAATTTTGTATGGAGGTAGCTGACACCCTGGATTAACATATAGGCTACTTTTTATCCCGATATTCCCACGGGATCGACAATTACGCGGGTGAAACCGCAGGGCGCAGCTAGTAGGTAATAAACGGTCGTTTGAAGGGAGCGTATTTTTAAAATACCCTATTTTGTACTTTGAATGAAACGCCAAAACGTGCTTCCGATGGCTTCTATATAACCTAAGACACATCGATAGAGAATCCATAACCCTATCGAACTGTATATAAAACTCATTTTTGACCAAATTGACGTTTCATTTGTTTTTCCTTCCCACCGTCTATATAATATAAACTTTTTACCATCGATACGCTAAAAAGAAGAAGAATTAAAACAAACTTAACGATGTATATCATTAAGGGAGCGTTCCCAGAAATCAATTCCACATTCCGATAAATGGGGCAATGATTCGAGTCATATGCTTCGTACGATTTATTCACACTCGTTAGAGCAAATTGTTCGCTTGCTCATTATAAGGAGTGCCTTATTACATGAGTATCGATTTGAATCGAGGAGCTTTATCAAAGTAAAACGTTCTCGTAGAATGTGAGGTGTCGTGTTATTCCGCCCCTTTACTGTACGATGCGCTAAACGGTTCCGAATTGTGTTTTATAGCTCAGTGCGTGTGGTTTATGGGGTGAATTTAAAGATAACATTGCAATTTGATTTTTAATAATGGGATGCTTAGGCTGTGTGTTGCAATCACTTGGTTTTTTAACGCGTTGATGAATATTCTTTAGAGGTGCGCGTTCCTCGTCTGTTTCACACTGAGAAGTGCAGAACAAACGCCGGTGAGCGCACCTCTCCGTCGCCTTGTAGTAACTTATAACACACACTTTACCGATTCAGATATTTTTGCATTTTCTCCTGCAAAATTTAAAAAAATGACAATAGCTTTGCTTACCGACTACCTTTCATAACTTCCTTTTCTTTTTTTCTTTTAATTCAAAAATAATATGTGACCGTCCGTCCTTTCCTCTTTTAGATATTTATTAATTGAATCCGTGGACAATAGTGTGGGTTATACGTTTATTAAATAAATCTAATTAGCTCCGATATTCAAATTGTAACGTGTAACTGTTTTTTGTCCCTAAATAAATAAATAAATTCTTGCTATCATATTTGTTTGTACTAAAAAAGGGCCTCACAAAGTTACTTTGAAGTAATAGCTTAAAAGTTCATTTATAGAAATAGAAATCTAATTATAAAAATTGTTTGCTGTAATACCTACTTTTTAATTGGTCAAAAAGCTCATCATTTCAAAAGAGTTTGGCTTTATTCAGAATTAAAATGATATACATACATAAATAAAGAAAACAGAAAGAAAATAAATTTATTTAACCCAGGTTAAGGCACCCAATATTTATACAAAAAACAAGAATCAGGAAAATCTTAAAATAGTCTAACAACTTATACTTACTTACTGCTACTAATTACTATTGTGGTATAATATAAACTTAAACCTAATTTATCAATAAAAAGCGTGTAAAAAATAACAGGATTAGATATACCTATCCTAAAGTTTCCAATTAAGTAAGTTCTTATTATTAGATAAAGATTTTCAAAACATGTCGCGGGTGTAATAAAATTAAAAACTTCCAACAAAAACATACGGAGCATTTTTCCAAGAAAATGTTAATTGCCACTTGCCGGTCCAAGTTTTTAACGTTGTTATTTAATAACGAGCTGTTAGCTTGTAGACGAAGCTTATTTAAAGTGACTTTTACTTTAACTAAGTACTCAATTTTAGTTTAACTAAAATAAAACATCGTTTAAATAAAAGTTTTTATTAGAGTAAATGGTTAAATAATAACAGCCGCACAGGTCGATCGATCAGGTTAAGCTACGCTTGCCGCGGTTGGTCTGTGAATGGGTGACCATCTTTACATACCGTGACCCCTCCGTGTCTCGGAAAGCACGTTAAGCCGTTGATCCCGGCTGTCATTCGTGGATCTTTGACAGTTGTAACGGGTAGTCAGAAGCTTCGAAAGTCTGACAACCAGTCTTACCAAGGGGTATCGTATTACCCAGTAATTGGGTTGTGGAGGTCAGATATGCAGTCGCTCCATGTAAAATACTGGTATTCAGTTGCATCCGGTTAGGCTGGAAGCTGACCTCAACATAGTTGGGAAAAGGCTAGGCAGATGAAATAACATAACCACACGCTTGTAATCCCTGAAGGGTAGACAGAAGTAACCATAGTACACCCACATTTCGCCACTTATGTTGAAGGATATTGTCAGTTTATTTACTTATATAGATAAAGAAAAAGAGAAGACATTTCTTTAAAGAAACCTCTCAATAGCCGATAGCCTTTCCACTCAATATTTTCTATAAAGCACATAACATGTAAAGAAACACTATAACCACATTGAAGGCAACATTCATTTAGTCAAGAAAGCCTTATTCAACGCAGTCGCTGCAGGAACGGAGGGGGGTGTAAACTAGGCCAGGCCCACTATATACGCCTATCTCGGCCTTATCTCGCGGTTCCGTGGCGATTATGACGTTAACAATACACTTTTGTTCTCTATCTCACTCTAGCTACTGTCCTACAGACTACTGGAGGTACAAAGTTCATAGATGGAGAAAAAGTATGGCAAAGGGTGATTTTTCATCCTTTTAATAAGCCTTCTGTATTTTGGAGTTTAGAAATCAATGCTTCAGGGCGGAAACCGAAACTATGAGAATTAGAAAAAGTCAATTTAAAATAGAAAAATAAAACAAACAACACATGGAACCCCATAACAAAGAATCATTATTCGAAGTGAAAGTTCAACTAAATGATTTGCATCTATTTCAAGCCATTAAAATAAACTTTTGAACTTCCAAATTTACAAAAGATATTTTCGTATGGACTTCATCACCTGCCTAGCCTTTTCCCAACTATGTTGGGGTCAACTTCCAATATAAACGGATGCAGCTGAATACTAGTATTTTATACGGAGCGACTGCATATCTGACCTCCACAACCCAGATACTGGGTAATATGATACCCTTTGGTAAACCAGTTAACGCTAATAACTGTCAATGATTCACGAATGACAGCCGGGACCAACGGCTTTACGTGCTTTTCGAGACATGGAGGGGTCTTGTTCTGTACAGATGGTCAGCCATCCAGAGACCAACCGCGGCAAGCGTAGCTTAACCTGATTGACCGACCCGTGCGGATGTTATTACTTAGCCACAAATTCCTCTAATAAATTCCGCTGAAAAGATGTCTGTTTAACATTACGTCTTGTTTTTCCAAATAAGATACTAATATGTCAACGAAAATAAAAGAAAAAACAGAATAACGTAATCCCGAGAAAGTAATACGTCAAGCGGAGAAACCGTATTGTGAAAGCGATGACTCAACCATCCATCTCTATTTACGGACAATCGCGAAGGACGCTTTGTTACGAATGTGGCCTAAGATGCCGAAATACCTTAGGTTAACGACACCTGAAATTTTATCCGCGAGAGAAAATTGCGTACCAATACCTACGTCAAATATGAATGTATTTTTTTTGACAATTTATTTATTATTCCCAACACAACTAGCATAACAGGTTACCCCAAATCGGTAGCGTGGTCTTAAGGCACTACCTCGAAAATAAATCATAGCGACTGGTCTACTAAGCGAGCAAAAGTGGTGCAATTACTTTTGAAACGCAAAAGAAGAGAGATGGCTATAATGTGCGTGCGCTCGGAATAAAACGTATGTGCCAAAACGAATTTACTCCTTTTCTAACAAAATAAATGAAATAAATTTAAAACTACTTTGAGTAAACTTTGATATGATAATTCTCTATGTTTTAAAGTAAATTCCATTGAATAACTCTTAAGCGTTACGGTGTGATGTCGGAAAAAGTAAAAAATAGATATAGGTAACTTTGCAATTTTTTTGTATCAGGAAACTTTCATTGAATCGTGTAATCCTTTTACATGATACTAGACTAAAGAGTCAAAGAACATAACCAAAATGTTAAATCCCTATTCCACATACTTAACAAGTTACACGAAATAGAAAAACTATATTTTTTTGCAATATTAATATTTTTACATTACGGCTTATCACATGTAAAGTAATTTTTGTGAACTCATTTAGAGAACTGGGGGCCTAAAAATGCCACTTTGGCAGAATCATAAAAGGATAACATAATGGACAGTTAACCGTTAATTTAACCGCATCAAATCCCATTGGTGAAGCATTTTTCAGTTATTTTTTTTTGTCTGTGCTAAAATACCAATCAATCCGATCCAAATCCAATCCCAATCTCTTTGATTATACCTACGTAGGGCAGCAAAAAAAAAAAAAACACGGACTGTCTTCGCCATATTACAAATCATAATGTTATCCTTTTATGAATCTCCAAAGTGGCCTTTTTAGGTCCCCTGGTAAATAAATCCACCCTTTTCGCGATTTCGGTAAGTGCATGCAAGGCTCGCGTCAAAGGTGCTTTACCCAGCAGGTTGGTCCGGCCGCGAGGCACCCCCAGTAACCGCGGTCTCCGTCGCCGTGACACGTACCTAATTATCCGACACGTTTAGACACACATACTCAGACATATCTGAGAGTAGAGTATGGTATCGACACATTATTATAATGGTCGGTAAAGTACGGTTTCCTAGAAAAGGGGGTGACGGCACACAACGGCCGAAGTGACAGCTGTCAGGAAAATGATTACAGCGGCAAAGATTTAAACCTGTAAATACGCCCCCTACTGCGTCGAAAGATAGTAGACTTTCGTTTTGATACCTAGTAGTTTGTTTCGTTTTGACACCTCAGAGGCTCTGACACACAATGACGTAGTGACTTGACAAGATTGTCATGGAAAAGCTATGTAATAATGTATGAGCTCACTCTTCTCGGTATAGACACTTTTTCGAGAGACTAAGTACGGTGAGGGATAATCTAGCGATTTAGATCTTTCGCTGCTCAAAGATCTTTGGGTTTGACTTTACGGTGTCAAAATCTCTACGAAATCTCACCAATTAACTTTCATAGATAACTTTTCAGTGACGTCATTCACCGGTAAGCCACGGACGCTATGTGTGTCACCGCTTTTCTAGGAAACTATAGCTTTAATCCGACTTCACCAGTCTTGATATAATTAAGTATCATTACGTCACTTTGTATACTTGGAAGTGTTTTCTTCACAAGGTTTAAACATTCTCATAAAACTATTTTATACTTAGCTGTACCTACCTATGTGTATTTGAATCAATACTTATTCCAGATGGCCACAAAATACACAAAACTGAACAAATTCTTTATAAAATGCTCAAGTATCAAATAAAAGAGCACTCGATCAAAAATGTACGAACTTTGCTGGCGCGATGCTTAGTTTGTTGCTGTATTTGTCGCTTATTTGCTTTTTGCTGTTTTAGGGTATATTTTCAAAACTATACAGGAGGTAGAAACACAGAAATTATTTTAAAAAACTGCACAGAAGCACAAACCACCTACGGCATGAACAAGAAAATGTCAAATATTTTGTGTGTTTATGTCTAATATTAGGACAAATTAATACTGGATTGGACGACGTAGATGTATGTTCAATCCGGTGTTTTTACTTTAGTGATTTTTTTTCTTAGAACACTGTTATGTCCCAATTAGGTACATTGAAATTTCTATTAGGTACTAATTTTATAAAAAAAAAACTGCGCTATTGCTAGACCTACAGAGGTAGATAATTTGTGACTATATTAATCTAAGTAGTGATCCCAGTGGTAGGTAGTTTTTAGGGTTCCGTACCCAAAGGGTAAAAACGGAACCCTATTACTAAGACTCCGCTGTCTGTCCGTCTGTCCGTCTGTCTGTCACCAGGCTGTATCTCAAGAACCGCGATAGCTACACTGTTAAAATTTTCACAAATTATGTATTCCTGTTGCCGCTATAACAACAAATACTAAAAACAAAATAAAATACATATTTAAGGGGGGCTCCCATACAACAAACGCAATTTTTTTGGCTTTTTTTTGCTTGATATCAAAAATGGAAACAGGTAGGCACTTGAAATATTCACGAAATACTCAGTTGTATTTTAACTTTAATAATAAATAATAAAATTAAAATAAATAAATATTTAAGGGGGGCTCCCATACAACAAACATGTTTTTTTCGGCGATTTTGCCTTGTGGTACGGAACCCTTCGTGTGCGAGTCCGACTCGCACTTGGCCAGTTTTTCTTTTTACTTTTATGCAATAAACACAGAACTACAGAAGTTAAGTGAAAAGAAACCATAGGTTCGATCGTGGATGGTGCATTTTAGTCTGCAAACGTTAAATGTATCTTTCAACAAGTACTTGCGGTTAAAGTGACCGTACCCCATTACCAAGCAGCTAGTTCTCAAACCAAAACCAGTGCATAATGAAGTGTAAACCTCTGCAGTGTAAACGAGGCAGTCGCCTAAACGCGCGGTCGATTGTCGCCGCCCGGGCCGAGTGAGACGACCGCACTCGGACTTAATTGTGATCCAACAAGAAACCAAGCATTTGCATAGCCGATCAGCCGTGAAACACGTGTCACGGGACACACCGTGGGACAACACGGACAGAATTACTACAAATGACACAATATTTCAACAAAAAATAATAATAAAATAACAATACTCATCGAAAATCACCAATTACTCACCTTTAAACGTCCGAACTGAACAGCTGTAGAATTTAATCAAACTTCTTGTCCAAACACAATGAACCCAATCCAAGAAACTTTTAATTTAGTTAGCTGCTATCACGAAAAGACAGGTATCTGGAACAAGCAGAGAATCTTTTGTCTATTATAAAATACAGAAATAAAGCACAGAATTTTCCAACTCAATTTTTCAAAACAGATTAAGCCGAAGTTTTGTAATTGGATTTTAGAAGTACGAAGGCTTTTAATTAAGCCTATTGTCTAGATATTATGGGTCGATAGTCAGGTGCTGATACTTAATAGGGATGTCAGTCATCGTGAATATTCGATGTGGGTGTACGGCACGTCCCTATTTGTGGCGTGTTTCGAATATGACAGGTTGTTTGTGGGCTTGTTCGTTGTTGAAGCATGTTATAGACATATACCCCTTTACAATCATTCTAAGTATAGCGTCTGTATAGATATACAACGTTTTGTCTTCTTCTTTCGAAAGTCAAATTACTGACGACTAAAAGAGAGAAATCGTTGTGTAAATATTCATCTGATATAAATAGTCTCTATTGTCATTGTTATCATTAGTTTTCTAGCGGGAAAAATGAAAAACTTATGCAATGGTATGCAGCTAGTTTCAAACATTGTTACCGACTTTAAAGGATTTATTGAGGTTGTTATTTCATTGTAAATAACTTAAGGCAGAATATAGTTAAGAAAATATCGGAATGTAACTAAAAAGGTTTTGGACATATTTGCTTTCCCGTAAAGAACCTGTTCGTCGAGTCTTTGAGTTCCTTAAGGTCTGAGTTGAGCTGCACGATTACTGACAAATGCGTGCACTGACTGGACTGGTAAACTCAAGTCTGTATGGTTCCTTTCCCAAAAGGCCATCTCAAACATTATTCTGCATTGTTGTTATAGGGCCAGACCAAAATTAAGTGTACCCTAGGGTAATCAATGACGAAACACCGAACCAATCTAGTTTAAAAACATACGTTATTTCTGACGTGTAAAAGTGTTTATTGAACAAATTTACAGAAACAAATATAATTTATGAAAAATAAAAGTGAAGTGTGTGTAGAGGCCATTAGTAAAGACAATCCCTCCACACAATTTATCAAGCTTTCGAATATTTAAGCATTTACCGCTATAATTTGTTAGGTTTAAGTTATCACCCTGTACAGTCCATGTGCGCATTTATATCGCAATGAAACTTTTTATTTTGAGTCTCATTTGGTTAAACCTTATTTAGAGAAGCATTTATTTTGTTTCTTTTGTATTTCATTTGCTGTAAGTTTATTTCAGTGTTCAATTGTTTTATTTATATTTATGCTTGCTTATTTTTATCGGGTTGTATGTTATTGTATTAATATGATGCGCGCACGTGCACTAGATGTGCTAGAAATAAGTGAAAACAAACTGTATGCGTGTATAGTGGTTGACGTTGTACAACACAACATCAACCACTGCATACGTCATACAGATGTCAGCGCAGCCACCGCCATCTAATGCTGGCGAACATCTCTTCCTTGAAGTCGAACTACACCATTCAAAATTACTCCTTGGCGTCTATTATTGTCCTTCTTTACGCGTTAGTTTCTTTTCTTCCTTCGAAAATCTTTTAGAAATGCTGGTCCCTTCTTACAGTCATAGCATAATCATGGGTGATTTTAATACTTGTCTTTTGAAAAAAGACCATCGGTCTTCTTCTTTGACTAATATTTTGGCTTCTAATAATCTTTCAATTCTTCCACTGAGTGCGACTCACCATTTTCCTAACTCTACTCCTTCACTTCTTGACTTGATTTTTGTCTCTTCCCTTGATCATGTCGCTAAACATGGTCAATGTTCAGCCGATGCCTTTTCGTATCATGACCTGATTTTTCTCTCTTACAAAATTCGCCCACCTAAGGCTAAAGCTAAGATTCTCATGCAACGCAATTTTAGTGACATGAACATTGATAATCTTTGCAAGGATGCCAGCAATATAGATTGGTCTGCTCTGTTTGCCTCTGCATCAGTCGATGAGCAAGTTAATATTTTTACGGCGAAGCTTATCGAGCTCTACGATCAACATGCACCTGTTTGAGCAGTTAAGGTTAGACATTTGCCGGCGCCGTGGCTCACAAATGAGATTAAAACGCTAATGCTCAAAAAAGTTACGGCGAAGTCTAAATTTAAGCGCAAGGCTAATGACGCTAATAGGGAAAGATACCTCTCAATCCTTAATCACTGCAACAAGGTGTGTAGGAATGCTAATCGCCACCACATTCATACATCTGTCCAAAATGGGGACGCATCCAAAGTTTGGAAATTTCTTAGATCATTGGGGGTCGGCAAAACCCGACAAGAGACAATCCCAAAAGATTTAGACATTGATGCAATGAATAATCATTTCACTGCTTCGTCCAATTTTGATAGGACAATCAAATCGAATACACTGAATTATCTTTCTTCTCTTCCGACTCCCAGTTATTCCCCATTTGTTTTTGGTCAGTTCACCGCGTGTGATGTTAAGAAGAGCATACTATCGATTACTTCCAATGCAGTAGGAAGTGACTGTATCAGCCGTAATATGTTGGTCCCTGTGCTGGATGTTATCCTACCCGTCATTTGTCATATCCTCAATTTTTCGGCATCTAGTGGTGTATTTCCATGTTTGTGGAAAGATGCTCAAATAATTCCTTTACCTTAAAAGTCTAATCCCACAACCTTTTCTGAATACCGTCCAATATCCGTTTTACCATTCCTATCCAAAGTCCTTGAACGGTTAATCCACAATCAATTAAGCACTTTCCTCTCTAAAAATAATCTCCTAAACCCCTTCCAGTCTGGCTTCCGTCCTGGTCATAGCACCACCACAGCCCTTCTGAACATTACGGATGATATAAGGTCAGCCATGGAAAACGGTAATCTAACGGTTTTAGCCTTGCTAGATTTCAGCAATGCTTTTAATACTGTTGATTTTGATGTTTTGCTTGGCATTCTTTGTTCTCTTAACATATCTCCATCGGTAATTGACTGGTTTCGTAGTTACCTGTTCGGTCGCCGGCAACGTATTTGCATCGGAGAGACCTTGTCTTCCTGGAGTAATACTTCTGCCGGTGTACCTCAGGGTGGCGTTCTATCCCCTTTACTTTTCGCAGTTTTTATTAACTCAATCTCCGACCATCTAGTTTCTTCCTACCATCTTTATGCAGATGATTTACAAATTTACTCGCAAGCTCCTCTTGGAAATCTGTCCCAGGCTGTCTTAACGATTAATCGTGATCTGGCCTGTATATGCGACTGGAGCAAGAGATTTGGACTTTTGGTCAACCCTAAGAAAACGCAGGTTGTAGTGGTGGGCAGTTCTAGAACGGTCTCCAGAATCGACTGGACGACCCTTCCCCAAGTTTCTTTTGACAACTCAGTGGTTCCCTTTAGTGATAAAGTTAAAAACTTGGGGATATTTATTGATAAGGCCTTCTCTTGGACTGCCCAGCTACAGGAAGTTAGCCGCAAGCTATTTGCATCCGCTGCGTCTTTGAAGAGATTGCGTAATTTCTAAGGCTCGACCGAGATCTTGGTCTCGGTCTCGGTCTCGGCATTCTCGGCTACAAATCCAACCGAGAAATTTGTCTCGGTTCTCGGCTAATTATAGCCGAGATTCTCGGTCATGACCGAGATTGTAACTTTGTTCGGATCGGCTTCCGACTAGTCCGGTGTTTCAGTGGTAATACCGTTGGTGGCAATGTTAAATGGAAAATTGGCGCCAACACAAAACATTCAGTCCTTTAATGACCAGGAAGATGATAATGAAAATGAAAATCACGCAGAGACGATGAAGAGCAAGCTACTGGATGCACTTAATCAGCGGTATTCATTTGTTAAAAGTTGTTTGCCACTAGTTACTGCAACACTGATCGATCCACGTTTTACAACTAAATATCTAACTGAAAGCGAAGTTAACTTGGCTGAGTTAACTTCGCTTTCAGTTAACTTATATTATCGAGACTCTCACTCTTAATGAAAATGTAGGATCAGATTCTCGTGAGACGACATGGGCATCTTCAACTAACTCGTCAAACATGGCTGCAACAAATCAATCCAACTTATGGGCTGCTCATGATTCGATAGAGTTGGAAGACGAGCCAATGACCAATGGCGAATACAGTTCAAGCTCTGTGATCGAAATAGCGCTAGAGCGCTTTCTTAGAGAGCCAAGACTGCAAAGAAATGCTAATATTTTTGAGTGCTTATTGGTTTTCGTCACCTTATAATGTGCTTGAGCCTGCATCAAATAAGTTTTTATCTGCACCACCTAGTAGCGTAGCAAGTGAACAACTGTTTAGCAAAGCTGGACAATTGTATGACGAGAGGCGATAGCCTCTCGTCATACAATTGTCCAGCTTTGCTAAACAGTTGTTCTCTTTGAAGGGCGAAAATGCCGAAAAATTTATTTTTTATGTTATAATATAATGTTATTTAACTTTGATTATTAAAACAGTTAATTTTGTTAAACAATTAGTAGTGTATTAAAAAGTTAACAGTATAAAAAAAAATTTCACGCCACGTCTATTCTCGGTCTCGGCTCTCGGTCTCGGCCGAGATATTATTTTATTCTCGGTCTCGGTCTCGGTCTCGGCCGAGAACGAAAAACCCATCTCGGTCGAGCCTTAGTAATTTCCTACCGACTGCCACTAAGATTGCGCTTGCACAATCGCTTCTTCTACCCATCCTTGACTATGCTGATGCCAGCTATCTTGATCTTACCCAAGACCAACTCGATAAACTTGAGCGGCTTCAAAATTTTTGTATAAGGTTCATATTCGGTCTGCGCAAATATGACCACGTTTCCGAATTTCGTGTAAAGCTCAAGTGGTTACCAATTCGTCTTCGTCGGAATGCTCATATTCTTTCCCTTTGTACAATGTGCTCTTTTCTCCTTCTACCCCTCTCTATCTCAAGAAACGTTTCCAGTTTCTTTGTGACTCCCACACGAAATTTTTAAAGTCATCAGATAACTTAAAGCTCAAAATGCCTATGCATTCCACAACTTTCTTTGATAAATCCTTTACCGTCCAGGCTGCTCGTTTGTGGAATGCATTGCCAGTTGAAATTAAACGCGCGCAGTCGTTACATGTGTTCAAAAGACTCGTGAAGGAACACTACTTGTCGTTGTGATCATGTTGTCCTAACTGCAATGGACTACTGTCTTCTTTTATTTTCGTTGCTTATACAATTTAGTATGTATGTATTTATGTATCTATAATTTTGGATATGTATATATCTGTGTATGTATTTTAGTGTATTGTATACATAGTATTTGCACCAACGACAGCCCCATATTATGTCCTGGAAAATCACTGTCCATTCCAAGGTTGCCTGGAAGAGATCGCAGAAAGCGATAAGGCCGCCCATTGTATATTTTGTAGTGTTTGATGTATCTTTTTCATGTTATGTATTTTTGTGGTGTACAATAAAGTATATATAAATAAATAAATAATTTTTATTTTTTTATCGTTCTGCTAATTGAAATCAAACAGGTCAACCTCTATAACGTTTTTTGCTGCCACATACTACACCAACCACTTACAGGTTATGTTTAGAGACGGCAGTACCTACTGATACAATTCGTGGTGCTGAAAATGCGTTGAGCGAATATCTTTTGTCACGTATCGCCTACGAAGCCTCAGTTTTTATACGTCATTTGTGTCGTAGTGAGAGTAAACGATGACAAGCTTGGTTTTATTTGGAAAGTGATGACAATGACGGCTCTGGCTGCGGCTGACAATGCGTCTTCGTGCTCAGTTTCAGCTGGTATTCCCATCTACTTATCAGTGCTCATAACGTAGATAGAATTACACGACAAGACACATTAATCAAACTGATAGCTGCTGCCTGACAGCATAAGCCAATTTAGGATGTTTTCAGTACGTAGGATTTACTAGGAAACTAATCCAAGAGTTGGTACTTCGTATCCCTAATGAAGTCTATTACCGGTAACTCTACGTCAGATTACCTACATTTTGAACCCACTATCACTACATTCAAGATATCGATACCATGTTGGTAAATATAACTTTTGCAGTTTGGAATTATGACTTGTCCAACTAATAAAAGTCATTGTTACACGTATTAATGATTTATATATTAATCCCAAATTGCCAATGTGTGAACTCTACTTGACATTTTGTAACACTTTTTATTATGGTTTTAAATAGTTATTTTCCTTTCATTAACATTTCAAACACTATTACGGTGTTATATCCTATATATAAAAAAACACAAATATTATATAAACACTAATATTATAAAGGCGAAAGTTTGAGAGTGTTTTTGTATGTTTGTTACTTCTTCACGCACAAACGGCTGGACCAATTTTGATAAAATTTGGTATGGAGGTAGCTGACACCGTGGTTAACACACAGGACACTTTTTATTCTGATATTCTCTTGGGATCGACACTTATGCGGGTGAAATCGCGGGCGTCTTATAAACTTGTGAATAAATAGATATTAGGGTAGATATAAGTAGTTAAATATTTAATTTAATTAAGGGCTGTTTTTTCCAACGCCACATAATTTTAAAGGGGGAATAATTTTGGATTTTTCACAGTTCCACCATACAAAACTGTCAGACGTAAATTTTATTCCAAGAATAAAAATTATCTGTCGATCGAAAAATCAGCCCTAAATCATTTTAAAAGCTTGACAAAACATTGAGATTTCTAAATTATATGTAGGTAAGATTAAGGAATAACAACAGCCTAAAGCCTAAGTTAAGGCTAAATAATAACAGCCGCATAGGTTGATCGATCAGGTTAAGCTACGCTTGCCGCGGTTGGTCTGTGGATGGGTGACCATCTTTACATACCGAGAGAGCCTCGGAAAGCACGTTAAGCCGTTGCGCGTTGGTACCGGCTGTCATTCGTGGATTTTTGACTGTCGTTACGGGTACTCTTACCAAGGGGTATCGTATTATCCAGTAACTGGGTTGTGGAGGTCACATAGGCAGTCGCTCCATGTAAAATACTGGTATTCAGCTGCATCCGGTTAGACTGGAAGCCGACCACAACATAGTTGGGAATAGGCTAGGCAGCTGATGTAGGTGTGGTTAATATTAATGTAGGTATTATACACATAAGCTTTCCGGAATAAATTATCTAAATGTTTGTGAAAATCGCAATTAAGTACCCATATAGAAACTACTTTCGACTTCTAAATGTCAGAGTAGTTTAGCAACTTCATTGGAGCTAATAATACTAGTCTAGAGCAAATAGAATGAGTCAGTGTGTTGACATAAATATGTCATCAAAGCTCTTTCCTTTGTGCGCTGGCGTCTGAACGACTTTAGATGATTTATGGCTTTTGTTGAACTGAACAGCTAGACGTAGATTGGTTGAAGTTGAAAACTGCAATAACAGTTTAGGAAGAATAAGTACTATTATATTACGGATTTCGCGCGATTGTGGGCAAGTAAACAGCTTCACTACTGAGGAGAGTAAGAGACAGTCGCACGCAACCGCTTACTGAGAACTGTAGCGGAGAGTTTCAGCTCATCATCATCTGTAGCGGAGAGTTTCAGCTCATCATCATCTGCCTAGCCTTTTCTCAACTATGTTGGGGTCGGCTTCCAGTCTAACCGGATGCAGCTGAATACCAGTATTTTACATGGAGCGACTGCCTATGTGACCTCCACAACCAGTTACAGGGTAATACGATACCCCTTGGTAAGTCTGGTTGTCAGACTTTTGGGCTACTGACGACCCGTAACGATTGTCAAAGATCCACGAATGACAGCAGGGACCAACGGCTTCACGTGCTTTTCGAGGCACGGAGGGGTCACGGTATGTAAAGATGGTCACCCATCCACAGAAAAACCGCGGCAAGCGTAGCTTAACCTGATCGATCGACCTGTGTGACTGTTATTATTTAGCCACGGGCCCCTCTAGAGTGAGAGAGAGTTTCAGCTCTCTAACTGTAAAAAAGTTTGTGCGGAGGGTGATTGGTACTTTTTTTTCCGTTAGCCTATACCGTCCCACAGCTGGGCAAAGGCCTCCCTCATATTCTTCCACCTTTCTTACTGCTGTGCCTTCTCCGTCCAATCGGTTAGGAACGAGCCACGCCACGCCACGCCAGCGTTTGTTTGGCCTGCCTTGGTGACGACGCCCGTCTTCAGGCACCCACTGTGTGACGACTTTGGCCCATCTGCCTAGATATCTAGTGTTAGTACCATCTGTCGATCTAGAGAATAAGCTGTTTTAATATTATGTGCTCTGAGTGGAATACCTCGCTAACACCCTATTCTATGTATTCTTTGTTCCGAAATAATACATCTTTAATGTATTTCTCTGTTTCTTATAAGGTAATAAAGTAGTTTTGATAAAATCTGTAACTGTTTTCTCCCAAATTGCTCTTTTGTTTTTTTTTGTTGCGTCATGTTTGCCGCAAATATACTTATTTTATTTCTTTCTTTTTTCGGCAGTTTCCCCATTAATCATTTCACATAAAACGTTCCATACATTTTCATCGTATGTTTTTCATCGATTTTCTTAATTTTCCTCAACAACATAAAACAACAGAACTAACAAAGCTCGTTAATCCATTTACACCTTCGCAACTTCATAAATATTTGAACACAATATCAATAATTATGAAGTGTACGAATTTAAACAAAGGTAACAACTGATTTAACAAGAACTATGCACTTCTCGCTGAAATTACCTACACATGCCCGTTCTATTTCCACTCGGAACTCATAGACATTCCTGTCTAATATATTAAAATAGACTTATTACAAATACACACTGGAGCATAAATCAATTTATTGTTGAAACAACAGAACTCTGCGCTAGAGTAGGTATTGCGCAAACGCAGAATTGAGACGTGGCGCTGATGATTAGTATTGAGTTAAACTTGTTCGTTTTTAACACCTTACTGAATTCACAGAGAAATCCTTTTATGTTTTTTATTGTGTTGGTGTCCCAAAGTTAAATGAACCATAGGTATACCGGGTGACAGTGAGATAGACGCGCAACGGTTTACCATGATGTCCCCTTTGGGGTTTTGAAATCATGTATAGTTACCGGCACGGATCTTGAGCGCTAGGCGGTAGTGTAGGGATCGCTATGCGCATCGCATACTTATGGCAAAATAAAACATAATATTATATAATTATAATATTATTATTATCAAAGTCACTGCACGACAATATATATACCCCGCTCCCGCACCTCACTTCATCCCACCAAAGGGACCCAATAACTCACTTTTGCGCAGGTGAAGGTCAGCGCTCAAGATCCGTGCCGATAATCTGAATCCAGATCCGATCCAAAGTTGAAACTGTATGCCCGTTATAAAAAAAAATGCTGTTAAGTACCTACATTTTGACAGTTTTCTATGAAACAGTTGATTGTTTTTTTGGTAACGTACGAAACATTTCTACGGGCCTAGAATCACGTGCTGAATTTGTGGTTTCAGTTTGCACGTATATCGTGTTGACTGAAATTATATTTTACAGTGTGATCAGTGCAGTAAAGACTTGTACGCACGACGACATATCAAGCTTTTCATTTCCAGTATAAGTTGACTTCTCATTGTACGAAAAGCTCATACAATGTGAGGTCAGCTAAAACTGTAATAAAATACCTTGTGTCGTCGTGTTTGTTATGCCTCATTATCTGACAAAACCATAAAAACTTTTCGCAACAAACAAAAAGAAACAAACCTTCATGTCACATAATATTATGTAAAGCTTAAAATTTTCACTCAAGCCACCAATCTTTTTATTATGTTCTTTTTAGGGTTCCGTACCCAAAGGGTACAAAACGGAACCCTATTACTTCAATGTCGGACTTCGCTGTCAGTCCGTCAGTCCGTCTGTCCGTCTGTCCGTCTGTCTGTCTGTCTGTCACCAGGCTGTATCTCAAGAACCGCGATAGCTAGACATTTGAAATTTTCACAGATGATGTATTTCTGTTGCCGCTATAACAACAAATACTAAAAACAAAATAAAATAAATATTTAAGGGGGGCTCCCATACAACAAACGCGATTTTTTTGCCCTTTTTCGCCTGATAAAAAAAATGGCAACAAGTAGGCACTTGAAATATTCACAAAATACTCAGTTGTATTTTAACTTTAATAATAAATAATAAAATTAAAATAAAATAAATATTTAAGGGGGGCACCCATACAACAAACATGTTGTTTTCGGCGTTTTTACCTTGTGGTATGGAACCCTTCGTGTGCGAGTCCGACTCGCACTTGGCCAGTTTTTTCTTTTTTTATCTTTTAGGTTGCCAGTGTACAAGTAGGTACCTAAATAACAAAATAAAATAGAGCTGTTTTGCATTAAAACAAAACAGTTATTATGTTATGAAAAACACATAGCATTGGTGAAGAAGCAGTCTAACAATTTTACCAATAAAAATGCAACAACAACAGAATATACATACCTTGGTCTAAGTTACCTGTGGGGATCTTTCAGTTTGGCAGCTGGTGACAGCACAGCTGTCACTTTAAAGTGTCACTCATAGAAGTCTTCAAAACTCAACAGCAAGCACATTGCTCCAATGCTATGTGTTTTTCATAACATAATAACTGTTTTGTTTTAATGCAAAACAGCTCTATTATGTTTCCTTCAAAACACATAGCATTGGTGAAGACCTGTTTGATATCTGCTGGTGAAAGAATACCCGAAGGATGTAGACGCTATTTGAATTATATATTAAATGAAATTAATGAATATTTCTGTGTGTATTCATTAAATTTTCAAACCAAACTAAGATTTTTCAATCTATTATTCTAGAAAATTAACAAATCTTCCATAAAATGCTATACATTATTAACAAATGTATTTGCCTTAGATAGTGAACATGAAATATAAGGCTATAATGATAATTTAAAATCAATGAGATTTAAACTGAATTATAATAATAATCTCATTACTAAAGGATAATTGGATCACTCATTCGGGATGTGCTGTGGTGGGCCTTGAAAGAGAAAGGTTTGCCCGGGAAGTATGTAGAGTTAATTCGTGCTATGTACAGTCAATCTCGTACCTACGTGCGGTCGGCTGCCGGCAATACCGACGAGTTCAGTGTGGCTGTAGGCTTGCACCAGGGATCGGCTTTAAGTCCTTACCTCTTCCTGTTGATTATGGACGCTCTTACGTCGGACATCCAGGAGGAGGCACCCTGGTGCATGTTGTTTGCCGATGACATTGTCCTTGTCGGTGAAGATGGACCTGAGATCCAGAGCAGATTGGAGAAATGGCAACAGAAGCTGGAGAATGTTGGCTTGAAAATCAGCAGAACCAAAACCGAATATATGTTCTGCGATTTCGGCGGTCTCTCCAGTTCTGGAGCTATAGCACTTGATGGTGCATTTCTCCCAGTCTGTTCCGACTTTCGGTATCTCGGTTCACTCGTGCAAAGCGATGGCGAAGTAGATCGGACTGTTAAGCACAGAATTAACACTGGATGGATGAAATGGCGGCAGGTCACGGGAACAATTTGCGACTCCCGCATTCCCCTTAAACTTAAGGGGAAGATATATAAAACCATTATTAGACCTGCTGTCTTGTATGGATCAGAATGTTGGGCCACAAAAGGGATGAATGAAAGGCAATTGCATGCAGCAGAGATGAGAATGCTTAGAGGGATGTGTGGTGTTACACGAATGGATAGAATAAGAAATGAGTACATAAGAGGAAGTTTGAAAGTGGCACCGGTAACTGAAAAGTTGCGTGGGAATCGGTTGTCATGGTATGGGCATGTGTTACGAAGAAATGAGGAAAATGTCGTGAGGAGAGTTTTGAGTATGGATGTCGACGGCTATAAGAGTAGGGGAAGACCAAAGAAACGATGGATGGAATGTGTGAATGATGATATGGTTAGAAAGGGGGTGACTACCGAGATGACGACTAATAGAGAAGTATGGAAGAAAAAGACATGTTGCGCCGACCCCAAATAAATTGGGATAAGGGCAGGAGAATGATGAATTGGATCACTCATTTCCTTAATTAATCAAAAGTACAAATATTTCTGAATCTCCAACTTTATGAAAATGTGGGAAAACAAACTCAATGTCTTAGATAATAAAGTTAAAATTCCATTGAAACTGAAATTTATTTAGGACCTTTTATATTACTATGGTTAATAGATTAAACCTCGCATGTAAATGAACTACAAGTCTCTTCATTTATCAATTAAATTGACTCAAAATATGAATCAACATATTTAAATAGTTTCAATGGGAATTAAAAATTCTCATAATTATGATAAACCCTCATCCCCCTTCACAGAGAGGAGACCTTCGTCCCATCAGTGGGAACATTACAGGCCGATCATTCTAAATAGGTGCTCTTGAGAGATAGCCCTCTCCTTTACTACTTTACAGAAGTAAACATTCTGTAAGCCTAGTGGCTCTTTCAGTTTAATTGTATCTGATGAACTAATCACCAGTCAGCCTTCCGAAGGCTACCACAGACCTCTTCTTCCGACTTCCTGGAGGCTCCTCTGGCTTAGTTTATTTAATAATCTTTAGAGTAATCATAGACACACCTGTTATTGTAAACCAAAATCAACAATGATTATGGTAGCTTTTAGGTAAACTCTTTGATTGTGTCTTTGACCCAACCCTGGGGCGCACTGTTATTACTTACCCTACTTTTAACATCTCTTGCATGGTGACAATTTGTGTTGTATGTATTGTACTCATGTTTGAGCAAATAAATGATTATCTTATTCAACATTTAAAAGTTGTGAGATAACTTACAATATTAGGGTATGTAAATCTCTACTCATCAAGGGGTAATCAGTGGTTTAGCTAAGAATAATAATTTTTGGACTTTCTAAATGGACAAAAAACTGTCTAGATGTCATGCAATCTACACTATGACATGCACCTCTGAATACAAGCTTTATAAATAATTACCTATTGTGTATTTCCACTATATTTTAGAAAGTTCCTTGCTACTCTACCGACCACTGCCCCTTCCAACCTGACTGCTCTCCCCCCCCCCCAAACTTTCCAAGCTAGGAGTTGAGTTGCAGCTTGTCAGGTCTAAGAGGTTCTTACTTAGATCTTGTATAGGTACTGGCTTTCTGAGACCTCTCGTCTCCAAATACGGGAGCCAGGCGCACTGGGGCCAGTATGGGGCGATTTACACATAATACGTCCCTGCCCCATTTATGAGTTCAGATGACTGAGCACTCGGTTTAAATTGGGTGAAGAGAAACACCCAGGTACTCAATGTTGTCACTTCTTAACTGAAGGCATCGCAGAAGTTTGCCAAGCCATCATTTGAGTCCCCTGTGATGTACTGTCGCACAGCGGCCGACTTATCTGACGCGAAAAGGTCTACATCGGGGACGCCCCACTTTCAAACATGGCCTCCGAGGCCTGGGGCCTGGAGCAACAGGAGCCAATCCGGCTGGTCTGTTCCTAGATAAGCGGTCGGCTAAGCCGTTATAACACACTTTTAACCTCCCCGGGAGGTAAACCGCTGACAGAGTGATTCTAGTGTTCAGCTAATCTGCTAACTTCGTCAATTTGTACGTTAGGTTCAGGATTACTAGAGATGTATGTATTCTTGTTCATGTTCCTAAGTTTGCGACAAATGGTCTGTTGTCGGATTGAGCTAGAATATGTGCACTCTGAAGACTGGCTCTTTGGCTGATTGTTACTGCGTATATGGCAAACATCTCTCAACTTAGAGTGCCATTTTTTCTGGTTTGGTCAAGTTCCTGGCAAGAGTAGGATAGAACTGAATATTCTTTATTATGTACACCATACGAACTACAGATATAAGTGTAGAATATTTTACATAGGGTGACACATAGGGCGGGCTTATCACTAAAAGCGATATTTTAAAATAGCCCTCTCATGTGGGCTCCTTACCCTTCCACCACGGCATGTGTGGACAGGAAGTGGGTTACCCGTATATATAAAGGAACTGAGCTGTGGTCTATCAATAGCCTCTGGCCACCACATTAACTCTTAGCAAACCAGAGGAGCAACCTTTTTCATTTGTCTTGGTCTGTTCCTATCACATATGTATGTATATATATATTTTTTTTTTTTTTTTGACGACAGTTATTCCCTTACAAGGATAGCAAAATTTGGGTGTTAATAAGCTTTGAAATTGTCTCAGAGAACAAAATCACTTTATTAGAAGCTTTGATATTATTATCTTCCTTTCTACTTAGCCTGCAGGCAGGGCCTTGTGATTAGGCCTACATATTCTAACTCCTGATTGAGATTTAGAATTGACTTTGGAAATTCATTTGTCACCCAAGCTTTGTTAAGTCCCACAGTCTCCAAGACAGCTTTTGCTAGTGGGCCAGCAAAAAATTATCTAAACTCATCATCATCTGCCTAGCCTTTTCCCAACCATGCTGGGGTCGGCTTCCAGTCCAACCAGATGCAGCTGAACACCAGTACTTTACATGGAGCGACTGCCTATCTGACCTCCACAACCCAATTACTGGATAATACAATATGATAAAATTATCTAAACTGAATAAACAAAATATTGCAATTTACATTATTACATGCAAATACTACAGGCTTGCAAATTCTCTGCCACTTAGTTGGCTAATGCTGCAATTGTCCAGAGAACTGAAGAAAAGCCAAATGGGTGTGCTGTCAATTCCCATATTTTCTTGATTCTAAAAGACTCTCTGGAGTTGTTTGTGTAATCAGCATAAACAGCTACCCTTCATTAATAAATAATTACTTTCGTTTAACTTTTTAGTAATACCGGAGTGTAAACAATAGGCTATTTGATTACTTATAATATCATAATCTTAGAAAAATCCATATAGATTAATATGATTAGTTTAATAGAAATTTGCATTAATTATTTTAACTAAAGATACATATCTCAAAATAGAATTGTTTTGAATATAAATCTTTTCCAGATTTGACTTCCTGTTATGATTTCCCAAGCTTTTAATGGTTCTTTAGACAGTCTGAATCTTGTCTCTAGTATGAATCTTGGCCTAGTTATATTTGGTAAGATCCTCATTTATCATGATTTTAAAATAACTATTTTCTTATATTAAACAGCTTAAAATTGGGTACTGCATGTATTTGCTCCACTGCAAATATAATAAATATCTATATGATAGAGGCCACTCTGATGAATGCCAAGAAGATCCTAATGGCCCTGATCCTGACCATAACTATAAGATTTCCTTAATTATTACACAACACAGAAAAAATGTACAGTATAGCATAATAAATTATAACATTGTTTAAATATTTAACATTTCATAATAGTTATAAAACTTATGTAATTTTTAATTATTCATCTTAATGTTCTAATTGCAAATTAGACTTAGAGGTGCTGAACTTCTTTAATTTAAGTAAGAACTGCATACCACATGAGAGCAATGAACTATTGTAATTACATTCCTGGATAGGAGTGTTCCGACTACTTCCAAAAGCGACTGTAGGGTACAATGCTAGTGGGTAGGTTGCTGCTCAATTAACAAGTGTCTGTAGACATATTTTAGCAGCTAGCTCCTTTGGCTCTAGACCCACATTAGAGATCCCAGCCACACCTCCCTCCGCGGGGGCTAAATAGTCTTTAGTTTTATTTAGTGGCATAAGTACTCACTCTACTTCTAATTCAGGGTGTGAAACACATGGGATAGATGAGCATACATGTAAGGTTTACAAAATGGTTTGCTTTTCATGATGGCATGTCACAGAACAGAACCTGCTTGAGTAATTTTAGCTCCTCAAGACATTCAGTATTTGCTTTAGGAATTACTACCTTATCATCATATTTTTACACTGAAATCCCTTTCCATAAGTTATAATATACTTTAAACACGAAAGGGTTGTTTTTTAAAACAATACTGCACTTCTGTCTGAAGTACTTATATACTAGCAATAAACAGATTAGAAATTTGTTGATAGTATTTTTGAGTAAGGTTAGTGATATAATGTGCAATAACAGTTATTCAGCACTTAAGTACTTGGCTTATTGGCTACTCATTCAAATAAAAATGCGTAGATCCGACTTACAGGAAATCGTTTCGATCTCTTTGCCCCGTAGTTCGGTGGTGGGAAAAGGGGTGCCTCAATCCTCCGAGGATGAGGAGAGTTTTTCCCCACTATTGCGCTTAGGTGAATCGTAGCGCTCAGGGTCGCTAAACACGGTTCCTTAAAGTAACCGGTGAGCACGTATCTATTATGAATTTCCGATCTCCCTTTCATCATTTCGTTGACTAACGATCAGCGCAACACTATATATCACTTACCACAATCACTATTATTTACTTTCTATAAAGTTTTACTTGAAACTTTACAAATTTTCTATGAAAATTAACGAGAGAAAAATTTTTCCGTACGTTGGCGGTAAAATTTTTAGACGCTATGAGTGACACTTTAAAGTGACAGCTGTGCTGTCACCAGCTGCCAAACTGAAAGATCCCCACAGGTAACTTAGACCAAGGTATGTATATTCTGTTGTTGTTGCATTTTTATTGGTAAAATTGTTAGACTGCTTCTTCACCAATGCTATGTGTTTTGAAGGAAACATAATGTATCATTTTGTAAAACGGCCACTTTGGCAGAATCAATAAGGGATAACATTATGAATCATAATGGACAGTTAAGTTAATCGGATCAAATCACATTGGTGAAGGATTATTCAGTTATTTTTTTTTGTCTGTGCTAAAATCCAATCAATCCAATCCTAATCTTTTTGATTTTACCTACTTAGTGCAGCGAAAAAAAAAAACACGGACTGTCTTCGACAAATTATGATTCATAATGTTATCCTTTTATGATTCTGACAAAGTGGCCTTTTTAGGCCCCCTGGTCTTCGTCCTTTTACAAAAGGATACATTTTATTTTGTTATGATGTTCTGAAATACAGGCCTAGAGCTTAGTTTAGGCACCAGTCTCCCACAATATTAAAATGTTGTCTGACTGCCATGTAATATGTATTTTGTAATATTGTGGTGAGAAAATAAATCTTATCTTATCTTACATCACTGGCCCTTTTTTCACCAAGTACGACACTAATGCAACTGGCTCGGTATCGCTAACAGACACGCTATAGCGTGTTAGCTTGAAAGATCACGATACAGTAATTAATGATGGGGTAGACAGTTGGCTAAGATTGCTGGGACGATTGCTCTATCTACTTTTTTAAAGGGACGAGTTTTCTTTTACAAGATAAATCGTCCCCTTTTTTGGTTTTTTTGGATGTGAAATCATCAAGCGATTCCTCCCGCTCTGGGCGGAGCAGACGGGAGTGTCAGACTCTTACTGACCTAAACCCATCCGTGTTCCTTCCTTAACCCTTTATTTTCCGGGCCAGCGGTAACCCTTTCGGACAATCCCGCTGACCCGGCAGGCTTCGGCCCTAAGGGGCCCCTCAATTTATGATGACATCTCTTTGAGGCGCGCGTGGAACACGTACGCTCCGTCCGGTACGGGCTTGGTCCTGATCGAACGGTGAGCTACGCATTACTCTCCGTCCGCAGGACCGCGCCTACGGTGGCCGGGAGTCATCACTCAGCTTGCGGCGGCTGGGACGGGAGGCTCTATCCCTCGTCCATTCCGCCACCTCCTTCGCTAGCATGACTGCTTCGCAGAAGGAGGTGACTGCCTCCCACTCCCTCTCGCCCCGGACCAAGGCTTGCACCAGGGTTTGACGCGAGAGGTCGCCGCCGCTGCCGATCGCCACTACGAGGACACGGCGGTGCTCCGCCCAAGCTGGGCAGACCTCCACCGTGTGCCCCACCGTGTCCTCTGGGCTATAGAAAAACTCGTCCATTTAGTAACGCTTTACAGCTTTACATACTAATATCTTGATTGCGAATGTAGCTCTGTCTGCATGATTTCTCTTACCTTTGCACACCTTATTGGCTGAACGGATGTCGACGGATTTTGGCATCTAGGACATAGGATACTTTGCTCAGATAGTAGGCTCCCGTGGGATAATTTTCGATGTACTCGCGGGTGAAGCCATGGGCAAAAGCTAGTATCATATGAACAGTAGGGGAAGGGGGGGCAAGATGGGGTAGCGTGTAAGACAGGGTACCTGCCTTACCTCAGCAACCAATTGACCAATCACGATTATTTTTGCGCATAACACACCGCCGCCATGCCAGTTGTTAGCCAGAAATGTCACAGGGCGACAGCACCACGTAATTTATTCTAAAACTAGCTTCCGCCCGCGACTCCGTCCGCGCGGATGTCGGTCTTCGCGTGGATGGTTTATTTCTCCATTTTGAGTAACTCTGACAATGACATCTTATAAATATCTATTGGACCCAAATACGGCTAAGCCTATAATAATTAAGGAGATCCCTCTATTGAGCTACTGCTGTTGAGCTCGCTTTCTGTAGTAAGTATTTTTTTCATAGTAATTCCGACCTTGATAAGTAGCATGTAGCAGTAAATTACTGACAGTGACGAAAAGTTCGCAATAATAAAAAAGTGATCGTGACAATGCGACAGAAAGTTAATTGAGAGCTTCAGCATACACAACATTGTTAGTGAGCTCGTTCGGAATATGAACATGAAGATTTCTTGGACTGCTCACACGGGAAAGAGCTACGTAAAGTTGCCCGTGTGAAAAACAACTCGCGGTAAGATCTACGCCAGCAACTCCTAGGGTCTGACCTTGAGCCTTATTTATTGTCATGGCGTAACACAAAGCTACAGGAAACTGTATTCTCTTAAATTGAAATGGAAAATTATCCACTGCGGGTAATGCAACGTGTGTTCGCGGTTCTACAGAACAACGTCTATGAATAAAACTGAAAAATAAGATTTTTTTTTCTACGTATTTTTCCAGGATAAAAAGTATCCCATTTTATGCCCAGGATAATAAGGTATAAATATACCAAGTTTCATCGAAATCGAACCGTTACTTTTCACGTGATGCCTGCATATACAGACAGACAGACAGACAGACAGACAGATAAATTTTTTTAATCACATATTTGGGTTTGGTATCGATCCAGCAACACCCCCCGCTATTTATTTTTTCAATATTTTCAATGTACAGAATTGACCCTTCTACAGATTTATTATATGTATCTATAGATTGAAAAAAACAGTTTTTGGTGATTTGCTTGTAGTTTTGTCACTTTGGTTGGAACGTGATTGTATTGTTTAAAATAACATTTCAAAATACAAACAAGGTTATTCACATGCGTCAACAATCACACTTGCAGGTAAGCACTTGTTTATTTTTGTGCGGAAACGTTGTTTTTAGAGATCAATTTTTAAATTTATTTCGGCATGAGAGGGCAAGACGGGGTTTGGGGTACCCCATCTTGCCCGCATTAAAATAGTTTAAAAGTTTATTTTGCTACCTCTGTAAAAGTACCAATAATTGTTTATATAATTGAAATAAATCAATTTATTGATTTATTGTGGCTATTCCCCAGCATGCCCTTGCCTTTTCCAGTACCACGAAAAGCTTCTCGCGTTATTAGAAAACGAGGAAAAACTAGAAAAAGAGAATTAGAAGATACGATAAAAAAAAACTTAGAAAACTGAAAGAAAATCTGTGGATATTAAAATCGTGCTATTTAGAGACACCGTTTTATTTTTCCTGTAATTTTTACATAAACTTCTAGCACATAGAATAATTTTAGATTTTTCTTTATGCACACTTTGGATATACGGGGGGGGAAAGGTATTTTTTTTTTTTACATTTTTCATCAAAAGTCAAAAATTAGGCGGCCTAAAAAAAGAAAAATGTTTGAGAATGTGCAAACAGCACTCTTTCATATGATACCCCACATGCCCTAGTAGCCCCACTTTGTTAGGAACCCCTTTCAGTCCCTGCAGAAAAAAAGAATCTCTAATATTCAAAATGGGCTACATGTACTGAATACGGCAAATAAGCTCACTGCACCTGTGCTGGTATAGATGATGAAGATGAAGATGGGACGTTTACTTGCGAATTCTGTCAGCAAAAATAAATTGATTTTTGCAAACCAAATCTTGCCCCTTAGGGTACCCCATCTTACCCGAGGGAGGGGGCAAGATGGGGAAATCTGACTTTTTCTATTTTTTGAGGATTTTCTATTTAATTACATAACATATATTCCTAATTACATTGAATCATGGAAGAGTGATTACCAAAGATGATTATTAAACTAAAAATGATAATATAAACACGAAAATGTTAGTTTTATTGAGTTTCAAACGTTAAGTACCCCATCTTGCCGCCCTCTCCCCTACTACCTATAAACTCAAAGGCATATTTTTAAAGTTTGTTGAGTACAAATCTCGCTTCAGCTAACAAACATTCCGTAAGAAGTATTTATTTGGCCTAGCCGAAAAGTAATCCGTTGAAATTGTTAGGTCTCGAATTAATTATTTCATGTACCTAGTAGAAATATTGGTAGAAAGTAGAGAACTACCGAAAATGTTTCTTTTCGGCTGAATTTTCGCCCGAAAATCGAAAACGCAAAAGTAGGTAAGTACACACGCCAGCACATCAAGCTACCCGAAACTGTCAAATTTTCCCAATCAACTTTGAACCTTATGCTTTAACGATAAAGCTGAAACCTATTACAGAAATTTGACAGATTGTAGTAGCTTGATGTGCTGGTGTCTGTACCTACATTAGAAATGGAAATATAACAAAATATAAGTAGGTAGGTAGGTACTATGTCACGGTCATCATACACCTATCTACGTCATTCACCACTTTAGTCGCGCACGGGTAGCGTTATTAGGTCCCCACGGAGAAAAGCCTATTGCCTTTTATCAGGCACAATGCTTTCCAATCTTGAGCTTTCAACGATATTATTTCTACGAGAAAACCGTTGTTGGGATTTTCTTTAAAGAATCAAACCTTGTTTTAGAACATTCAGCCAAGTATTGAGTTCCTTACATGATTACCTTACTGAACGGATATGCATTCGAAAAATTCGATACCTACCACAAAACATAATCATACATTCAAAAGTAATGATGTAACAAATGTTTTTGTAAAATGTAATTTGAAAAGAGTGTCCATGGAGTTTCTTGCCCGTTCTTCTCCATAGGTACCTACGCTTTGGAATGGGCAACTAGCTTCATATTTTCTGACTGACCGACTTCTTGACAATTCAAAAGTGCCTGTTAAAGGTTTAATTGAAATAAATGCTTTGAGTTTGAGTGAGTTTGAGTTTGAGTTTAACATAACAAACAAAATTGGCCAAGTGCGAGTCGGACTCGGACAGGAAGGGTTCCGTACCACTAGGCAAAAACGCCGAAAAAAACACGTTTGTTGTATGGGAGCCCACCTTTACTATTTATTTTATTCTGTTTTTAGTATTTGTTGTTATATATAACAGAAATACATCATCTGTGAAAATTTCAACTGTCTAGCTATGACGGTTCATGAGATAAAGCCTGGTGACAGACAGACAGACAGACGGACAGTCGAGTCTTAGTAATAGGGTCCGGTTTTTAATGAAATGAAAAAATGAATGACAAGCAGTAACCGGAAACACATACTAAATAAAATAAAATAAAATGCTTGTAAAAATTAATGGTTCGTGCTACCAATTCCCATAAATCAAGTGCCAGTGCTGGTAGCACTATTAGCATTAATGACGAAACCTATTTAGTTCCATTTTATGACATGAAGTTGTCATAATTTCTATAAGGTCAGGAAAATTATTTGTTAAGCAAATTGATTGCCAACTTAAATTGTTCGTTATTCCTGTTGGCAGTAAGGCGGACGAATTTTTATGTGCCCTATGATTCTTTGCCCTTATGAGGGTTCCGTACCCAAAGGTAAAAACGGGACCCTATTACAAAGACTTTGCTGTCTGTCCGCCCGTCTGTCTGTGACCAGGCTGTATCTCAAGAACCGCGATATCGAGACAGTTTTTTTTTTTCCAGAAATTTTCACAAATTATGTATTTCTTGTGGTACGGAAACCTTCGTGTGCGAGTCCGACCTGCACTTGGCCAGTTTTTTGTATAGATTTTGTATAGGTATTATTATTATAAGAATGTTAGTTTATAATCTTGTTTGAAAATAAAGTTTCATAGGCACCGTTACTGACAACACAAAGATGAAGCAGGAATTATAATCACAGCTGTCATTCGTTGACAGTTGTATGAAATGGCTATAACACCGACAATTTTCAGTCCAGTACCTACTAACCCCACAAGACCAACAATAGAATAGGTAATTTTATCGTCCTACTTAATTATTTTTAATTTACAACAATGCACACACTTGTTTTTCCAATTCACTTTAGACATTTGCAGAATGGTCTACATCAGTTATGCTTGCCATAATAAAAAAAAATAGAATAGAATAGAACACAGAAAATTGACGTAGGGTGCCAATTTGCTTAACAGTTAATTTCCATGACTTTAAAAAAGTTTGTAACGAACTGGGACTGTTTTACTCTGCTAGATACCTACTACTTCTAGGAGTTTGAACTACTCTCTACTACTACGAATAATAAAAGATCTATTCCTATCACGTTTCACTACAACCTTGTTAGTCTCACTGTCAGTTCTAAGACTTTAACTAAAGAAACTATTACTCGCTTCAGAATTTATGTCACTTTCATTTGCAGCTCAACTGTGACATGGAATAAACTGGACAAAGTAAATAAAGAGCTCAAAGGCTTTACTTTGGAGGTAAACATTTATTTATTTATACGTTCGGACGTAGCGGGAATACTAATTCAGTTTGGAAACAGACCTAAGGAAGTCGGACTTCGCACGAGCTTGATTGAAACCTACATTTCATATTTTTATCTTGGATCTACGAGATTGAATTCAGTCTTCCAGTGTATCCGTTGCTTTATTTTCGTTGTTTGATTTTAACAATAGAGCTGCAATTTCTTCTGCTTCAGTAATAGCTGTTTGTTTGTGTGTTTATTGTATTGGCAATTGAGTACAGACGAAGCGCTATCATCCATTACCTACTTCATTCCGAGTTGAGCTGCACGATAAGACAGAAATTAAAACAAAAGAATAACTAGCAGGGGATCCAAGACAGAAGAATAACTAGCAGGGGATCCGGGGGGAGGGGAGTACAGGAAACAGACCGGAATAAATCGATAATTGAAATATGGGTGCACTGACTGGACAGGTCCTGACTGTGACCTCTGAGTTTATCTCGGCCTTTCTTCTCAGAGTACCTAGTCAGATAGGAAACGCCGACCTCATTTAATTTTTTAAATATGATTGACGTGGAAAAATCTTTTTACAAACCTACTTACAGAAATAAAATTGTTTATCATTTAAAAATGTGGTAGGTTTCCATTTTTTCTGTGGAGTAAGTGTAATCTTATGCGCCACAGGACGCTCGGCGGTAGACTGAGTTCCTTAGAAAACCTTAAAATTACCTATCAAACTATTTACCGAAGTAAACCTAAGATAAATCACTCGACTACAAACATCGGTAAAAAAAAACTAATCAACTTGTCTTTACTTCAAAAGAGATTTATAAAGTTTGGAAATTAAAAAAAGTACCTACCTACTTTTTCTTCACTAATACAAAAACACACTTAAAAAAGTCTTGCTACAAATTGAAACGTCCACCAAAAATAAAAAATAAAACTGATCGAAGAAAGCCTCGCAATAAAGAGCGCCATTCAAGAGAACAGTTTCCACTGAATGAACGGCTATTTGTGTAAATGCAACATTGTTTGTCCTCACTCGAGCCCAATACAATAGCGACCGAGGATTATTTACTGTGGCTTTACAATGACGTACATAAGCTTTTAGTTATCAAGTTATGCATTAGCTAGACCCGTTTTTAGTTATCAAATACGCGTGTTTGTTGATCATTGCATTCCCGTATCTCCGTGCGAGTAATGAATTTTCGAGCGAATCTTGAAACGTGTAATGCATGGTTTGGAATGTAAAATGGGTGTATGGTGGGCAAAAGAGTTATGTTTACAGACAAGTCAATGGTTTCGCAGTTTAAACAAAGTACGCAGAGAGCCATATTTTGGATCACAGGAATGATAGAACTATCGTAAAACCACAATTAGTTTCTTGGGATTCACTGCATAATGATCAGGCTCATGCGATGCACGTGCTTATAAATTGACATCTGTCATTTTTATGTCTTCGGCATAAAAATGACGCCCTTATATTTTACCAAGTAGCCTTTGTTTGCCAATGCCAGTATCATCATCATCATCATCATCATTTCAACCGAAAGACGTCCACTGCTGGACATAGGCCTCCCCCAAAAGGGGGGGTTTGCCATAATCGCCACGCTTGGCAGGCGGGTTGGCGATCGCAGTATGGTATGGTGATGGAATGCATAGAGAACGCTGCTGCCCATTCTCCGGTATGCCCCTTAGTCGCCTTTTACGACACCCACGGGAAGAATGGGGTGGTGCTATTCTTTAAGTCCGGCACCACACAGACAATGCCAGTATACGAGTATTTAAACTCAGATTCGCACGGGCGATTTTTTCCCGCGGCGATTTCTTTTCGTGCACTGGATTTCCAACGCTCTGCTTAGCGCCGAGAGATGAAAACCCAACAGTGTGTTTTTTTGATGCGCTGGGATGCTCTCTGTTGGATTCTCAATGCTCGGCTAACACCGAAAGTTGAAAATACAGTGCACAATAAAATCTCGCCGCGATATTATTACGTCTGTGCAAACGTGGGCTAACTCTTTTGCCGCGTGCCTAGAGTACGCGGAATGGCTGTATGATAAAACGATGTTTCCGATACACTAATGTGTTTGGATACGAAACAGGTGTTTTCAGTTTTACTCTTCGAGAATAGGAACGTAATAGAGTAGTTATTTCATATGTTAAATGCAGTTTCTCAATGGGTTACCAAGTGTATAGTGTGTTTCCTCATGTGGACATGTATTCTTAGCTTGTTGTTATAAATAAACTATTATCTTACTCAATTAAATGTCTGTCTATACTACTCATCATCTGCCTAGCCATTTCCCAACGGGGCGCGACTGCCCCTACGTAAGGCTGGTTGTCAGACTTTCGGGCTTCTGACTACTTACCCGTAACGACTGTCAAAGATCCACGAACGACAGCCGGGACCAACGGCTTAAGTGCTTTCCGTGGCATGGAGCGGCCTCGGTATGTAAAGATGGTCACCCATCCACAGACAAACCGCGGCAAGCGTAGCTGATTGATCGACCTGTGCGGCTATTATTATTTAGCCACGGGCCCCTCGTGTGTCTATACTACTCTATACGCTAAATGTGGAAGGAGAAAGTGAATCAGCATATTTAATAATCACAGCTCGTGATCATTTTAGACTAAACCAGAGCGCCAGAGCAGGCCGCGAAATTCAATTTTTTTTACATTTATATGACACTATTGAATGACTAATTTTCATGAAATATCAATCAATAGGGTTATATGAACTAAGGGGGAACTAACTAATTAAGGGGTTGTATTGATGATTTTAATGTTTATAATTATGTAATACTTGTTACGGTCGCAAATCATTTTGTTCAAAAAATCTAAATCAAAAGTCATTTATTCAAATTAGGCTATGAATCAGCACTTTTCTTCACTTCCTACTGCTTTTGTTGGGAAGAAGAAGTGAGGCATCAAACTCCCCAGCAGCACAGCTGTCTGTTCAGTTAGAAAATACTTGATTGTATGCATAACTAGGTATTTCAAAGTAATTAACATTACAAGACAGAACATTAAATTAAATTATTTGCTATATGTCACCTAGCCACATCATTATACCAACAAATACAATAAAAACTGTACGTATTCAAGCAAAAATATAATAAATAAAAATTAAATTATAATAAATATTAAGTTCAACATACCTGTAAATTATTCTAAAAATAATAAATTCATTATATAATAAACCACTGACGTGGCTAACGTGGCTCTGGAAACCCATGTAACATGGAGACTAGATCAAAGAAAATTAAATTTAAAAACCAAAATAATAATAATAATCATAGTTATTCTATAGTTCTTGGTAACCAGTCCACTTTACAACTTTTTATATTTTCTTATCCTGCAATAGTCCTACACCAACCGGGGGTTATCCTTGGGTGCACTTGCATAGCGTGTACAGGGATAATCGTCGGTTGGTGCCGCATTTCATTAAAATTTCCTAAGGGGCCTCTGCGAGTTGGCTTCGGCCCCTCGTACGCCTTCCAAAGGACCGGGACCCCAAGGTTCCGAGATATATAAATTCATAATAATCATTATTATTTATTAATTATTAGGTTTTTTTTTTGTATTGGTAAAATACACCATTTTACCAATAAAAAAAAACATAAGAAAACTACGCTGGCGCTTTCCCTGTTTGAAAAAATTGGTAGCTCAGTGTACAGTGTACATTTCCAAGTTTCATGTGAAATAACCGTCTTGTGAATACAAAATCACTGCTTCCCAACTCGGTAACGGGACAATAGTTTGGAGCAATCGTGTATCACTACCGTAATCAACTGTGATTACTTAGCTGACAATAGTAACCATACATTCCTAGTGTCTTGTGAGTAGTACAATTTGTCTTAACATAGCTACTTGGACTTCCGACCGTAGAGGGTTCACGTGTTTGACCTTAGTTTTGTCTATAAAGGACTGGGCACAGGAAGCCTTTAGTGCTGTGTTCTGGAGCGGATTAAAAGGTTAGATAAAGAGAAAGAAACATTAGATAAAGTGGTAGCTATAGACTGTGGAAAGCTTCGGCTTAGAGCTTTTAGGGCTATTGACAACATGGGATTTAATCGGTAGAGTTGGGTGTGCCATTTGGGATAAAGTTAGGGTTGTAAGAGATTGTAGGTAGTATATCATCTGCCTAGCCTTTTCCCAACTATGTTGGGGTCGGCTTCCAGTCTAACCGGATGCAGCTGAATACCAGTATTTTACATGGAGCGACTGCCTATCTGACCTCCACAATTCAATTACTAGGTAATACGATACCCCTTGATAAGACTGGTTGTCAGACTTTCGGGCTTCTGACTACCCGTAACGACTGTCGAAGATCCACGAATGACAGCCGGGACCAACGGCTTAACGTGCTTTCCGAGGCGCGGAGGGGTCATGGTACGTAAAGGTGGTCACCCATCCACAGACCAACCGCGGCAAGCGTAGCTTAACCTGATCTATCGACCTGTGCGGCTGTTATTATTTAGCCACGGGCCCCTCGTGTGTAGGTAGTATTTAACATTAAATTATGAAAGTTAAGCTAGTAAGCTAAATAAAGTAGGTAAGCAAGCCAATAGCTATAAACTAAAATAGTTTATTTTCAAATTATTTCATTACTAGCTAATTTATTTTCAAATTATTTCATTACTAGCTGCTGCCCGCGACTTCGTCTGCGATCCAGGATAAAAAGTAGCCTATATCCTTACCCAGGTCATGGTCTATTTGGGTGCCAAATTTCATACAAATTCGTTCAGCCGTTTTAGCGTGAAAGCGTAACAAACAAGAAAACAAACAAACTCTCCTTATTTATAATTTTACTATCAGCGCCCCGCGGTTTCACTCGCATAAGTGTCGATCCCGTGGGAATATCGGGATAAAAACTATTCTTTATCCTTCCCTGGGATGCAATCTATCTCTATGCCAAATTTTATCGAAATCCGTTCAGTGGTTTAGGTGTGAAAAGGTAACACAGACAGACAGATGGAGTTGTTTCCGAATTTATAATATTAGTATGGATAGTTAGGATTTCAAATTATTTATTAATAAATCAAGTACACTATACAGTTCGCAACAGCAGTGCTATTCTGTAACCAACTCACCGTGAAAACTTAGGTGAAGTGCGAAATGTGCTGTCAGTGTCATCCCACCATGCTAGATGCTTGGGATTGACAGTATTGACAACTCACTTCACCTAAGTTTTCACGGTGAGATTTTAACAGAATAGCTTAGCTGTGGTGCTATTCTGTAAAAATCTCACCGTGAAAACTTAGGTGAAGTGAGCGTGGAGTGAGCTGTCAATAGTGTCAATTCCTAGCAAAAACAAACTCACTTCACCTAAGTTTTCACGGTGAGATTTTTACAAAATCGACCGGCTGATTAGACGGTGAATGCCAAACTAGGCTTGTCTGTATCCTAAAGCATTTATTGATCAATTTTAAAACTCAAGTCTGTTTACAAAGTGATATTCATATTTTCAATGTAATGTTTCGCAGTAAGTTGACAAGGTTGTCTCTTTCATATCAGCTTTGTATGAAATTCAAACGAACTGACTAAACGATGTCAACTTAAACGTTGAAATGAAAATAGTTTTTCGGTTTATTTAACTTTTGATATTTGCTTGCCTTTTTGGGAGCTTTTTGGGTTGATTGCGTATTCGTAAAAACTTTAATCGCCACAAACACACATTTGACCAACAGATTCGTTTCTGGCTGTTTAATGGCTGAAGCCAGGGCGATAGACAGACTCTAATATAATGACACTGAGGTATAAAATGATTAGCATAACGAGATTAGTAACAAAGTCAAATTCAGGCACACAAAAGGCACTTTTGAACATCAACATTTACAATGAAATACCTACAATTTATTCTAGTCGCCCCTTTCAAAAGGTAGTTTTCGTATGGAGAAGAATGGACAAGAACAATGAAAGGTAAGGCAGACGTAGATAGCCATGTGTGTGGACGACCTGCAGAAGATCGCGGGGAAGACCGCTACCCCGGAACATAAAGGGCTAAGGAAGGAACACGGGTGGGTTTTAGTCAGTAAGAGTCTGACACTCCCTTCCGCACCACCCAGAGCGGGAGGGGTCATTTGATGACTAACCTCAAAAATAATAAAACCGGGCAAGAGCGAGTCGGACTCGCTCACCGGAGGGTTCCGTAACATCCGGGTTAATGCATAAGGTTTATGTTTATGAAATTAAATGTTTTTTTTAATTTTTATATTTGAGTTGATTGAATGAAAGGTAAATTGCGGTTTACGACTTATGACGTATTAAAAAAAAACTACTTACTAGATCTCGTTCAAACCAATTTTCGGTGGAAGGTTACATAGTAATGTACATCATATATTTTTTTTAGTTTTATCGTTCTTTTATTTTAGAAGTTACAGGGGGGGGGACACATATTTTACCGCTTTAGAAGTGTCTCTCGCGCAAACTATTCAGTTTAGAAAAAAATGATATTAGAAACCTCAATATCATTTTTGAAGACCTATCCATAGACACCCCACACGTGTGGGTTTGACGAAAAAAAAATTTTTTAGTTTCAGTTCTAAGTATGGGGAACCCCAAAATTTATTGTTTTTTTTCTATTTTTGTGTGAAAATCTTAATGCGGTTCACAGAATACATCTACTTACCAAGTTTCAACAGTATAGTACTTATAGTTTCGGAGAAAAGTGGCTGTGACATACGGACGGACAGACAGACAGACAGACAGACGGACAGACAGACAGACATGACGAATCTATAAGGGTTCCGTTTTTTGCCATTTGGCAACGGAACCCTAAAAAAAAAGATGACAATTGAAAATGTTTTGTTTGTGACTAACGCTACCTTAACCCTTATCTAGTTAATTACAAATTATAATAAAATATCGAACAATCTATCTCTGGTTATTAACTAAGCACCTACATCTTTTATTAATTTTAAGAACTTCCACTAGGTATTAAGTGGTGAAACATTTGTCATCTCAATCATCGATCCACGTGTGAGTTGTTTGATCTCAGCATCCACTGATGAAGTCTATACAAAATGGCTAAACATCCGCCACCCAGCACATATTTGCTAAATTGGTGCTTTTAACCAGCTTGAATTATTGATTTATTTGTCAGGAAACAGAAAAAGCACATAATGAAGCCGTCTCTTTGTTCTAAAAATACATAGAAACACATACGGGTACACATTGCCGTCAATTAGCAACGCAGAAAATTTTCACTGAAAATCAATCGTCTAATTACGTAAACTAACGAACCGACCATAAACAGCGAGCTTTTCCAAACTCCCAATTATTCTGCACCGAAAGTATTTCAAAGTAAATTATAAACGTACTTGTTTACCTACAAATACTGTACACACAAAACCCAATAGAGATTATTTCAATATCGAATAAATGTTTTTTTTTCTTCGTAATGTCTGAAAATGACAGAACAATATTGGAGCCAGATTGCCGCTCGAGGCAGTCCGCTATCTTTGTATACCTACATGTGGAATTTGTATTGATAATTGTTTCACGATGTAAAGCTTGTTTATGTATCGTACGCAATACACAACCTACAATATTATGTATCTCTTGGAACCGGCACAATAAGTATCGTCTACATGCTTACATAAGAATGTGTAAGCAGTGATTTGTTCTTCTCAATCATTCATTCATAAGCCCCTTATTTATGATAAACAATAGTTGCTCAACATTATTGCAGCAAAATCGTGTTGTGTTGTTGGGTACATCGTTTTTAGTTGTCGTCAACATCAATTATTTTACCTTGCAAGCGGCAGTATATGAAATGTTTCCCGCAACACAAAAACATGTGGCTGAAAGAACGTTGTTTATTTTTATTTTTCATGAATATGGGAATAAAGATGACGAGGATTTTTCAAAAACCTTACATTACCTGCGCAAATTACAATACATTTTCATTCACATCCAACGGCGACTGTGGATAAAAACGAAAAGCCGCATAATGTTAAAGCATACATTTTGTTTATATTATAAAATCATCGGACACAGCCAATAAACGCCACATTCTCGTTTATTTATACTGAACGCGAATTTAAAAATGTGCAACAAATGGCACAATGGATCGTATCACTATCACTCCCACGCATAATATATGAACTTGCTTTATATGTAGTTACCAGAGAATTCATGTGTCTTATTTGTTTCATTGAATTTCCAACTGAATTTAGAATCCGAGGTTTTTAATACAGTCAAGGACATAGAATATCTACTCTTTTTTATGTAGGTACACCATAATATTACAGATATAAATGTAGACATTTTGCAAGGGGTAACATAATGGCCGGGTCTTATCGCTAAAAGCGATCTTTCAATACAACCTTTGAATGAGTTAAGGCTCCCGCAGACAGGTGCGTCGTGCTGTTGCGTCGCACCTGTCAGAGAAACCCTTATTTGACATATTTTCAAATGGGTAAAATCACTTTCTATCGGTAGATAAGTATGAGAAACCATAAAACTCACTGAACTTGTGTATTTTTTTTTGGAAATGTGAATTTATAGCTACTGTACCAGATGAATGATTTTATGATTCTACCTCATGTGTGTAAAATGTGTAAAGAAAATTATGTATTTCAAGCCAACGCAGTATAATGTCTCCAATTTTCCATCTACCTAATGTTTTGTTGAACAAATTATCTCTCATACATTTCAAGACTTTTAAATTGGCCTCACGATAAAGTTTAGTATGAGAAAGATACATTGGTTGCTTGTCCTGAAATTGTGCTACTGAAAGCTGAACTACTAGAGGAAGATACTTTGTGTAAAATAATATTTATCTTGTTAGTACAGGCTAATGGCAGTGCTTTTGTTCGTGACTTCGCTGTCGTGGCTAGGATTAAAAGTAGCTTCTTGCCTTCTTTGCTTCTTACAAACTTTTCGTTTACGGTACGATTTGAAAAGGATAAACGACTACCTAATTAATATTGAAATATCACTTTGCTTTATGTGAGTAATATTTTAAGGAAACTAAACGCCTATCCAGACACCTTATATAGAGACCTCATCACTCCCTCTCTCTCTCGTCCTCTCTTTTTATGGTTTAAATTGGGTTGGGTATTCTATCTATCTTATCATCTGCCTGCCTTTTCTCAACTATATTGGGGTTGGCTTCCAATCTAACTGGATGCAGCTAAATACTAGTATTTTACATGGAGTGACGCCTATCTGACTTCCAAAATCCAGTTACTGGATAACAGCTATTCATCATCATCATCATCATTTCAGCCGAAAGACGCCCACTGCTGGACATAGGCTTCCCCCAAAAGGGGGGGGGGGGGTTTGCCATAATCGCCACGCTTGACAGGCGGGTTGGCGATCGCAGTATGGTATGGTGGTGGAATGCATAAAGAACGCTGCTGCCCATTCTCCGGTACGCCCCTTAGTCGCCTTTTACGACACCCACTGGAAGTATGGGGTGGTGCTATTCTTTAAGTCCGGCACCACACAGATAAGCTATTGAATAAAATGATTTCGTTCCTTCCACCACACAGACAAGCTATTGAATAACAGCTATTGAATAAAATGATTTCTTTCCTTTTATCGATAAATCGTGCCGCTACGTATACAGTACACCTCTAAACCTCGTATGACAATAGTACCCCGTGACAAATAGAGCGAAAGTAATCTAATATTTTGATAAAGTTGTTCATACATTTACAGTCAGCTTATCTGTATCAGCTTTTTGATGTTATCTACTTACTCATATCTTTCCGCTTCTTTTCCCTTACAGGCTGAGTATGTCAAGTGGTATTCACATTAAGTACCTACCTACTTTGTTAGATAGGTACTCGCTTTCGACAGTATACGTGAACAAATCTTCCGATGTTTTTTCCGCTCTTGCCAACAAATTATTTTCATATCGAAAACTGTTTTTTTGTGTACCTATGGGTTAAGCAAAGGTACTTGTTGGTGGACCACCTGATCTCGTACACTACCTGAACCTCAGTTTTTTTATCATTGCTTCGTAAGGCCCGACTATCACCGTATCATGGTTTTGTGGTCGTCGTCCTGTGTAGGTACTTCAAACTGGAATACAATGAAATCAGTTACCCCCTTATTATTCAACGCGGAGTAAAGTTATATAAACGGAAAATGGAAATACTAACACAATAGTGGTTGTAACTTTCATCATCATTATCCAAAGTCCGAATTCGCTGCTGGGCATTCATTAACCTTTTAACCGCTTGTGTCGCATTTATGCGACACATGTTTCCGTGCCAATACCGCTCGTGTCGTATTTCTGCGACAGAGAACGTGCATGATTTTTTCGTTCTATTCAACGATTGCTCCTCCTTATTTATTGTAGGTATTATTTTATCGATTTAGGTATTCAGCTGCATCTGGTTTGACTGGAAGCTGACCCCAAGATATGGTTGGAAAAAGGCTAAGCAGATGATTATTTTATCGATTTGTAGCCGCGCGCTAGGGGCACGGCAATTGACATTTAGCCCAGCGCTTAAAAGGTTAATTCACCTCTCTTTTCTCTATCGTTGTAACTTTTCTCTGGGTTTATAAATAGGTAAGGGGGTGGACACTAACCCGCACTGGGCCCACGTGGTGTATTATGGCCCACTCCCTCTCACACCGAGGACAGCAGCACCAACAACATTAACGGCGGATTATGCTAAGAGGGTAAAAGTTTACCAAAAATAGTAGTCCAGCATACCTTATCTAAAAGACCTTACAGTTTTGATAACACAATGTTTTTAACTGACTTCAAAAAAGGAGGAGGTGTTCGGGCATAACTCCCTTATATGTAGACGGATTTGCAAAAGTCCTTTTTTGTTCAAAAGAAGTTTATTCCAAAATGGTCCCATTTAAATTTTGTAAAGATCTGATGATGAGTTTTGGAGACAGACAAAGGAACTCTTCAAAAAATGCCAGCAAATCAACCGCGATTGCTGCTATCGCATGTGTATGCATTGTTTACGCAATAACACAACATAACATCACGCCTGCACACACACATCACACACACACACACACATACACACTGCCACACACATCACACCACACCACACCACACACACACACACACACACACACACACACACACACATCACATCACATACTGCCTATCCCTTGTAGGCAGATGTGTTCAATAGCTCCCTGTCACTGATATTCACATAGCAAGTAGCGTGATATGAATTTGTGTGGGGTAGATAGGTACAACTAAAAAGGGAAAAATAAAAACTTTTTCCAAAAAAAGAGCAACCAACTTCCAAAAAAAACTTTAATATCGTAAGTCAGGTTCTGCATTTTCGTTTTTTGACACCAAAACGAAAATACAGAACCAATGGCACCGAATTCCGAAATTAAAGTTATTTTTAACTTTGTAGTGTTTATATTTTGGAAGTCGGTTTTTTTTTTGTAAAAAGTTTTTCCTTTTCACTTTCCTTCTTCACCTGCATTAGTAATCTATTTACGAGGCAAAATGTGAAGTTCACAACTGTTACGAGTGGTTCCCAGTTTTTCCATCCATTAATTTAAGTTAAGACAAACGCGACGTTGAGTGGAGAGCGTTCACGCAAAAAATAGACCACGCCTCTACACAGAACACGCTGTGTTTTTGTTTGTGTCTGTGGTACTTGCGGTATTACGTACGTAGGTATACATTAAAAGGTTTGACAAAACCTATTAATGTGAAGTGAATACATAGACTGTGCTGTGCAGTGCATGTAGTAAGTCATCTATTAATAACCATTCAATAGTATTTTTTTGCATTTGCTCCCGGCTGTCATGCATAAGTGGATCTTTGACAGTCATTACAGGTAGTCAGATGCCCGAAAGTCTGACAACCAGTCTTACTAATGGGTATCGTATTACCCAGTACCTGGGTTGTGGAGGTCATATAGGCAATCACTTTACGTAAAATACTGGTATTCAGCTGCACCCAGTTAGACTGGAAGCCAACCCAACATAGTTGGGAAAAGGCTAGGCAGATGATGATGAGACACTGCGGATCAACACATTTACAGATTTTCATGAAATTTACACATTTAAGACACTAAAACATTAACCATAATATTGTAAAGTCGATTAACATCAAACACAAACACATATCACATTCACAACCTTCATTAAAACCGAATATAATAGCACAACAACACAAATTGCGAATACATCCCAATCAAAACTCAATTCTGTTGACATGACATCCTTCCGCTCTAGTATCATTTCTGTTAATCTCGTAACGGTGTGGGAGAACACATCAAACGGGCCCTCAGAGGAAACAATGCTGCTGTCATTGCTCACTCGCTCAACTGAGTGACGTCGCCGTGACGCAACGGAGTCGTCACGCTAACGTCACGGGATCGCTGCGTAATGACTAATGATCCGGAAAGCCGTATTGTGCGTTGTTATGACAATTTCATTTTGTATTCAAATTGTATGACATGCGATCAGTTTTCCTTATGTATTAGTTTTGGGCAGGTATTTTCTTTGAATTTGCTAAGAATATGATGTATTGGTGAACACCGGCTTCCATTCCTGGGCAAGTTTTTTTTTAAGTTAGCAAGTTAAATGCATGCTTTTTAAGTTAGCAAGTTAAATTCATTCCGTTTGTCGAAGAAGATTTAATGGCTCTATATTTAAACGCGAATCGATTTGTTCAATTTAAGTTACTACAGTTGTCTGTGTGGTGCCGGACTTAAAGAATTGCACCACCCCTTACTTCCCGTGGGTGTCGTAAAAGGCGACTAAGGGTCTTACCGGAGAATGGGCAGCAGCGTTCTCTATTTATTCCACCATCATACCATACTGCGATCGCCAACCCGCCTGCCAAGCGTGGCGATTATGGCAAACCCCCCCCCCCCCCAAATTGGGGTAGGCCTATGTCCAGCAGTGGACGTCGATCGGCTGAAACGAACATGATAACATTTAATATATAATATTATTATATATGATATAATATACGCTAATATTTAAAATAATAATAATATATACATTTGTATGAAAAAATAAGCAAAATAATCATAGGGCATCCAAAAATTCGTCCACATCGCTGTCAACAGGAACAGTGCCCAAAAGGCTGGCAGCATTGCCATGTTGTATGGCGATGCTAATTTAAGGCCAGCCCTCTGGTCACGTGAAGAGTCGAGAATTATTTTCATTACCTGAATTTACATTTTTTTTTTTAACGTAATTGGTAACATCAAAACGAATTCATAGTAGGATTTGATTAATGAGAGGACAACTCTCTGCCCTGTAATATAATTTGTAAAGTTAAGATGAGCTACAAAATCAATCCATTTGCTGTCACAATAATTATGGAATCTATTATTCCATCTTCTAGACTGTCCCAAATTTCCGTTCACTTGCACCTTTGACGATTTCAACAACGCCTCATACGCCGCAATAAACGTGGTCATCTACTGGGCCCTAAAAATATAAGCACCATACAGCCGGTTTATTCTAAAAAAAAACTTAGGTGAAGTGAACTTGATCTGTCTGTCCTGAATTTAAGTGAAGTGATCTGCCACTCCACCTCATGCTATCGATTGATACTATTGACAGATCACTGCACCTAACACTGCATCGCACTGTAGTGGCTATCTATGTAGCCCTACCTTTAGCAGTAGATACAGGCTGGTTATAATTGCCGGCGTGTTCCATTCGAACGTTCAAGCAAGTGTCAAATATTCTCATAAAGAATTTTTGTTTAGTTGAGTGAGTGCTAGATATAACATGGTAATGTAAAGTCTTCCTATAAATATTATATATTAGAGTCCAAGCTTATCGCTGTTTTATTATATTGTAAAGCTCCCATCTAGACTTTCACAGTACAAAGTATTATATTATCTGTGACCTAAGTTTTCACGGTGAGATTTTTGCAGAATAGCACCGCAGATGTGGCGTCAAGCCGAAAAGAAGAAGACCTATAATTCTCTCAAGATCATAATATACATTTAATCTTGATTTTATGTAGGTTTGACATAATACATAGGTAATAGGTAATACGGGCTGCAGAGTGCGTAAAAACCCGAAGGGGAGTGGCGCGATGGGCTCAGGTCCCACTGGTGCCATGCTCGAACCCCTCCTGGCAAGCTCGTCGGCTGCATCGTTGCCCAGCGAACCGCTGTGTCCTTTGATCCATTGAATGGTTATTTTATTGAGGTTACCCACCTGGTTGAGGCGCCTGGTGACAATCGTATATTAGCCCAGAGTCAACTGTATAACTGTTCAGCGCTTGCAGAACAGCAATACTGTCTGAGAGTATGCGGATTGAGTGGTCTTTTACTTCCTTGGCCATAATGGCTGAAGCGGCCAGAGAAATACCCATGCATTCGGCCTGGAACACTGTGTTGTGTTGTGTGTGTGTTTGACATTTGCAGAACCCGAAAGTGCCCATTATATGCCATAAACATTCCTACACGACAGAGGGTAGGGTGATTTAAGATTGCGCTGTTTTGAATCAATCGGTCATAAAAGTAAAACATACAGATTAATCACAGGTTACCAATCATTAATAAGCCCATGTTACCAACAGTGCCCACCTGGCAATGACATTCAGGGTTCAAAAGATCCAAAGAAGCACAGAGCACTCTATGTAATAGATAATTTATTATCCATTCTTAACTTATCTGGGTATTAATATTCATTACGAGCACTACCCTGTCTTATTTTATAACGGGTCTAAAAAGACGCTTAACGAAACCGAGAGTCATTTGTTTTCCCGTCATAGTGATATTTTTTTTTTTGAACTGGAAAACATCTGAGGGGCCGTCATTTTAAGAACGTTCGCAGTCTGAAGGCTAATTCTACTAATTTAAAACGTTCAAAATCTAGTCTCAGTCTAATCTCGGCGACAAACAAATGTCAAAAACTTGTCAAAATGTAGGGAAATTAAAGGTAATTTAATTTCAAGAAAGGAAAAAAAAAAGAAAAAAAAAAGAAAGGAGGGGCAATTCTCGTAATTTTAAGAACGTTCACAGTCTGATCTCAGTCTCAATCTGTCAAAAATACCTCTAATTTCCGTACATTTTGACAAGTATTTGACATTTGTTTGGCGCCGAGATGAGACTGCGACTTGATTTTTAATGTTTTAAATTACGAGAATAATTGGCCTTCTGGTTACGGTGATAAAGAAGGTCAGTTTCAATTTTATGTTTCTTTTTTACGAAGGCAACTTAACTTTAACTACCCACATCGGGGCCTTATTCTCTATGACACAATGAGCGAAACCGCGCGAAATGAACGCGAGATTGGCGGGATTAGATATGGAATTGACGTGGTTTCGAATAAGGAATCGTTAAGTGATCATATTGTTGAATTAGGGCCCTACCATTGTATGCAACCATATGCACAATGTTTTGCGTGCAACATTGCGCGCTACCGTAAACAGATTTTTCATAGCATAAATAAAAGTTATTTCCCAGCAATAACTATTTTTGTATTGTGAAATGTTTGATAGTTTGATGTAATTGGAATTTTTATTACACCCTGTATTTAATGTGCTATGTACGAAAATATGAAAAAAAAAAAACATTTTTTTATGAAGCAAAACTCTTTTTTAACTTTCTCTCCATGTAGCATTTTATATTCATATTCATTTTTGCGAAGGCTAGCGAGATAGTTAACATTTTAAAAATTCCAATTATCACTGACGTGTTGTGATTAAAGTTGAATATTGGAGGTTTTGCCAATTAACTTTACTATCGCGCTTTTATATTTTTTAACAAACTTTGAATATTTGTTGTATACCTATGCAGAGAATCGCCCTCATAGGTAGTGTATTGTATCTATTTAATATATATGAAAACACTATCTCATTTAAGTACATCAGTAGTGAGGTAGCTGTCACTAATGTCATCTGTCAGATCACCACGAATAGCGGGAAACAGTTGAATGTGAAGGGGTGCCTGGGGGGGCCGAAGCCTGCCGGGTCAGCGGTATTGTCCGAAAGGGTTACCGCTGGCCCGGAACATAAAGGGCTAAGAAAGGAACACGGGTGGGTTTTAGTCAGTAAGAGTCTCCTTTCCGCTCTGCCCAGAGCGGGAGGAGTCATTTGATGATAAAAAAAAAAGAAAAAAAAGGGGTGCCTGCATGATAGGCTTTGTGTGGTGGTGAGCCAGTGTAGTGACATTCAACTCAATACAGGATCAACAAGATTCTACAGGTAGTATGAAATACGCTTGTGATGAAGACTCAATAGTTTGGTTACTGTTAACATTTTATTAAAAAACATAGAAAAATAAATGAAAATTTTAATAAATATCAGGGTTATCATTACACAACAAAATGGGACGTCACGGGACGCCCGGCAGATGTGAAACATCGAAAAGAGTGACGGCATAAGATATAGCGTCCTGTATTTTGCCGTCATGGCATACGACTTGGTCTTACACCAAGGCGCGCCAATACAACATGTTTCATCATCTGCCTAGCCTTTTCCCAACTATGTTGGGGTCGGCTTCCAGTCTAACCGGATTCAGCTGAATACCAGTATTTTACACGGAGCGACTGCCTATCTGACCTCCACAACCCAGTTACTGGGTAATACGATACCCCTTGGTAAGACTGGTTGTCAGACTTTCGGGCTTCTGACTACCCGTAACGACTGTCAAAGATCCACAAAATTTAACAGCCGGGACCAACTGCTTAACGTGCTTTCTGAGGCACGGAAGTGTCACGGTATGTACAGATGGTCACTCATCCATAGACCAACCGCGGCAAGCGTAGCTTAACCTGATCGATCGACCTGTGCGGCTGTTATTATTTAGCCACGGGCCCTTCCAATACGACATGTTTCACATCGAAAATGCTTTTTGCCAAATTAAACCTGACAAATGCCACAGTGTACCAACAATTAGTGCCACATCCTTCCAAACGGGATTGCAAGACGACACGGCTTCTTCACGCCTCGTTGACTCCAGTATAACTTCCTTTTGCCCCCATTTACTTTATTTTACCCTCAAACATTTATTCTGTTCTGTGACGCTGTTTGACTTTTACTTCCTCAAATAAAAAAAAAAAACGTAGACTTTTTCCGGTCTCTGTCCTTCTACGGTGCTATTAAAATACAAGTGATAAATGATAAATGATTTATTTTCTGTAGATAGGTTTGTACAAACACTTTTACACGTCAATTATATAAATATATTTAAACTAGATGAGGTCGGCGTTTCCTATCTGACTATTCTGAAAAGAAAGGCCGAAACAAACTCAGAGGTGACAGTCTCTTTTAAAGCCCAGACAAAATTTTGGTCAGATGAACCAGAACGTAAATGTTAATAAAACAGCATTCTCAAAGGACCTCAGCTTATGGTGTTAAATTGTTACCAAATAAAAAAACGTTCTAAAATCGTACCATATCATTAAAATCAAAAATATTAGGGTGATTTCCATAAAAAAAACTCCATTCACTTTCCATTATTTTCTCATTAGGTGTCATTACTTCAGACTTACAGAACCGTAGAAATAACCAACAATCACATAAAGAGGTTACATTCCAATAATCGAAAATATAAAAATGAATACAAAGTCCTAGTTTAATGGCTAGTCTAGTAAAGCTATGGAAGCTTCCTTGTAGTCTTTAAGATAAGAGTCACGTATTTGATACGGAGAAGAAAGGCTTTATTAGAAATTAGATGCTTAGTACAGATCGTAACAGGCAACTGAATATAGATGAAGTAATTTATATCAATTCCACTTTACCCTACCGTGTAGGTTTTTTTTTTGTCGATCTTCTTACACGTATTAAGTGTTCTTATGTAGCTTTTATAGATTTTGCTCTGAATAGCTTTTTATGAGTGCTATCGCTTATACCTACTAATATTTTATAGAGGTAAAATTTGTGAGTTTGTTTATAGGAGGTAATCTTCGGCACTTCGGATGCGATTCTTAAAATTCTTTCACTAGTGCAGTGGGAAGCTACAATATTGCTGAAGTGTCATCTATACATACTCGTATTATGTAAACGTAATCAAATAGTAACGAAGAATTTTTGACCTTTTGTGTGTTTTTTGGCTGTACGTTCCAGATTGGCGCAAAAATGGCTGAACGGATTTTAACCTGGATTAATACATAGGGTACTTTCATTCCCGGTTGTACGTTTCTGTGGGATATTTCTGACATCCACGTGGGCCAAGCCGCGACCAAAGGCTAGAAGAATATATAATATATATAATTATGTCAAAACAAGAAATTTCAAGCGAAAGAAGTCGTGAGCAGAATATAGATGAGGTCTACGTAGTTCGCGAGTAGCATTAAAGAACTAAAAATGAATCTACAACACTAAAAAAATAAAACGATCTGCAATAAAATAATTACCTATTCTTAATAAAAATATTCTTCCATTGAATAAAATTATCAGTAGGTAAGTGTCTATCCCAAAAAGTCATTCCTCTTAATCGTCGGGGAATCCATAAGCCATATCAATTCACATAATGTGTTTCCATTTTGGCTCGGTCGTGGACCGTGGACGTTCGGACGGACAGACGGAAACTACGCCATTATCCGGACTGCGGCGACGAAATGTGAAACAGACCTCAAGAGGAAAAATATTAATACACAATTGTGTGCAGAATAAATCTATCGAATATTTTGATAATGGATTTTCGCTTTTAGTCTATGGTTTTTGATGGTAAATCGGAAAATGATGATGGGATCGACGCTTACAAATTATCATCATCATCATCATCATTTCAGCCGAAAGACGTCCACTGCTGGACATAGACTTACCCCAAGCACCACTTCACTCGACCGGTTATGCGCTTCCGGGGACTCTTAGCACCCCTTGCCTCACCGTGGCCAAGGATAGACGGGTCGCCGGGTACTAGGAGCTAAGTGTTTCTTGGGCTTGTCATTCCCGTAATCGCCACGCTTGGCAGGCGGGTTGGCGATCGCAGTATGGTATGGTGGTGGAACGCATAGAGAACGCTGCTGCCCATTCTCCGGTACGACCCTTAGTCGCCTTTTACACCCACGGGAAGTATGGGGTGGTGCTATTCTTTAAGTCCAGCACCACACAGACATCACAAATTATATGTTATATTTATTTTAAAGTTAGATTAAAAGCTAATAAGAGGTCACTGAATTTATCACTCCAAAGCAATAGTGAACAGGCATCTTCTGGGCTCCTTTCATCATAAGAGGTCTATGATGGAAGGAGCCCAGAAGACATTCTCAGATTCCATCAGGCGTGATCGAGGTCAAGAGCAGGCGTATCCAGCAATAAAAATAAAAAAGCTTACTTACGTACGTACATAATTTTTCTTACGTACAGACGCCTGCACATTAAGCTACTACAATCTGTCAATCTGTGTGTTTCTATAATAGATTTTCTACGTTATCGCTAAAGCATAAGGTTCAAAGTTGATTGGGAAAATTTTACAGTTTCGGGTAGCTTGATGTGCTGGCGTCTGTACATAAGGGTTTTTGTTTTTTGTGAAATACATATTTTATTATGTTACCCAAAACGGAAAACTCAGTATACCAATGCTATAAATTAATCATACAAGCTTTTTGTTAAGCCTGCACTTAATAGAAGAGCGCGTGTTATGCCCGTGAATCACACATACGTTTTGCATAAAATGCGTAATTGAAAAGCACCTGTCAATGAACGCTAAATCCAAGAATACAAACAGCGAAGCAGTGCAGGCTTTTTTCTATCACCAAATCACAATTTTCCACGGAATTAGAGTCTTCACATTTTTATCTCCTGTAATTATTTTTTACACTTATTCAGCAAATAAAGTATAGGTAGGTACCTCTAACTGCTATGCCACATAAGTCACACTAATATTATAAAGGCGAAAGTTTGTTAGTGTGTGTGTGTGTGTGTTTATATGTTTGTGACTTCTTCACGCTCAAACGGCTAGACCAATTTTGATAAAATTTTGTATGGAGGTAGCTAACACCCTGGATTAACATATATAGAATACCCGATATCCCCACGGGATCGACATTTACGCGGGTAAAACCGCGGGGCGCAGCTAGTACATAATAAAATTAACGTTGTCTAAAAGCCTCGTCACTAACCTACTGAATGAAAATGAGCAGTAATGGAGTGTAATATAGAATAATTATGCTTTATGTGCGATTTTGTAGTTATCTTTTTCGATTTTTATAATTTAAAGTCATGTTGGTATGTGTTGTTCATCCTGCATCGAAGCCGGATTATCTACGGACTCAATTTTATAAATATTACATTTTTGAGCTACAGGTGGAACACGTAGCTTTGAATTCAGAACTTGTATTCATGAACGTGGAATGGAGAATTTATTTATACTTATTGCATATTTCTATTTTATTTTAGGTATGGAAGCGAGAGCCAAGTTTATGTACTGCTTGACTCCTACCGTAAGGACTGGCCAGCACTCGCAAAAGACAGAATTGTGTGGAAAAGGGAGAGGGAGGCCTTTGCCCTGCAGTGGGACAGTACAGGCTAGTTAGATTAGATTAGATTAGGTACTTTTCTTTCAGTGAGTGAAATATTATGTTTGTGTTTCCTCGTCTTTGCTGCGGTATAAATTAAAATTATTATCCAGTAAAGACAAAAAAACTTCAACTTATGAATATCACAGGCGAAAAAAGCATTCATCTTTCCAAAACAAATAACGTTTCACCTGAATACCTGAACCAGACACGGCAATTCGACTATAAAAATTCTTTCCTCCCGTTTCACGAGGTTGAAACTCGGAACCACAAACGATTGCTAGTCAGAAAAATATTCACTTAGTGCGACCCTAGGGAGCTCGATCTCAATACATCAGCGTCATACTGGCTGGAGCCCATCTCTTCGCGACAAATCACGTAGAAATCGCCCGATCCTATCTCAGAACCGTCGGATTTAGACTTACAACTTTTTATTATTGAATTTTTCGTCCCACGATATTTTCCGGCTGAATGGAAGGGTGTGCTAACAGGTAATGGTGACCTTTTTACTTTTATAATGTTCAGTAGAATATGTTATCTCTGCGGATTCTTTTCCCATATTCCGTCATGATATTTACGTAATTGCTTCTGTATAAACGGTGAGGTATTCCAATTATTTTTAATAAAAAATTGCCATTTCTATTTTCTTTTCAACGATGTTTTAATTACGCTACGGATTCTGAATAGTGGCCGGTTATTTTTAGGTACTTTTTAGTACCCGCGTTTTTATTTATTCATATTTTAAAAGTAGAGATTAAAACATGAATATTCAATGTAGATCGTACCTACTACGCATAAAATGTTACCACCAGAAATATATCACTCCTCTACGCCCCTTAAATTGTTGAAACGATGGAGAGAAAATAAATAAGATTTCTATCAGTTTATTTAGAATTAGAAACTGAATTTGTGCTAACTTTTCAGGATACATGTGTCGTGGAACATAATACTTTACAAGGCAAGGCGAGGCGGAAATCTCGGAACCGATCTACTGTCGTAATGAATTCGAGTAAGCAACTGAAGTGCCCTAACCCTAATCTGATCAACTTTAACAAAATCATCCCGGCTAAGGCTGAGTACTTTGTAATTTGAAGCCGGAACTTTTGTACAAGTTTTATCCATTTACTTGTTGTGTATATTTATGTTTAACATGTTTCTAACTTTAATAGAGAAGTGAAAACTTTATGCTAAAGTAACGCCAAGATAAGCAAACTTTTACAGTGCCTAATAGTTTAAATAAGTGCAGTAAATATCTCAGAAATAATTGAGGGGCTCGTGGGTAAATAAACCTTGTGGGAGGCCTTCCAACGCTACGTCTTCCTGTAGGCGGTCGCCACTCCAGAACCTTTCGGCCCCATCGGCCATCTGTTCTGCGAGCAAAGTGCCCACTGCAATTCTTCGTGCTATGTCGGTTGGTTGGTTCTCCTGCGGATCTCTTCACTTCTGATGATAATGAGGTGGACCGACGACCTTGTGAAGGCCGCAGGAATTCGTTGGATGCGTGAAGCACAAAACCGGTCGAAGTGGAGGTGCTTGGGGGAGGCCTATATCCAGCAGTGGACGTCTTTCGGCTGAAATGATGATGATGATGATGAAGGGTAAATAAAAATAACAACCGCACGGGTTGATCGAAGGCTTGCCGCGGGCGTTTCACGGATCGACGACCATCGGGACCCAAGTACGTTAAGTCGTTGGTCTCGGCTGTATTTCGTAGATCTTTGTCAGTCGTTACGGGTCGACAGAAAAAGTCTGACAACCAGTCTTACCAAGGAGTATCGTGTACTCAGTAACTGGGTTGTGGAGGTTAGATAGGCAATCACTCTATGTAATATACTGGTATTCAACCGCATCCGGTTAGACTGGAAGTCGACCCCAAAATAATAGGGGAAAAGGCTAGGCATATTGATTGAAATGCAGTAAGTACCGTTATTTCCTATCAATATGACCGTTTCAGCAATAGGCAATCAGATTTTATAATGACCATTTCCATTTGCAATACCTAATGTCATTCGCTTGAAATCGTCAGCCAAAGCACAGTAATGGAAATAGAATTTCGGCATTCCATAATCAGGCAATTCACGGAAATCATCAGCTCACTCAATATGGCTTATGCGAGCGAGCAAAAGAGCATAAGTTTGCTGTTATATGATCGGTAAACATCGGTACGCGTAACGACCGGTAGCCATCCAGAGCACGCGCACTCGAAACCCGCAACTCTTGACCCGAAAACCTTGTTCGTTTGTACCCCAGAAAATCATCCAATAATATATATCTGAAGTATTCTTGTCTGGCTGTGAAAGGCAGCAACTGTAGCCGACAATTTACTTAGGTATGTTGGTACGGTTTCACAGGTTCAAAACAATCAGGGAATTATTCGGACGCTTGATTTTCCATTACGTTTGTACGATTTTGAATTGTTTTACTGAAGGGTTCCTTTGTTTGCGTTATTTCCTGAGTTATTTAGTACGGTCAGGGAAATTAATGTTTATCAAATGGTTACACTACACGATTGGCCGTGTTTTAGCCACGTACAATTTAAGTTGGTTGTCAATTTGATAAACAATACATTTCCCTGACTTTACAAAGTTTATTTGATTAGAATCACAAATCCAAACTTATCACAGTTATCACGCCTGCTCGTAAATCGGTATATGACAATTTATTTACAATCAAGGTAACCGAGTAGCGACGGGCATGGAGTTAATAAAGAAAGAAAGAAAGAAAAAGTATTTATTGAGACTCGCACAGGAAGATCACAAACTGAACTAAACACACTCATAGAAACAAATAAAAAATGGGATACTTATAGAGATGTTTTACTTCAAAACTAAGACACAAACATAATATTTACGAGTACAACAGACATTAGTCTAGCTAACTTTTAACGAGTTCTGTACTTAGATGTCCGTCTGAGCTGAACTATTTGGAGTGGCTGTCCTCAAGTTTAAAATAATGCCTTTTATACGTGGGTTGACTCAATAAAACATTCAGTGGCGTATCTCCGCAGCGAATTATAGTAGTAACAAACATTAATTTCTTGTCGTTTGCAAGACTCGTTAGCAGAAACGTCTACAAAATATTGTTGAGATTTTCTTCCTTTTTAACCGATTTCAAAAAGGGATGAGGTTCTCAATTTGCCAGAACCTTTTCTTTTATTTCTTTTTTTTATGTATGTTCCCCGATTACTCGAAGATGGCTAGACTGATTCCAAAAATTCTTTTTTTGTTTGAAAGGGTATGGTCTCGAGGTGGTCCCATTGTTACCAAGTCGGAATCTGATGGAATCCCATGGAAATCGAGGGAAACACTATAATTTTATTAGCAAAATAATTAAGGTCACATTTCGGAGTACAGTGGATTCGCAAAAGTCAAACGTATTTATTGGCCGTCCTAAATATTATAGTATAAGTAAAACAACTTCGAAATAAAATCACACGTTAGTAAATAATTCTATGTAGATACCTATTTCTATTGGATTTTCACCGTATTGCCTCGTCGTAATTCAAAACATAAGTATAGCTATTTCCGCGAAACAAAAATGTGCACACATTTAACAGAACCAGGATTACAAAACAACAGAGCATCACTCTGATAAACCCAATGTGTGAGAGCAATCATTAATCATTCGCCACACAGAAGGCCCGCGAATGCGTCAATCGATACGTTATGCTGGTACGCCTTGTTGATCTGTTGGTGTTGCCTGTTCTGCTAAACGACGCCTGATTGTTGTGTTTTAGTGATGTTGCTAGGAATTGTATGGCATTAGAGGAACAAGTACTCCTCGATTGATAAGGGAGGAAACTTCGACCGGACGCGGTTTTGTCTGGTGGACTATTGCCCAACCCTAGACGTGTCGATAGTCAGATGTTTCAGTTCGAATAACTTGATCTCCTTCACCTATGCGTGAATCCAATCATTATGCTGGGACGCCTTGTTGATCTGTTGGTGTTACCTGTTCTGCTAAACGACGCCTGATTGTTGTGTTTTAGTGATGTTGCTAGGAATTGTATGGCATTAGAGGAACAAGTATTCCTCGATTGATAAGGGAGGAAACTTCGACAGGACGCGGTTTTGTCTGGTGGACTATTGCCCAACCCTAGTCGTATGTCGATAGTCAGATGTTTCAGTTCGAATAACTTGATCTCCTTCACCTATGCGTCAATCCAATGCGTCAATAGGGTCGCCTTGTTGATCTGTGTGTGTTGTTATACTGATGTTGCGAGGAACTTTGGCGTTGTAGGAACAAGGAGAGAAGTTCCTCCATTGAAAAGAGAGGAACCTTTGATCAGGCGGGTATTGTCACTTCTGGTGGGCTTATGATTTCCCAACCCTGTCAGATGTCGATAGTCAGCGATCTCATGCGCCTATGCATCAAGCGATACTTTATTCTGAGAACCTTGATTATCCGTTCAGCTAAACGACGCGACGTTTGATTAGCGATCCCTTCTTTTCGCATAATGTTCTTTTTCCTAATATGCTTTGGCATAACTATTCTGGTATAATTTGTTTTGCCATAATAATACTTTGCCATATTTTTTTTGGCATACAGTTTATGTTGACATAATAATATTGAAGACTAATTTGTTTTAGCATAAATTGAATTCGCATAATACTAAACTAAAGTACCTACCTAAAAAAAAACGGTCGGTTAAAATTAATATGAAAATATTGTCTTAAAAATTCAATATGTTGTGCTACTAGGCGACGTAGGATGCAAGAACGAGCGAATGGTATTCAAACGTCAAAAATCCGATATTTCAGTTCGAATAACATAGTCTCCTACGGCCTATGCGTCAAGTAATACGTTATGCTGGGACGCCTTGTTGATCTATTTGTGTTGCCTGTTCTGCTAAACGACGCGTGACTGTTGTGTTGGGTTGCCGGGTTTTAGTGATGTTGCTAGGGACCAGTGCTGGAAGTAGGTTTAAAGTTTCGTCCGTTGAAAAGGGAGACACGTGTGACAAGACGGATATTGTATATGGTGTATGTCTGGTGCCTACTACCGAACGCTAATCTTATTTCATCAGTCAGGTTTTTCAATTCGATGACTGACCCTGACCTTTAACTGGTGTCCCGTCAACGATTTAATACTTTCAAGGGTTATCCCCTATAACCCTTGAAAGTTTTGTTGAATCGTATTTTGATTTAGAAGTAAAATCTCAAACCCTAGAGGCTTTTAGCCTTAGGCCTCCCCCAATTCTCCAGGTGACCCCAATTCTTCAATATTGAACTTACAATTTCAAGACTCAGTGGGTGGTAGTTGTAGAGGAGTCTTAGAAGTATTTTACATGGCCAGTAAATTATCCAAATAAATCAAATAAATTGGGTAACTTGAACTTATAGTTTACTTGTATGTGTATGGGAACTAAATTACATGAAGTCCCTTCTTACGCACTATGACAGTAATTTCCTTAAGTTTGAAAGCAGGAAGAAATATAATGTAAATAATTTAAAATTTATAAGGTAATTTATCATCGTCAACAACTGAAATACCTGTCAAGAATTTAAAATTACGTAATCCTAACTTTTTGACAATTCACGAGAATTGATCGCTCAAGTGATTAAGTATTTATCAATTAAGTTACTTGAGAACTTGCTTAGATGGCACTGAGCAATATAAATTATTTAATTGTCGAGCACGCCCATTAACTTTGAGAAATAGTGACGGTTAATTAAGATTCAGAACTTCAAACTTCGTTGATAGAGGAAAAGTTTGAAAAGCTCAGCCAAACTGATGGAAAATTCAATGCTATTGGATTGATTTAATCTCATGGAGCTGCAGCCAATATGGCGTGGACAATTCATTCATCTTGTTAGCGCGTAAATGTCAATACCTAGATGGACATGAACTTCCCGTGCACATTAAATATATTCTGCCTAGCCTTTTTCCCAACTATGTTGGGGTTGGCTTCCAGTCTTACCGGATGCAGGTGAAACGCTATAACAAACGGTGGTGTGGAAATATTGCCGTCATCATCTGCCTAGCCTTGTCCCAACTATGTTGGCGTCGGGTTCCAGTTTAATCGGATGCAGTCGAGTACCTGTATTTTACATGGAGCGACTGCCTATCTAACCTCCACAACCCAGTTATTGGGTAATACGATACCCCCTGGTAAGACTGGTTGTCAGACTATCGGGAGTCAAAGATCTACGAATGACAGCCGGGACCAACGGCTTAACGTGCTTTCCGAAGCACGGGGGGGTCTTTGTATATAAAGGTGGTCACCCATCTAGGAACCAACCGCCGCAAGCGTAGCTTAACCTGATCGATTGACTTGTGCTACTTAGCCACAAGCCCTTTTGCCAATTCTGTTATAATAACATAACACGGGATCACGCCTGTTTTCCCAAAGAGTACCAGGCACAAATTCAGACCCAGGGCTGCTTCTGAGAAATTCCTAGCGGAAAATCCAATAGCACTTTGCCTGACCTGTGAATCAAACCCAGGACCTTATGCTCAATCAATGTTATGATGACGTGTACAGTCACGAGAAAAAGTATGTATACACTTGGCTTTATTCAAAGACGATTTTCTCCTTTAGTTTTGAATATAATTTTATGTTATTACGAACAAAGTATTTTCGTACCCATAGGTCTGTGTAGTGTCGTATTTCAACGTTGCATTCGTTATTTCACGAAAAAACCGCAATTGTAAGTTGCCAAGTGTTTACATATTAGTGCTCGTGGCTGTACAAAACTTAAAGACAGCAATATTAAGTGCACCAGTGGATACGAAATCTTGCAAATAAGGAAAAAAACTTAACAGATTTTTTTCATTATTTGCGATATTTCTTGAAGATAGAATAAGTCTATTGCAGCTTGTGTCTAGATTTATTCTGCTGCAACTGATTGAATTACCATTGAATACAGCGTTGAGACGGATAAGTCCGAGTTGATCGTATTTTTGCTGTCTCTTATAAAATGCAAGAACTACTTTGAAATAGAGAAAGAATTTCCTTACAAAATCTTGCTCATTTTTCGAAAACAGTTCTTGTTTGTAGTCTTCGCAGAGGGGCCCGTGGCTAAATAATAACAGCCGCACAGGTCGATCGATCGGGTTAAGCTACGCTTGCCGCGGTTGGTCTGTGGATGGGTGACCATCTTTACATACCGTGACCCCTCCGTGCCTCGGAAAGCACGTTAAGCCGTTGGTCCCGGCTGCCATTTGTGGATCTTTGACAGTCGTTACGGGTAGTCAGAAGCCTGAAAGTCTGACAACCAGTCTTACCAAGGGGTATCGTATTACCCATTAACTGGGTTGTGGAGGTCAGATAGGCAGTCGCTCCATGTAAAATACTGGTATTCAGCTGCATCCGGTTAGACTGGAAGCCGACCCCAACATAGTTGGGAAAAGGCTTGGCAGATGATGAGTCTTCGCATTTTTTAAGATAATAATGATTAAATTACACCTATGCAAATACGAGTATATAATATAATATTAAATTATCCTATCTATACATCTATGCAAATAAATTAAATTGAAGTATCCGTTTGTAATGTCAAAATACCAGCTTTTTACTGGCGGTCCCGGTAGCACATTAATTTTTGACATCCACGGGGACGAACCTGCGGGCAGCAGCTAGTCGGCGTTAATAAATTAAAGCGTTTAATAGCATTTGTATTGTGTTGTTTCTAATGAATAACAAATAAGGGTTTCTTATCTACCTAAATTTACTTTATAATTAATATTCATTGTTGTGTCTTAATAATAAACAGCCCATTAAGATTCCTCAATACCCGACGTAGGCATTTCATGAAATATGTGCCACCATAAAAACATGAAAATAAGATTTTTGTGAATAAAATTTTTGAATGCGAGACCCTTTTCAAAGCGCTCTCTCGACGAAATTAAGCTTTATTATATTCCTGGGCCTGTATTGTGACTTTCAAAATACGTAGCTTTGCCCCCCTGTGACAAATCATTCGACCTTGGAAAGATTTCGACGTTTCTGAAGCACAGTACGTCTGACAGCGTGTGTGAAAACGACATAAAAATGAGGAAAACGTTGCGAAATTGATTTTGATAATAAAAAACACGCGAATATGACAACCGGAGTACCTACCTACTTGTTATTGTAACTTCTTACTTCATATTTTCTCCTTCAGAAGTCTTTCTGATGATGTGTTACGTAATTTACTTTGTATTGTGGTGGTATCTACAACGCCACATCCGAACTACGCGTCATACTGACGTCACGCAAAATCCTGCATCGCGCAAGCAAAGTTTACCGCGCGACTAGCACATTTACAACGCCCCGACATCAGTCGTCAGTTGCCCACCAGACACAACACCCGCCTGGTCGAAAGATCCTCCATTTTCTATGGAGGATGAGTGAACTCTAATACCTGTGCCTCATACCTCCATAGTATTATGTGAGCAGGTGGCACAAATATTAAAAATAAATACAATAAAGTATAATCTGCAATGTTATCCGCACACACCCTAATTGACTTGTTGGTTATTAACCGTGTTTAGTATCTTAGTATTAAATAAAAGACTTTCGAGACAAAAAAATTAAAACAAATGTTCACTACAAGCTGGTAAGCCGATTATCTTCATGTACGTTTAAGTCAGGATTTTAAATATTTTTTACTCTAGGTATTTATAAGAAGAGAGGCTTTTTGTTGTTAAAACGGTTGGTAAATTATCAGAAACCACACTAGTTATCTATTAGGGCATTTTATTGATTACTGTAGACCACATTGTAAAAATTAATAATAAAACAATTAGATAGATTTCCTATTTGTATGTAATGTAACTTAAGTAGGTACCTACTTAAATGTAACACTATCCCACTTTTTTTTAAATTCATCAAAATTAACCTTTTATACCTACCTACTTAATTTTCATGATTTAACCGTTAATTTAAAACAAAACATCAACACAGGCGCATACAGACAAGCTCCAAATAAATTATTAAAAGATAAACGCATCGTTTATTCAGCGCTGATGAGGTATACTACAAGTCGCGAAAATTCCTCTCGGGAGCAATAAAGGTTCAGTGCGTTGTCCACGACTCGAAACTTTTTAAATAAACTAAAAAAATACACACACTTATCCCAACATCAAGCCTGTATTCACAGAAAGATGAGGCAGAGGTGCATCTACAACGTTATTTTTTGTATATACGAAAGCTGAATATAGTTTGTTCAGAATAAGTAACTGAATCGATTCCAATAATTTTTACCCATGTTAAATTATGTCCCAAAAATATTTAAAAAGGTTAAAAGTTGGACACCGAGCGACACTAAGAAGTTATCCAATCTCCGCGCCAAACGGTTAGCTACCTAGGTACTATTATCAATGAGCGCAACACGGCGCGGCGCGAGCGGCGCGGGTGAGCATGTATTTATACGGACAAACAGGTAACATAACAAGCTTATAAGTTTGTGATTTTTCATGATACAGTTTTGAAATTTTGTACATAGATTCTTTACATAAAAATACTAGACTCGTGTTTCGGGTTTCGCATATACTAAAAATAATGTTGTACACCCGCATTTAGCCTGTTGTGTTTAAGCCCCATATAAAAAGGGGGTGAGCTTATTTCCGTCAACCGGCCACAAATCCAGGCCTCGGGCTGCTACTGAAAAATTCCTAAAGGAAAAACCCAAACGAAAAACATCCGGCGAAAAACCGACAAATATTATCTCTCAAGTTTTCAACGGGTAACACGCACACATTATGGAGATATCATTTTCAGAACACGTGAGCAGAGCTTTGTCGACAAATCCTTAAATATCCACTACTCTCTCAGGTTCATGCGAATGAATACGCCTCTACTAAACATGTCGACAAATCCAATACGCCTCTCCCACACGACTTCAATGGGTATTATTGTGTATCCTAGACTTCGTAAGTCTCGTAAAAAAGTAAATGAAAAACTGGTCATGTTCATACACATCTTGAAGGAAAACATAGTTGCTTTGACAACTACTTATTTTTTGGTAAACCTTTTCTATTGTGGAGTATTTTATTGTATCCTAGCTTTGCATGTGTCGCTGGCGTGGAGTTCGGAACTTATCCCACGGAAAGGTCCTATGTCCTAACTCTAGTTATCAATGGTCTACTTGTGTGCAAAATTTCATCGTAATCCGCACAGACGTTAAGAGCTTTTACGCCGTACAGCATTTCATACAAACTTTCAAGCCCTTATTTTTCGAAATGAATGAATCGATTTTAATGAAACTTCTTACGCATAAGCAGGATACAAAGGTCTAAAAAGTTAGTAGAGAACATTTTCGAAAAATAGTGTTACAGCCAAATTAGACCGATTTTTAATTTTCCATAGACACAGAGATTTCCAGTTATCTTTTTTAAAATAAGACATTTCGAAAATGTTTTCTACTAACTTTTTAGACCTTTGTGTCCTGCTGATGCGTATGCAGTTTCATTGAAATCGGTTCATTTATTTCGAAAAATAAGGGTTTGAAAGTTTGTATGAAGTGCCGTACGGCGTAAACGCTCTTAATGAGTGAAAAGCTAACAGAAAAATAGATACAGTCACATTCGTGGATCCTATCCCATATTAGATCACGGTATGTTGGCTTTGTGATTTCGAAAAATTATAATAAATAAGAAATAGCCTGACAATAATAAGTACGTTATTAATGTAAATGGTATATTTGACTTTCAATAAAAACGAATAAGGTAAAAACTGAGCAATATTTCTGACGCGGCAGTCAGTTGAATATTCGTAATTCATTTTTAATAAGACTCGAAAAAGGTATCTAAGAAAGCTAATTAAAACATTCAGAGATATTTCATGTCGCTGTGTTTTATTTTTATAAGTGTAGAAGTTATTTAATATTTGCTTTGTAGACTGGAGAACTTCGTGGTAATATTTTAGTTCAAACATTGTTATATGAACAGTAATAAAACGAAAAAAAAACAAAAAATACAACTAATTAATTAACTTTATTTACATGGGAGTTTTTAGCCTTTTGACAAACAACTAAGTAATTACATTTATTTATTTGGTTTATATATCTAGTCTTAACTTAACTAGTATAGACAGTTCGTTTTTTTTTTATGTTAAATTGAAATGTTTGAGATGGGGTACCACGGGCAATAAAAATATATTTAACTAGCTTCCGCCCGCGACTCCGTCCGCGCGGATGTCGGTCTACGCGTGGATGGTTTATTTCTCCATTTTGAGTAACTCTGACAATGACATCTTATAAATATCTATTGGACCCAAATACGGCTATAATAATTAAGGAGATCCCTCTATTGAGCTACTGCTGTTGAGCTCGCGTTCTGTAGTAAGTATTTTTTTCATAGTAATTCCGACCTTGATAAGTAGCATGTAGCAGTAAATTACTGACAATGACGAAAAGTTTGCAATAATAAAAAAGTGATCGTGACAATGCGACAGAAAGTTAATTGAGAGCTTCAGCATACACAACATTGTTAGTGAGCTCGTCCGGAATATGAACATGAAGATTTCTTGGACTGCTCACATGGGAAAGAGCTACGTAAAGTTGCCCGTGTGAAAAACAACTCGCGGTAAGATCTACGCCAGCAACTCCTAGGGTCTGACCTTGAGCCTTATTTATTGTCATGGCGTAACACAAAGCTACAGGAAACTGTATTCTCTTAAATTGAAATGGAAAATTATCCACTACGGGTAATGCAACGTGTGTTCGCGGTTCTACAGAACAACGTCTATGAATAAAACCGAAAAATAAGATTTTTTTTTCTACGTATTTTTCCAGGATAAAAAGTATCCTATTTTATGCCCAGGATAATAAGGTATAATTATACCAAGTTTCATCGAAATCGAACCGTTAGTTTTCACGTGATGCCTGCATATACAGACAGACAGACAGACAGACAGACAGACAGACAGACAAAAATTTTTTTAATCACATATTTGGGTTTGGTATCGATCCAGCAACACCCCCCGCTATTTATTTTTTCAATATTTTCAATGTACAGAATTGACCCTTCTACAGATTTATTATATGTATAGATAAGAAGATTGTTATTCAGGGGGTTCCACGGGCAAAAATATTTGTTCGTGGTACCCCAAGGGGGACTAGACAGGGGGACCACGGGCAAGTACCGTAAATTAGACGTTATTACAAAAATACAATTCGCATAATAAGGCTTCAGAATCACACGAAATATTTTCAATCGAAAGTCACAATGTAAAAAATGTGTAATTTAGACTTTTTTAAATGAATGAACCTCTAAAAACTTTTCGGGCTATTATTGATTGATGCACACTTTTTTTATGCATTTATAAAAAAAGTGTGCATCAATCAATAATAGCCAAAAAATAAATGCACCTTTTTAAATTTCTGCCCTTTTCTCACAGCTAGTCGCAGTAACTAAGCTAGGATGCCCCAACCAAACGGGTTAGGTTACCTAATAGTGACCAACCACTCACGAGCTGAATTGGACACAGTAAGTAAGTTAGGGCACCCCGACTAAATGGGTTAGGTTAGGTTAGAAGTAGGTATGACCAACAATTCGCGAGCCGAGCAAGCGAAGCTACAGGGCCGCGGGAGCAGTCGGCGAGCGCTAAATCGAAGTTGGTACTTTTTTAGGACCCGAAAATAGGAATTGTTAAATATTCAAAAAACTGGCTAAGTGCGAGTCGGACTCGCACATGAAGGGTTCCGTACCACAAGGCAAAAACGCCGAAAAAAAACATGTTTGTTGTATGGGAGCCCCCCTTAAATATTTATTTTATTTTAATTTTATTATTTATTATTTATTATTAAAGTTAAAATACAACTGAGTATTTTGTGAATATTTCAAGTGCCTACCTGTTGCCATTTTTGATATCGAGCAAAAAAGGGCAAAAAAATCGCGTTGTTGTATGGGAGCCCCCCTTAAATATTTATTTTATTTTGTTTTAGTATTTGTTGTTATAGCGGCAACAGAAATACATCATCTGTGAAAATTTCAAATGTCTAGCTATCGCGGTTCTTGAGATACAGCCTGGTGACAGACAGACAGACAGACGGACAGACAGCGAAGTCTTAATAATAGGGTTCCGTTTTGTACCCTTTGGGTACGGAACCCTAAAAAAGTGGTGCATTCATTTTATTAGAGTGTTAAACAATATGTACTTTTAGGAAAGCAAAATGGGTATTATTTGAGGTTCGATTAAATACATGCTTTATAAAAATACAATTTTGTACGTACAGAATCACACGACATTTTTTCAATCGAAAATCACAAGAAACAAACCGCGTGAAATGAGCTCAAAATACCCGTTAGCAACAGTTATTTATAATACATTATCTGTCTATTTTGGCTGCAAGTTCCAATGCGGCTGAAATGTTGAAGAGCTGGAATCCGACATAAAACTTTATAGCCCCCAATGATATAAATGCTGCGTTATATAGCTGACCCTGAAACTGTTATAGTTGTTACATTTCACGAACGCGCCTCAATCATTGCAATTTACACCTTATAACAATGACATAAAACACAAGAATCACATGACGCGCGCTTGGGAGATGCAAGAACTATACCACTGTTATAGTACAGACTACCATCAAATATATCAGATGTTTACTTTTGTTTTGTTGACTTGCCCTTCGTTGAAGGTAGGTCTGGCCATGATCGGTGGTTCTAGTTGCAAGGTCATGATAGACAATACATGAAACGACTTGTGGTTATTATGACCGAGCAGATGAAACTTGATGCGAAAATTATATAAACATGTATATAAAAAAGGAGAGGTAGAAGTCATAGGGGATCAAACAATTCTTTTGCGTCGCTGTCAACAGGAAAAATTCCCAAAAGGCTGACAGCATTGCTACGTGCATTTTTTTTTCTTACATATTATTTTGCAAATATCTTCTTCGAAAATAAAATTAGGTAAAACTTGAAAAAATAAAATACAAATAAACTAAATTGCCTTTAAATTCAGCCTTATCAAGGTCCTCCTTATTAAAGCTCCATTTGCAAGCTACAAAATTATTTCTAAAAATGAGGTATGCAAGGTGAACTTTATTATTTTCAGAAGCCTTGACCTTTCTTCAAAACCACCAACTTTATTACATATCACCTACCCCAACAAAAATAATATAAAAAAACTTTAAAAAAAATCTGGCCTACCAAGAAAATTCATTACAAACTTTTACTAGCGTAATTAACTGTTAAGAGCTGTTCAGGTCACCGCTTAAATCCGGCTGAGCAGTAACTAATGTAACAAAGCTGGGTTCCTACCTCCCCCGGCAATCCCCGGGTTTCTGTACCTCAGATACAAGTAGGTACCGACCGAGTCCCCCCAGGCTACTGCCACAAAGTAGATAGGTACAGAAAGTCAGCTTCGTACAAGGAGCGGAAACGCATGCACACATTGAGGCATACGGAGATCTCACTGTCTCAAACAAATGCCAGTCGTGAATGCACTTGCAATTGCTGTATATGAAGCTATCTATGTGTGCGTTTATTTTGTCTTGTTGTAGGAACTGACCTTCTGTGCCAGTACCATTTTGTGTTACGGCCGTCTATAAATAATTCTCGACAAACTCCCGACGGGAAAAATCGAAACGTTCGGCCTAGTCGAGAATCCCCGAAGATTCGCACTATCGTTCATAATTTAGCCATCAAGGAGATTAACGGTGAGCTGTATTGCTTTTGCGTCCTGAATATCAAAATAGGTTGATTTGTTTCTTGGGAAAAATATTATCATTGTTATTTAATACTTCGTGTTTTAGAATTAAATCCCGATGAGGAATTCAGCTGCGCCTGGTTAGACTGGAAGCCGACCCAAATATAGTTGGGAAAAGGTTAGGCAGATGAGTTCTTGTACATCTTCTAGAACCTTTTTGACAATTCAAAAGTGCCTGTACAAGGTTTAATTGAAGTAAATGCTTTGAGTTTGAGTTTGACCTAAGAGTTGCGCTTCCATCTGTCTATTTAAAGTCAATTCTGGCTAACAAACAACAAGTCATTACAAAAATAAAGCGTTTTATTTGAAGTAAACCCCAGTCTATCCCTAAGAGATAAATTGTATTCCCCATAGCAGTGCAAAGTTCGAATGCATACATTCAATAAAAATAAATTATAGTTTAAAAGTCGTTGTGTCCCTGCCAAGTGTACAACTCGCTGTCCCCAAGTTTTTACACCAAATTATTCAAAAGTATTTCCTTATACTGTTCTTCGTGAAAAAACTATTCATTTATTTGGACAAGACCTTAGTTTTAGTTAAACAAAAGAAAATGAGGATCATGAGAGCAGTACTTAATGGTTGTTGGACGGCCGTGAAAACAGAGAGAGATAAAACTCTGATCTCTTTCCCTCCGTTGTCAACAGTCAGTTGCTTGAAGCGATCCCGGGAAAACCTGACGACTCAATAACAATTACAATGTGTGAGAAGGTTACTACTGCAATTATTCATATATATGAGTTTCCTTTTTATGATATTGTAAATAGTAGGTAGGCTATGAACATTTGAAGCTAATGTTCATTTTGTAGATAAATACAGGCTATAATCCAGGAAAAATTACAGGCCGATGTGATGGATATTTTAACGAGTAGCTAGACTTTACTTTCAGAAAGAAAGAAAGAAATTTTATTTCATGTTGTTTTATACGTGGGAGTATTTAGTACCTGTATCCCTGTTTTCCCATTTTCTTTTTGTGTTCGTGTATAAAAGTGGGTCAAAATTATAGTTAGTTTGATGGATTATTAAAATATTGGATTTATAAAATAAAATTGAAATGTATATTTTGTAACATTAAAAAACCATCTAGATTTTTGTGAGAATCGCTCAGAAAAATCTAGATGGTTTTATAACCCCGTTTTTCAGTATAAAGCTTTGAATATCGCTGCAGTGAATGAACCTTTTTTGACTTTGCAAATAAACGTGTTGCCATCAAACAATTTTAATTAAATTAGAAACGACTCTAAAAACAACATAAAAATCCGAACCCTTTTTCTCAAATGCGATGAAAATCCATTAAAATATTTTTTTAATATGATAACACAAATAACTCGCTTTCATCGTCGTTTCAGCCGATAGACGTCCACTGCTGGACATAGGCCTCCCCCAATTTTGGGGGGGGTTTGCCATAATCGCCACGCTTGGCAGGCGGATTGGCGATCGCAGTATGGTATGATGGTGGAATAAATAGAGAACGCTGCTGCCCATTCTCCGGTAAGACCCTTAGTCGCCTTTTACGACACCCACGGGAAGTAAGGGGTGGTGCAATTCTTTAAGTCCGGCACCACACAGACAACTCGCTTTCATATTTGAACGAAAAGACTCCAAAGCTTTTTAAAATAAAAAAGAAAGGGTAAAGATCTGGAATATAAATATTTTTCTCTCAAATCATCAACAAATTTCAGGAAACGCACTGAGAATAATAAAATCTAGCAAACATTTTTGTTTTCAAAATCCCTAGTGATTTTGACACTTCACAAAATTAGACAAAGTAAACAGATTTTAATTATGGAAAAGGGATGATACGCATTCACTTGTAATCATTAGTGCTATTTTTTGCTCATCTTTCTTTCTTTCTGTTTTGCTTTTCTTTCTTTCTTTTTTTTTCCTTTTCTTCTTTCTTTTTTTTTTCTTTCTTTTTTTTATCCTTTTTAACTCTCTTTAGAGTTGATTAAATCGGTGCAGACCAATGACTGTATTACATTAATTACATGGAAACATTTAAACCATCAACATCTTAATCATCTCAATTCAAAATTAAACCCGTTCTGAAAAAAAAAACCTTAAGAAAAAAAGTCGAATATAAGTCTGAAATCGCCAACCAGCCTTGAGCTAGCGTGGTGAGGTGATCAATGCTCATGGCTTTTCTGTATGAGAAGAAGAATTTGCCCTGCAGTGGGACAATAACAGTCTGGTTTTATTATTTGAAAAAAAGATCGTTCGCAAGATTAATCCCCCTCTCCCGTATATCATAAACATGTTATTTTATAAGAACGTCATGGGCAAGGACTGTCCCCTATCAATATGATAATATTCCCCACACTCTTAGAAATGCGAAGTGTTTTGGTTTTTCCGCGTGCAAGAAACGAAAGACTTCGAGGGAATTGGACTACTAGGGCGCTTTGACGAAATGTGATGATTTTCTTTATCGTACGGCTATATCAAAATTCTTTTCGCGGCAATTATGTCTAAATAATAATCTTTTGAATCAAAAATCTATATTTTTACGAAATCCATCAAAATTCAATTTGGATCAGCACACGACGTTAAACAGCGCTGCAATTTGGAAAAACAAAAAAAACATATTTTGGCGCTACATTGACGGAACTCGTTATATTATAACCGTTTGCGTTATTTAAAAGTACTAGGCATGCGCACGATCAATTTGTTAATCAATGATGGCTAGTTTGAAGGTTAGTTTGACCACTTAATGAGTTAGCCGATCCTCAGGGAAATTACAGTAGGTACAACAGTTTGATATACGTGGACGTTAGGACTTCCTTATTCACCAAAATATTCATAGTAAATCGTTTTAAGCCCTATTACAAAACCAAGTTTATCTTAGGCCCAGGTTTGAACCATCGAGCCCTATTAGAATTTCTAACTTCTATTACGACATCATTAAAGTTCTAACAAAAAAAAACACGAGTTTGAGTTAGTTTACCGTGTTCTGAATAAAGTTTGTAGTAGCTCAACTGTCACTAATGAGACAGAATTATTTTTTTCTATTGTTACCGATCTTTAGGAGATTTCGCAACATCGGAGCGGATATTACAATATCGTGCTCGTTTTGTAATAAGACGGGTTTAGTCGTACCTGTAAATTATCATGGTCAAAGATAATTATGTCAAAAACCATTCCTAGCATATATTTAATTAGATTTAACACGAGTGTCATACTGAACTTCGAAGCGCTGGCTCACTTGTGTGTGAGAATTATATTACGTGGAATAAGATAATGAAGTTCATGAAACACAAACTAAAATCATAAACTGTGCTAATATAGTGACTGAATGTTCTACCCCCTCTCGTCGCGATTACAAACCGCTTGTGACGATACATGGTTGTGTGGTGACAGTCTGAATATGAGGAATTTAGAATAAGGCTTTGAATATTGTTAATCTCCTGTTGGGCCGGTCATAATGAATACCTGCAGCTGAAGTAGAAAAAATGTCATCTACTATTGGAGGGCACTGTATATCTTTTTGTAAGCAGAGGCCACATTTTTCACTCTTTTATGGATGATGTCTCCATACTTAGTATGTAGTTAGAAAGCGGTAGAAAATACCATATGTGGCATAGTTTTTCGACTTTTTTAAAACATAGTGAGTATCTTAAGATATTGATAAGATATTGTGTGATGTAGCTTTGCAACATAGGGACTTCTTAACAATAATAGTCCTCCAGATCGAAATTCGGTCATAGCGGCCAATCTCAGCGGAGACTAGCCATTGATGCGGGGGATATTATAGTGCACAAGTGTAGGCGCATTAAAAGTCGCACTCTCTCTTCCCTAACTCTTGTAGCCTGATTATGGGACGGCAATCCGTAATAACAAAGTAATATTAACTAAAGAAACATAGTTTAGATACAAACAATAGAGTGACTGAATAGTGTCAACTGAAAATGCTGAAATGGTAGGAAAACTGTATATTTTTTAAAGCTTAACGTTACCGTGAATATGTAGGAGCCCAAGTTTGTTTCAGTGCATTTGATATTATAGGCGAAAGCTTTCATGACGCGTGGGTTTTTGCAATAATCTGTTATTTTTTTCGTAGCTTTGTTAAAATATATATATTTTAGTTGTTTTTTCATTGAAGTACCTAATATTATTTTATATAATATAATCATCTGTTACCTTTATCTTAATCTACGGCAGCGCATAGTAATTATGTGTCTTTTCTATCAAACGTCTGTTGTCCATTATCTCAGTTTTCACTTTCACAGTTAGGACATTCACACAATCCAACCATCTTTTTCTGGCCTGATTTTATTCTTATAGCTATCCAATATTTTCGGAATAGGTGCTAATTTCACATTTCCAAGTCTGTCAAGTATAATCAAGCCACTTAAGCACAGTTCATTAAAATACCCACCATTTTGTACTTTCCTTATCCGTGAAAACGGTTTTGCGGGGCATAGTTCTTATGTCAAGATTATTTTCTAAGCTTGTAAAAATAAAATAATAATATGACGGTGTCAAGGACGGGTTTCCAAAAACAATGAGAAATGAGCTTGGCACATTATGAATTTCAATTCCAAAAATATAATATCAATTCCCATTACTGGAAGAGTTTGTTATATGGATATATCTTCTTAGCTTAGGCTTTGTGCCAGATTTAATTTTCAGTTAAAGTTTCTTCCAATTTGTCTTGTCGACGATATAGAGAATAAAATGCTTGGCCAAAGTTTTGGCTCGACGCCTTAGTTTCCGTGAAGAAAACTTAAACTTGAAAATATGGTGCTTAAACTTTAAGCACCTAGTGTTATGATTATGTAAATGTTTTGGTGGTGTTTTATGAAAGACTTTGTAATATATAGTTAGTTTTACTAGAACTCATTTTTCTTCTTCTAAATTTGTATATTTGCGCAACAACAAAAAATCAGTGCACACTTCATTTGTATTTTTTGTCAACTGAGGGGTTCATTGACATCAGCTCGCCGTCCGGTAAGGACCAGGCCCGGGCCGACGGCGCGTTGTGTTCCACGCGCGCCTCAAAGAGATGTCAGCGCTAGCTGACGGGGTCCGCTAGGGCCGATGCCTGCCAGGGTCGCGTGTTGTTCGAAAGAGATACCGTGGCCCCCTGGCACAGGTAACTGAAGGAACACGGGTGGGTTTTAGTCAGTAAAAGTCTCACTCGGCACTAGCTCCGCCCAGAGCGGGAGAAGTTATTTGACAATTTCACACCCAAAAAAAAAAGGCGTTAATGGACATGAACGTTTCACTACGATGTGTGTTTACGTTATTATTAAGGGCAGGACGTTAATGTAAATCAACATAATCATTTTATTATTCAAAACAGACTTCTACGGAAGCAATATCAAATTATTCCAGAGGTTTCAGCGCTAAACTTGAACAATTCTCAGGCAAATTGACAATCATATCAAAAGGGTACCTATCTCAGTTCCAAACGCACAAAGTGAATCATCATTAGACCGTTTAGCGTTCACTGAATGTTTACGAATCCACAGATTTGAAGCTGTGGAGACACAAAGTTAATGACAACAGCGGGCTCGGCGAACCATTGCCATGTCTAATCTCTTGGGACTTGGAACATCGCCAAAATACAGATTAGCAGTCCCCTAAGAATTATCCTTTGTTACCGAACTTTGAATCCGGTACAACTTTAATAACTTGATTTGGTTTTGGTTACTGGAAATTGTTATCGCAACTTTTTTGTGCTATTGTTTGATTTCCTACTGTTTGTAAGGTATAGTTTTGGTAGAGGTGCTCTGAGATGATATCAGGCGGTGCTATAGAGCTACCTACCTATTGACGAGAAAGCGGATCCGGTGTACCGTAACTGTATATAAATGTAAAAAAATCTTACTAAGAGTTACAAAACTGAAATTAGTTTGTCTGTTAAACGTTTCAATTTGCGAAAAGGTGAACTTTTACTCTGGAAAAATTCTATCCCTTTTTTAATTTTGATTGCGTGATAGAAGAATAGTGCCGTTGGTTTTTTATTCAACTTTGAATTTTTCGCAACAGCTTTTTTTTTGTTTTTCGGCCAGTATCTCTTTGTCTATGAATTTTTTTATAAAAATAGGTCCAATTAGACTGAAAGCTTTGATACGTAGGAGGCACAAAGCAATGTTGCTCTTTGAAAATCCGAATTAAAAATAAACCGTTGTAAAGGAAATGAAAATTGCAATATTTTGTTACACTTTGAAATAATATTCCCGCGGATGTTACCGTTGAAACAATGTAACAAAATACTTACTAATTGGTGCATCTTTTTCCATTGAATTTTATTCGTGTACAGCACGTTTCTTTCATGTTTAATGAGGAAAGTTTGATCATTGCGGTATTGGAGTCATTTGTATCTCTTTATCTTTATAATCATTATCTATTATTGCATGACGTCTTTTTTTCATTGTCGTTCGAAATGTTAACCGGCTATTTTTTGGTATTTCGCATTAAAACCTTCTTCGTTTATTATTCGCGTTATTGGAGACACGACATCTTTTTTTTCTCTTTCATATTGGAACTGATTATTTTTTGGTAGTTCGCATTTCACATTAAAACCTTTTTCGTTTAATATTCCAGCCACACTTCGGTGGTGGAGTGCAACATAAAGTACGTTACATTTTACATCAACTTACATTAGTGCCGAACGCAACAAGTTAAGCCAGGGCTGACCCCGAAAGCCTTTTGTTAACACGATGTGATTATACATTTACCTCCACTAGTGTGAATACACTTTTGTTACAATCAACCTGAAGGGAATTATAATTACCGTCGTCTTATTTAAGCGTGTCCATTATTTGAATATTTCGTTAATGGCTGCTCTTGAACTGGTCTATTGGAAAGCTTATCGGTTTTTTAGAGTAAGACCGTTTGCAGGCCATGTTATAATGACGGTAGATTCCTCATTGTTTAACGGTTAAAATCATTACGAAGCCCTCATTACAATTTAATCATGTTTATTCATGGAAAAGCTTTCCGAAACGTAAAAGGTCAAACGGGCTTTCGGAATAGCTTTTAATTTAATACATAATACCGTCGTTAGTAATTGAATTAGAAATAATGTAGCCTTTTTGTGCTTAAATCTAAAAGATTATAATTTAAATTATGTAATAATAAGTAATAAATAATTATAATTAGATACATACCGAAATAATTAACAAACGCAGAATTCGGAGCCGAACGTTAAACGCTCGTTGAAGAAAAATACAAATAAGATTTTTTTTTTTTCAAAAAAATGAACTCTTGAATAAAAGATCACTTAGAACTGTTCACTTGTCCACTATATATTGTGCATAGAGTCGTAGACGCGTGTTGTGCCGGGAGCGCGCGAGGCGTCCTCAGTGGGCGGAGGCGGCGGGTGCACTGGTCCTGCGTTCCCCGCCCTGCCTTCCCCTATACCTGTTACAGGTACGGTACGGTCCCCATACATCCAGAACTAAGTAGCTGCTATTGATGGACAAACCGAATTGATTTTCGCACGCCGCGATTACCGTGGGTTCGAAATTCGAATACCTACTTCAGATAAAAAGTCTTAGTTACATTTTTCTCGCTCGCAGTGTACCGCTTCCAGGAATTTGCCGGAGATTCATAAATTCTCGTCTAACGATAAACATCAGCTAGACTGTTGGTATTTACCGAAAAATCTTCGGTTATCGCGAATAAATACGTAAGTAACTATAACTTTTTATCCATCATCGTCTGTTTGTGTTTTGTAATGTCTATTTTTCAAACGGGCTTTCTGCAACCTCAAATATTTTGTTAATATTATTTTTGTTAAGTCAGTTGTGAAGTGAAATTCGCAATTATAATTAGAAATTCACCAATGACAACGTAATATGATCGTGTGATGGCTTCTAAACGTCACATTTACCGCCAAAATAAACATTATAGAATTAAAACGTCATGGCAAAATGACGTGTTGGAGCTGTAAAAAAACATAGTATATTATGATAGACAAGATGACGGGAATAAACAAAATGTTTAATTACTGTTTATGATTCGTTAAAGTTAGATAAAGATACCAGTCACGGATATCGATACCAGTATTGTATTCCGATAAACAATAGTTTATTGCGGAACTTTTTGGCAGATTACAGATAAAATCGGACATTATTATTAAGAAAGAAATCCAAACTTTCCAAAACTACTTAATGTTATGAGATTAAGTACCTACTTCATCGAGTGATATAAAAGTTAGTTCAATAGGAGCATACAATAGAGATTTCAGATGAACAATACTTTCAATTAAGTATAAATTTCCTTCAGGCAGTCGGGGACCGGAGATGTTAAGTTTTCAGGTACAAGCATCTCGAAAGTACAGTCAGGGAATTAATTGCTAAGCAAATTGACACTCTACGTCAATTTGCAGTGTTATAGTCATTTCATACGACTGTTAAAGAATTGCAGTTGTGATTTGAATATACAGACAATTTAAGTTTGTAAGTAGTTGCTTAACCATAGCTTTCCTGACTTTTCCTAAAATTGAACATTGTTTCAGGATTTAGTAAGGTTATTTAATTAGGATAGTTTTAATGTAACTAAAAAACTTATCATTCCAAAACAATTATAATTTTGTAGTCCGCTATAACAATTTTGTTGGCTTTTTATTTAATATTTTTATCCAGTACTTTTTTACCCCATGAAAGACATTTTCCAACCCCTAAATTCTTCCGTTATTAAGGTAAACATTGAAATAAAAGGATCCCACAATGGGAGACAGAGCCGACCTTTTTAAATCTGTTTGTTCGACTTAATAAAATTTACAAGGGAAACTCCTGTAAAATCTGGGGTAGCGTCGAACAACGGCATCCTTAGGGGTCGACATTAGACATTCCTACATACTCACACATGCATAAGGCAGGTTTTACACCAGACCCGGGAAGAAGCGAAACTGTGAGCAAAGAAAGTTCCTCCAATAGAATTGCTTCGTATTCAAAGTTAGCAATTCTATTGGCGGAATTTTCGTTGCTTGCAGCTTCACTGACTGACTACCTCGTTGGTCAAGTGGTCGCAAGCACTACTCTGCTGAGGTCCTGGTTTCGATTCCCGTGTCAGGCAAGGTGTTGTTGGGTTTATCAATCTGAAATTCCTCAATAGCACCCGGAGTCTGTATTTGAGCCCGGTTGATGGCAATAGACTCGCCCCCCTGTTACATGGGACTTAAACATACCTGGCTAAATGAGGGTGTACTATGGGTACACCTCTGCCTAACCATTTGGCGAATACAGGCGTGATGAGATGGTATATTATGTTCTATTGGTGGATCTTTTCCTCACCGCTTCGCTTCCTCTCACAGCTCAGCTGATCTATTCTGTAGAAAGAAAGAAAGAAAGAAAGAAGAAAGAAAATACGTTTATTTGCGGTAAACATGACGCAATAAAGAACATAAACTACAAAAAATAAAATAAGAAAGGGTTGGGGGAAACATGCGTCACATCCACGCAAAACGGCTATCGCTCAGCATTATGCTGCGACCCTATGCAAGACAGAGCCCCAGCGCTGTAGAAATCACACATATTCTGTGAAAACTTAGGTGAAGTGAGCGTGGAGTGAGCTGTTCATAGTGTCAATCCCTAGCATCAGCCGGTATATTCTGTAAAAATCTCACCGTGAAACCTTAGGTGAAGTGAGTTGTCATTCCACGATTGGCACTACTGACAGCTCAAATTGAGCTCACTTCAGATAAGTTTTCACAGTGAATATACCGGCTGATGCTAGGGATTGACTCTATGGACAGCTCACTCCACGCTCACTTCACTTAAGTTTTCACGGTGAGATCTTAACAGAATGGAGCGGCAGATGGAATGACAGGGCGCTTCAACTAAGTTTTCACGGTGAGATTTTGTTAGAATATGGAATGACAACTCACTTCAACTAAGTTTTCACGGTGTAATTTTAACAGAATAGAGCGGCAGATGGAATGACAGCTCACTTCAACTAAGTTTTCACGGTGAGATAACAGAATAGAGCGGCAGATGGAATGACAGCTCACTTCAACTAAGTTTTCATAGTGAGATTTTAACAGAATAGAGTGACAGATGGAATGACAGCTCACTTCAACTAAGTTTTCACGGTGAGATAACAGAATAGAGCGGCAGATGGAATGACAGCTCACTTCAACTAAGTTTTCACGGTGTAATTTTAACAGAACAGAGCAGCAGATGGAATGACAGCTCACTTCAACTAAGTTTTCACGGTGATATTTTAACAGAACAGAGCGGCAGATGGAACGACAGCTCACTTCAACTAAGTTTTCATAGTGAGATTTTAACAGAATAGAGTGACAGATGGAATGACAGCTCACTTCAACTAAGTTTTCACGGTGAGATAACAGAATAGAGCGGCAGATGGAATGACAGCTCACTTCAACTAAGTTTTCACGGTATAATTTTAACAGAACAGAGCAGCAGATGGAATGACAGCTCGCTTCAACTAAGTTTTCACGGTGAGATAACAGAATAGAGCGGCAGATGGAACGACAGCTCACTTCAACTAAGTTTTCATAGTGAGATTTTAACAGAATAGAGCGGCAGATGGAATGACAGCTCACTTCAACTAAGTTTTCATAGTGAGATTTTAACAGAATAGAGCGGCAGATGGAATGACAGCTCACTTCAACTAAGTTTTCACGGTGAGATTTTAACAGAATAGAGCGACAGATGGAATGATAGCTCACTTCACCTAAGTTTTCACAATGAGTTTTTTACAGAACAGACCGGCTGGTGGAAAGTCAGCCTAAGAAAGATAGAATCACGAGTTTTCCGACGTCGCCACCGCCGACGACGCGTGAATGCAAATCGTTCCCTTGCCGAATATTGAATCCAAACCATTGTGCAAATCAAATTGTCATACAAATTGCACGGAATCCGTTTTTAACTTTATTCCTTGCCGATATTTGGCGCGATCAATTGATCTGTCTAAGTGATTTTCTTCAAGATATTATATGACGCCGTTAATTCCTACATAGGAATTATGTGGAATTTATTCCTTTTGCAACGTTTTGCTGGTGACTGGAATGTGATATTCCCAAAATCTCTTATTTATATCATCTGTTTGTAAACGTTTTGAAAAGAAAAAGTAATTTAATATACATTATTGATTATAATTATTTTTTATTGACATAAACATAATGTAAATGCAAGAAGCTGTCTTTAAAATTAATAACTCGATCAACTTGCAAGCAATAATGAATTGAAAGGAAATTGTAAAGTTTATTAATTTCAAATACTATTGATTCCGTACGTCTGCATGAGAAAATGGAACCCTTATAGGATCACTCTTGTATCTGTCTGTCTGTCCGTCTATCACTGCCAATTTGCTCCGAATCTACTGGACCGATTAGGTTGAAATTTGGTACACATAATATGAATTTCACGAGGTCGACGGTCCACCTTGAGGCATTCCAACGCTACGCAGGAACCCGCTGGATGCGAGCACAAGACCGGTCGAAGTGGAGGTGTTTGGGGGAGGAATATTTCCAACAGTGGACGTCTTTCGGCTGATAATATGAATTTATGTTACCCCAAACACGGACGTGTAACGTAAATAAATGAATCCATACTAATATTATAGATGCGAAAGTGTCTCTCTGTTATCTCTTCACGCTTAAACCGCTGAACCGATTTAGATGAAATTTGGTATAGAGATAATTTGAGTCCCGGGAAAAGACATAGGATAGTTTTATCCCGATATTCATACGGGATCGACATTTATGCGGGTGAAACCACGGGGCGCTGCTAGTTTTGAATATGGGGGAACGTAGCTAGTGGCGTTCTGTAAATTTTGGCATGGGAAGAAGGCGTAAAACAAAATTGTAAAGTCTATTTCAAATGAATATTATTTCAAGTTAAACAAATATCAACTTTATTTTAATGGTGATTAAGTTGATTAATTAATTATTGATTGACTAGCACTATTGAAAAAGTTATAAAAATGTTTGATGTTGTGGCGTAAACTGAAGTTTATTGTCATGTAGGATTTAAAGTTATTTTTCCATAGACTCATATTTGTTTACATTTTTGTCAAATAAATCGCGAATGCAATATAATTATGTTGGTATGCTATGTAGATACTGTAGAAAGACAGACCAGTACGTTTTGAGACCGTTAAAAATAGTGTTCGGCTTTTTAACATAAAACCTCGTTCGAGGGTTAACCGACTTGAAAGGAAACCTGTTGCAAGTACAGTAAGTCCGTATTTGAAGGATTTACATTTCTTTGTGAGTCCAGATTTTCAAAGCTTAGTTATTTTTAAGCTTTGTTTTAATATGCTTTTATGCAATGTAATCCCTTCAATTTGCATAGAATACTACATAACTATGCAAATTATCTATATCCTATTTTAAAAAAATGGCAACGAATAAAATACGTATTGACAGCAAGACGAGCAGTCGTGGCCCAGTGGTAACGGCCGCGACTTACGTGTTGTAGGTCGTAGGTTCGACCCAGACAAATGCATTATTTTGTGTATATTTTATTTCATCACCTCTGCTCTCAAAACGGTGAAGGGAAACGTCGTGAAGAAACCGGCATGTCCTAGAACCTAAAATTCGAAGACGTGGGACATCTACTAACCAGGACTGGGCCCGTGTTGTGGAATACGGCCCACACTAAAGGCTGATTAACATAAATAACTGTTAGAGTAAATACTGTTTATACACCTAATCAAAACTCTGCATTTATGTTGTCATAAAATTGTTTTTCACTAGAAGAATAAAACTAAATTATCAAGACCGAAATTTCTTTTTTTTTTTATTTATTTATTTATTTATAGGAGAACCAACAGCTGTAACAAAAGCATAACAATAGTAAAAGAGACATAAAGCCAATTACAGGTTCTCACGGGTAAAAACAGAAAATGTAGTAGAAATCTTAGGATCACTAACAAGCACTATAAAAAGGAATACAAATATAAGGTATAAAAACACTAAGCACTTTTAAAAAAGTCAGCGTTCAGCCGAGTGCGTGCAGAATAGGGTTTGATGGTAAATGGGTCAAATGAGAACTTTTTGCAAAGAATATTAAAGTCTTTACTCGCTCGCAACATGTATGAGTTTTGCCTGTAGTTAGAAGAGGAAAAAGGAATGGAAATCGGCGGATTAAATCTAACTGATCTCTGGGGTACATTGAAACGCAGTCTATGCAGGAGATCAGGACAGTCAATTTCGTTAGATAAAATTTTTAAAAGAAAAGTGCAATCTGCTAGTCGACGACGATTAATAAGTGGCTGCAGGTGAAATTTCTTGCAAAGATTTATGTAATCATCAGAATGGTATGGTATACGCAGCCGAAAACATAGAAACCGAATAAATCGTTTTTGTATATTCTCAATACGATCAATGTATTTGCCATAGCACGGGTTCCAAATTTGTGACGCATATTCAAGATGGCTTCTCACAAAAGAGCAATAAAGAATCTTAAGGGTTTTGGCTTTTTTGAAACACCCTGCGAGTCTCATAACAAAACCCAATGACTTTGAAGCTTTGGCCACTATTTGTTCTATGATAAGATAAGATAAGATAAGATAAGATAATTTTATTTGTCAAAACATGCGTATACATGCAAATCAAGCATGCAGGATGTCACAATTTTAATATTTCGTACGTACATGTTTCACCGTAAGGCGTACAAATTTATAGTAGTTACAAAAAAATTAAAAAGTAAATTACTAAATAAAAACTAAATTACTAAAGACACTTCTATCCAAGTACATAATAATAATAAACGTTGATATGTCAGTAAAAGTAATTAATCATAAAATGTCACAATATTTAAGTAATAATAAAATAAAATAAAAAATGTCAAATAGTGTCATTCAAAAAATCATTTATATTATAATAACACTTGTCTGTTAATAAATCTCGAATCTTTTTTTTAAACAAATTTACCGGCAGTTCTTTATATCACTGCGGTATTTTATTATAAATTTTAGGAGCCATACAGAAAACGCTTTTTCCCATTAATACAGTCTTTGACGTATGCGAACACAGTTGATTATTATCACGTCTGTTACGGGGGAAGGTGTCAGCTAGTCGTGGAAATAGAAATTGATTTACCCTAACAAATGTCGCAATTTCAAAAATATACAGAGATGGTAGAGTTAATAATTTGTGTTGTTTAAATAATGGCATACAGCTGTCAGTCGACTTCAAATTGAACATAGCACGAATGCATCTCTTTTGAGCCTTAAAGGCAATTGCTTTGTCCGTGGAATTCCCCCAGAATACTATACCGTAACGCAATAACGATGCTACTAGACCATGGTAAGCTGTTACTAAGGCATCTGTGTTTAGCTCTGGGGCCAGTTTATATAAGGCGTACGCAGCGGAGCTCAGACGTTTAGTTAGGTATTCGATGTGTGCCTTCCAGTTCAGTTTAGAGTCAATCATAATTCCTAGAAATTTTGTTGCGTCGACTTTATTAAGTACAGTGTCTCTGTAAATTGCGTTAAGGTCGGATACATCCTGGGTCCGTTGCCTAAAATGCATAATCGTTGTTTTATCTAGATTTATTTTTAGGTTGTTCCTGTTTAACCATGATATTATTGATGTCAAAGATTCATTTATGTCATTTTCATATACGTGTTTATTTTTACATGCTATAGTCATGGTGCTGTCGTCGGCAAAGAGAGTCATGGGGTGGTCAATAGCACTAGGCAGGTCATTGATGTATACTATGAATAATAAGGATCCGAGTACGCCGCCTTGAGGAACACCGTACGTAGGTGTGCGTTCGCTTGATACATAAATTTCTTCTTTCTTAGTCTTGACATTAATTCTCTCAATTTCTGTGTATTGTTTCCTATTAGTAAGGTATGACTGAATAAGCTTTAGTATGTTTCCCCTTATGCCGTAAGCTTCTAATTTCTGTAGCAAGATACTATGGTCAACGTAGTCAAAAGCCTGTGTCATGTCGCAATATATAGCACACACCGGGATTCTCCTGTCCATATTCGTCATAACGGTGTATAAAAAGTCATAAATGGCCATACTGGTTGACATGTTTTGTCTAAACCCCTTTTGCTCTTTACTGAATATATTTTTCTTTTCAAAGTATGAGTAAAGTTCTTTATAAACGTATTTATCAAGAATTTTGGACATTATAGGAATTAAGGCAATTGGTCTATAGTTAGCCATGTTTTCCTTATTGTTTTTTTTAAATAATGGTTTCACTCTTGAAACTTTTAGGGCATCCGGATATACACCTGAGCCGATGCACAGATTTATTAGGTAGCTTAAATGGGTACAAATGGTTTGAGAAACATACTTGACAACTTTTGTGGAAATATCATCATAACCTGTACTATTTGTAGCTTTTAAAGATTTAATTATGTTTAATATGTCTACAGGTATACTGGGTGCTACAAAGATTGAGTCTTTCTGGTTTATAATATTAGTTGTTACTTTGCTTCCCGAACCTTCACTTGTTTGAATTTTATCTACGAAAAAATTGTTAAACGCGTTAGCTATTTCTAGAGGGTCATTTACTATTTTGCCATCGACATTTATACAGCTAATGGATTCTTTAGGTAAAAACGGTTTCGATTTATTGATTATGTTCCATGTCATTTTAGATTTATTTGTTGCAGTTTTAATTGAGTAATTGTTTTGAGCTAGGCGAGTCAATCTCATTATTTTTTTGAACCTTTTTGTGTAGTTCTTAAAAATGTTTTTATTCGTCACATTTGGTTTTAATCTGCAATGCCAGAGCAATTGACGTTTCTTTTTGCTGCATAATTTAATGCCATGTGAGAGGTTTTTTTTCTGGTAACACTTTCCTATTTTTGTTTTTATTTGCATAGATGGCTCTTATTTAAATTTTGACATTCATTTGTCTTGTAACACTGTGAATTCGTTCACAGCTGTCAGCTGATTTAAATTTATTCAAAAACCAATGTAAACAAACGACTTTATGGTTACTCTTTTCTTACTTCTTAGTTTTCTATGCGTCCAATTTGTGAATGTGATATCCAATGCTTCTGTGATTGAGATGTGAAACGTACGATCCAATATCGTCCGAGTGTATCATCGACTTTGCCTTTATAAGTTACTTGAATTTGCACGTTTTGTCCACTCGTCACAGATGATTAGGCAGTTTTTTTTTTTTGCTTATCACTTAACTTATATTGTCTTAATGAATCCTTTCACCAACATTAGTCACTAATATATGCACTACGGTCTATCCGCTAAAGTTAGTTTTGTCACTGATTTCTGTTTCTTTATATTTTAAACAACACATTTATACGGAGCTATACTGTACGTGACGACAGCGCCATCTCCACAGTGTGTGCACGTCAAATAAGAGTTTGGAGTCATGAAAAACGCCTAGGTCACGTACACCGTCACACCTCTGTAATAGCTGCCCCTTAAGTTTGTATGTAGTAGGGAGAGGGACGCGTTTCCTGCTAAAGGAGATTACAGAACATTTAGCAGGGTTTAAGTCCAGTTTGTTTTTTAAGCAATAGTCATCCAATCGCAAGAGGTCAGATTGGAGAGCATCCATGTCATCATCTGATGATATTGCAGAAAATATCTTCATATCATCAGCAAAACAAAGTAAGTTTGACTTGTGGAAACATGAGTCGATGTCGCCCACATAAATGATAAAAAGTAATGGACCCAATAAGGAGCCTTGAGGAACACCACTAGGAGCTGAAACCCAGCTCGACATGTAGTTACTGATAACGACAGCTTGTGATCTGTTTTCAAGGTATGAGGTAAACCAACGAAGTAGATCTCCTCTGATACCGTTGTTGAAAAGCTTTGTTATAAGGATATTGTGGTCAATTCTATCAAAAGCCTTACTGTAATCCGTGTAAACGACATCGACCTGTGCCCCATTGTCCATTCTCTCCGTTAGAAAGTCATTGAGCAGAGCCAGATTAGAGACAGTTGAACGGCCCTTAAGAAATCCGTGCTGAGAAGGGCTAAAAGACTGGCACAGCGCTGCGTAAACTTGGTTGTAGACAACCCTCTCCAAAACTTTTGCTAGTATGCACAGTTTGGAAATAGGTCTGTAATTAACTATTTCATTTTTGTGCCCTTTTTTATGCACCGGAGTTATAAAAGCAGACTTCCAGATTTGGGGAACAGAACGTGAAGAGAGCGACTTTTTAAACAATAGAGATACTGGCAAGGCAATGGTTTTAGCACACCCAATCAGGAATTTAGGCGATAAGTGGTCCGGACCAGCAGATTTAAATGGATCGATTTTACCAATTAGCTCAACTATAACATTTAGGTCAATCTCAATTGAGTGAATATCAGAGGATATATTAGAGTTTGTAGCAGTTTGAGGAGGACAATAATTAGTGGGCACATCATTGGTAGGATCAAGAAAAGTAGAATAAAAGTGGGAAGAAAATGCATTACAAATAGACTCGGGAGAAGAAATTGTCACATCACCATACCTAAGGAAACTGGGTATTGCATTGGACTTAGATCGCTGCTTCACAAAGCTCCAAAAGCGTTTAGGATTCTTTTCGATGGAGGCTTCTGTATCAGTTAAGTACTTGCTGTAACAATCCGCTTCAAGTTTATTAACTCGCTCGCGCAAATGTTTAAAGGTCGCCTCGTCTGAAAGTCTGCCATAGGTCTTAAATTTACGGAGATATTTAAACTTCTCTTTAATCAAGCGTTTAAGTGCTGGGGAGTACCAAATAGGGTATGAGCTGTGATAAACTGACTTAGTGGGGACAAACTTATTCTGAATATCCGCTATGGTAGCATAAAAGTAGTTTACGGCCTCGTTAAGCGACATGTCAAAAAATACGTTTGTCCAGTCAATGGCTGCTATTTCCCTGTTAATGGCCGCAAAGTCAGCTTTACCGTAAAGGTAACGAATAAAGGGAGCGGGGGTTAAATAGGTGTACTCAGCAAAGTTTACATCAATACAGAGGGCCGGATGATATTTGTCAGCAGGTGATAAAGGCAGCAAACACTCACTTACTGAAACAATTTCATTACATAAGACTAAATCCAGAATCTTACCATATGCATTTAATATTCCATTATATTGATTGAACCCCAAAACACGCAATTCATCTGTTAGCATGTATTCATCGCCATTAGAGATATTCTCAGGTAATAAAATGTTGTTCTGTAATTGCCACAAAATTCCGCTCAGATTAAAATCCCCAATAATTAGATAATTATCGGTTGGATTGTTTAGCACTATACTACTTAAGCTATGGAGAAAATTAGATAGTTGGTCGGAAAAAGAGTAACCACGGTTTTGCTTACATAGATAGATGACGCAAACATTCAATTTTAGGTAATTTCTTGAGTTAGGCTGACGTACACTTAAAGTTACCCACAAGTCTTCTGCCGAGGAGTGAAATAATGGTTGGGGAACCGCAGAAATATACTTACGGACAGCCACCAAGACACCACCTCCACGAGACTGCCCTGTGAGACAGTAATCCCGATCGCGACGCCACACAATAAACTGATCACCAAATAACTCCGAATTTAATATGCCGTCGACTAACCAAGTTTCCGTTAAAACAATTACATCGTATGAACATAGGCATAGTTGGCGAAAGAAGGATTCAGTCTTGGTACGGAGCCCACGAACATTCTGATAATAGACATGCAGTTTCTTATTACCGTTCATAGCCATCGATAATTTACACAAGTTGTAGCAACAAAATTATTAGCACGATAACAACCACTTAAGTAACAAGACGCTAAAAGACTAACGATTGCACTGTCAGTGACAATGTTTACGGATAATAGATACTCATAATTATTGTAATATAACAAAATAAAAGCGAACCGTAATCCAGTATGTAGGGTAATTAGGCATACACAATTGTTAGACGGCACAAAAAACGCAGCAATATCACAGGTAACTGTGCGAAGAAGCAGGCAGCAATTAGATTCAGTAATGAGTGCGAGCGAGGTAAGCATAGATTGAGATTCAATTAATAGAACAGCGCGATAAGAAAAACATAAGGCCCATTTACGAATACAAAAGCGAGGTGACGAAGCTTTGAGCACGTCAGCGATGCTAAACCTTTTACAAATTTTTTTTCGAAGAATTAGTACATAATTAATAATGAATTTACTTCTAGACAAATGTTTTAAATTATTATGATAAAATGATGATAACCGAAGGATGCGCCACTCTAATTTAGCTTGTTTAAATCTTTCTCTTTAGTGATTACGAAAACAGCCGATCCTTCCTGCCTGCGGACATGGATCTTTCCGTGTTTGACCCATACGTGCTTGTACTCTTTCTCCTTTGCTATTGTTCGGGTTTTGTTTAGCAACTTTTTGGAATCAGAGTTGAGGTGATCATTCACATAAACCCGGTTCGTTTGGCCCAGGAATCCCAGGTCATAGGCGGATAACGTCTTGAAAGAGCGAGCAGCCGCAACAAAGTCCTCCTTGACATATCTGTTCAGAAAGCTGACCACAATTGACTTTTCCTTTGTGTTGAACAATGGAATCCTGGAAATGTAGTTGATCTGGGTTTTCGGAAAAGTAAAATTGACCTTTTGGCTGATATTATCCAAGATAGCGAACAGATTTTCGTCCTTTTTTAGGGGAATGCCCTTAATTTCCACATTGTTCAGTCTTGATCTTTGGTCGCTGGCGGACAATTCCGATTTAATCAAGTCAATGTCAGACTGAAGAGAGCAAACAGACTCCTGTAGATGCTCAAAACCAGCAACTCTAGTCTCAATGCCTGTAAGTCTAGCAGAGAAATCATCCAGCCTTTTACCCTCGAATTCACAACTGACCTTGAGTTCTTTGAGTTCTTCTTTTATGAATTTGACATCATCAGACAGCGTCGGCAGGCCAGCCAGTTGCACCTTGAGCTCACGAATCTCATTTAGGATCGTTTCCAAAGACGCAGGTTCAGGTGTTGGTAGTGGAGACGGGGATGGGGTCGGTGACGGTGAGGAAATTCGGCACTTAGGACATTTCCAAGCCGCCCTTCGGTCAGCTCCTAGTTTCCTCCACCCGCCCTCCGTGATGCTTGCGCAGCCAAAATCGAGGTGCCGCTTGCATGCGGTACACTGAACGCCATCATTAAAGTCCGAGTTGCAGCTGGCACACTTCATCATGGTTTAAATTTGAAATTTGAAACTAAGTAAATGTTGAGAACCACTGATCTAACGGCCCGGTCAAGCAAGGTATGTGGGTACTTGCGTAGCGATCGCGCGAAGTGCGAAACGGACGAGCGAATTACGTGCTTTCTTAGTGGGTGATCGCGAGTGAATGAAATTTACTTTTTTAGTGTTCCGTACCCACAGGGTAAAAACGGCACCCTATTACTAAGACTTCGCTGTGTGTCCGTCCGTCTGTCTGTCACCAGGCTGTATCTCAAGAACCGCGATAGCTAGACAGTTGAAATTTTGACAAATTATGTATTTGTGTTGTAACAACAGATACTAAAAACAAAATAAAATGAATATTTAAGTGGGGCTCCCATACAACAAACGAGTTTTTTTCGGCGTTTTTGCCTTGTGGTACGGAACCCTTCGTGTGCGAGTCCGACTCGCACTTGACCAGTTTTTATACTATTATACCTATTTACAACAATCTAATATGCAATATTCTCGTGTCACAGTGTTTGTAACAAAACTCCTCCGAAACGGCTTGAGTCTTGATAGATTCTTATGATATTTTGTGTGTGTATTCAGTAGGTCTGAGAATAGGACGTAAACTATTTTTCATACCCCTACGTAATATGGATGGTCCACCACAAATTTTTACTCTTTTATTTAAAAAAAAAAAAATTTTTTTGATTTTTTATGATTCGGCATTAAAAAATACATGCAACCTTAAATTTTCACTCTTCTACCACCAACCCCTATTTTTTAATAGTCTATTTATATAAAAATGAAATGACGTTTGTTAGTCTCACTAAAACTCGACAACGGCTGGACCGATTTGGCCGAATTTTGGTTTTGAAATATTTGTAGATCCATGGAAGGTTTAAGAAGTGAGAAAATTTATGAAGAAGGAAAATAGTAAAGCAACAAATTTATTATCCCTTACAAACTGTTCGTACCTGTCTATTAACGTGTAAAAGTGTTTGTACAAACCTACTTACAGAAAATAAATCATTTATCATTTAAACAGGGTGCGTTCAGTAATACGGAGATGTTTGATTTATTCTATTGTTTGGTCTGTCCTTTACTCTTTTATTTTATTTCTACGAGTATTTTAGTTTATTATCAAGACAGACATTTTTTTATGTAGCTTGATACATCTTTTCTTGATTTGTTTTCTTATCGTGTAGCGTAGGAGTAGAGTAGGGTAAGGGTAGGGTAGGAGTGGGTAGGAGTAGGGTAGGAGTAGAGTAAGGGTTGGGTAGGAGTAGGGTAGGAGTATGATAGGGGTAGGGTAGGGTAAAGGGTTCCTACCCTTTACCCTACCCTACCCCTATCATACACCACGCGAACAAAGTCACGCCGGGCAGCTAGTACCTATATAAAAATCACGTCATGTGTTAAATTGAAAAAAACCGGGCAAGAGCGAGTCGGACTCGCGCACCGAGGGTTCCGTAACATCCGGGTTTATGCATAAGGTTTATGTTTATGAAATTAAATGTTTTTTTTTATTTGAGTTGATTGAATGAAAGGTAAATTGCGGTTTACGATTTATGACGTATTAAAAAAAACTACTTACTAGATCTCGTTCAAACCAATTTTCGGTGGAAGTTTACATGGTAATGTACATCATATATTTTTTTTAGTTTGATCATTCTCTTATTTTAGAAGTTACAGGGGGGGGACACACATTTTACCACTTTGGAAGTGTCTCTCGCGCAAACTGTTCAGTTTAGAAAAAAATGATATTAGAAACCTCAACATCATTTTTGAAGACCTATCCATAGATAAACGTATGGGTTTGATGAAAAAAAATTTTTGAGTTTCAGTTCTAAGTATGGGAACCCCAAAATTCATTGTTTTTTTTCTATTTTTGTGTGAAAATCTTAACGCGGTTCACAGAATACATCCACTTACCAAGTTTCAACAGTATAGTTCTTATAGTTTCGGAAATAAGTGGCTGTGACATACGGACGGACAGACAGACAGACAGACAGACGGACAGACAGACAGAAAGACAGACAGACATGACGAATCTATAAGGGTGCCGTTTTTTGCCATTTGGCAACGGAACCCTAATAAAAAATGACGATCATGTTAAACAAATAGGTATTATTCAGCAAAGTTATTGCATTTAAAAAGGACCTAAGTCATATTTTAATTTAATGTGTTGAGGATACACAAGAGATCTGGCTTTTTAATATCTCTCTCAGTATCTAAATGCGTTTCATTCGGTAGCCAGATGGTACGCCAGGTGAATTATTGTCCGCAATTTGGAACCTCAGCCGCGCCTGACTTTTTTCTTTTCACTTATCCCATCTCGAGACTAATTCGGGCTGTATACACGTAAAAGATATTATTATGAAATTATTTGTTAGAGTTTTTACTATTTTTTGGGATGGTCTAGTAAGTGAGATATATTGAGGCCGCATGAAGATCATCTGTGCAGTTTATCTTCTAGAACTATCAAAAAGTCTCAGAAAATTTTGCTGAAATTAGCTTCAGCGCGTGCATATTTTCATATGCATCTATATTCTTTCCGCCACCAACCAACCCTCACTGGGCCCGCGAGGTGGATTATGGCCCACTTTTTCTCACCGAGGCAAAGCCTGTGTCCCAGCAACATGGGGAATGGGGAATGTGGGAACATTATAAGCTGATTAAAACGTTCCACCAAATAGTTTTGTCCACACCTTTTGAATTTTCTAGTACGCCATTACACATTCACACGGGATGATAAGTAGCTGAAACGGTCTTTGTTTTTCTTTATTCATCTCTAATTTTAATTTTATATAAAGTTTCTAAAAGGTTTTTCATATATTATGAAGATTAAAATATTACACATTTATTTATTTATTTAACACTTCAAGCACATACTCGTAAATGTACAGAGATCCGTACCGTACATGGATCTCGTGGATGTCCGCCACGACACATTCACACTTTGATACATTAAATTGTGGGTAATAACATTTTTGATGAGCTCGCTTGGGACTAAATATTGTCTGCCAAAACTACAGACCTAAACACAAAAACACAAATTTTAGAAACAATAAAAGTATATGATCGACTACAGTAAACAAAATCAGAAAAATATATTCAATTCAATTCAATTTATTTATTGCAGATAATAAAAATCCATAATATTATTACAAAAACAATATAAAAAAAACATAAAGATGAAAAAATTTAAAAATACAATAATTTAAAAATATTATAAAAATTAATCGTGAATCTCGAAACATGTTTAAAAGAATAATTAAGTCAAATAATAATAATAATCACATATAATTTAAACTGTCAAATAATACTAGTAATCAAAATATAATTAAAAAAATAGATGATATTCTACAGGATATATGCTAGGTAGATAGTATGTTGAAAACAGAATACAACTAATTTGATAAGATAGAAAAAAATATGAAGACGAACTTCTAAAAACTTTCTTTTTACAATAAAAACCATACTAATAAACATACAATCATTATGATTTTTTGTCAGATAATTCTACAAGCAACACACTAAAACACTAGTGTTTTAATTTTTTAGTCGAAACAAAAGATTTTTTGCAAATAGATAATTGCTTAATATTTTGCAATAAATTACCAGCTTTGTGTCATCGCGCTTCTCTTTCTTTTTTATTCAGCCCGATAAAGACCGCAGTTTAGGTCATAGGTATGGTCGCCTTAAAATATTTTATTTTATCTAATCTAATCTAACTATCCTGTACTGTCCCACTGCAGGGCAAAGGCATCCCTCTCCCTTTTCGACACAATTCTGTCTTTTGCAAGTACCGGCCAGTCCCTACGGTAGGAGTCAAGTTCGTCCCGCCGTCTTCGTCTTGGCCTGCCGCGATGTCGTCGTGCGTTTGTTTAGTGGGACCCAATCGGTGGTTCTCTTAGCCCAATTGTCATCTAACATGCGGCAAACATGTCCAGTCCAGTTCCACTTAAGTTTAGCGGCTTTCTGAGTAACGTACATTATCTTGGTTTTGGCGCGCAGTATTGTGTTTCTTATACGGTCAGAATATTGAACACCCAGGATACTGCGCTCCATGGCTCACTGGCAAACCTCGAGCTTGGTTGGCTTGTTGAAATTTTATTTAAATTTTACAAAAAAAAAAATACAGTTTCGTTGGCAATGCTTTACTGAACTGTGATCGTTGTCTATTTAAATTCGGCTTCAATTCGGTGTACACGCGGTTCCGGTGCAGCGTCGACTGTGCGGCGGCAGTACGGCGCATACGCAATATTCATTCGTATACTACACAAACATGCAGTCCGGTGGCGCCGCGGCGGTGCGGCTCCGGCAACATGTACAAGAAGCTGTACTACATTATTTTTTTATATTTAATTTGGGGTTTGTTTCACAAGCACAATGAAGATTCTGCTGCTTTGTGTTAACGATAAATCCCACCAAACGGCTTGCACCGCATCGGATCAGAACGGATTTTCGAAATTAAATCGTACACAGTATTTAAAGTCTTTAATACCAAGCCGCGCACAGCAGCTTGATCGCGGGCGTCTCTTCCGCGACACGCGATCGTAGCCGAAATTAGGCTGCGACGCGCTTACGGTTCCGTTCGCCTGTCGTCGTATCCGATCGAATACTTTCGGCTGTCGTTCAAACTCCTATGTGTTTTATGATTATTTTCTTCTTCTCCTAATGCAAATAGCCAACAATAGATGCTACGTCAACATCAACTATTTTCAAAAATTAGAACACGTCAACGCGGCAAGAATGAAACTATTTGACTAGGCGCAGAAACGGATACGTTTGCAAGCGACGGCGACGTACGGAGCCGATCGTATAGTATGCGTCGACATCCTGCTGAACGCGATAGGCTGTCGCCGCATCCGTTCGTATCCTTCCCGATCCGATGCAATACGAGCGATTTGGTGGAAATCATCCTTTACGCTGTTGGGTATAAGTCTTGCAGAACAAGCATAATAAAGACTAAATTCGTGCTTTTGTAACTATACCAACACATATACATCTCTACGTTCTAGAACTAACTCACTGTGTTTTAATAGAAATAGTTTTGTAAATACGTCAGAGAGTAAAATGTGAAAATGTCCACATTGAACTAAACTCCATTAGGGAGCTTATACCTAAGTTGAAATACAGAAATATTCCAACTATAAACAAACAGGGTTGCCAAACTAGTTCGACCGTACCGGGCGTAGCACTCAAACTGAAACGAGTTTTAGTGACAAAATAATCATTAGTAATTTCCTCGTTGGTCTAGTGGTTACAAACGCTACCGTTGAGCATCAGATCCGGGGTACGATTCCCGGGTCGGACAAAGTGTTATTGGTGTTTTCCATCTGGAATTTCTCAGTAGCAGCCTGGAGTTTGCATTCGTGCCCGGTTAATGACAGAGCCCGAAAAATTGCCAAACTTTAGTGGCAGTGGGCAGGACATTGCTCGCAGAACAGATGGCCGATGGGGCCGAAAGGTTCTGAAGTGGCGATCGCGTACCGGAAGACGTAGCGTCTGGAACTGTTGGAAGGCCTCCTACAAGGAGGACCGACGACTTTGTGAAGGCCGCAGGAACCCGTTGGATGCGAGAAGCATAGAACGGGTCGAAGTAGGGGCGTGCCTATGTCCAGCAGTGGACGTCTTTTGGCTGAAATGATGATGATGGTGATGACAACACAAGGCTCGCAACCTATTACGTGGGGCTTAAACATAACTAGCGAAATTTAGGTGTACTATACACCTCAGCCTCTGCCTAACCCTTCCGAGAATACAGGCGTGATATTTTATGTTATAATCATTGTATAAACACAATATTTGAAACGTAATCAAATAAAAACCGAACATCAATACGTACTAATAATAATTCTCGAGCTTTTACGAAGCGGCGAAAACATTAAAAGCTTTCGGATGTTATTGAAAACATGCTTTGAGCTTTGCTCCAAATAAGACATAAAATTAATGATATCCGGTCAAAATCCGGACATGTGGTGGCCCTTATTACAGCAGCACATAAACGTAAAGGGGTGAACACATTCGACGTATTTGTCTATGCGAATAAAGAGGATAAAAAGGGACAACAGGGTTGTTCGACATAAAACATACCATATTAGGCTTTATTTTCACTATAAGGCAACCTTAAACAGTGTACTGTTGTTATATGCGAGGGTTTTAATTAGGCTTTGTGTAGACTCAGCTGATTTCAGGGAGCTTTAAAGTGGTCACTATTTTCATTTGTAGTTTGGCCCTTATTTGCTAAAAGTAATCTGAGCTTTTGCAAAGTATTTTATGTAAATGAGGCAGGGTCGGTATTACAGAATTTGTGTCACTGTTTTTGTGAAATATTTGAATTGGAATGATAAAAAATTGGTTAGTCTAAGGCTGGTTTTAGAGTCGCGCTGACCGCACGCTGACCGTCGGCGCTGACAGCTTGAAACGTATGAACTTCTAGGAAGCGTTTTAGAATAACGCGTAGCTATCAGCGCGTGCGTTTCATACGTTTCGGCTGTCAGCGCCGACGGTCAGCGTGCGGTCAGCGCGACTCTAAAACCAGCCTTAAACATAATGTGGTCAATTGAGCTGTTATAATTATTAATTATCCAGCTGAGTGCCGTAATTAAAGAACCAAATAAAAAGCCATTGTGTCTAGCGGATCCACGTTCCGGCGAATATACACATATACCTACATATATATACAAAGAGTTAACTTATATCAAAAACATGAGTGTGTCTCGTGAAAAGAAAAAGTAAATAATTATTTAATTTTAATCATACTATGACTGTAGCCGGAGGGGCTCGTGGCTAAACCGAAGGTTAATAATAATAAACTGCGCCATTAGGATGGAATTTGGTGTGGACAAATGTGCGGTCATGCATGTAAAGCGAGGGGAGATTGTGGAATCAATCAACTCTCGGATTCCATAAACCTTACGAGCCCTCTCCGCGTCCGAAACCTATAAGTATTTGGGTATGTCGGAAGCGTTAGGCATCAATGTTATTGACATGAAGAAATCGTTGAAGGAGCGCTTCTTTGGCCGCCTGAAAAAAGTACTTAATCGTCTTCTATCAGGCGGAAACAAGGTGCGCGCCTTCAACGGTTGGGTCATGCCGATTTTGATGTACTCTTTCGGCATACTCAAATGGACTCAGACCGAACTCGACGCCCTGAATAAGAGGGTCCGTACATTGCTGACTGCAAATCGAATGCATCACCCACGGTCATCGGTAATGAGGCTGTATATCCCGCAAAAATGTGGAGGTCGAGGGTTTTTAAACCCTCCAGAATCGCGAGATATGCAGTCTCAGGGAATATTTCCTAGAAACCGACGTGGGGATGCTTCGAGATATAGTTATAGTGCAAGGGCCTCACTCCGCTCTCCTTGGCTAAAGAGAACTGGCGCAAACCAGTAGTGCTTTACACTAATGATCGCATGGAGGTATGGCAGAGTAAGGAGCTTCACGGACGCTTTTCCGGGCCCTACATGGACCCGATGTAGATCTCCTAGCGTCCGTAGCCTGGCTGCGTTTCGATGACCTCTTTGGAGAAACCGAATGTTTTGTTTGTGCAATTATGGACGAACTTATGATGACGAACAATTACCGGAGATTTATTGTAAAAGACGGCACGGTTGACATCTGTCGGTCATGGCACAATATTCTCGTCTGGCTAACGGAGAGTACTTGCATAGACACAACCTTGTAGCCAGGATAATCCATCAGCAGCTTGCTTTGAAATACAGCCTTGTGGAATCGGATGTGCCGTACTATAGGTATGTGCCCGACCCAGTTCTCGAAAATAGTAATATCACATTGTACTGGGATCGATCCATCATCACTGACAGGACTATCGTTGCCAATAAGCGAGCAATGATTGTTAACATAACCGTCCCGCATGATGAGAACCTCGTGAAAGCCGAGAAAGATAAACAGATCAAGTATCTATTCTTGGCTTGCGAAGTTGTCGACATGTGGGATGTGGACTCAGAGATCATTGTGTCGATAGTCGTGACAGCCAATGGGTTAATAGCCAAGAGCCTCGACCAACATCTGAGGAGGCTCTCGTTGGGCAGCTGGATCAAGGGCTTGATCCAGAGAGCAGTACTTCTGGACACGGCCCGCATTGTTAGGAGGTTTCCCTCCCTGGAGCCCTGACCGCCGGTAGCTTGGACCCTGTTCCCGATACCGGTGGGCTACTATTTTTTATATTTTTAAATGTGTTTATATTTTTTTATACTTATATTTAAAAATATAATTTGTATGTATTTAGTGAAATTATGGAAATAATAAATTTATTTCAAGCAACGCAGGCCCATAGACATAAATACCTTTTCAACACACTTGCTCGTAAAGTGGCTCTTATTGAACCGCTTTTAGGTCCATAATGCAGTGTATCAAAAACGCGTGCTTTTTTTTTACTTTAATCCACATGTGCTTTATTTCCACAGATAACTATTTACTAGTCGGAGATGCGCGCTTTTTTAATCTTATTAATTCACTTTTTTTTAAAATAGTCAGTATTGTCCTTGGTCCCAAAATTAACTAATATTAATTTTTTTAAGGTGAATGCGCAGGGACCACGGACAATTTTGAGGTGAATGCGCAATGGTAGACCGCGAAATTCAAATTTTCTTAGGTTTTTTGCAATTTTCAGGTCAGTGTCAGGTTGTATCTTGATCAAAATATGATTTGCGACTATAACAGGTACGACTTTACACAATGATAATCATTCGAATCATTAATACATCTTTCTTATGGAAAAGTTCTTAGGGAAAAATCTAACTTGAAAGATTCTATTCTAATGACTATAATTATGTAAATACATATCTATACTTAATATTATAAAGAGGTAATATATTATAGTCGCGAATGATATTTGATCAAGATACAACCTGATACTGACCTGCAAATTACAAAAAACGTAAGAAAATTTAAATTATCCACCTTAAATTGTCCGTGGTCCCCTCCGAAACCAAACGGAAAAAACCCTGACTGGCGTTTTATTATTGCGGATTCTCACTGAACTAATGTATATTTCTCTATGCCAATAGTACTTTCTAATTCCATGCTAACTAAACTACAATTTGACATACGACAACACTACGGCCCGTATTAATAAACGTCACACAGCCCAAGAGCTCGCACTTGATATCGATCTTGAAGTCATGATCGTAATAATAAACATATTATTTGACGTTCTCAAGCTACGGTTTGGGTTTACGATATCAGCCGAGTGATGGACTAATTAATAAATGAAACTTGACACTTAAGTATACCTACAATAGGTGCGTGTACTTAAGATGCTAAAACCTGAGTGTAGACGGTCCGTGACTTGAGGTCGTGATTAGTACCACGAAACACGGAGTTTGAAAATATTTTGAATGAAATTTATTATGATGAAATAGAGTTCTGTGTGTGTATTTTATGGTCTTTGCGATATCGTTTACAAATAATCTATAATTTATTTATATGTTGAGGTCGGTCAAACTGCAAATATGCAAAAGGAAAAAATAAAGATATTGTCATTCTGTCTGCATTCTTACTTTTACCATTTTTCATACATAAACTACATAAAAAAACGATCAAATCTTGATAAAAATTACAAAAAATTGTGTTGCGACGTGACACTTTTTAGTGCTGATCATAGATACGTATATAAGAAGGTGTTGACCGTCCACCCAATTTCCTTATTTCGATCAAAACTTGCATACAGCCTAATCGATATTAGCGATAAATGAAATTAAAAAAAAAAATAGAAACTGAATAACAACTCTTATAACTAACAAAAAGTAGGTAATGAAAGTGTTTGCAGAATACCCAATTTATGGAATTAATTTATCATCATTCTCAAACAAAATTTTACTAAGCCTACCTAATAAATATATACTGGGAATTCTGTAGGAAACTATTAGAAATTATCAAAAATAAAATCCACAATAAATAATACACTTCTGGACACATCTATTGGCCCACCTTAGAGTTTAGGTTTCGATGGCCCCTACCGAAATATGATTGCTAGATTGAACAAAAACTGTTGATGCAGTTTTAAACCTGATACATTTTACCATCTTTTTCGATCGTATTGTTTTAAATTTGAATTCAGAATAACTACCATACGACATGGAGCTACGCCTAACAAGTCGGATATGCGCCTTGTTAAAGGCAATTGATTTTTGAATAAAAAACATGTTTTATCAAATAAAGGTTTAATTTAATAACGCGTATTGCCTCCATGGGCATCTACCACAGCTCTCATACGATTAGGCATAGAGTTTATCAACCGCTCTATGTAATTTTGAGGGATCATCTCCCATTCCTCTTCTATGGCAGTTTTCAACTCCTGAATCGTCTGGGCAACTGGCTGACGAGCCCTAACACGTCTTTTTAGCTCGTCCCACATGTGCTCAATGAGGTTCATGTCTGGGCTTCTGGCTGGCCAGTCCATAACTGTGATGTTCACATCCCGAAGATATTCCCTGACAATGCCGGCCGCATGGGCTCTTGCATTATCATGCATAAAAAGGAAATTTGGACCCACATAGACCGCGTATGGTATCACGTGAGGTTCTAAGCACTCACGAATGTACCTTTCAGCATTTAATGTTGGCAGCCGTGGTCCTGTAACAACCTCAAGTTGAGTTTTGCCGCTCGCGGATATACCGCCCCAGACAGTCCATGAGCCACCGCCATAAGCAACCCTCTCTTCAAAGCAGCATTGTGCGAAACGCTCTCCCTTACGTCGGTAGACCTTCTTCCTTCCATCATTGCCATGTAACACAATTTTAGACTCATCAGAAAAGAGTACACGGCTCCAATCTTGCTGTGTCCAATTTAAATGACTGCGTGCGAAATGAAGGCGCGCTGTTCGGTGGGCTCGCGTTAGTTTGGGCCCATTAGCTGGCTTGTGTGGTACCATATCGCGTTCTTTTAACCTTCTCCAAACAGTTCGAGCGCTCATAGATACTCCGTGGAAGTCGCGAAGTTGGTTTTGTATCTCAATGGAGGTAAGGTAACGATTTCTCATGCTGATCGTCACGATGAATCGATCCTGCCTTTCAGTTGTGACCCGAGATCGTGGCCTTCCTTGGCGACAAACAAAGCCGCCAGTCTCTAGGTACCTCCGATAAACATTTCGGACCGCAGATCGACTTAAATTAAGTTGAGCACTCACGTTTCTTTGGCTGTGTCCGGCCTGAATAAGTGCCACAGCTTGGGCGGCGACTTCAGGTGAAGTATCCATAGATTATTGATAGAACCTCACCTTAATGTTAAGAATAAGTAATGTTTGTTGCAAAACCAAAGATATTAATCACTTTTTCAAGAATTAAATCCAAGTAAACCAATAAAACCAAGTTTTCTTAGTATTCGATTGTTTGATATCAACAAACAGGCTCCAAATTGTCTTTTGTTTCTTTAAATTCTGTGTTCGAAATTCAAAAAAAGACTATTGAATGAAATTGTGAATGTGCCAGGTTCAAAACTGCATAAAAACTTTTTGCTCGACCTAATATAAAATTTTAGCTAGGACCAAACGAAACTGAAAATACAAGGTGGGCCAATAGATGTGTCCAGAAGTGTAGTTGTTCAATAAATTAAAATAATTCTAAACAGCGAGCGCATTCCGAATAAATTCAAATATAGAAACATTGGCTGTTATTGACTCTGTTTAAGTGAAATGTCCAAAAAACGATTGAAATGACAATAGAAAAGCATAATTTATCATTATTACAAACAATGCTTATTGTATTTACTGCTTAAAAAATACTTAATTTTATTTAATTTCCAAGTATCGATTACATTCATCATATTATCAATCGAAATTTAAAAAAAAATCGTTTGGAATAATCGCTTTCGTACATCATTGCAATAAAAAAAACAATAATGGTCGGCGATTTTGAACACAAATTGAGTACCTAGTGGTAATGATTAATACGTGTTATTGGACCTGTGTTTGAATATTACGTTAAGACCTGGGCATTTTCGTGTTGTTCACAATATTTTCAATAATATTTGTCACATTTTAAATCTTACATTTAATTGTGTGTGTGAAATTTGTGAAAAGTAAAATGTAAACACGCACAATTGGCGCGAAACTTCGACATTAGATATCCAAAAACTTAATTACCACTAAGTACTTATTTACCTTAAACTATGGATAAATTCGTCAAATAATTAAATGATGCTGATTGAGACGATGATTCACAGCCCCTGTGGTGAAGTTAGGGTGTTCGAAATCTCCAATTTTTATGTTTTTTAGCCTCGATCACCACTGTCATCAAAATGGCGAGTATCGTAAGACTTGAATTTATACAAGGAAAATTAATAATAGTAAACTTGTGCGCTAAATATGAACATATTATGAGGTGTTTATCCAACACTCCTAATTAACGTACATTCATTAAAATTTAAGATTTGATGTGTAGCATAATTCATTCTCAAACAGGTTCGTGTGATCGGGGCGGATCGGTTTTGTCAGTACCATAGACTAATATATTTAAAATGAGAGTCGGTGCTTTTATTTACACCTGCGCGCGCATCGCTAGTGCTGCTTAGCACGGCGCGCGGAAAAACAAAACTTCCATTTTCCAAAGAAGTTAATATTTAACAATACAAATCTGTTTTTTTCCTCGCAAGTGTGTTGAAAAACGTCGTATGAAACGCGTGTGCATTGATCATTAGACTCTCGGCTTTCTTATCGCACTCGCCTGCGGCTCGCGCGAATAATACCGCCTCGAGCATAATGATCAACATAGCACACATGTATCATAATGTACTATTACCTAAACATACACATTTTAATTTTAAAAACTAACTATTGTGCACGAAGTGATGTCTGTCGGCGTCGTGTTGCGCTGCGTGGTGTCGCTTAACCTTCCATGAAAACGTCGGTACCGCTACACCTTTCGGCCAAAACTCTTCCTTCATGAAGGTTTCCAGGTAATGCTACGCTTGCTGCGGTCGGTTCGGGGATGAATGATCATCCGTTACATATCAAGAACCCTCCGTGCCTCGGAAAGCACCTTAAGATCTGTAAATGGCAACCTGGACCAACGGGTCCCCGTTGCCATTTACAGATCTTTGACAGCCGTTACGGATAGTCAAAAGCCCAAAAGTTTGACAACCAGTCTTACCAAGTAACTGGGTTGTGGAGGTCAGATAGATAGATAGTCGCTCCACGTAAAATACTGGTATTCAGCTGCATCCGGTTATACTGGAAGCCGATCCCAATATATCACGGTGCAGCGGATGATGTGTGATGTGTGATGTGACATGTGTGATGGGAGCAGTTGTGGTCACGACTTACGAGTTTGTAGGTCGTAGGTTCCAACCCAGACAGGGGCTTTACTATGTGTAAATGATTTCATCACTACTACTCTCAAAATGGTGAAAGAAAACATCGTGAGAAAACCGGTATGTCCTAGAACCAAAAATTAGAAGACATGTGACATCTACCATCCCGCACTGGGCCCGCCTGGTATATTACGGTCTACTCCCTCTCACTGAGAGGAGGCCTGTGTCCTAGAAGTGGGAACATTGTATGCTGATTGTTTGATTGCAGGTTATATTGTGCTCTCCAACTATTGGTGAGGACGTCAAGCAAAGTAGTGACCGTGGCCCAAATAAAATGTAAACGTTACAATAAAATCCGGAGCGCATGTTTAAAAAACCAAGAGCAATGCTTCATACTGTATGTTATGCATAATAAATAAAGTGGTTTGTTTGTCGTATGCTTTTTGATTGTTTTCTCAGTCAACAAGCGTATCTCTGTAACTCTTAAATTCCCGGAAAAGAATAAAATTAAGCATAGAGAGAAATGTATTCGTCTCTTTTTTTTTTTTAGATAGTAGGTAGAGTCAACAAAGAGAAAAAATAAATATAGCATTTCTTCTTATTCGCTATATCTTCTAATAAGATTATTAAATAATACCACTATAGGATTTATACCATAATAATGTAATTAATTAATACCATTTCAGAAGAAGGGCGACAAGCCCTTCTTTTAAGAATTATAGGCCCACCTCACTTCTGAGCCATGTCTACGAGCTGTTTTTGAGAGTCATCACGAACCGTCCCGCGCGCAGGTTTCGTGACTTCCAGCCTCCCGAACAAGCCGGATTCCGTAAAGGCTTTAGCACCATAGACCAGAAACAAACAGAAGAGCGATGTGTATAACCTACCTCTCTACTTAGCGTTTGTGGACTACGAGAAAGCCTTTGATTCGATCGAGACATGGGCTGTGCTGCAGTCTCTTCAACGGTGCCAGATCGACTATCGGTACATCGAGGGGCTGAAGTGTCTGTACAAAAACGCCACTATGTCACTTCGACTCCAGGATCATACCTCGAAACCATAGAACCATCTTCTGCAGCGAGGTGTGAGACAGGGAGACGTTATCTCTCCGAAACTGTTCACCGCTGCACTGGAGGATGTCTTCAAGGGTCTGGACTGGAAAGGGGCTGGCATTAACATGAATGGCGAGTACATAACTCACCTTCGATTTGCCGACAATATCGTAATCATGGCTGAGAATATGGAGGACCTCAGTACAATGCTTGATGACTTCAGTAGAGCGCAATGGAGAGGGCTATGCTTGGAGTTTCTCTTCGTGATCGAATTAGGAATGAAGAGATCCGCAGGAGAACCAAGGTAACCGACATAGCCCGGAAAATTGCCAAACTTAAGTGGCAGTAGGCAGGGTACATTGCTCGCAGAACAGATGGCCGATGGGGCCGAAAGGTTCTGGAGTGGCGACCGCGTACCGGAAGACGTGTAGCATTGGAAGGCCTCCCACGAGGTGGTCCGACGACCTTGTGAAGGCCGCAGGAACCCGTTGGATGCGAGAAGCACAGAACCGGTCGAAGTGAAGGTGCTTGGGGGAGGCCTATGTCGAGCAGTGGACGTCTTTTGGCTGAAATGATGATGATGATGATGACTATAGGACTATATATTCTTTATTTTTTAAAAAATCGTACAGTCGGTGGCCAACATTATCTGACCCACTTAAGAGTGATAGCGAATTTGAACCTTATCGTGAACATTTGGAATACCCCGTGCAAGCATTTCGATAAATAATGTTGTTAAGCGATTTTAATAATTATGTTGTTGTTGTTAAGGTTGAAAGGCTAATAAGTTTCACGACTACTAAAAAAAAAACCAAGGCGAGGGTGGATGAATAAAAAAAAATATCGCGCATCAGTAACATTTTAAAGTTGTCTACGGTTAATAGCTAAATTTCGTGATTCATTTTAATAGCTGGTTGTGATTGTGCGATAATGAACTTTATCAAAATATACGATATGGTTCAAATTCTTTAGAATATTGCTTCTATCATCCCAACTAAGGTCAATTTTCAAAACATATTACTATAGTTTACTTGGTCTCGTGGTCAATTAGGCAGGTCGATAGTCGTCGGTGTCTGCGTTCGAAACCAGGAAAAACCTAACTAAGCTTTTTGTAGCAATGTTTTGTTTTTAATTATTATCTTTTTTTCACTTTTTTTAACGAACGAAATCGAGAAATATCTTTTTAAATGGGCAGTTTGTATAGGAATAAAACAAAATCATTGCAAGTAATAAAAATGTTTATTATTTCATTAAAATATACATAAGTCAGATAAAGTAAGTAAATGCTCATAGTTCAAAATTATTACATTTTATAATATCATATTCAAACCTAACCATTTATAAACATTTAAAAAAGTCATGCTAATGCTTGGAAGTTTATTATCGAGAAAACATTGATGTATAAATGCGAGAAAATGAACGAATTTGTGATATGTTTTACAGATTTATAGCTAAGTATAATTATGTAGTGAATCAACATGTTATTTAAATAGAAAAAATGCATTTCCATTTATAACAATAACATCACCACAGAATCTGCAACTTTTAATGGTTTAGCATTCATTCAATTGAGCATTTACTTACATAATGTGTTTCAAAATACTTATAAGTAGATTAGTTAGTAGCGGAGTAGCGCACCGTCTCCTTCTATAACTTGCTGTAAGTGGCTACGCATACCGCAAACCACGTTCCAACACACTTCTTTTCCTCTCATGTGCTCCTATGTCGATGATACGATCTCAGCCAAATTGTTTTTATTTCGCACTTTGGATGTGTCCCAATTTAAAATCATTTGACCCCATAGATTTTCTATAGGGTTCAAATCGGGAGTTTTAGATGGCCAGTAAATAACAGTTACACCTTCTTGAGCAGCTAACCAATTCTTCACATTGCCTGCGCGGTGGATGGAGCAGTTATCTTGCACGAAGTAAATATCTGTATATATCCTTGGATAGGCAATTCGCACAGTCGGCATCAGAAGGACGTCACGCAGAATCTCCAAATACTGACTACTATTAAATCGATCACCAACTTCTACCAATTCATCAGCTCCCATAGACGACATTCAGCCAGCAATGTTTTGTATAGTCATTATTTTGCGACATGACTCCACCGGATATCTATGATTACGCCAAATTCATTAAAAATACTTTTCACGATTTACGTCAAACGTTTTAGAAATGTTTGTGCGCAGTCATTGTTTAGGCGTAGGTAGACTGACTTATGTCACTTAGATCAATTTAGTATCCTTCTACCCCACGAAGTAAACTTTTAATTCGTCCTACTCATTTGTTTTTTTAATTTACCCACTTGTTTTCCAGACAAGTTGTTAGGCAAAAATCATACTGGTCGTTCTTTAATAATGCAAGAAATAAGTATTGTAGAAATCATAAATGAAAACAAATAAAAAAGAAATTGATAATAGATGGATTGTGTTTTCGAACCCACATGTTGTTCGTCGCCAATCCAGCATCGAACCGCGAAGCCACAATGACTTGTTGAGTATACGCGAAATTAAAGATTGTGTAGTAAGTATTGCCGTGTTACTTAAAAGCTTTTCAACTTTAACGACAAGAAGATAATGATTAAAATGGCTTAACAAGATATGCCGGGTGAGTCAGGCAATGTTGGGTGGGTCAGACAATGTTGGTCACCGACTGTACGTACTGCATTACTTTATAATAGTCCTCTATGACAATCAATATGGCGGTGCTAGTGCTGCCCCTGTTCGATAACTAGTGTGCTGGGCACATTTCTAGAACTATGACATTATCCTTCACTCGCTTCAGCAGGAACTTAATGAAATTGCTCCTTCGGTGTTCAATATAGGCAACAGCAAAGGTGATGCAGGTCTAACTGCCCAGGGTGCACTCGATATACCTACACCACGTTAAACGTTAAAAATATTTAAAACCTCATTCTGTCTCTGTCATCTTCAAACGGTTGACCGAAAGAGACCGATGTTTTAAGTGAATTCCACGCTTAGTGCATTTAGTGATTTGTGATTCGAACAGGCCTCAAGGGTCGCTACTTCTCAAGGCTATTTTAAGAGATCCTTGCTCTGAGTATTTAGTGTATATAGTTATGTGTACAATCGCTTTCATACTGCCTTGGAAAATCATGTTAAAAATTTGACTACTACTTAGGACCAGCAGCACTACACACAAGAAATTAGTAGCAAATTCTTGCTAAAATTAGTACACTAATATCTTGTTTTGGCTGTATATTGCGTACACAGTACACATACAAAATATTAATGTTTAAACCAATGCAGCAAGGTATGCATACGAAAAGATAAAGCGTGCTGTAAAGTGGTGCCGTGGGCCCGTGGCGCTTGAATATTTCATCGGTTTTGGATCTCGCGTTGTTGGAAATAAGTGAACGAGTAAAAATAGAAATTTAACCAGGATAGATTCTCTTTTATTTTAATAGAACCAGCTATAAATGGGGTTTACCTGTGCTTAATTTGTTCTCAAAAAAAAAATGCCTTTCTTCAGGTCATCATCATCTGCCTAGCCTTTGCCCAACTATGTTTTGGCCGGTTTCCAGTCAAACTGGATACAGCTGAATACCACTATTTTACATGGAGCGACTGCCTATGACGACGTGCCTCGAAAAGTAAAGTCTCGGTATGTAAAGATGGTCACCCATCCACAGACCAACCGCGGCAAGCATAGCTTAACCTGATCGATCGACCTGTGCGGCTGTTATTATTTAGCCACGATGTCTTTCTTCAGGTGCGAATGCCCAATTCCATTTCTTCATCATCATTGAATGAATGAATGGCTGCCTTGTTCCACCCACTACTGGGTACAGGCCTCCACCCTTTCATGCCTTGCTTCCCTGGTTTGCGCGAGTCTCAACCAGGTCTCATTAGAGCAACGGGGACCCAGTGGTATCGACCCCGACTTACGAGTTGTAGGACGTGAGTTCAAACCCAGACAGGCACTTTACTTTGTGTATTTAATTTCATCACAAAACGGCGAAGGAAAACATCGTGAGGAAACCGGAAAAAAAATGTCTAAGAATCAAAAAAGTTCGAAGACGTGACATCTACCATCATCGTAGATGTGGGCCGGGTGGTGGATTATGGCCCACTCCCTCTCACCGAGAGGAGGCCTGTGTCCCAGCAGTGGGAACATTATTGGCTGTTTATGAATCCAGGTATTCGCCACGATCTTCTGCAGGACGATCACCCGCCTGGCTACTGGTCTGCTAACACTCGTTCTACCGTTTGCTATTTTTTTTCTAATTCCGTTTAGGTTCGAAAGAACGTTCTTCTTACTTTCTTCGATACACAACGCGTCTACTGAACTGAACTGTATCCACTTTTTATTTATTTTTGGTAAATAAAAAAAAGGAATAAAAGAGAATATCAGAATGGTCCGTTTCGCTTGCTATGACCGCCACCGTGGGCTAGTAATGGCCTCGGAACGGGGCCATAAAATTAGATAAATAAATAAAACAAGAATACATTTGCTTTTTTAGGGTTCCGTTCCTCAAAAGGAAAAACGGAACCCTTATAAGATCACTTCGTTGTCCGCCTGTCTGTCCGTCGCTCAAGAACTTTTTCTCGGGAACGCGTGGAGTTATCAACTTGAAATTAATATCAAATACTAATTTTAACTTGGAATGGGCTGCAATCTCTTGAAGCAATGAAGAAATCAAACTTCTAAGTCAACGCAATCAAAAGATACGGGCGTTTATGTTCCGGAATCAAAACCTTTAGGGTAGGTACCTACCTACTTCCCTTTGACCTACTCGTAGAATCATTAGATTTGGCAAGAAGCAATGACATGTGGCACAAGTAAAGGAGAAAAACCGAAAACCGTAAATTTGTAGTTACATTACAACAAAAATGTTTTTTTTCGTGATAAGCTATTTACGTACCTACAAAGTACGGAACTCTTGGTGCGCGAATCCGACTCGCACTTGAACGGTTTTTTTTGGTAAAACCATTTTAACTGAACTTACAGTAATCTTGTTTGAACATTACCGTTGTGGCATCTTTTATAAAGTTTTGTAATACTATTGTCATAAATGATACGATTATTGTTACATTATATGTATAGCCAAGGCAAGGACAAAGCTGACGATGATGATGATATATTTCAACAAATTCTACATTTTTTCTGACAAATAATGAATAAATATTTTACCACTGGACTCTTGATTTTATTATGAAAACCATCGTCTAATTATGATGGTTGTTCATTAGCAGTATATTTTATTTGTTTGTTCACTTGGTTGAGTAAACACATTAAATGAAACACGTGCATGGGAACTCTTCATTGCTAATAGTTATTGGTGCATAATATTATTTCTCTAAATACGCTCAATATTGAATGTTTTTCTCATTTAGGTGGGAATAGTTTAATTAAGTTTCTATTTATATTCATAAATGTTTTATAAATAGAAACTAAATGTTTCCGCCTGGCAGAATTTAGATTTAATAGGTAGCTGATGTATTCAATAATGGCGATTCTATTCATATCTAGCCAGAGCTGGAGGCGAAATTAGATGAACTTTCTTCATCTTAATTTACACTATTGTATTTATTTTATTTGTATCTAGCTTTGCCCGCGGCTTCGTTCGAGTGGAAGTAGTAAGATACCACAATATACTATAATAATAGCCACAAGTTTCATAAACTTTCCCGTGTACTATGTTTGTAGTTTTGGAGAAGTTAGGATTGGTGACGCGGGACCAAGCGAAGTAGGTACGCGTGAGAGGCAGCCTTCAGTAGTAATTTCCCATTGCTGCAAAGTTTATCAAATAAAGATAAAAAAATATTAAATCAATTTTAAAATTTTAGTATATTAATGTCATCACTAATTAAGGAAGAAAACCTACCACTACGAAAATCCTTTTTTTGTTTACGACGACTTTAATACTTATCAAACTCAGTAAAAGATTTTTAGTTTTCTTTCATTTTCTGTATTCAAAACTATTCTATAACATCAATAATAAACTCTACTGTTAATGCAAGCAAAACTTCTGAAGCATCCATAAGTTATCACTCCTATAAAGTCTAAAGTACCACGAAGAATATCTACCGTCTCTCAATTCCCCGGACGCCCTATAAAGTAGCAAGTGATTTACTTCGACGAACTTGCATTCTACCATATTACGTAGTCACGGACCGAGTACTAACGCTAGGTTTTTTAGTTTTTTCCCGTTTTTTAGGTGGTAGGTACTGTAAAGGTTGTCTGCAAGAGAACCTTACATCACGCAGGCTGGTAGAAAAATAACGCTGGTTGCATTCGATCACTTGAACGGATTTAGAATTATTTGTCAAAATTGAATATGAAGCGATTGTTTTCAAGAAACAACAGTTATGCGCGTAAAAGTGACCAGGTCATATTGAAATAAATAGAAAATTTTAGTTTGTATGGGACTGTTTTTTCGCGATTACGATGTTGATCCCATGGAGAAGTTATTCAGTTTGATGTTCTATGCCACACCCTTAAACATGACCTTTCTTATACTGTATGCTGTATGTTTCTAAGTCTCCTTTCTTATACTGTATGTTTCCAAATCTTCTTTCTTATACTGTATGCTGTACGTTTCTAACTCTCCTTTCTTATACTGCATGCTGTATGTTTCTGACTCCCTTTTCTTATACTGTATGCTGTATGTTTCTAACTCTCAATTCTTTCTCAAAAAGATGCTCCTTAATTTAAAGGATTTCTTAAAGCTGTAATATAGGGACTGCTAGTAATGAATTCAGGTGATAAATCAGACTGTCATCCCTCAGTGTATTATTTCTAACGGACCCAGGAAGGGTCTGTCCGATGACACAACGGTTTACATTGAAGTTAAAAATGTGGACACGCATTGTGTAATCACGGCTTTATGTCCGCGTTCGTCAGGTTTTTATTCTGAAATAATAAAGTGATGGTGCTTTATCTTGCATTTTTCATGGTTTTACTTTTTTATAAAGCTACAGTTTCCTAGAAATTCGGTAGACGCACATAGCATCCACAATTTACAGGCGAATGATGCCACGGAAATGTTATTAATGAAAGTACTACCAGCGACCCGCGGTTTCACCCACATAAGTGTCGATCCCTTGAGAATATTGGGATAAAAAGTATCCTATGTGTTAATCCTGGTTATAAACTATAAGTGTGCCAAATTTCATCCAAATCCGTTTAGCCGTTTGTGCGTAAAGAAGTAACAATCATACAAACGCACTCACAGACTTTCGCCTTTACAATATTAGTATGAACTTAGTGAGTTTTCTTTTCTTACAGAGCGTTTTTGACACCGTTAAGACAGCCGTCACTGGGGCCGTTATGTGGCTGCCACCGTAGCTTTAGAATTTATTTAGCTACCTTACTGCACCAGACAGCTCAGGATACTCTATGGACTAACAAAAAAACTGTGCACCGGACTATAGCCTAGCCTAGGCACAGGTACCTCGGTGCCTATATGCGTCAATTGCATACAATTTTGGTTTAAACACTAAAACATTATTTTCGACCCCCATTTCCCATATTCTATTAAACTAATGTCTGTACTAATATCATCCGGTTTCACTACGAAATATAAATGGATCAGATGTATTGAGGAAATGAATAATTAATAGGAATAATTGGGCTAATGGATTTCCAATGGAAATTAACATTAAGTATACATTATAATGTATAGGTACCTAAATCCATTGCTCATTATTTTACGAGATACAGTGAGATTGAGAGATTGATATATTTCTGAGTGCTATTTTGATAATTATATTATTTAATCATCATAATCACGATTCTCCTGCCCTTATCCCAATTTATTTGGAATCGGGGCAAAATGTCTTTTTCTTCTAAACGATAAGAAAGAAAAAGACATGTTGTGTGTTGTTTAATGGTCGTCATCTCGGTAGTCACCCCCCTTTCTAACCAATACTATTTAATTATTTATGTAAATAAATGTTGTCCGTGAAGGTTTTTCTTAGGAACCGCTGATAATTGCAGGTAAAATTAGGCACCCTGGTTCTGTCACCAACTCACCACCTTTCGATGCCTTCAAATATAAATAAAACCTGAAATCGTAACACAATCCATAATAGGAATTATTTTGCGGACCAGTAAAAAAGATAAAAGCGAACGATTCCATTTTCAAACGATTAACCGGCTCAGAGATTAATAAAGGAGACAGATAATAAAATGCTTTCATAAATAATGAGGTGGGTACGCTTATCGTCATAATGTGTAATAGCTTAGTCGTGTATAGTGGGTCTTGATAGTCAGACAGACGAGACGCCTAGACGTATGGACGGCTAACGAAGTGATCCCATAAAGGTTCAGATTTTCCTTTTAACGTACGGAACCTTAAAAAACATATTGACAAAACAAGATGGCGGCGTTAGTTCCGGTTTTGGCCACGCGCCAAAATAAACATATAGCGTTGATAATAAAACTGGAATTCATAGCACAACCCATAAAGGTAATTATTATTTTGCGAAATAGAAAAAATAAAATAAAATAATAAAAAGAAAATATCTTATTTCAGACCTAAGCAGTCCATACGTAGTTAGTGGTAAGTAACAAACTGTGCTTACATGCTATGTTATTGTTGTTAGTACTTAATTCTATTTAACATAAACCTAATTCTACCCAGTGCCTTTGGATGGGGCAGTCCACTCTGCTAACAATCATTTTCAGGATGCCGTTCCGAGTGCTACGCAAACGTTGCAGTAGGGAAGCCGCTTTCTTACGCATGATGGCGTGAAAGCCATCCGTACGTGCTTCAGCAAACATTCCCGACGCACTGCAACGTCACGGCAACCGCAACAGCATCCTGAAGGCATTGTTGTATTGCACGCGCAGGACGTTGTAGGCTCGGCTCGTATATGACACCCATAGGCCGCTCGTGTAGAAGGACTGACAGAACAGTAAAAGCAAACGAATCCATTTTCAAACGATTAACCGCTTCAGAGATTAATAAAGGAGACAGATAATAAAATGCTTTCATACATAATGAGGTGGCTTATCGTCATAATGTATAATAGCGTAGTCGTATTTTCACAAAGGGGTAGCCGCACACTTCGGTGGTACACCATAATATAATTATATCAGAGATAGTAATGGAGAGAAACCGAGTAAATTAACGTAAATACCGTCTGAAGGATTACTCGAAATAATATAGTCGTAGTCTAAGTTCATATGAATATGTGTATACTAGCAGCGCCCCGCGGTTTCACCCGCATGAGTGTCGATCCCGTGGGAATATCGGTATAAAAACTACCATGTCCTTCCCCGGGATGCAATCTATCTCTCTGTCAAATTTTATCGCAATCCGTTTAGTGGTTTAGGCGTGAAAAGGTAACGTACAGACAGACAAACAGATAGAGTTACTTTCTAATTTATAATAATTGTATGGATATCTAAATAAATATTTATTCTTTAATTTTTCACATAAAAATAGTAGATTATGCACCGAGGGGCTAAAGTTGTGTCTTATGTCACGGGCGTCATATTGAATCTCGAGCGCAATGAAGGATTCGGGATTTAACTCCCGAGCGCAGCGAGGTAGTTAAGAGTTTAACTCACGAGCGAAGCGAGGGAGTTAATACAAGAATCCTGAATGCAGCGAGGGATTCAAGCTAGCCCAAGGCAAAGACACCTTTAGCCCAGAGGAGGATACTCTATTTTTTACACCTACTGTGAGAATAATAGCCATAGTACAAAAATTCGCGCCTTTATTGCGTCTACCAATAAGTAGCCAAGACACGATCAATTCGATTTTCAAAAAAAAGTCTCTTCTACGGTTTTGTCGTGTGTGTCTATTGATATCACTCTCATGGAAGTGGCGTTTGTGTAAACTAAGCTTTATACTGGGCTGGTAGAATGGTTTTGGATGACTGGCTGTATGCATTTTGAATTTAGAACGTCATTGGAGACGCTCGTGAAAATAGAGTATTTTTTATAAAATGTGATAAATCGACTGTAGTATAGATAGGTTTTATTATTTATTTATTTATTCACAAAATCCACAGCAATCTTAGCGCAGTTTACTTAAAATAAATTAATTAATGTTATTCCATTCCTTTTAAAAAATGGTTCGTAGTTATCTAATTATTCTTACAATATTATGTCTTCGAAAACATGGCAACGATATGAAGAAGCAGTCGTTATGATTTTGTAGGAAATCGAGAATATCATCCACGCGTAGTAAGGATTTCGAGAATAGCTTTCCTCTTTCTGGCACCAAAGGGTGTTTGTTAGTACTATACTGCCAATTTAGCTGAGCATGTGAGATTCCAAATTCAAATCACATTATTGACCAGCGGGTAATAATGAAATCCAGTACAACATTATTGACCGGCTGTGCCCCCGGCCACTAATGACTCACTTTAGGTTAAGGTTGCTTGACATATAATTTGACATTTTCGAGCAGGTGGTGTGAAAAAGTATTTTTCGCAATTGCACCTACCACTGTTTGTATTTGCACCACACAATGGTTGCCTGGCACAAAATGCCTATGGCATTAAGTCCATCTATGTACACTTCTCTGCTTGAAGTATTAAAATAAATAAATAAATACCTGCAGCACTGTTTTTGTGGCCCCTGATGTTGACAACATCTTGAAGATACTTTGTTATATACAGGATGTATCTTCACGAAGCCGTCATCTACACTTCTGTACAGTTATCCAATAAATTAACTTTGTGCAAAAATAATTGCTGGGTAACGATTTTTATTTTTTGGCGTAAAAATTCGCTGTTTACGGCATGCGGCAGTGCGCAATGGCGCATGCAAATTATTATGCTTATATCCCAAGCAAAGGTACAGGGATCGTGGAAGTATTTAAAAATAAAGTTAAAACCTTTAAAACTTGTTTTAATTAAAAAAAACCTCAGAAAAAGTTTCATCTTTGACTTTCAATGTCTCCGTGACCATAATATTATAATATCGTAAATAACAAGTGTCTCTCGGCTTCTTCAAGGGTTTTTTAAGAGTAAGTGTACACGAGCCTTTAGACTTAGATGAGACAGCATTTGTCTGGCTTCTTTCTAACACTACCGTTTTTCTACATTTATTAGAAAATCTAGCCTACGGGCCATCATTTGTTCTCCGGTTTAAGCACCAACACAATAGCTCCACTTTCCAACGAACCGGCCGGGATGTCACAAACAAACTTCCCCTCTCCAGATTAGGCCACGTCCAGTCACCCAACACTATGGGCCTCCCAAACAGGGCAGGTCGAAGTTCGTGGCGGACAGTTCCTCTTCCCTCTATTCCCCTCGTCACGGCAAACTTTAGTACCCGTTCAAGGTTGGGTAATAAGACCACTGTACGCGCCAGTACCACCAAAGTTTGAACATAACAAGCCATAGATATTTACGGAATGATTTGTGTGCGCGCCTGTGCGTACAGTCGGCGAAATAAATAAGTATTTTGGCAGCTCAGGGCCCCAATTCTGTATTATTCCCCGCGAATTATTACCATGTGCAAACCACGTCATTATCATGTCTTGTTATCAGCAAGGAATCGAAATGTCAACCGAACTGACAACATTTATTTTAACAGTTCAAACCACGTCATTATGTCATAGAGAATATGTTAATAGCAGATGTCGTGAATAACTAACGAATCGACGTGGTTTAGAAGTAAGGAATCGTTAAGTGGTATACGTGTATGAACCTGATCACATGTCTTTAATTACCTACACCATCATTTTTGTCAAATCTCAACATGGCTGCTCTGGCTGTGCTCTGGATGTGACGAACAGTCAATCAAAATCACTTGACATGAGATTTGGCAATCGATAAAATATCTACGCTTTCAAAAATCAGACTTCAATGTGTGCCTTAAGTTTAAAATATTATTACTAATCCAATAACAGTAGCATAATCATTATAATTTTCCACCACGCGGACCTAATGTGGGTTGGTAAATGTCTCACGTGTTCGATTTTTTGTTGCTAGGGCATCCCGGTTTCCTAACGATGTTTTCCTTCACCATGACATGTTGATAGCAAAGATGATGAAAAATTATTTACACAAAGTAAATCGGCTGTTAGGGTTCGAATGCACAATATCACTCATAAGTTGGGGCCCTTACGACTGGGTCGCCACTGCTCTGTCAATCAGCATATTAGCGTGAAATATAAGGTACTATAATACCTAATATTTCACGGTAATATGCTGATTTCTTGCCTACACACCAACCACTTTTCCCATGTGTACCTACGTTCCTTGCTGGAAGAAGCCTATTTGTCTGAACTTGGTGTCGTTTGCATGTCGTGAGAAGGGGAACAATGGATCGTTCGAGACAGATCTCACACAGGATCATATTACCAGCAATTCATGCGAGAGCCCTCCGTACGTGATGTTTGCCAACAACTTGTGGGGGTTATGGCTCGTTTGTTCTATTTTGCAGATGATCCACCTACGTGAAAATCTTGTTGAATTTTCTTGTTTTTCTAGTTTATGTTCGTTCACAGTATGGTATTTTAATAGTACCTAAAGTCAGCGAAAAAAAAGGTTAAGAAAATAGACTATAAACTTGAAATATCCGTATATTCAAATCACAAGTGTCATTTATTGACAGTTGGACAATAGCTGTAACACGGCAAATTGACGTAGAATGTAAAGCTTAGCCATTAATTTCCCATACTGAAATTCAATACAAACTCTCTAGAACTGACTGACTGAATAGAATAGAATAAAATGTTACTTTTGCAAATGATAAAGCATGAAAATTATATGTATTTATCATAACAACACTGCCATCACATCCGTCATTCAAGCATGGTTATAACATAATTTCCTGTTTGGTCGATTGTTGTAGTCGCCATTTTGTAACCTCTACTGAGTAGTAGACATTTACAAAATTCTTACACGCTGAAATAAACCTTATCTACTTCTGAATTTCAGATATATCAGAAAATAATTGCGTCAAGATCATTTGCGAGGGTTGATAAACGGGACAGACGCGGAAGCAATTCCGTAAGTGTTTTGATTCAGTACTATTACGGAACACTTTAAATAAGTGGGACATAGTCATCAACATTTGTTAATGGGAGTAAATGTTTATACATTTACAATGAGTGCGTCAGTGGGTATTTCGTGCACTTTCAATTATAATGCGATTCAAATAAGAATAGGAACGTCAATGACCTCTACCTGTCAAATGTTGATTGAAAAGTACGGTTTGCAAAGAAAACTTTTTTGCGTATAAATAACTTTTTTTTTTGTTTAACCGAGTCTTAGATAAATCAAAGTAAAAAAAACATCAAAAAATTTGTCATAATTAGTTTTTTTTTTAATTATGCTACTTTCTTTCTTATTTTCATTGTTGACAACTATTCACCAGAAAGTAAAGAAGATGCCAGCCGCCATCATGTCGTTGTTGGGTGTTACATTCTCTGTGGTTGTTGGTGTGCTTCTTCGTGAGACTGAGTGCTAGTGGAGTGTTTCTGTTTCTTTCGTTAATTCTTTATGTTACGTGGTTGTTTCCTGTTAAATTTGGTATTGTTGTTATTTGTTGACGATGACCACTCAAACAGTGACGCAGACATGAGCGGAATTGAAAAAAAAAATGTTTTCGTAAATAATTAATGTTATTAAAAAATATCTTGTTTTGCTCACCCTACCCAATTGATTCGATTTGACAGCTATGACGTCACAACATGGCGTTAAGTCGATCATATTCTTATTTGAAACGCATTGTACTATTAATAAATTGATTTTGCAAGAAGACATGGAATTTTTTAACTTTTCTAGAGAGGTAAACTTAAAAAAAATTAAAAACCCGATCAAGTGAAAATGACCATTTTATGTAATTCCAGGCACTCGTAGATTTCTTTAAAGGCAGGTTAATCTAAATATATAAAAGTCAAAGGTGACTGACTGACATAGTGATCTATCAACGCACAGCCCAAACCACTAGAGGGATCGGGCTGAAATTTGGCATGCAGGTAGATGTTATGACGTAGGCATCCGTTAAGAAAGGATTTTGATAAATTCTACCCCCAAGGGGATAAAATAGGGGGTGAAAGTTTGTATGAAACTTTGTCAATTTTAAACCGATCGGGCTGAGACTTCGCATGCATATAGCTACTATGACGTTGGCATTCCCTAAGAAAGGATTTTGATAAATTCAACCCCCTTGGGGATAAAACAAGGGATGATGGAGGATGTAAATGTTTTAGTTTTTTTTTAATAATACTTAACGCGAGCGAAACCGCGGGCAAAAGCTAGTCTATACATACTTTGATTTGATAGACCAATTCTTGAAACGGTTACAAACAGACTATTAAAAATCACGCTACGATACTTAGGAGCCGAGCAAAAACAAAAGAAAGGTTTTATAAAAAAGTGGCTCTTATCCATACTAACATTATAAATTCGAAAGTAACTCTTTCTGTCTGTCTGTATGTTACCTTTTCACGCCTAAAGCACTGAACGCATTTCGATAAAATTTGGCAGAGAGATAGATTGTTTATTACCTCACACGACTTCAATCAAAACAAACACACACTCTCTTTCACTCTATCACACACACACACACACACCATCTACACAATATACAATCACTCACACACACACACGCGCACGTATTTAATTATAAACACTGTTGCAGTATTAAACAAAAATAAAAAAAAGATATATATAATTGTACTAGATTATTGTAACTTTTTGGAAGGGACAGGGACTGTTATTCCTTAATACAGGTTATTCCATAACCTAGCTAGGAAAGCAGAACTTCACCCACCAGATTGTGTTTGACTTGGTACAAACTTATATGTATAACTTTATGTATGCCTCATGTACTACAATCTCCCATTTTTATGAAATAAAAAAAAAAAATATTATTATTAAAAAAAAAAGATTGCATCCCGGGGAAGGACATACGATAGTTTTTATTGACATACCTTGCGGGCGAAGCCGCGGGCGGAAGCTAGGTTCAGTATATTTTGTATCTCGAGTTCCAAGCGAACGAAGTCGCGGGCAGAAGCTGGTAATTACACTATCTCTTGCGCTTTAATAACGAGCATAGTTTCAACCAAGCATTCATCTCCAACCGCACACAATCATAATACTCCAAGACGAGAAATCCCAACTAAACATGGAATGCCAGTTAATTATAACGTTGCATCTCCAGAACTAACCGGAATCAAACAATAACAGCCGCGAAATTCACTGGATTTCAAACGAAACTACGGCGAGTTGGTGTACGAAGCTCTTGCACAAGTTGACAATACTTGCGAACTTTTAGTCAGTGCTAATGAATCTATTAACGAAGAAAGTTTGCTGCAAACACTATTATTCGCAGTGCCTCCGGGAATTTGGAATTTTGTTGGAGCCATCTTCTAGAAAAGAAAACAAAAGAAGAGTTAGAATGTTGGAGGAAATTTGCTGTTTGTTTTTTTACCCGACTGCGCCAGAAGGAGGGTTTTGTTTTTGGGGTGTATGTATGCATTTTTCTTTTTTGTATTTCTTTTTCGGTTAACCTAGGATTTGCACGTTTAATCAGAATGGTCAAACAAACTCGGCCTACCGCAGTCCACTACTGGACATAGGCCTCACACTGCGCCACAACACCCATTCCACCTTTCGCATCCAGACCTTAAAAGGTGGCAGTCTGTCCCATCCACCTTTTTAAGGTCGTCGGTCCATGTAGCTGGGAGTTCCACACTACGCATACCGATACTCGGTGTCCACTCTAGGACTCGTTACCGGCCATCGGTCCTTCGACAAACATGGCCACCCACTTCTACTACGGTTTGCTTACTCTGCTAGCTACTCGTACGTCGGTAACTCCGATGTGTCCGATGAGAAAAGACATGCAATGTCTGTTTTATAATAGGTAACTTTAGTTACCTATTATATTCGAGTTATACGTGCCTCGGAAAGCACGTAAAGCCGTTGGTCCTGCGCCTGAACTCTCCCCGGTTGTGTCGGATTGCCGTCCCATCGGACTATGAGAGTAAAGGAACAGAGAGTGCACCTGTGTTTGCGCACACACTTGTGCACTATAATATCTCCTGCGTACCTGGCTAGTCTCCATTGAGATTGGCCACCGTGACCGAAAACGGTCGGGGAGGCTATTCTTTTTTTTCATATTCGAGTTATACGAACATAAATATAGGAAACAGCTGATTTTTTTGAGGTTGTTGGGGTTTTTCGAATAACCCTGCATAAGGATGTGGTACAGACCATCAAACTGAATGACTTTCTTCATATTGGTTTGTGGAGGTCAGATAGCAGACGCTCCATGTTAAGTAGGTACTGGTATTCAGTTGCATCCGGTTAGACTGGAAGCCGACCCCAACACAATTGGGAAAAGGCTAGACAGATGATGATGTTGCTCCCATGAAAGACGTTTAGATGGTCTATATCACACCCTTATATATTATGACCACACCTTTCTGATATATGCTGTAGATACAAAGACAAAACATTCACCTGACCTTATAAAGTACTTCTTACATCCAGACGAATTCCCACATGTTCAATTAATACCAAAATACCTTTCATATTTGTGTAGCATCACTCATAAATCTCTCTCACGCGGTTCAAGGCTACCAATTAAAACATACAGGGAACACGGGGATAAAATTACACTTAACGTAATTTGAAATCGTGTATGCTGCTGCTGTAATAATTTCTATGCGAAAAAGTTTTCCTGTTTATTTTTTACCTACTAACCTACATCTTTTTGGAAGAAAATAATTCATGTTTTTCATGGGGTAAATAGATTCCTACAGGTCGAATTCTGTATGTTAGAAAAAGGGTGTGTGTTTAGGACCACACGATCGAAGTGGTGGAAAACTTACTAGTGGACCCGAGTGAATGTGATTTAGCGTCGAGTGTACGCGATTCAGAGCAGAGAGTTCAGTTTAGTTTAATGTTCCTGAAGATGTTTTCACTCTAGTTGCGCTAACCTAGTCACACTAATATTATAAAGGCGAAAGTTTGTGAGTATGTGTGTGTGGGGGTGTATTTATATGTTTGTTACTTCTTCACGCTCAAACGGCTGGACCAATTTTGATAAACATTGGTATGGAGGTACCCGACATGGTCATAAATTCATAATTGTAATTTTTGGCAGGTAGTTGGGAATCAGTATAGATGTTGCATGTTACACAAAATACATACGTACAGACAACAGCAAAAGTAGATGATCAAAATCAGAAATTCAATACTAATGAACGGAGTTCGCGTCAGAACTGTGTGGCGTCGAAGTGATTCAACCCACATCAACTCCACACAGAAATCACTTCGACGCCACACAGTTCTGACGCGAACTCCGTTCATTAGTATTGAATTTCTGATTTTGATCATCTACTTTTGCTGTTGATGTACATACATACCTACAAAGTAAATGTCCACTAAAAAAAAACAACATAGCTGATGATGTAATAGAATTCATTCATTTCATAATAATAATATAATAACTATGATAAAATAGGTACCTAATAAGCTAAATGCGTTACTCAATTAGTTCTATATGAGATTACCGAGCTCCAAATCCACTTATGAATGGATCCCATTGTTCCATTATATAAAATAATATTAATAAAGTCAGGGAACTTAATTGTTCACCAAATTGATTACGAGTGTCTGCATATTCAAATCAAAACTGTCATTTAACAGTTTTATGAAATAACTATTACACGGTAAATTGACGTATTATGCCAATTTGATAAACAATTAATTTAAAAAAAGGGAAATTAATTGAGTTTGGTTTTTATTTTTAGATATATATTTGTACAGTCGGCGACCAACATTGTCTGACCCACCCAACATTGCCTGACCCACCGGCATATCTTGTTAAGCCATTTTAATCATTATCTTCTTGTCGTTGTAGTTGAAAAGCTTTTAAATAACACGGCCATACTTACTGCCTAATCTTTAATTTCGCGTATTCTCAACGTCATTGTGGCTTCGCGGTTCGATGCTGGATTCGCGACGAACAACATGTGGGTTCGAAAACACGATCCACCTTTTATCAATTTCAATTTCTTTATAATTTCTTTTTCTTTATTGGTTTTCGTTTATGATTTCTACAATATTTCTTGCATTATTATAGAACGACCATTATGATTTTTGCCTAACAACTTTTCTGGAAAACAAGTGGGTAAATAAAAAAAAACTATAAGTCCTCAAATAAGTAGGACGAAGTAAAAGTTTACGTCGTGGGGTAGATGGATACTAAATTGATGTGACAAAAGTCAGTCTACCTACGCCTAAACAGTGACTGCGGCGCACAAACATTTCTAAAACGTTTGACGTAAATCGTGAAAAGTATTTTTAATGAATTTGGTGTAATCAAAGCGTCATGTCGCAACTTAATGACTATACAAAACATTGCTGGCTGGATAGTGACGTCCTGCTGCCGACTGTGCGAATTGCCTATCCAAATACAGATATTTACTTCGTGCAAGATAACTGCTCCATCCACACACATAAAATGTTACTGATGCGCGATATTTTTTTTTATTCATCCACCCTCGCCTTGGTTTTTTTTTAGTAGTCTTGAAACTCATTCACTCAAGACCCCTCTGTGCCTCGGGAAGCATGTTAAGCCGTTGGTTCTGGCTGTCATTCGTAAATCTTTGACAGTCGTTACAGCTCGTCAGAAGCCTGAAAGTCTGACAACCTGTCTCACCAAGTGGTATCATATTACCCAGTTACTGGGTTGTGGAGTTCAGATACGCTGGCGCTCCATGTAAAATACTGGTACCTATTCAGCTGCATCTGGTTAGACTGCAAGCCGACCCCAACATAGTTGGAAAAAGGCTAGGCAGATGATGACCTAAAAATAAAAAACTACCCTCAATTTAGTAGGTATTATTTTTTTTTGTTTTTATTGGAACCTGTTTTAAATCATAATTGATTTCGTAGATTAAATATGGCTTCATAACTGTTATAACAAACAAAAAATACAGCTTGGTATTTAAATTAAATTCGACGTTCGTGTTTACTTAAAAGCCGAATTTTAAAGCTTGTTTTATTCGACCAAGGGCCAGTTAAAATGTACACAAAAATAATAAATCAACAATGGTTTGCCATAAAATAAATTGTATACAATTTTCAGCCCTGAAAACGTATTACATTTTTTTTATAAGTCTGAAAAAAGAAAGCGAAGAGTTATATTCTGTAAAAAATCTCACCATGATAGGACGTGAAGTGAGACGGAAGTGAACTGCCGTACCATTTGATGGCAGAGATTGACAGTTCACTTGAAACTCACTTCACCTAAGTTTTCAGGTTGAGATTTTTACAGAGTAGTACTACTGGAAGCTTGAAACTTCAAATAGTCAAATGGTAAATGGTTTAAATAACTGCTTTTCAAAATCGCGCGCTTGAGCAGCGCGGTTCAGTAAACGTGCGCTGTTCGCCGGCGCTGCCGAAGGGCGCGCCACTCGTGCGCTTCTACGGCCAGTATGCGTTTTAGTGTGATGCCGTTGAGAAGCACCGTAAGAAATTTGTTTACAAAATAAATTACATCAATATGGGATACGTCTCACAGCAGCGGAACGCGCGGTACTAATCTCGTTTCACAGTGCACAGCGCGCGCTGCCCAGCGACGCGTCTAGCGGCGTGACTATAAAACCAGCCATAGGCTGATTGTAAACAATACATGCGCTGTTACCAGTACCCTTGTATTGTTTTATTCCCTTTAAAACCATCTGTTCGTCTTTTAAAGATCGCTTTTAGCGATAAGACCGTCCATTGTGTCACCCTATGTAAAATTTTTACATTAAAATCTGTAACCCATTGGGGTTACAGATTTTAATGTACTTAATGATTTTAATGAACTTTTTGTCATCGCGAAGCTAAGAAGACCATTGGGTCTTCTTAGCTTGGCGATGAGAAAAAGTTCAAACATCTCTGGCCCAAAATTCAGCTGTGCGAACTCCGCTCACTGAAGCAGTCATAGGATCATTAAGTGACAGCACTCGACGCAGGATGGAAGGTGGGCCATTGTCTGTGGGGAGGTGCGTACGCACTTGAGATCTGAGCCCTCCGTGAAGGGGTGCACGTTGAAGAGCCTCCTCGTGGCGCACCCTGGGCAACGTCGGTTCCAATTGCCCACCAGGTTTGGGTGGACAATTGGGGCGGGCGGCAAATCTTCGACAGGAGGGGAAGGTCATGGTTCCAATCACCGATCATCCTTGATGGTCGGTGAAAGGAACCGGGCTATAGACGGTCATGCGTCTACTCCCCCTCTGCTTACAGAGGAAGGTGAGTGGGCGCATACCGTCACAGGGCGGTTCGTGCCGCGGTACCCACGAGAGTGTGGGCGGTGGAGGGTGTCCCATGCCCGCGCTGCGTCTGTCCGGCGGCAGCGTGGGGACGCCGGGGCGGCGGTTGGTTTTGCCCAGCCGTCGGCCACCCCGTAATCCTGAACTCAGGACCGGGGGTCCGGGCCACTGAGGCCCGGGCCGCGAGGAAGAAATCCTCTATAAAAAATTACCCCAATCCTAAGGTCTAGCGTGCCGAGGGGATGAATGGCCGGAGGGGATCCGGTCGTTAGCGCGACAAGGGACCTCACCCTTAAAAAGGAACATAAAAAATGGAAATGACAGACGCGATCAAACTACCCCAGGGCGGTACCGGCTGCTCAGCAGCCGGAGAATCCGTCACGTTCCCTCTGGGAACGTCAAGCCCCCAATCGTATTCTGGGGGGGGCAACGTATGTCACCCACCTGCCAATGGCTACAAGAGCCGAGGAGGCTCCTGACCCTCAGGGGACCAAAGAGAGGTGAGGAGTGATGCGGGCTCGGAGTCCGATGCCGCATCTGGAGGCACGAGCACGGGAGGCTCAGGGAGCCCCTGTCGTGCCAAGGAGGTGGCCACTGCGAAGAAGAGCAAGCGGTCAAGGTCAGAGGACAGCCAGGGGTCGTCCTCCGACGGGGAGCTGGCCTCGGCTCGGAAGATCCCCACCAGTAGGCGGGGTGGGGTCCGAGAGCGAGGCAAGGGCAGGGGACTCACTGCCCGTGAGGCGGCGGAGAGAGCGGAGGAGTCCGCAAAGGAGGAGGGGACCGGTCGCACGATCGCTTCGGGGCCCTCTAGCGACGAGGCGGGGGAGGCTAGCGGCCCTGAACCCGAGGCGGACTGCAAGTGCAGGTTTGCGGCGGTCGTGGAGGCCGCGATCCGGGACATGTCCTTGAAGAAGCTCCAAGCTTCCAAAAACAAGGCCATAGTCTCGGCGACGGCCTCCATCACGGCGGCAGCGGAGGCGGCCAACTACACCGGCCCCTCGGCCGGCGAGGTGGCTGAACTGCGGGCGGAGCTCGCCCGCCTGACGGCTGCCATGGAGTATCTCCAAAAGGAGAATGGGAGGCTCCGGGCAGACCTGGCCGGCCTGCGGGTCACCGGGGGCGCGCAGGCAAAGACACTGAGCCAGCCCGTACCGGTAGAGAACCAGGTCCTCAGGCTGGTTCGACAGGAGCTGGCGGCCTTCCAGGCGCGGTTCTCTGTCCTGGAGGGCATAGTCCTGCGCCCCCCTCTGGCGGGCGGGACGGCACTGGGGCCGAAGGCGGCCTCATACGCGGCCGCTACGGCAGCTGCCGCCCCTAAACTCGGGCCGTCCGGCCGGGCCCAGGCGCCGGCTAAGCCGGCGTCGGCCAAACTGGCGTCGGCCAAACCGGCGCCGGCCAAATCTGCGTTGGCCACACCGGCGTCGGCCAAACCGGCGTCGGCCAAACCGGCGTTGGCTGGAGGAGCCCCGGCGCCGGCTGGCGGGGCCCCGGCGCAAGCCCGGAAGAGGGGCAGACCGGCACGGGAGGCGAAGGCCCCAGAGCCAACGCCCCGCCCCCAAAACCCTCCCACTTCTCCCATGACCGACGCCGAATGGCAGGTGGTCGGGGAGAAGAAGAAGGCGGCCGAGGCGGCTAGAAAGAAGGCGCAATGGCGGCGCCGCAAGGAGCGAGCCGTCGCGGCTAGGCTTCGCGCCCCGAAGACCGCAGCTGTAGTGATAACGCTGCAGCCGGACGCGGTCAAGAGGGGCGTCACGTACCGCGACGTGCTCGCAAAAGCGAGAGAGACGGTGGACCTCCAGGAGCTGGGGATCACCGGGGGCCTCCGGCATAGGGTGACCGCCACTGGCGCCCGCATGTTGGAGATCCCCAGTGCGACGAGTGGCCCCACCGCTGATGCCCTAGCTGAGAAGCTAAAGGGCGTCCCTCAATGCGGATGAGGCTCGAGTCTCCAGGCCCGTCAAGTGCGCAGACATGCGCATCTTGGGCCTGGATGACTCCGTAACGGAGGGAGAGGTGGTTGCCGCCGTTGTCAGGACGGGCGGGTGTCTGGCCGACCAGGTGAAGGCGGGCACCATACGTCCTGATTTCACGGGCATGCGAACCATAACGGTAAGCTGCCCCGTGACGGCGGCCAGAACAATCGTGGAGGGCCGAAGGCTCCTGGTGGGCTGGGTTTCAGCGCAGGTCAAACTGCTGGAACCCAAGCCTCTGAGGTGCTTCCGGTGCCTCGTGGGACCATGTTGGTGTCCAATGCACCTCGGAGGTAGACCGCAGCACACTATGCTTCCGCTGCGGTCAGCCCGGACACAAGGCCGGCTCCTGTAACACCGAGCCGCACTGTATCGCATGTGCGGCTGCTGGCAAGCCGGCCGATCACCGGGCGGGGAGCAAGTCCTGCGCTCCACCCGCCGGAACCAGGAAGAAAGGCAGGCCCTCCGCCACCGTCGCCACCACCACCGTCGCTGCCGCCGCTGCCGCCGCCACCAACGCCGCTGCTGCCGCCGCCACCACCGCCGCCGCCGCCGCCGCCACCACCACCGCCGCCGCCGCCGCTGCCGCCGCCACCATCGTCGAGGGGCCCTCACAAGGGGCCCGGGAGGGGGCTGAAATGGAGGAGTAATGGCTCCCCTACGCCTCCTCCAGGCGAACATCAACCACTGCGCCTGCGCTCAGGACCTGTTGCTCCAGAGCGTGGCGCAGTGGGCGATTAACATCGCCGTGGTTGCTGAGCCGTAGTTTGTCCCGCCCAGGGATGACTGGCAGCTGGACCGGGAGCTCCTCCTGGAAGCATCGATCGTGCAGGCCTGGGTGTCATCACCGGACAGGCCTGCTAACATCGACGATGAGGTGGAGTGGTTCCGGGAGGCCGTGTCCGAGATCTGTGACGTGGCAATGCCCCGAGTCCGGCCAGGACGCGCCCGACGTCAGGTGTACTGGTGGTCGCAGGAGTTGGAGACGCTACGCAAGGCGTGCGTCGATGCGCGACACCTGTACACCAGGCACCGCAGGCTCCGCATTCGCCCTCCGGATGCGAAAGCCACGGAGGCAGAGCTGTACGAGAGGTACAGAGCGGCGAAGACCGCCCTCCAAGAGGCTGTCCAGCGGGCCAAGGACGTGGCCCGCGAGGAGATGGTGGAGACTCTGAACAGAGATCCGTGGGGGCGCCCCTATAAAATGGTGCGGAATAAACTCCGCACCTGGGCCCCCCCGCTGACGCAGAGTCTCCGCCCCCAGCTGGTGGAGGAGGTGGTGAGCGCTCTGTTCCCTTCACGGGGGGAGCACACTCCCCCGCCCATGGCTCCGCCACTTGCTGTGCCCGAAGCGGACCACGCGGACGACGACGACGACATCCCTGAAGTGACCGGGGTAGAACTGAGAGCGGCGGTAGGTAGGCTGAAGGCCAAAACTACCGCCCCAGGACCCGACGGCTTGCCAGGTAAAGCTTGGGTCCTGGCCTCGAGGGCTCTCGGGCCTCGACTGGAGGCGTTCTTAAGCGCATGTTTGGAGAGAGGCCAGTTTCCACTCCGTTGGAAGACGGGGAAGCTGGTCCTCATTCGGAAGCCAGGGCGCCCTGCGGACTCTCCGTCCGCATACCGGCCCATCGTGCTGCTCGACGAGGTCGGCAAGCTCTTTGAGAGAGTGATTGCGGGCCGCCTCGTCGGGCACCTGGTGAGGACGGGGCCGGATCTTGCGGACAGCCAGTTCGGTTTCCGCAAGGGGCGCTCGACGGTGGACGCCATCATGCGAGTGAGAGCCCTCACGACGGGGGACGCGGTGTCCCGGGGTGGGGTCGTCGTGGCGGTGTCAACGCGTTCAATACCCTGGCCTGGAGCTGCATTGTGGAGGCACTCCGGTATCACCGGGTGCCGCCCTACCTCCGTCGAATAGTCGAGGCGTATCTGACGGACAGAGCCGTCAGCTACCCCGGTCGCGATGGGGAGTGGAACCGGCGAGAGATGTCGTGCGGTGTCCCGCAGGGATCGGTTGTAGGACCGCTCCTGTGGGACATCGGTTACGACTGGGTGCTGCGGGCCGACCTCCCTGATGGCGTCAGTGTGGTTTGCAACGCTGACGACACGCTGGTCCTGGCGCAGGAGAGGATGCATCAGGCGGCGGCCGACGCGATGACACGCGGGGTCGCCATAGTCGTGGAGAGGATCCGGTAGTTGGGTCTCGAGGTGGCATTGCACAAGTCCGAGGCCATGTCGTTCCATGGGCCCCGGAACCCGCCACCATCGGGATCCCAACTAACTACCGTTAGTAGGGATCCCGATGGTGGCGGGGAGGGGTTCTCATCGGCGTCGAGGTGACGATGAAATACCTGGGTCTCGTCCTCGACAGCCAGTGGAACTTCGTGGAGCATTTCCGACGTTTGGCCCCAAACTGGAACGGGCCGGGGCCGCCTTCAAGCGGCTTTTGCCCAACCTGAGGGGGCCAAACGCCTCCTGCCGGAGGCTTTACGCGGGGGTCGTGCGGTCCATGGCCCTATATGGGGCCCCGGTGTGGGCGCGTTCACTGCGGCGGCGAGCCGCCCACTACCTGAACGCGCCCCAGAAGGTGGTAGCCGTTAGGCTAATCCGGGGCTACCGCACGATCTCCGGCGAGGCGGCAAGCCTCCTTGCCGGACTGCCGCCGTGGGATCTGGAGGCGATAGTCCTCGCGCGCCTGTATGAGTGGCGCGCGGAGGCACTACGCCGGAGGGAAACTCCGCTTCCGCGGCAAATCGCTGCGGAGCGGACGGATCTCCGGCGCGATCTCATGGCGGCATGGAAAGAGCGACTGTCGCAACCCAGCGCAGGGCACGCCGCGATAGCGGCGATAAGGACGGCGACCTCTCGCGTCCGGCCCTGGTGCAAGCCATGGTCCGGGGCGAGAGGGAGTGGGAGGCAGTCACCTCCTTCTGCGAAGCAGTCATGCTAGCGAAGGAGGTGGCGGAACGGCTCAGGGAGAGAGCCTCCCGTCCCAGCCGCCGCGGGAGACGCTCCGGGCGTCGGGAGCCGCGTGTCGACTCCCGGCCACCGTAGGCGCGGGCCTGCGGGCGGAGAGTAATGGGTAGCTCACCGTCCGATCAGGACCAGGCCCGTGCCGGACGGCGCGTACGTGTTCCACGCGCGCCTCAAAGAGATATCAGCATCGAGGAGGGGCCCCTCAGGGCCGAAGCCTGCCGGGTCAGCGGGATTGTCCGAAAGGGTTACCGCTGGCCCGGAACATAAAGGGCTAAGGAAGGAACACGGGTGGGTTTTAGTCAGTAAGAGTCTGACACTTCCTTCCGCTCCACCCAGAGCGGGAGGAGTCATTTGATGATTTCCAATCGGCAAAAAAAAAAGCCCTCCGTGAACTGTTCTGTAGAGATTGTCTTTGTACTCGTATCGTTATGGTGTTAAAGATACCAGTCATCGTCATCTTTTCAGCCGAAAGACGTCCACTGCTGTACATAGGCCGCCCCCAAGCACCTCCACTTCGACCGGTTCTGTGCTTCTCGCATCCAACGGGTTCCTGCGGCTTTCACAAGGTCGCCGGACCACCTTGGAGTGAGAAAGGAGTAATCCATACTAATCCATACTAATAATAATAATATAGGTAATTACGAAAGTAACTCTGTCTGTCTGTCTGTCTGTATGTTCAATTTTCACGCCAAACCACTGAACCGATTTCGACAAAATTTGGCAGAGAGATAGATTGCATCCTGGGGAATGACAATGATTGAATCCTGGGGACATAGGTTTGATTTTATCGACATACCTCGCGGGTGGAAGCTAGTCTATCATTTTCCATTGTAGTACTTATGCTTACTTACTTTCTTACTTACATTAAGGATTTTGATTATATGGAACATTTCAACTTACTTCCATTCTTCTTTTACCTGTTGGTAGGTACTTTAGTTCTAGAAATAATACCTAATTTACTTTCACGAGAAATATACTATGGACTAAACTATTTTTAACATAGCATAAATAAATTATATACAAAACATACCGTATTAGACTGCCTTGTTGGTCCAGTAGTCGTTACCGCTACTGCTGAGCATGAAGTCCTGGATTCGCATCGCAGGTCGTGCAAAGTATTATTGGGTTTTCTGTAAGAAAATTTTCGGTAGCAGCCCGAAGTTTTAAAGCAAATAAATATATTTCACTCCATTCTATTATTATACTGTGCTCTAAGTCTGAGTATGTGCCTGTGTGATGGCAATAGACTCGCCCTCTATCACATGGTGAAATGTGGATGTACTACAGTCACGAGCACTAATATGTCAATACTTGGCAACTTTCAATTGCGATTTCTCACTAAATAACGAATGCAACGTTGAAATACGACACTTTACATAAACCTCTGTGTTCGAAAATACTATGCTCGTAATAATATAAAATTTCATTCAAAAATAAAGGAGAACATCACCTTTGAATAAAGCCAAGTGTATAGGTACTTATGTTCATGACTGTACACCTCTGCCTAACCGTGTGTGCTATGTATACATACTTATGCTCGTGACTGTACACCTCTGCCTAACCGTGCGGGGAAAATATGCGTGATGTTATGTTACCGTAATTGAAACAATATTGATATGTAGAACATTACCTAAGTTCCAAGCTTAACTATATTCGACAGTCTACGTGATTTATCGTACAAGTATATAATACTAGCAGTGCCCCGCGTTTTCACCCGCATATGTGTCGATCCCGTGGGAATATCGGGATAAGCAGTATCCTATGTCCTTTCCCGGTACTCAAACTTACTCTATACCAAATTTAATCTAAATCGGTTCAGCGGCTTAGCATGAAATGGTAACAGGCAGACAGACACACTTTCGTGTTTATAATACTAGCAGCGCCCCGCGGTTTCAACCGCATAAGTGTCGATCCCGTGGGAATATCGGGATAAAAAGTATCCTATGTCCTTTCTCGGGACTCAAACTATCTCTATACCTAACAAAGGAGAATGGCCAAAAGTCGTACCAAAAAGTCTCATGGATCAAGATCAAAATATTGTAGTCATTATTTTCATATTTTTTTACGACATTACGCGTCGGGGATTTAATTTTTGAACAGGGAATTTAATTTAAAGTAAAAAGTGTTGATATTGTTTTATTACCACATGACGTTCCGTTTCAAATGACATATCATTTGAAATGGAACGTCATGTAGTAATAAAACATATTATGTCCTTGAATTTTGAAAGTGCTATGATGTCTTTCAAAAAACATGTAAAAAATTATTCTTTGTCGATTCTAAATTGATTAAAAATAACTACAATAGAATAGGCTGTTTTTTAGAGTAGGTAATAATAGCCGTTCGTGTCAAACAAAATAAAGTACCTAGTTTTTAGGTTATTTAGATTTTTTTGAAAATCTTCGAAACCCGGGTTTTGTTTACAAAAAGAACTTTTGCAGGAGTTAATAAGTGTAAACTATAAAAAACAAAGTTTGACTTTGATGCAACATGGTACGGGATTCCATATATCCAAGAGCAACCGATTTAGATGAAAGGACAATTCCTTTCATCTAAATCGGTTCAGCGGTTTAAGCATGAAGAGGTAACAGATAGACAGACACACTTTCGCATTTATAATATTACTAGCTGCACCCCGCGGTTCCACCCGCGTAATTGTCGATCCCGTGGGAATATCGGGATAAAAAGTAGCCTATATGTTAATCCAGGGTGTCAGCTACCTCCATACAAAATTTCATCAAAATTGGTCCAGCCGTTTGAGCGTGAAGAAGTAACAAACATATAAACACACACACACTCACAAACTTTCGCCTTTATAATATTAGTGTGATATTATAGTATGGATTAATGCATGACGCATCATTTACTTAGCGTATACATCATTATTGTTGGAGTGTGCCTAATAGCACCATTATGTCTGTAATGTATTCAAACTTTAACTCAGACTGAGACACAATGGAATTTACTAGAGTTTCGTCTATTGAGCAGATTTAATGGAATTTACTATTAGTTTGATATTGTTTCATGTTTTATTAGATTGGGAGGTGTTGAGCTTAATAAGTGTTAATTGAATGTAAGTACAGACGCCAAGCACATCAAGTTACTACAATCTGTCAAATTTCTTTAATAGATTTTCAAATTTATCGCTAAAGCATAAGGTTCAAAGTTGATTGGGAAAATTTGACAGTTTCGGGTAGCTTGATGTGCTGTCTGTACCTACGTGTCGCCTACGAATTCTTGCTGTTAACAAATTCTGACGATGGATTTTGTATTGTAGGTTGTTTAAATAGATCTATTGTTTTCTTATGAATCGTCACGTTGTTGACTATTTGACTATTTTTTCAACTCGCTGCATTATATATAAAGTCTTGTTACAAGCCCCTGCTTGTAACAAGACCCACAGGCGCGTTATTATCGGTCGATAATATCGAATGCGTTATAGCGATATCTGTTTTCAGTATATTTTGTATTAGGACGTCCGCAAAGTTACACACTGCTGCGATCACGGCTGCGATCATCACGATGCAATAGAAGTAGGACGTTTGCGTTTCTCCGTTCTGTGATATTCGAGAGTTCTTAGAACATTATGTATTAGGACGCATACGATCTTACACACACCTGGCGGGGGGCCTGTAGTGTAGGATACATGCTCACGTTAGAAATATGTGACGATTAAAAGGCAGCTGTGCCTGTGTGGCAAGAAGTCGGGACTAGCACGCATATATCATCGCAATAACGTATAATATCGGATATTATCGATCTATATAACGCGCCTGTGGGGCCGCCTTCAAGCTACCGTCGAAAAGAAGAGAGTTAACGTATTTCACTTAGTATATTGTATGAGAAGATGATCTCATCTCCATCCATCATTAAATACATCAATCATTAATTCAAAGCCTGTAGGAGATTCTCATCAAATATTTCATTACAACCATCAAGCCGCAAAAAAGCCAAACAAAATAAATTGTAAAGTTCAACAGTTAAAAGTAAAACACACGTAAACCGCTAAAGGCCTCGTATATGTATTGGACACAGCCCATTTTCCGTATTATTAAACTTTAATTGCGAATTATTACAATTCAATTAGTACGCCAGTGGTTTTATGGGCTATAAATTATTTCCACATTCATGATGCTACCCATTCCACCGGCCATCTTCCCACTAAGTATAGCCCGTTAATTTATATTGAGAAGATAATGACTTCTACTTCGAACTGGGCTATTTTGGGCAATGGATTTCGAATTGCAGTTAATTATTATTTGAATGATCTATTTTAACATTATCTGCAGCTTCGGCTCGGAGTATAATATGCAATTTCGAAAACGTGTATGTTATGCATCAAGCTCCTTATATTGATACTGACGTGTTGATGTAATCATCATCTGCCTGCCTTCTCCCAACTATGTTGGGGTTGGCTTCCAGTCTAACCGGATGCAGCTGAATACCAGTACTTTACATGGAGCGATTGACCTCCACAACCCAATTACTGGGTAATACGATACCCCTTAGTAAGACTGGTTGTCAGACTTTCGGGCTTCTGACTACGCGAGCGACTGTCAAATATCCCGGAATGTCAGCCGGGACCAACGGCTTAACGTGCTTTCCATGGCTCGGAGGGGTCTCGGTATGTAAAGACCCATCCACAGAATAACCGCGGCAAGCATAGCTTAAACACGGGCCCTCTCTAAAAGATCAATGGAAGAAATCATACTAAAGTCTCATTTTCAGAATAACAATGTTGCTGTCTCAGGTTGCTGTAAGAACATTGTGCAACTTTTGTTTATCACGAAAGGTCCTATGTCCTTAGTCCTACCAGGAATTCCTTCATTCTTCAAACGAATATAATAACAACATTTAAACCTAAGTAATAAAGAGTTCTTCGATGAAATAAAAAATTGTTGACAGAATTTATCCATCATGTAATAAAAAAAGATATTTTATCTACCCTCATTTCGTAAAGTTATAAATAATCAAAAATTCAACTTTAATGGATTGCACACAGTTCAAATTCTAATTTGAAATTTGAATCCCACAAAAACATTTCATGTTAAATGTTGCCAAGACGAGATCATAATTAGCTCGCACTGTCAAAAAGTAATCAGATACGGAACCCTACACTGTGCGTGGCCCGACACGCACTTGGCCGGTTTTTTTTTGTTGTTTGTGTACTATTACTAGCTTACACACCAAATTTCAGCTTTCTAGGACTTCAGGAAGAACCTTAAGAATATTGATGATCATCAGTCAGTGACGAAATCGGGGTATTTTAGATAACAATAAAATCTAAAGTATAAGAGCTATGCAATTGAAACTTTTTCCGTCTTATTACAAAACGAGATCTAATTTTAGACCTAGCCTAAACCTTCCAGCCAGTTATTCTATTTTGAACTTTATTCCGGCAAACGTAAAGTTCTTAATGCAAAATTGACAACTTAGACTCGGGTTTAACGTCAGTTTTTGTAATAAGAACTTTAGCTTCGTCGGATTATAGTTCGAAATTTAAAAATGGCTGGATGGTTTAAACCTGGGTCTAAAGATAAATCTTGTTTTGTAATAAGGCCGTATAGGTTTAATAAGTCAACCACTGACATCATATCCCGAAAATTTTGTTTATCTGGTATAATCCAAACCCAAGTTAAGAAGGTTCAAAAATACGACGAAGTGCTTCGAGAAAAGGTAGGTAGTGCCCTTGCGCTTCGCTTGGCTCGTCTTGGCGGGGGCACTCCCGTGCCCCCAGATCTGTCTGAAACAATAATTGCGTTATAGTCGGCTAGCTGAGGCACCTAATGTGTTTTGACGCATTTTTGCAATCCGGTGCGTCGCTGCTTATGTAACAGTTTCATAAACTAGTATTCAAACTTCATAGACATGCAAATACACAACTTAAAATGAATTTGTAGTTTATCATTGTACTGATGTTCATCGTTTATGATTGACCTACTGACATTAATTTACGCACCTGTTGAGCGAATCAATATCTTGTGATTAATCAGTAATTACTGTATTATACCTACAGCAAACAGTATGTGCTTGCTTATAGAACCTTGCCTAAAGGCATACCTAGACCAGGTGACAGGACTTTGATAAAGACCGACGAAATAAAAGAGGTAAATGGTAACTGAGATGCAAATATACACGGTTATTGAAAAACACTAACAACCTCTTCAGAGGCCATTGTACTCATCATTACGAACAACTTTTACCATGGGACCAAACCTGAAATCGCGAAAAAAAAAATCAGCTGTTCCCTACATTTATGTTCGTATAACTCATCAAAATGTAGGGAACAGCAATTTTTATTTCGCGATTTCAGCTTTGGTCCCATAGTATAAATTATTCATAATGATGAGTACAATGACCTCTTAAGAGGTTGTTGGTGTTTTCCCAATAACCCTGTATTGATTCCCTTATGAAAAAAAAAGGGGCATCTATTTTTTTTTTTTCGAAATCTTTTGGGTATCATTTTCAAAAACTGTGCTTTTGACTTTAGGATCTTCTTTATCTTATATAATTTTTATAAAGCGAGAAGGGCTTGTGGCTAAGAAATAAAAGCCGCTCGGCTCCATCGATCAGGTTCAGCGATGGTTGCCGCAGTTGGTCCGTGGATGGATGACCATTTTTATATACCAAGACCCCGCCGTGCCTCGGAAAGAACGTTAAGCCGTTGGTCCCAACTGTCATTCTTAGATCTTTGACAGTCGGTACGTCGTCAGAAGCCCGATAGTCTGACAACCAATCATACCAGGGTGTATCGTATTACCCAATAAGTTGGTTGTGGAGGTCAGATAGGCAGTCGCTCCATGTAAAATACTGGTATTCAGCTACATCCTTAGTTAGACTGGAAGCCGACCCCAACATACTTGAGAAAAGGCTAGCCAGATGAAGAATTTTATAAAGGGAGTTTTATTCGTGCACACTAATCATTTTTCTTCTTTCTGTATCACTTATAATTCTGTACGAAAGTCAGCCACAATGTCATTCCCTCCTTATCAGAGTAAATATTACCTACATAGAAACTATAAGCTCGTGATGAGATAAACGAATAACAGCGTAATTCTGCTGTAATCACCTCTTGTTAGGTTATTATGTAAATTACCTACCTAGAAGATTATGTGACAGGTAAATCGAGTCACTTTAATCGAGTTTCACTCGCTCCGGTTATTTTACGAGTACAGAGGTATTTCTAAATTGTTGCCTTGTTAAGTATAGTTTGATGTTTAGAATACAGTTAGAAATTGAATGAAATTCAGTGTAAAGTTTCAGGATTTTCTGAAAAGTTTCAGATTCATACGGACCTCCTAAACATGACTGAAAACCTTGTGAGTTGTACTGTCGTTACAGGATAGCAACCTGGGGGTAATTGCGTAATACCCATAAACTGACAAGTGATCGCAATTTCTATCATTTTGACAATTTAACCACGGTCATTGAATTGGCGCCGCAGTGTTCCAAGCGCGCCAATCGAGAGTGGGTGTGACCATTATGGGAATGGCCGCATGGGGAGGTGGGACCCGCTGAGGAACAGCGGGTCGAGGCCTGTGGGGGAGCGGTGAATGCTTATGCGAATCCCGCCCCCCGGGACATAGGCAGAGGTGGAAAACCGCGGTGGTTGTAGCCGGTAAGCCCCTCTGCCCTCTGTCACCCCCACGATGGAGGAAGTCCATGAGGATTTCCACCGCGCATCTACCAAAAATAAAGAACGTGACTACATCAACATCTACTCTATGAACTTTCAAAGAATAGAAATATCTTCTTTTCTTCATATTGTGTTCCGTTTCTTCTGTTTACGGTGTTCATGCTAAAGCTATGGATTCCTCGAGGAACGATTTAGCCGCGGAGACAGCCGTCATGAAAATTATGGCCCCGGGGTTTGATTTTACGTTGTCAAAAAATGCTTTGGAGAACACACAAACTTACTTTCATAAATAACGTTTCAGTGTCGTCATACGTTCCAAAACACAAATAGCGGACGCTGGCCCCACAGCTGCTGGACTAAAGTGGAACTGGGCTGGCCATACCTGTCGCATGTCGGAGCAGCAATATGCAAAAGCCATCACTCTGTGGATCCCAAATGGTAGGAAACAATTGAGCGGCAGGCTCAGAAAGAGATGAGCTGGACTCCTTCTTAAAGGATTGGCCCACAATCTCAGTAGACCGGGAAAACTGGAAAGAGGGAAGGGAGGCCTTTGCTGTGCAGTGGGACAATATAGGCTTATAATAATAATAGTCCTTATAATAATAGTAGCTTCAGCGTGCTGTTCGAAATATATGAGAAAAGTTTTATAATTTGCTTTGATTCAAGACAGATAGGTACACGGTAGTTAAAAATGCTCGGAATTTATAATAATAATAATAATAATAAAACCTTTATTATCAGGCTACTTTGGCCCATAGATAAATACCTTACAGACTAACATATATATTATAAAGTACAATCTGTGTTAGTGTATAAACTTAAACCTATGTTAGTAAAACACTTCACTCGAGCACTGTCTTCGTGCGTTCGTGTGGCACTTGTCCGCGGAAGCGACGAAACATTACACCTTGCGGCCAAAAATCTTCTGCCATGACGAGGTGCAGGTAGCATGTAGGAATTCGCACCACGAACGCCTTGAAGTTGACGTTGCGGCGCGATTCAAGCAACTGCACTCTCGGCCTGTATTTGGTCCTTTGGCACACGTACTCCACGATGTCCTCGGCCTTAGTGGTATAGTGTAGGCGGGAAATATATACGGGAGTATTCGGCTGGGCGGCTCGAATAGGGATGTCAGGCTTGATAGGAGCTGTGCCGCAGCGGTTCTTGTTGGTTCTTTGTCGGCGTTTCTTCCTCTGCACCGTCACAAAACCATCATCATCAGCCCGGTTCGATAAAGAAAATAAGATAAAGAGAGATGAGATAAAGTTTATAAGCAAATAGCTGCGCTACCATGGTCGTATAAAAATAACGAGAGTGTCGGTCAGCATTTATTTAAGGCGACAATTAAACGTGGTTTCGGTATCGGTCGTTACGGCCATCTGCCCGGACGCCGCAAGGAAAATAACATTATAGCCGTGAGACGCGCTCGGGGATACGGCGGCCATCTTTAATGTTTGAGGCGGGAATTTTTGGAAAAATTTAATTGTCTTCTCATTCTGTGATATACCATTTTTCAAATAAACTTGCGATAAATGTCATTCAACCGCCCTGTACCAAAAAGTCCAAATAACTTACGATAGATATCGTTCGTCATACAAAACTGTCGCTAACATTGCATCGGTTGAGTTTCATAATACCAAACACGGAGTAAGTCAATGTTTTGATCGTGTTACCGACACTGCCCATACATTTTTTTCGTATGGTTTGGAAATATTGGGATACATTAGTAGAAGGAGGTGAACAAACTTTATCGCAAGTTTATTTGAAATGAACTTTAGCTTAAAATATTTGTTAAGTTACAAACATACGTGTAAGTATTAAAGGCACAAGAATGAGTGAGCCGCGGGGTAATTATGTAACACACATAAAATGCAATCGATTGCAATGTCTTTGATTGTGACAGTTCAGCCTCGTTCATTATATTTAAGTGGTTGAGCAGACGAATTTTTGAAACCCATGAAGCAATGAATGTCAAACTGAAAGGCATTGCGATCGAGTGCCATTTATTGTGCGTTATATGCAATTTTTTTTTTTTTTGCGGATGGGAAATCATCAAATGACTCCTCCCGCTCTGGGTGGAGCGGAAGGGTGTGTCAGAGTCCTACTGACTAAAACCCACCCGTGTTCCTTCCTTAGCCCTTTATGTTCCGGGCCAGCGGTAACCCTTTCGGACAATCCCGCTGACGTTATATGCAATTACCCGAACTTAAGTGGCAGTGGGCAGGGCACATTGCTCGCAGAACAGATGGCCGATGGGGCCAAAAGGTTCTGGAGTGGCGACCGCGTACCGGAGGTACCTTGTGGGAGGCCTTCCAACGCTACGTGCGTTGGAAGGCCTCCCACAAGGTCCGACGACCTTGAGAAAGCCGCAAGAACCCGTTGGATGCGAGAAGCACAGAACAGGTCGAAGTGGAGGTGCTTGGGGGAGGCCTATGTCCAGCAGTGGACGTCTTTCGTCTGAAATGATGATTTACCCCACTATACATAAAACAAGACCAAGGATTATAGAGTTATCGGAGCACCACCATCATTGCGTAACACACTATCAATCTCAACCTGAATAATTATGAAGGATATTGCTAATCCATTGCTTCATACGTTCGAAAAATGTCTCTGCTCAACAACGTAAATAACACAATAAATGTTGCTGTATTGTCAAAATGAATCACAAAATCTGGATAAAAGCTGGATCATAAAATAATGGAAAGTATACTTCAATAAATCATGTGATTTTAAGATTGATCTATTTACCTATATCTGTATCTGATGTATAGAGAATGCAGACATCAAAGAAAGCAAGCATAGCTAAATTCTGTAAACAATTCTAAATTCTGTAAACTTTAACGGTGTGAACTTCTGGTTGTTGTTACATTTTTTTTTTCGGGTGAGATATCATCAAATGACCCCTCCCGCTCTGGGTGGAACGGAAGGGAGTGTCAGACTCTTACTGACTAAAACCCACCCATGTTCCTTCCTTAGCCCTTTATGTTCCGGGCCAGCGGTAACCCTTTCGAACAATCCCGCTGACCCGGAGGCTTCGGCCCTAAGGGGCCCCTTCCTCGATGCTGACATCTCTTTGAGGCGCGCGTGGAACACGTACGCGCCGTCCGGCACGGGCCTGGTCCTGATCGGACGGTGAGCTACTTATTACTCTCCGTACGCAGGCCCGCGCCTACAGTGGCCGGGAGTCGTCCCGTGGCTCCCGAAGCCCGGCGCGTCTCTCCCTCATCCGTCCCGCCACCTCCTTCGCTAGCATGACTGCTTCGCAGAAGGAGGTGACTGCCTCCCACTCCCTCTCGCCCCGGATCATGGCTTGCACCAGGGCCGGACGCGAGAGGTCACCGCCGCTGCCGATCGCCTCTACGAGGACACGGTGGTGCTCCGCCCAAGCAGGGCAGACCTCCGCCGTATGCTCCACCGTGTCCTCTGGGCGATCCTGGCAATGGTGACACCCGGGCGTTTCCTCCCACCTGATGATGTGCAGGAACCTCCCGAAACATCCGTGTCCGGTGAGGACCTACGTCAGGCGGTAGGTGAGGGCGCCGTGACGCCTCTCTAGCCACTCCTCTAAGAGGGGTCTTATCGCCGCTGTCGCGGCGTGCCCTGCGCTGGGTTGCGCTCTTTCCATGCCGCCATGAGATCGCGCCGGAGATCCAAGCGGAGTTTCCCCCCGGCGTAGTGCCTCCGCGCGCCAATCATACAGGCGCGCGAGGAGTTGTTGTTACACTTAGGTAGGAACATATAATTTACTTGTATAATAATCTGTGGAAACTGTTTCTGGATTGTGTTGAACTATTTGTATACTTATATTTGTTATTTCATCTGTTTGTTTCCCAAAATAAATAAAATAAAGTCACTAACCAATGGCCAATGCAACGCAACATAACGCTACGAAAAGGTCCAAAAAACCTCCTAAGCCAAACGCTTGGCCATCCTACTGGCAACGTCGTTTCAGAAATCGTAAAACAAACGCGGCACCACAATATTTAAATATTTCAAATATCACGTTTTTCTCTTCGCATTGTACACTTGACCTGTTTCATGACAATTCCTGCTATCTTTTGTTCTCTTGTTGATACGCGATAAACAGCTTTATGGTACACTAAACGTTAGATAAAAACGGTTTTTATGGACACTGCAGCTTTTCACAAACAATTTGTATAATGAATTGCAAGAAAAAAGTAATGAGATAAATGCAAATTCTTTTTTATTGTTTTATTTTTTGTGTTGGAATTCTTTCAGAATAGGCCAGTGGTTTTGTTGTTCGTACCTATAATGAAACTTAATAATACTATAATATTTAAAATGCAACATTATATTTAGTGTATGCGAAACCCGAAACACGTGTCTAGTATTTTTATGTAAAGAATCTTTGTACAAAATTTCAAAATTGTAACATGAAAAATCAAAAAGTTGTAAGCTTGTTAAGTTACCTGTTTGTCCATACAAAAACATGCTAACCCGCGCCGCTCGCGCCGCGCCGTCTTGCGCTCATTGTTAATAGTACCTAGGTACCTAACCATTCGGCGCAGAGATTGGATAACCTACTTAGTGTCGCTCGGTGTCCAACTTTCAACCTTTTTTAAATATTTTTGGGACAAAATATAACATGGGGTAAAAATTATTGGAATTCGATTCAGAATAAGTAACGATTCAGTTACTTATTCTGAACAAACTGTATTCAGGTTTCGCATATACTAAAAATAACGTTGTATATATTAGTATTGATTATTGGGCTGAAATATTCATCATTTTAGCCGATAGACGTCCGCTGCTGGACATAGGCCTCCCCCAATTTTGGGGGGGGTTTGCCATAATCGCCACGCTTGGCAGGCGGGTTGGCGATCGCAGTATGGTATGGTGGTGGAATGCATAGAGAACGCTGCTGCCCATTCTCCGGTACGCCCCTTAGTCGCCTTTTACGACACCCACGGGAAGTATGGGGTGGTGCTATTCTTTAAGTCCGGCACCACACAGACAAATACACACACAGACAAATATACAGACAGGGTTGAAATATTGAAACAGCCTAAATATGACCTTAAGCTATGCGTGTCTCATTGACTAGACGTTGGGTTATTGCGTAACACGCTATCAGTAGCAATGGCTCTCATTGACTAGACGTTGGGTTATTGCGTAACACGCTATCAGTAGCAATGGCTCTCATTGACTAGACGTTGGGTTATTGCGTAACACGCTATCAGTAGCAATGGCTCTCATTGACTAGACGTTGGGTTATTGCGTAACACGCTATCAGTAGCAATGGCTCTCATTGACTAGACGTTGGGTTATTGCGTAACACGCTATCAGTAGCAATGGCTCTCATTGACTAGACGTTGGGTTATTGCGTAACACGCTATCAGTAGCAATGGCTCTCATTGACTAGACGTTGGGTTATTGCGTAACACGCTATCAGTAGCAATGGCTCTCATTGACTAGACGTTGGGTTATTGCGTAACACGCTACCAGTAGCAATGGCTCTCATTGACTAGACGTTGGGTTATTGCGTAACACGCTATCAGTAGCAATGGCTCTCATTGACTAGACGTTGGGTTATTGCGTAACACGCTATCAGTAGCAATGGCTCTCATTGACTAGACGTTGGGTTATTGCGTAACACGCTATCAGTAGCAATGGCTCTCATTGACTAGACGTTGGGTTATTGCGTAACACGCTATCAGTAGCAATGGCTCTCATTTTGACAGTTCAACAACATTCATTGCGTTATTTACTTTATTGAGCAGACAAAGTCTTCGAACATTTGAAGCAATGGATTAGCAATATCCTTCAAAATGATCCAGATTGAGATTGATAGTGTGTTCCGCAATTAAGGTGCAGTTTTTCTTAACCTTAATGCACCGAAAACTAGCCTAAAACTATTCGTCCGTGTCAAATGTCACCTGACTGCGCTATTACTTCGTTTTCGCTTAGAGTTTTTTTTCGACTTTATTTTTCTTTCTGGTCAGCTCCTAAGGGTTGTAGCGTGAAGTTATAGCCTTAACCTTCCTTAATAATTGGGCAATGAAATGCGAAAAGAATTTTTCAAATCCTACCGGTAGTTCCAGAGATTAGCGCGTTCAACGACGCAAACAAACTCTTTAGCTTTTTTAATAGTATTAGTTTATAGATACAAAAAAAAACTGTGTGACCAACTTTTACCTACCTACTATTGAGGGAACAAATGGAAGTTTTTCAAATGTGTCCGTATGGAACGGAACCCTAATCCTCTTGATTAGGGTTCCGTACCATGGCAAGTCTCAACGTCCGTCTGTACAATCTCTGTAATTCTATTAATTTGTTAACAAAAAAAAACATAAATAAAAAAAGAACTACCTACCTAAGTACACTTAGCTGCAAAACAAAGGACGAGCGAGCTATTTGACTATTCTATAAAATGTTTTGTTTGTTACCGAAAAGTTCGTGAGAGTCAAAATGGCGGGTGTACCTTAACTAATCGAATCCTTCCATTTACCAAAAAAATTTACCTAAATTGTACTATTTAGTACCTCGGTTTAAAAAAAATGTACCTTCTTCAGAACGAAATTATTTCGAAATTAAGGTACACCCGCCATATTAACGTTAAGATGACGGGTGTACTATAGTATTTTATTATTTAACCATTACTCATAAAATATAATTAGACCAAAAAAATGTACCTAAAATGTACTATTTAGTATCTAGGTTAAAAATAATTATACCTTCTTCAGAACGAAATTGTATTAAAATTAAGGTACACCTGCCATATTGATGTACATCAGAACGTTCGGCCTACTGAGGCGAGGTAGGGAGCTGGCTGCTACTCCAGTTTTTAATGGTGAATTTGTGACGCATAAAGATGCCAGTCAAATAATTTGTGATGTTCTGTCACAAATTGGCGGATGGCGACTGAAATAAAATGTATTCGAATAATTGATAAATGGGTACTTGTTCCGTTGGAATAAAACGAGTATTTATCGAGTACCTAGGTACTTAATGAAACAAAACACGTTGAAATAAGGTGACCATGTAAATATTCCAACGAAATAAGTATTATTTTATCCAGTAGGTCTTAATGAAACAAAAAACCTCGAAATTGTTAATTTATATTATTATATTAGGCACAAGCAACGTTACCATTACTCATAAAATATAATTACACCAAAAAGTTGTACCTAAAATGTACTATTTAGTACCTAGGCTTAAAAAAATTGTACCTTTTTCAGAACGAAATTGTATCTAAATTTAGGTACACCCGCTAACGTTCTGATGTACATTGGGCTGCATCCATTGGGTACCCCAGTTGTATTAAAATTTTCATACAACTGGGGTACCCAATTGATGCAGCCCACTGTACATCAATACATCAGAACGTTCGGCCAATCGAGGTAGGGAGCTGGCTGCTACTTCAGTTTTCTTGATGATTTTGTGACGCATAAAGATTCCAGCCAAATAATTTGTGACAGAACAGTTCCAAAGTTAAAAGCATTTTATTTCCGACCGATATCAGGCCGTTCGGGGCCTGATAACAGAACATTTGGACAATTGAATCTCCATAACTGAGGACCTTAGATAAACTGTTACTGAATGGAGAGTTAGTGACGACACTAAAACGAATTTTCATTGCTTTAGTTTTTTTCGTGACGGCCCCATTAAATGGTAAATTGACAATTAAACTTTTAACCTCAAAATATTGAGATTATCGATTCTCTACAACGAAGAAGCCTAGAAGACTCGTAAAAACCCGCGATGTGTTGCAGTCGTCGAGAATAAGTAACTGCTCTGCAGGTTTTCAGTGCAATGGTGTGAGCATTTTTATTGATTCAAGATCATAATTATTCTACTATGGCGGATGGTGACTGAAATAGGGTGACCATGCATTGGAATACTCGATATATAGGTACTTGTTCCGTTGGAACAAAACAAGTATTTACTCATTCCGTCTAACCACTAGAGACCCATGGCATGTGAACTGACAGACATCAGATTGACAGGATACTGAACCCCAAAAACTACACGAGTGGACTGATATGCAGGCATCAGCTCAACGTTGCTTGTGCCTAATATAATAATATAAATAAACAATTTCGAGGTATTTTGTTTCATGAAGACCTACTAGATAAAATAATACTTATTTCGTTGGAATATCTACATGGTCACCTTATTTCAACAAGTTCAACGTGTTTTGTTTCATTAAGTACCTAGGTACTCGATAAATACAAGTTTTATTCCAACGGAACAAGTACCCATTTATCAATTAAACGAATACATTTTATTTCAGTCGCCATCCGCCAATTTGTGACAGAACGTCACAAATTATTTGGCTGGCATCTTTATGCGTCACAAAATCGTCACTAAAAACTGGAGTAGCAGCCAGCTCCCTACCTCGCCTCAGTAGGCCGAACGTTCTGATGTACATCAATATGGCAGGTGTATCTTAATTTTAATACAATTTCGTTCTGAAGAAGGTATAATTATTTTTAACCTAGATACTAAATAGTACATTTTAGGTACATTTTTTTTGGTCTAATTATATTTTATGAATAATGGTTAAATAATATAATACTATAGTACACCCGCCATCTTAACGTTAATATGGCGGGTGTACCTTAATTTCGAAATAATTTCGTTCTGAAGAAGGTACAATTTTTTTAAACCGAGGTACTAAATAGTACAATTTAGGTACATTTTTTTGGTAAATGGAAGGATTCGATTAGTTAAGGTACACCCGCCATTTTGACTCTCACAAAAGTTCCTAAACGGAATGTTCTGACCATGAACCGTATTTCGGCAGATTGCTAAAGCAGCTGAATGTCGGTCTTAACAATGTAAATCGAACTTTGATTAATCTCTATTGTTATGTCTGAAACAAATCTGCGATGCCTACGCATTGGGAAAATCCACTCACACACACTCAAACATAGCATGACTAAGAAAGTATATTCGATGTTCTTTATTTAAAAGTAAAAATAATCTAACCTACAGTCAACCGCCGGCCGCCCATATAATAATTTGACATTGACAGCGCCTTTATTATAGCAGTATGGTTTTTGTAGTCCAAGTGTTACATGGCGTACAAGGTGCTATGCAATATTTATGTGGCGCATCCACTACGCCGCTACATGCGTCCGATCGGGGCTATAAAATCATGTACCATAAACAATAAATATACGCCGAACTGGCCGCAGGCATAGATAAAAAAAACTTGGTATAGATGCGAAACTCCCGTTCATACGTTTTATAAATGCTAAGTAGCGGGCTGGAGTGACTGGGTCGGTAAGAACTGAAGATTATGGACAGGACTGTGACATGGGCAAACAAAGGTCCCAATAGGCTGGTGAGAGAACCATAACACATCATAACATCATGTGGGCTCGTGGCTAAGTAATAACACCCGCAAGAGTCGATAGAACAGGTTAAGTTATACTAGCCGCGGTCGGTCCGTGAATGGGTGACCATTTTTTCATACTGAGATCCTTGTCATTAGTTGATCTTTGATAGTCGTTACTTAGTCAGAAGCCAAAAAGTATGACAACCAGTCTTACCAAGGAATATCGTGTTACCCAGTAACTGGGTTGTGAAGGTGAGATAGGCAGTCGCTTCATGTAAAATAGTGGTTCAGCTGCATCCGGTTAGACTGGAAGCTGACCCCAACATAGTTGGGAGAAGTTTAGGCAGATGATGACGCCTGTATTCCCCGAAGGATTTGGCAAATGTATACAGGGGTAATAACCTACATTGCGCCGAAAAACCTAACCGTAGGTGATTATTTCTACATCAGTGATTTAGATAATAAATGGAGAGCAATGGTGGCCCCGACTTACGAGTTATGGATCGAGACAGGCGCTTTACTTTGTGTAAATTATTTCATCACCACTGCTCTCGAAACGGTAAAGGAAAACATAGTGAGCAAACCGGCATGCCCTAGAACCAAAAATTCACGGCCCACTCCTCACCGAGAGAAGGCCTGTGTTTCAGCAGGGTATACTATTGGTTGATTATGCTGTCTACATTGCGCTGAAGAACCGGACCGTAGGTAGCATGGCAGAGTAAACACTTGTTTCGCTTCAGGTTTTTTTTCATTTTACAGGGTTTCGCCGAAAAATCACCCCGTTCACACTCAACGTAATGAAATATGCACGAGCACAATGAAAAATTGAAAACCTTTTTTTTGTTAAAAAATTGTCCAGTGTTGCCTTTCCCATTAATTTAAGCAAAAATTGTTCTGACTTTTTGTAGTGAAAAATATATTCACAACATAAAGTCACGATGTTATTAAAGGCTGGCATGTATATGTAAATGTTTAACACCTTTACAAGGAATGCCTAGATATGAATGATAATTACCTAAGCAAATAAATATTTTCTTAAATTTTGCAGAATCTTTGCATCAGAACATTAAGTTTGTCTATGCTACAAAGTATGTCATTTTACAGTATCTGATATTGAAACGAAAAGATATCACATGCAAGGCTTCCCTCACGTTCGCTGAACAAAGCACTCGCCTTCACTAAAGAAAAGAAAGACATCAATCAAATGCTCGAGAGAGCTCAGTGAGAACCTGATACCTGACAGCTTTGTTCAAGATGCTAAACTGCTGTTAAACTAGGACAAGGAGACTTCCTCACGTTATGATGGAACCTATTTCAGAACAGCAATTCCTATTTAGTTCTCGGTAATCATAAAAAAATCCTATCCTACTATAATATACTATAGTTTTTAGTAAGTAGGTATATTTATGTATATTTATTTGTGCTTATATTAATATGTAATTAGGTATATATTATATTCATAGTTTTAATAGGTTTATGCGTATCTTTATATTAAAAATATTTATTACTCAATTTTCATGATTGCACCTACCACTGTTTGTCTCTGCATCACCCAAAGGTTGACTGGTAGAAAATGCCTCTGTACATTTATGTGCTTGAAGTATTAAATAAATATATCTATATAATATATATAAAATTCAAAGTCCTGACTGACTGATTGACTGACTGACTGACTGATATATCAACGCACAGCCCAAACTGCTGGACCTAGAGACTTGAAACTTAGAAGGTGCGTTCTTTGTGAAGAGTAAGTATCCACTAAGAAAGGATTTTTGGTAATTCAACCCCTAAAGGGTTAAAATAGGGGATGGAAGTTTATATGAAAGTCCGACAGTTTTGAAGTTAGGATCTTCTTCAAAACTGTCGGAATTTTGTATTTAGGCTGACAATTGAAAATTAATTTATACGTGTCTCAGCGTTTTTGATAATTTCACCCCCGAAGGGTTAAAAAGGGGATGAAGTTGTGTATAGAAAGTTATTAATTTTCGACGTAAAAATCACTAAATTTATTATCTAGGCTTATGATTGGAAGCTAACACAACGGTGTTGTTAGAATTTCATCCATTAAGGGGGTGAAAAGGGGGATGAAATTTTGTCCTGGCTGACTGATATACTCGTATCAACGCACAGCCTAAAACGCGGGTCGGTACCGCTGGGTAGAGAAATTAATTTTGGAGGGTGTGTTCTTTGTGAAGAGTAGATATCCACTAAGAAGGGGTTTTTGGAAATTTAACCTTTAAGGGGTGAAAAGAGGGGATTTGTTTGTATGAAAAATCTTATTCCTTGAGTTAATAACCATGAAACTTGGCACGAATACTTATCTAAATAAATTATGAAGTTTTGCTTTTTTTTTCTAAACTACCCCCTGAAGGGGGATTGGGAGGTGTCAAAGTTTGTATCGAAGAATTTTAACGCGTGGTCCGATTAACTCGAAACTCAGTATTTATACTTAAGACCGAAAATAAAGAATAACGTGTATCATCGTTTTTCGAAAATATTGTGAAAAGTTAATTTTATAGGGGAAGACTTTACTGCGTGGCTTGATTAACTCGAAAATTGGTTTAAACAATCTTTGAGTCGAGTAATGATGTGTTCATTACTCCCAAACAATTTTACGAAATTCCACCCCTGTGGGGGTGAATAACGGGGATACATTTTATAAGAAAAATCTTATTCATTTGGTTAATAAACTTGGCAAGAATACTTGCAAGCAAGTAATAAAGTTTATCATTATTCGTTTATCAAAACACCCCAACACCCCTTGTGTTGGGGTGTTAAAGTTTGTGTGGAAGAATTTTAACGCGCGGTCCGATTTACTCGAAACTCAGTATTAATACTTTTGACAGAAAATAATCAATAATAACAGCCGCACAGATCGATCGATCAGTTTACGCAGGCTACACTTGCCGCGGTTGGTCTGTGGATAGGTGTCCATCTTTACATACCGTGACCTCTCCGTGCCTCGGAAAGCACGCTAAGCCGTTGGTCCCGGCTGCCATTCGTTGATCTTTGACAGTTGCTAGGGGTGGTCAGAAGTCCGAAAGTTTGACAACCAGTCTTATCAAGGGGTATCGTATTTGGGTTCAGGTCAGATAGGCAGTCGCTCCATGTAAAATACTGGTACTCAGCTGCATCCCGTTGGACTGGAAGCTGACCCCAACATAGTTGGGAAAAGGCTAGGCAGATGAAGAATCAATAGAAACTGTATGGGGTTTTCGAAAATTATTGACCCCTGACGGGACAAAAAGTGGTAATTCGATTTATAAGGGGATTTGAATGAGTGCCTTGATAAACTCAAAAAAAAATTGTAAGTACTTACAAATAAATTTGAACTTGAAACTTGGCACAAATAATTATAAAGTTCGAATTTTTTTGGAATTCTAAACTAACCCAAAAGGGAGATTGGGGGAGTCAAATTTAGTATGGAAAAATTTTAATGCGCGGTCCAATTAACTCGAAACTCAGTACCTATCTAAGGCCAAAATAAATAATAAAGTGGTTCAGGGTTTTTCGAAAATCTACCGCTAATGGGGTGAAGAGGGGTAGTCAATTTCACTGGGCAGAATGTTATTACGAGGCTTGATTAACTGGAAAATTGGTATAAATAATCCAGATTATGTTTCGAAATTCCACCCCTATGGGGATAGAAAGAGGGGATACAGTTTATATGAAAAATCTTATTCATTTGGTTAATAAATTAGAGACTTGGCAATATTTGGGTCAGTAAATAATAAAGATTGTCACTTTTAGTTTAAAAAATCCCTCACAGAGGATTTCGGGGGTGACAAAGTTGATGGATTAGAAAAAAATTAACCCGCTGTCGGATTAACTCGAAAATCGGTACTACTAAAGCAAAAAATACTTTAAAAAAGTGATTTAAAGTTTTTCAAAAATTGACTCCTACGAAGGTGGAAAATTCTACTGCTTGCTTCCATTAAGGACGCGTTTACGAAATGACGCGCTTCAATTTTAGGTATTGAGTCTTACTACTACACGTGCACGGCTCACACACACAGCGACATGCGCGAAGCGGTGAAATTATGAGTAAACTGACACGACTAGATACTTGAGCCTAATTTTATTTTATTTTTGCCATGTATTTTTTTTAAGTTTACGGTGATTTGTTTTCAAACAGTTTGTAGGTAATGTGAAGTGTTCATATAAGTAGAATGCTATTTACTTAATTTCACTGGACAGTGATTAATCAAGTACAAGTTGCCAAAGTACCTATGTATTAACAATTTGCGGACGAGCTTATTGAAAACAAATATAAAACAGGCTTGTTTTATTCGGTTTATTTCATATTTTATATAATAAATTTGCTATGGTATCAAATGCAAGTAGGTTCTCGAAAACTGGAAAGAAAATACGTGTATTTGGCACACACCCTACAAGGCAAACAGTACAAATGCTACAATATTCATCACGCTAATATTATAAAGGCGAAAGTTTGTGAGTGTGTGTGTATGTTTATATGTTTGTTCTTCACGCTCAAACAGCTTCACCAATTTTGATAAAATTTTGTATAGAGGTAGCTGACACATATAGGCTACTTTGTATCCGATATTCCCACGGGATCGAAACTTACGCGGGTGAAACCGCGGGGCACAGCTAGTTGCTTCATATATATTTAAAAAATTCGTAAAACAAAAACAACGCAATGGATATTGTTGAACTGTCAAACCGGAATGGATTGCCATTCCAAGTGTGTTATGCAATTAGGATAACGTACTAAGCAGTGTCGTGCATTGCATAAAGGCATATTAGCAGTGGCTACCTCGATAAATCACCATAAGCCTGTCAATTACATTTTTGGCTGTGCAAAGTGACGGATATTGAGATCGCCGATAGTGAGATAAAAATGAAAATCCAAGATGGCGGTTGTAGTTTTTTTTTTAATTTTTCATCATGGGTGTCGTTTTTATGGTTTTCAAGGGTGCTAAAACCGATAGTGATGTCCAAATGAAAATCCAAGATGGCGGCTTTAATTTTTTTATCATGGGTGGTCGTTTTTATGGTTTTCAAGGGCGCTAAAGCCGATAGTGAGGTCAAAATGAAAATCCAAGATGGCGGCTCTATTTTTTTTTTATATTTTTCATCATGGGTATCGTTTTCATGGTTTTCGAGGGTGTTGGAGCCAATAATTAGGTCAAAATGAAAATCTAAGATGGCGGCTGTAATTTATTTTTTATTTTTATCATGGGTGTCGTTTTTATGGTTTTCAAGGGCGCTAAAGCAGATAGTGAGGTCAAAATGAAAATCCAAGATGGCGGCTGTAATTTTTTTATATTTTTTATTATGGGTGTCGTTTTCACAGTTTTCGAGGGTGCTGGAGCCGAAAACAAAGTCAAAATGAAAATCCAAGATGGCGGCTGTAATCTTTTTTTTTTAGATACTTTTGTTTTATGTTTCCGATTAGTGACCGCATCTGCCTAGACTAGACCCGGCCTAGTGCCTGCCTACCTATTCTTAAGGTCTCAACAAAACTAACAAAAGAAGCCCAAACTTGGCACACCTAGCTCAGCTCGGCTATTAGTTCCAGTAGCAGTCTTCGAAGTACACCTGCAGGTCACTCCATCAAGTCCGGAGGTAAGGTCTCAACATAACTAAGAAAACGAGCCCATACTCGGCACACCTAGATCAGCTCGGCTGTTAGTTCCAGTAGCAGTCTTCGAGTACACCTGCAGGTCACTCCATCAAGCCCGGAGGTAAGGTCTCAACATAACTAAGAAAACGAGCCCATACTCGGCAAACCTAGCTCAGCTCGGCTGTTAGTTCCAGTAGGAGTCTTCGAAGTACACCTGCAGGTCACTCCATCAAGTCCGGAGGTAAGGTCTCAACATAACTAAGAAAATGAGCACATACTCGGCACACCTAGCTCAGCTCGGGTATTAGTTTCAGTAGCAGTCTTCGGAGTACACCTGCAGGTCACTCCATCAAGTCCGGACGTAAGGTCTCCACATAACTAAGAAAACGAGCCCATACTCGGCACACCTAGCTCAGCTCGGCTGTTAGTTCCAGTAGGAGTTTTCGAAGTACACCTGCAGGTCACTCCGTCAAGTCCGGAGGTAAGGTCTCAACATAACTAAGAAAACGAGCACATACTCGGCACACCCAGCTCAGCTCGGCTATTAGTTCCAGTAGCAGTCTTCGGAGTACACCTGCAGGTCACTCCAACAAGTCCGGAGGTAAGGTCTCAACATAACTAAGAAAACGAGCCCATACTCGGCACACCTAGATCAGCTCGGCTGTTAGTTCCAGTAGGAGTCTTCGAAGTACACCTGCAGGTCACTCCATCAAGTCCGGAGGTAAGGTCTCAACATAACTAAGAAAACGAGCCCATACTCGGCACACCTGACTCAGCTCGAATTATTCCGTTCTGATCCCCTGAATTATTTATTTTGACCCCACCATCGGTTTCAGGACCCTCGAAAACCACGAAATTGACACCCATCATGAAAAATTGTAACATTTTTCACATCCGCCATCTTTTTTTTTTTTTTTTTTTTGCGGATGGGAAATCATCAAATGACTCCTCCCGCTCTGGGTGGAGCCGAAGGGAGTGTCAGACTCTTACTGACTAAAACCCACCCGTGTTCCTTCCTTAGCCCTTTATGTTCCGGGCCAGCGGTAACCCTTTCGGACAATCCCGCTGACCCGGCAGGCTTCGGCCCTAAGGGGCCCCTCCTCGATGCTGACATCTCTTTGAGGCGCGCGTGGAACACGTACGCGCCGTCCGGCACGGGCCTGGTCCTGATCGAACGGTGAGCTACCCATTACTCTCCGCCCGCAGGCCCGCGCCTACGGTGGCCGGGAGTCATCACGCGGCTCCCGACGCCCTGAGCCGTCCCGCCACCTCCTTCGCTAGCATGACTGCTTCGCAGGAGGTGACTGCCTCCCACTCCCTCTCGCCCCGGACCATGGCTTGCACCAGGGCCGGACGCGAGAGGTCGCCGTCGCTGCCAATCGCCTCTACGAGGACACGGCGGTGCTCCGCCCAAGCGGGGCAGACCTCCACCGTGTGCTCCACCGTGTCCTCTGTGCGATCCTGGCAATGGTGACACCCGGGCGTTTCCTCCCGCCTGATAGTGTGCAGGAACCTCCCGAAACTTCCGTGTCCGGTGAGGACCTGCGTCAGGCGGTAGGTGAGGGCGCCGTGGCGCCTCTCTAGCCACTCCTCAAAGAGGGGTCTTATCGCCGCTATCGCGGCGTGCCCTGCGCTGGGTTGCGACAGTCGCTCTTTCCATGCCGCCATGAGATCGCGCCGGAGATCCGTCCGCTCCGCAGCGATTTGCCGCGGAAGCGGATCCTCCCCCCGACGTAGTGCCTCCGCGCGCCACTCATACAGGCGCGCGAGGACTATCGCCTCCAGATCCTATGGCGGCAGACCGGCAAGGAGGCTTGCCGCCTCGCCAGAGATCGTGCGGTAGCCCCGGATAACCCTTATGGCTACCACCTTCTGGGTCGCGTTCAGGTAGTGGGCGGCTCGCCGCCGCAGTGAACGCGCCCACACCGGGGCAATCTTGGATTTTCATTTTGACCCCTCCGTCGGTTTCAGCACCCTCGAAAACCACGAAATTGACACCCATCATGAAAAATTGTAACATTTTTCACATCCGCCATCTTGAATTTTCATTTTGACCCCACCGTCGGTTTCAGCACCCTCGAAAACCACGAAATTGACACCCATCATGAAAAATTGTAACATTTTTCACATCCGCCATCTTGGATTTTCATTTTGACCCCACCGTCGGTTTCAGCACCCTCGAAAACCACGAAATTGACACCCATCATGAAAAATTGTAACATTTTTCACATCCGCCATCTTGGATTCTCATTTGGACCTCACCATCGGTTTCAGCACCCTCGAAAACCACGAAATTGACACCCATCATGAAAAATTGTAACATTTTTCACATCCGCCATCTTGGATTTTCATTTTGACCCCACCGTCGGTTTCAGCACCCTCGAAAACCACGAAATTGACACCCATCATGAAAAATTGTAACATTTTTCACATCCGCCATCTTGGATTTTCATTTTGACCCCACCGTCGGTTTCAGCACCCTCGAAAACCACGAAATTGACACCCATCATGAAAAATTGTAACATTTTTCACATCCGCCATCTTGGATTTTTATTTTGACCCCACCATCGGTTTCAGCACCCTCGAAAACCACGAAAATGACACCCATCATGAAAAATTGTAACATTTTTCACATCCGCCATCTTGGATTTTTATTTTGACCCCACCATCGGTTTCAGCACCCTCGAAAACCACGAAATTGACACCCATCATGAAAAATTATAAAATTTTTCACATCCGCCATCTTGGATTTTTATTTTGACCCAACCATCGGTTTCAGCACCCTCGAAAACCACGAAATTGACACCCATCATGAAAAATTGTAACATTTGTCACATCCGCCATCTTGGATTTTTATTTTGACCCCACCGTCGGTTTCAGCACCCTCGAAAACCACGAAATTGACACCCATCATGAAAAATTGTAACATTTTTCACATCCGCCATCTTGGATTCTCATTTGGACCTCACCATCGGTTTCAGCACCCTCGAAAACCACGAAATTGACACCCATCATGAAATATTGTAAGTCTTCAGGGGATCAGACCGGAATAACGCCTCAGCTCGGCTGTTAGTTCCAGTAGCAGTCTTCGAAGTACACCTGCTGTGCAGGTCACTCCAGCAAGTCCGGAACGAAATATGAATTTATAAACCCTACTTACTTCTAGAAAAATTATAAGACTGTGAATCAAATCTTTCCTTGGGTAATAGGTACATACAGAATGCGTGAAGTATCAAGTTTTGTGTGTCAAATATTTTGTATCCGTACAGTGATCTTCTTTTAGCACAAGCTGCTGCTTACAACCGACACAGAGTCCACTCACAACGGCGGCCGAGCGCAGACTAATATTTCATTACAAATTTTTGTGCAATAAACCGAGACAGTGACCAGTAAAATAACCCTTATTTCAATCCAATAAGATTCACGTATTACAGCTAAATATGTGAAAAATTAGACTCCGATTTTTATTTTTTTCTGAGCTTATTTTTAACATTTTGATAGTTCTTTTGGCTACCTTTTTGAGTTGAACATGTCTGCTTACACAAAATATTTTAAAATAAATATGTTTATGTTATTAAATAGAAGAAAAATGATCCCAAAGACAGCACGATATCGTCGATTTTGTGTGAAGAGGCAACGGAAATTATTTTTTACTATATTATAAACCAACATTTTCGAATAAAAAATGGCTACCATTTGGAGATGAAAGAGTAATCTATCTGTGGTAATTATTAGTTACATTTGGTTTCGTCTCATTTTGCCGCAAAATGCACCGAAAAACGGCTTATTTTTGTCAGATTCGTAAAGGCGTCCTTAACTCTAAAATGGGTATGGGTCTTTGAGTCAAGTTATGAACTCATCCCAAACGATTTTTCAAAATTAGGTACGCTCCTGGGGGGGTAAAAAGCTGGGATACAGCTTATTTGAAAAATCTGATCCCTTTGAGCTATAAACTAAAAAATTGGCCCGAATACTTATTTATATCTAAATAAATGATAAAAATCATAAACATACATTTTCGAAATTATAAGAGGAAAATACGAATTTCACGCGGACGAAGTCACGGGCAGAAGCTAGTAAATATTATAAATGTGAAAGTTTGCGAACATGTTTGGATGCTTGTTACTCAATCACGCGTAAACCTTTGAACAGATTTGGATGAAAATTCTCACAAACACATAAACATATAGACCATTTCCTGGATTAACACATAGGATTCTTATTATCCCGATATTCCCACGGGATCGAAACCTACGCAGGTGAAACCGCGGGGCGCTGCTAGTGAGCTATAAATAGGTACTCAAAAAACCAACCAACAAAATACCTATGTGTTTTTTTTAATTCAAACATTCCTGGTTTTAGTTTCACCTCGCACTGTGTAGGTTTTTCTTACAATGAGAAGTCAGCTTATACTGGAAATGTATAGCTTGCAATGCATAGGTGCCCACTTTATTATCAGAACATATTTAAAATGCATGCTTATAATCCGAGGATGATGGATGAACATAATTTAAAAAGTTGATAACATATCAAGTTATCAAGCAATAAAATGTAAATCGAATTGGACATTTGTTTAATGATTCATGGCACACGTTCATTGAAATGGTCTCCATGCAAAAATACAACATGTAATAATTCATTTGCTGGCAAAATGATGCAATGTGAAAAACCTCTAATAGTTAATAGTAATAGTTAGCTGATATGAAGTATATTAGCAAGTATTCAATGATGTCTCTGTGATCAACGCGGTGAAAACCGGAAGTGATCACCGTATGGTAAGAGGCACTTTGAACTTAAATATCAAGCTGGAAAGATCTCGACTGATGAAGTCTACGCTCCGTCCAGCACCGATCCAGATCCAAAACCCCGAGAGCTTTCAGCTCAAACTCCAGAATCGTTTCGAATGCCTAGGGAGCTCCGTGGACGATTATAACGATGGGTTCGTGGAAACTGTCCATACGGTCGGGTCTAAGATCTTCAAGACCCGCCGTACGAATTCAAAAAAGAAGCTCTCTGATCCTACTTTGCGGCTCATGAAGGAGAGGCGCGATATGATCCTGCAGTCTACGGATGATGCGCTAAATTACCGGCAACTCAATAGACGGATCTCTAAGGCCTTGAAAAGCGATCTTCGCCGTTTTAATACAGATCGTATTAAGGACGCGATAGAGCAAAATAAAGGCTCCAAGGTCTTTGCTAGAGATCTGTCTATTGGGCAGAGCCAGCTTACGAGACTGAAGACCGATGATGGCAGGATCGTATCCGACAAACCTGAGCTGTTGAGAGAGATCGAGAGGTTCTATGGACAGTTATACACGTCAACAAATAACCCCGCTATGAATCTGGCAAACGACCCAAGAGCTAGATTGACCCGGCACTATACCGAAGACATCCCGGACGTCAGCCTGTACGAGATTAGGATGGCTCTGAAGCAGCTCAAAAACAACAAGGCACCGGGTGATGACGGAATTACGGCCGAGTTGCTGAAGGCTGGCGGAAAACCCGTCCTGAAGGCCCTTCAGAAGCTGTTTGGTTCCGTCATACTCGAGGGCAAAACACCACAGGCATGGAACAGGGGTGTAGTGATACTTTTCTTTAAGAAGGGCGATAATGCCCTCCTTAAGAATTATAGGCCCATCTCACTCCTGAGCCATGTCTACAAGCTGTTTTCGAGAGTCATCACGAACCGTCTCGCACGCAGGTTTGACGACTTCCAGCCTCCCGAAACAGCCGGATTCCGTAAAGGCTTTAGCACCGTAGACCACATACATACGCTGCGACAGGTTATACAGAAGACCGAAGAGTATAACCTGGCTCTCTGCTTAGCGTTTGTGGACTACGAGAAAGCCTTTGATTCGATCGAGACATGGGCTGTGCTGCAGTCTCTTCAACGGTGCCAGATCGACTATCGGTACATCGAAGCGCTGAAGTGTCTGTACGAAAACGCCACTATGTCAGTCACACTCCAGGATCAGGCCTCGAAACCTATCCTTCTGCAGCTAGACAGGGAGACGTTATCTCCCAGAAACTGTTCACAGCTGCACTGGAGGATGTCTTCAAGGTTCTGGACTGGAAAGGGGCTGGCATCAACATCAATGGCGAGTACATAACTCACCTTCGATTTGCCGACGACATCGTAGTCATGGCTGAGACTATGGAGGACCTCAGTACAATGCTCGATGACCTCAGTAGAGCCTCCGAAAGAGTGGGTCTAAAAATGAACATGGACAAAACGAAGGTCATGTCAAATGCCCATGTAACACCCACTCTCATAAAAATCGGAGACGCTACACTCGAAGTCGTAGACGAGTACGTTTACCTAGGACAAACCGTCCAGTTAGGTAGGTCTAACTTCTAGAAAGAGGTAAATCGACGAATCCGACTCGGCTGGGCAGCGTTCGGGAAGCTACGCAGTATCTTCTCGTCCCACATACCGCAGTGTCTCAAGACGAAAGTCTTTGACCAGTGTGTGTTGCCAGTGATGACTTATGGAACGGAAACGTGGTCGCTCACAATGGGCCTTATAAGAAGGCTAAAAGTCACCCAAAGGGCAATGGAGAGGGCTATGCTTGGAGTTTCCCTGCGTGATCGAATCAGGAATGAGGAGATCCGCAGGAGAACCAAGGTAACCGACATAGCCCGAAGAATTGCCAAACTTAAGTGGCAGTGGGCAGGGCACATTGCTCGCAGAACAGATGGCCGATGGGGCCGAAAGGTTTTGGAGTGGCGACCGCGTACCGGAAGACGTAGCGTTGGAAGGCCTCCCACAAGGTGGACCGATGATCTTGTGAAGGCCGCAGGAACCCGTTGGATGCGGGAAGCACAGGACCGGTCGAAGTGGAGGTGCTTGGGGGAGGCCTATGTCCAGCAGTGGACGTCTTTCGGCTGAAATGATGATGATGATGATGATGAAGTATATTTAATAATTTTTAAAACCATTATATTGGCACGTCTGGTTTTCTTTTTTATGCTACAAATCTATATAACTAAATAAAATTGAAGGGTATCTTTGTAATGTGAAAATAACAGCTTTTTACTGATTGCATATGAAAGTACCTACACGTTATACAGTCGGTGCCTATAAAAAAAAAAACAATTTTTAAAGTTTTTGTGTAAATGTCTGTGACTCTATATTCGTTTGTTTCGGCTAATCTCTGAAACAGCTGGACCGATTTTTAAGACTCACTGGAGACAGCTGATATTATAAGAAGTAATTATATGCTACTATGCTTTTATTATATATATATAGAAAGAATCAGTAAAGAGACACATTATGGTTTTCCTACATCCACGCGAACGAAGTCGCGGAAGAATATATTAGATGGTGATTGGTGACCTTCTTCGGAAAGGTAAGGTGTATGACCAGATGTATGAATAAAGCAAAAGTAATATGTAAGGATCGTAACAGGTGGTGCACTGTTGTTTCTACCTACCCTTATTGGAAGAAGGCGTGAGGTTGTGTATGTACGTGTGTGACTCAAACGATAATTTAATCATTTAAGTATTTTGTCAATAGTCTCAAATGGCATTAACATTATGCCTGATAAGATAACCGGCTTGCTTAATATTTGATGCAATAAAGTAATCACATTTAGAGATAGTCTTGACATTAATAAAGACGCTCAAAAATTCACTTTAAATAAAATCAGTGTAACGAAATTATTGTTTAAAGAAATTGCTCACGTAGTCATTGCAATTAAATTAAATTAATCATTACTGCATAAAATTTTGCGTATTTTGAACATGTCAAAATCTCTCAAAGTGTGGTCTAAATTCTCGGTGAATAAAAAAGATGGTACTGTTCTTAATTTACGTATTGTGGATATGCCTAAACATCTTACTGACGAAGTTATAATTCTGTACACAAATCATTTTGTAAAAGAGGAGAAGACTTTAGTAGCTGCTGGTAAGTTCATCACAATTTTGATTACGATGCTATTATGATTGATATAGATTTAATCATAATCTGTATATAACATAATTTTTCTGTTTCTTTAAATTTTTTGTTTCTGAATGTTGTAAGTAATTGCTTATACTTACTTAATTGAAATTTTAACTTTAATTTTATGGTATATATAAATTGTAACCTTTGTTGTTGTGTATTATATAGTGAAATGTCCTATCTAAGAGAGCCGGGTGAGCAGTAACTCCTATCCCAGTCACCTTTCTCTATGTAAGATTGTGCATTATATTGATCAGTGCCTGTAATGTGATGTTGAGATTAAAGATTTATGATTATAATCTTAAATTCAATGACTATTAGACAATGTACAGCCTAAACTGCTGAGCATGCAATTTTACTCAAGAGTTCTTCATTCAAAGTGGCGATAAGGTTATCACATTAATTGAAACCACGTATTCTACATTACGTGTTTTAAACATACATAATTAAAATAAGTAATAACAATTAACATTCTAGACATGGGATTTTTTTGAAAACTTGATTTGTGAAAATACAGTTTGTGTTGATTTGTTGATACCGTCCCGCGCGTGTCTAGTGTGTTATTATCAACTGTGATTTATTCCGAGCCAATATTTACGCTATTTATTTTATTTGAATAATTCTATTTTAAGTAATTTTTGTTATATTATTATTTTAACAGATTAATCGCCTCTCTGTATGAAAGTTTGTTAGTTCAGAAATCAGACGGCTTGTAACCAATAATAATATACCTATAAATCCAATTAAATTAATTTGTAGAGCAGTGGTGGCCCAGTGGTAACAGCCGCGACTTACGAGTTGTACGTCGTGGGTTCGAACCCAGACAGGCGCTTTACTTTGTGTACATTATTCCATCACCACTGCTCTCAAAACGGTGAAGGAAAACATCGTGAGGAAACCGGCATGTCCTAGAACCAAAAATTCGAAGACATGTGACATCTACCAACCCGCGCTGGGCCCGCGTGGTGGATTACAGCCCACTCCCTCTCACAGAGAGGAGGCATCTGTCCCAGCAGTGGGAACGTTATAGGCTGATTATGTAAATCCAATTAAATATATGTATTTTCTTATGATAATTATGTCTTTTTTGTTCGAAGGATTCCTAAAAAATGAAAAGGCGATAGAGGAACTACAGGGCGTTTTATTAGCAGTGACAAATGAAGACAGAATTCACATCACGATTTGTTGTTTAGACAACGGTGATGACGAAATTAAGGATATCTTTGGAGCATCTCTGATGTCATTAGTATCGAAAAATAATCCATATAACTTAACTAGCTCGGTAATTCTAATTCGTAACTTAGATCGGTAATGCCGAGCATATACAAAGAAATTAGTGTCTTAACTTAGGCCTGATTTTTCAATAGTCAGATAAAAGAGTAATAAATATTGCAGTTTGACAGCTTTCTTATAGAAAATATGTCAAACTGCCATATTTATTCTTCAGATAAAAATAACACCATATGCACATTATATAAACAATTTGGTATATATTATATTTTTATTTCAGTTTGACTTTAAAACGCCAGAAATGCAGAAACTATTTGAAATTATGTTCGGCTTGGAAGATGAATACAATGTAATGAAGACGTTCAATTTAGATCGTTGCTTCAAAGACAGGGGAGTCGTTGTCTATCCTGAGTACAGGGGGCTTGGGATTGCGCAAGAACTTCTCAAAGTCAGGTTAGTTACTGTTTTAATTATTAAAATACAAGCCAATTCTGTCAATTGCATTCAAAATTGTCTGTGTGGTGCCGGATTTAAAGAATTGCGCCACCCCTTACTACCCGTGGGTGTCGTAAAAGGCGACTAAGGGCCTTACCGGAGAATGGGCAGCAGCGTTCTCTATTTATTCCACCATCATACCATACTGCGATCGCCAACCCGCCTGCCAAGCGTGGCGATTATGGCAAACCCCCCCCTCCCCCCCAAAATTGGGGGAGGCCTATGTCCAGCAGTGGACGTCTATCGGCTGAAACGACGACGACGAAGCCAATTATTGTCCCACTGCAAGGCAAAGGCCCCTTCTCATACAGAGAAAGCACGAGCATTGATCACCATGCTTGCTCAAGACTCGTTGGCGATTTTCAGACGTATATTAACTATAAGTCTATGTATCCTCACGATATTTTCCTTTACCAATGGCAATAATGTCTAAGATAAACTCAGAAAGTACAGACGCCAGCACATTTCTTAATCAAAGGGCATTGTCTGGACTTGGCCATTTTTAAACAAGATGCTATGCAAAAAAGTATTTTACCATTATTATAAATTCTATTTTAGTAATTATCTGATGCAAATAACTTTGTATCAATTCGCACTGTAAAAAATCTTTTTATTTTAGTATCTGATTTGATGCTAAACATGGTTCCGACATTGGACTTGGCCATTTTTAAACAAGATGCTATGCAAAAAAGTATTTTACCATTATTTTAAATTCTATTTTAGTAATTATCTGATGCAAATAACTTTGTATCAATTCGCACTGTAAAAAATCTTTTTATTTTAGTATCTGATTTGATGCTAAGGCTGGTTTTAGAGTCGCGCTGACCGCACGCTGACCGTCGGCGCTGACAGCTTGAAACGTATGAACTTCTAGGGAGCGTTTTAGAATACCGCGTAGCTATCAGCGCGTGCGTTTCATACGTTTCGGCTGTCAGCGCCGACGGTCAGCGTGCTGTCAGCGCGACTCTGAAACCAGCCTAAACATGGTTCCGACATTGGATTTGGTTTCGTTGTTGCCAAACCAAAACTCCTTAAAACAACAAATTCAAATCGATTAAAATACAGTTCAATCTCTCCATTGTATTTAACATAGTTTTCGTCAAATCACATAATTACAAATGCTTATAAATGATTTAGGACATAAAAAAGATAAACTGACGTTTTATACATTATTTCTGGGGAACTTGTCAACATTTTGATCGATTTCGAATGGATCGATATACAGGGTGTTTGGTGCATCGTTTGCCAAATGGAATTGGCCGAAAGAAGAGGTCATTTGCTATCTCTTAAGGCCCAATAAATCATTCCTTGTTTCACTGGTTTTTTAAAATGACTTTTTAATTTTTATTTGGAGAAATACAAGAACTCTGCATTTTAGCTTATTTTTTTTTTAAGTTATGAGTATAGCCTTCAAATTTTATTTTAATTCTTATGTTTACTCTTGTATGGTTCTATGAAATTAAAAATTCACTTGCTAATAACATCTAGTTCCTTTTTAATAACTCCCAAAGTTTTTGAAAAAAGGAAAAATACACGTAACACTCAACTTTAAATTGCTGTAAAAAAAAACTAAAAGCGATCGGGATCTTCGAATTCTTTTATAAGGTTCTCTAGTTTGTCCCCTTTCCAACAGTGTGCAATATACCAAAAAAATGTTTAATAACTTCAGTAATTGGCTAAATGTGTAATCGAGACACATCAGGCTGATATTCGATATTACGGTAAGAACACTAGTTTTCACACAAATAACATTCTTTGAGTAGGTGGATAGTGTTATTTCACTCTTATGCAGTCTCTTATCTATTTCTAGGGTTCTAACTTTCCTCGAACTCGAAATAAAAAATAAACTTTTATTTAATAAGTACTTAATTATAAATTTTGTTCAAATTGTCCTCCACTATTGCGTACACACGCGCGACATCTTCTTATTACACTCGGACGTGGATGATCCGAACTTTTTAAAAAGAATTTCTACAAACAGACTTAATTTTATTATTAGGTCAGCTACCAATTTTCAGTGAAGACCTGTCTTTTGTTGTTCATCAAAACGATTGTCCCGCTCACTGGAGATTAACCGCCAGGGAGTACAACATCCAAATGTTGCATTCCCAGAATCATGGATTGGGAGGGATGGCCCTATTCCTTGGCCTCCGTTCCCCAGACCTGACTCCGTTAGATGTGTCTCGATTACACATTTAGCGAATTACTGAAGTTATTAAACATTTTTTTTTTTGTATATTGCACACCGTTGGAAAGGAGACAAACTAGAGAACCTTATAAAAGAATTCGAAGATCCCGATCGCTTTTAGTTTTTTTTTTACCGCAATTTAAAGTTGAGTGTTACGTGTATTTTTCCTTTTTTCAAAAACTTTGGGAGTTATTAAAAAGGAACTAGATGCTATTAGCAAGTAAATTTTTAATTTCATAGAACCATACAAGAGTAAACATAAGAATTAAAATAAAATTTGAAGGCTATACTCATAACTTTAAAAAAAAAATTAAGCTTAAATGCAGAGTTCTTGTATTTCTCGAAATAAAAATTAAAAAGTCATTTTAAAAAAACCGGTGAAACAAGGAATGAGTTACTGGGTCTTAAGAGATAGCAAATGATCTCTTCTTTCGGCCAATTCCATTTGGCAAACGATGCACCAAACACCCTGTATAATTTATTTTATGGCAACACGATGCTTAAAAAATATTGTGTCAATTTGTCAAAATGACAGTTATCATTCGCTTTGTTTGTTACATCGTGAGTGTTGTTTTTGTGAGTTTTATGGCGACTATTTTGGTTTTTTGTTAAAATGGATTCCGATTCTTCCCTTCTTGACGACGCCGGCACTTCTATGGACCCCGAACCTTGTATTTACGTTGAACCTGGCACATCTACGGACACCGAACCTCGCCCTATCGTGGCAGAACACATCCAAGATTTTGCAACATTTGTAAATGAGCGATAGTTAATCCTGGATTTTTTAATATAGAAACTATATCAGATGAAGTTTTGCATTATTGGTTTGGGTTGAGCAAAGAGCAATTTGGACAACTCTATTTAGAATTGCCAGAATTGCAAAACATTCGCCAAAATAAAATAGCGCTTGCTGCCTATCTAATTAAATTGCGAACGGGTGATAGTGATCAAAGGATCTCAACACTTTTAAATATACCTCGCACTACACTAATGAGGTTAATGGATCAAGCTCGAGAGATAATAGAGCGAGTATTTGTCCCAAATAGGGACTTAGGGATCAATAATATTACTAGAACGCAAATCTCCGAAATGATAAATGATTTTATTTTTGTAAGTAGGTTTGTACAAACACTTTTACACGTCAATCATGTTTTTTAAAACTAGATGAGGTCGGCGTTTCCTATCTGACTACTCTGAGAAGAAAGGCCGAAACAAACTCAGAGTTCACAGTCTCTTTTAAAGTCCAGACATAATCTTGGTCAGGTTATATGAAGACCATGTAGATCGATGTTTGAGATGGTCTTTTGAGGAAAGAACCACACAGATTGAGAGGACCTGTCCAGTCAGTGCACGCATTTGTCAGAAATCATGCAGCTCAACTCAAGACTTAAGGAGCTCAACGATTCGACGAACAATACCAAAGAAAGGACATTTGGGTAGGCCACATAAATTACTCAAACTGCCAGACCATGAGAGAAAAAAAAAAAAAAACAAGTAATAGAACAGAGAGAAAAATAAAACATAAAAAAATAATAAAATGACCCACATCGTCTTCACATTCACAAATCACAATGTAAAAAAAAATATATATATAATACTTTACAAAGTAAGCAAATGTCATTGTTTATAAAAAAATCATTAATGTCAGTGTGTAAATAAAAAAAAAGTAATTCAAAATGCAGAAATTTGAAGCAGCTCAATCCCAAGCCTTTTTGTCCTCAATATAATCTTTAACGGTATAAAAGTCTTTCTGGCACAACTTACGTTTAATGAATGATTTAAATTTATTGAGGCTTAGATCTTGAACGTGGCTTGGTAGCTTATTATAAAAGCGTATACATTGGCATCTGAACGAGCCACCTATTTTTTTGAGCCTTGTTGTAGGTACAACAAATTTGTGTTTATTTCTAGTATTTATATTATGGATATCACTGTATTTTTTAAACAATTTTATGTTTTTATGGGCATATAAAAGATTTTCATAAATATACTGAGAAGGCACAGTCATTACATTAATGTCTTTAAATTTGTCTCTGAGAGAGTGTCTCGGACTTAATTTATAAATTGATCGAACAGCTCGCTTCTGTAAAACAAAGATAGTCTGAATATCGGCGGCATTTCCCCACAATAGAATACCGTACGACATTACACTATGAAAATAGCTAAAGTACACTAATCTCTATATCAGCTAAATTACGAATTTTTCTAACAGCATATGCTGCGGAACTTAGCTTTTTTGATAATTTATCTATATGTGGACCCCACTAAAGCTTAGCATCCAAAGTTATGCCCAAGAATACTGTGTTGTCTTCAGGATTCAATTCCTCGCCCTTTATCAACACATTAGTTTTCACCTGCCTAACGTGGGGTAGCGTAAACTTAATGCATTTGGTTTTTTTCTCGTTTAAAAGCAAATTATTAACATTGAACCAGTGGACTACTTTCGAGATTGCGCTATTTACATCGTCAGTAACCAACTGCCGACGTTTAAGTTTAAACAAAAGAGAAGTGTCATCTGCAAACAACACTATATCATGATTATCCTTTATGAGGTACGGCAAGTCATTAATATAAATAAGAAACAAGAAAGGACCAAGAATTGAGCCCTGTGGGACTCCTATTGTTACTATAGATCCGGGTGATCTTTTTCCATTAACGTCAACGCTCTGAATCCTTAATTTTATTAATACCTAAAAGGAATTTATTAATACCTAATGGTTTATTTGGAGGTGAAAATAAGCAACCAATTATTATAAGTGATGGAACATACTTATATGTACAAAAATCATCTAACTATATGTACCAAAAAGATACATATTCTTTGCACAGGTACAGGAACTTGATGAAGCCTTTACTTATGGTTTGTTGTGATGGATACATTATAGATGAATTGGGCCCCTATCCAGCTACAACATCAGATGCTAATATAATAATAAATTAATTTAATGAAGAAACAAAACCACTAAGGAGATATTTGCAAGCAGGTGATGTATTTATTCTGGATATAGAGGCTTTAGAGATTCTGTGCCATTGCTGAGAGAATGTAATTATTCGGTTCATATGCCTGCATCCTTACAACAAGGTGAAACTCAATTGTCAACCCATACAATAAACAACAGCTAATAAGTCGAGAGCTGTCACAGTTTGTAGGTGGCTGGTTGAAGCTGTAAATGGCGTATTTAAAAACAATCATTTAAATTGCTTAGGCACGAATTTTTTAATCGTACATCAAGACATGCAATGACAGACTTTCGCATAGCAGCAGCTCTGATCAATAGGTTTCACCAAAGAATTAGAGACAGAGAGGATGCAGGGCAAATACACTCGAGAGCAATGAATCCGGGTCACTTAAAGAATCCTAAAAATCTCGGAAACTAAAAATGCTAGGTTAATGCAATAAATTGTATTTAATAGACAATGTAATACTCCTTAAATGAAGGTATTAAAACTTCTTAGTTATTGTAAATTTATATCATAAAAAAAATCAAATTTGAAAAAAGGCCACTTTCGAAGATGGAACTACGAAATTACAGCATTTGGTTTTGCTTTTGTTTGTAATCTGTCATTTATGTGGGTACATAAACCATGTTGATAGTGCTCTATGTTCATTATTCAAGCTGAAATTATGTCGCTTACGCCTGAAGAATGCACCAGAATACTTACAATGCTGGAAACCGGCCGGAGTCAGCGCGATACAGCCAGGACTGTCGGTGTGTCGCTGTCAACAGTACAAAGAGTTCTCCGACGTTACGAAGAAACTGGTTCTAACCTACGCAGACCAGGATCGGGCAGAACCAGGTGTACCACAGCACGAGAAGACCGATACTTGGTGAACACCATGCTTCGAAATCGCTTTCTCACAGGAACTGAACTCACAAATCAGTTTCGACGCCTCGGAGGAAGTAACCCAAGTGCATGGACAGTAAGACGTCGGCTTGCTGAATCTAACTTAAAACCCCTTAGACCTGCAAACGGCCTTAAACTGGAGCGTGGGCATAGTATTTCAAGACTAAGATATGCCCAGAGCCACGTAAATTGGAGTATTGAAGATTGGTCAAAAGTTATGTTCTCCGACGAATCAAAATTTATGCTCTACAAGCACGATGGAAGACACAGAGTGTATCGAAGACCAGGGGAAAGATTCAAGCAAGCATGCATCGAAGAAAAAGTAGCCTACGGTGGTGGGTCTGTACTTGTGTGGGCCGGAATTTCTTCTGAAAGTCGCACAGAGCTGGTGATCATAGAAAACGGCTCTTTAACTAGCGTAAGATATGTGGAAGAAATCCTCAATGGTCACGTTGGTCCATTTATGGTCAATTTAGGTGAGGATACTATATTTATGCATGACAATGCCCGACCTCATACAGGTAGGATTGTGAATGACTACCTTCAAGAGATGAACATTACTCGTATGGAGTGGCCAGCGCGCAGCCCGGATATCAACCCGATCGAGCATGCTTGGGACGAGCTAGGCAGATGCGTAAAACAACGAAACCCTCCCCCAATCACGCTTCGTGAGCTCAAAATTGCTCTCACAGAGGAATGGGAGAATATTCCCCAAAATCGTATAAGGAACTTGGTGTACAGCATGCCAAACCGCGTAAACGCAGTAATGGAAGCACGAGGAGGCAATACGAAGTATTAAAATTCAAGAAAATCGTAATAAAGTTCAAAAATTTCATGTTTCCTATTTTTGTTTTAAGGAGAGATCAGCAGTTTTTTTCTTTATGTAATTTTGTGTTAATAAAATGTATGGTGACTCATATTTTTTTTACTTTCATTTAAGGAGTATTACATTGTCTATTAAATACAATTTATTGCATTAACCTATCATTTTTAGTTTCCGAGATTTTTAACATTCTTTAAGTGACCCGGATTCATTGCTCTCGAGTGTACTAGAAATAATAAATCAAAACATGCACATAAATAATTCTCTTGCTGATTTTATCCATCAAAATAATTTAAATAGACCGCGAACAGATTTCCTCTCTATTAATGTAAACATACATAATGTATCCTTTCCGAGGCTGGAATATAGTGATTTAATTCTTATTGCATGTGGAACGTATCAATTAAAACAAGCATGTTCTTACTATGGAGAACACATAAGAGGCGGTATAGGAACCTACCATTGAGCTGTGTTTCCCGCTCCCTTCAGTCAACTGCAGTTTATTGCGTGGGAAAATACAAAGTAGACACATCAGTAGGAAAACATATTTAGTTTATATATTATATGAAAATAACGCTGAAGGGAGGGCAGCAATAAAACAATATTGCTGCAACTATATGGTGGGCCGTAGAACAGTAGGTTGCTGTGCACATCATCATTTCAGCCGAAAGACGTCCACTGCTGGACATAGGCCTCCCCCAAGCACCTCCACTTCGACCGGTCCTGTGCTTCCCGCATCCAACGGGTTCCTGCGGCCTGTGCACATATTATGACCATTATTTGGTTTTTAGTTGGGCAAGGTATCAGGAACATATTAATCCATCTGCCCAGTTCCTTGACCATGTACTTATAACATATGAATCTGATTAATAAATATAATAAAAAAAAACATGTTTTATTTCATACATAACCTGTGTCAGTTAAATGTTAAAAAAATATCTAAATATACATCTTGATACAAAACTAGGTTTATAGACTCATTCTTACTGATATGAGCTATTAAATCAATCACATACTATTAGCTGAACTGTTTGTTTATGAGTGGCCAAAGTCCTATACAAATTGGACAATCCCCTTTGAACCTTAAGGCTCCTACTTACTGTACCGGCGGCCCAGCCGGCGGACATGCCGCCATCAAGCCCGGCGGCATTCCCGGCGGCTATTTGAGCTGCCGGGGCTTGCCGCACAAACGAGTTGCACAACTGAAATGATGCTCTGCAGCTGCCTGATTATGCCGGCGGCATACCCGCGCGGCAAAAACCCGCCGGCTGTGACGCCGGCATAGTGTGTAGGAGCCTTTATGCTTTAGGGATATTAAAGAAAGGTTTTCTATCGGTCAAGTTACAAGTGAAATTCCTTGAAATAAATTGTGTTATTAGCAGTATTTAAAATCCTAATTACTTATTCGATAGATTAAATAAAAAAATCATAATTATCATATAAAAAATCACTACCTCACATCGTAACTGCGTTCAACGAAACGTTCATAACAGCAGTGACAGCTGACAGCTGTTAAACTAAACTAAATAGGTGTCAAGTCTAAATGGGTTACCCAGGTCGTCAAGATGTAAGAAATCAATCGAAAGTCCAGGAAAAATAGCCAAATCAACAAATATGAAATCACGCACGAAATAGAGACGGGAAACCAACGAACAAAGGCGAGGAACCGAAACGGAATGATGACGTTATTGGAATAATAAAAAAAATTGATAATTATCGGCCTTGGGCCACAGTCTTTTGTCCTTTCAAAAAGCTAACCAAACGCCTAATATTTTTTTTAATAATTTAATAACCTGAAAAAATAAATGTATTTTTTAAACTAAACTAAATAGGTGTCAAGTCTAAATGGGTTACCCAGGTCGTCAAGATGTAAGAAATCAATCGAAAGTCCAGGGAAAAATAGCCAAATCAACAAACATGAAATCACGCACGAAATAGAGACGGGAAACCAACGAACAAAGGCGAGGAACCGAAACGGAATGATGACATTATTGGAATAATAAAAAAAAATTGATAATTATCGGCCTTGGGCCACAGTCTTTTTTCCTTTCTAAAAGCTAACCAAACGCCTAATCATTTTTTTTCATAATTTAATAACCTGAAAAAATAAATGTATTTTTTAAACTCTCGTTCGCTAAATGTTTCACATAAATAATGTCTTATTTATGCAAAAAAACTTTTTTTAAATACAAAAATAAGATAATAATCAGTATATTTTCAGGATAATTTCTTTATGTTACATTTATAAAATGAAGTAACGAAACGCATTATCGCAAGAATGTATCATGAGATTGCCAAATTAATTCATGTAATTAATTCATGGGTTGCAAGTTATTAACATCTTTGAACGACAATGTCATGTGGTACAAATGTATAAATAAATCCAATGTATATTTTTTCAGAATTTGCGATTTTTTTCTTGTATTTCAGTACTTTTGTTCATAATTATAGTACATTGTTTGGCCACAAATGTATGAAAAAAAAACACTTCCTTTGACAGATTGTAGTAGCTTGATGTGCTGGCATCTGTACAGTCACGAGCAAAAATATGTCAACACTTGGCAACTTTCAATTGTGATTTTTTCACGAAATAACGAATGCAAAGTTGAAATATGACACTTTACATAAACCTAAAACCATTTCGAAAATACTATGTTCGTAATAACATAAAATTTAATTGAAAAATAAAGGAGAAAGTCGCCTTTGAATAAAGTGTATGCATACTTATGCTCGTGACTGTACATCATAGTTATTTCTTAATTTACCATTTAATCGTATGTTCTTATCCTTTAATTAGATAAGAAAACAGTTTATTATGTTATGTATAACAGTTGTTTATGATGTGGTATTTTATTTTTTTATATAAGTTCTTAATTTTTCAGGCGACTGATATGCAAAGAACATGGCATACCTATAAACGGAGCCTGGATGACGTCATATGGCACACAGAAAGCTGCTGAGCGCGATGGATGGGAGACTGTCCACGAGATCACATGTGAAGAGCTAACTAAAAAGTTTGGAGTTACATTCCGCGAAGATCCTCCTTCTTCTAAATTCATGATTGCTAGAATACAACTTTGAGAATTACTTTATTAGTTTTATTCCTAAAGGTCGCCGTAATTTTCACCATCCGTGTGCTTGAATGGCTAAATATGCAGTATTTCAAAATTTATTGCATTTATTAGAAAACATCATGAGGAAACCTGGACTTGTAACATTAGGTACAAGTCCAGGTTTCCTCAAGATGTTTTTTTGTTGATGTTTTTTATGCCTAAATCTGAAATTGCCAAGCAGGACTGCCATGAACGAAGCATGGTGATCTACGCTCGTGCCTTCCATGTATGAGAAGACGCTTTTTCCCTGCAGTGGGACAATAATAGGTTGGTATTATTTTTTATTATTAGGCTCAATTTATAATACTTGATAGAAGATATCATATTATTTTCATATTTATTTATTTCTTTAATTAAAACTCTATAAAAGCAATTACAAAAATTAAAGACAGTTTGTACAGATACACATAAAAGGAGAAAATATAAAAACATCCAGTTCAGGTAAAAAACTTCTGACATGCCGACAAAATCTTCGACACGAGATGATAAATATGTGATCACTTAACAGCAGACGCTGCAGTGAGATTCCGCGGAATAGAGGCACTTTAGCTTTGTGAGTTTGCGAAAACAACGGCAAGCTTTTTGTTGCCGCAATTGTCCAAAACAACTCCACACCACTCACACACTTACACATCCTTGTGATCACTCACTCACACACTTACATTCAAACACATTTACACACCGGCACACAAATGTATTACTTAACCACCCTCACGCTAAACACCCTGGCTGCTGCTATACCTACATGACTGACCGCCCTGTATGGCTTAACACTGTCCCCTAAGATACAAAACTATCTAGTTTAAAAAGTTGGTTTAAAAAAAAGTAATTTAAAAAATAAAAAAACCCGACGGCGAAACTGAAAAGCTACAAACAAGCCCATTTTAGTTGGAAGCAGACGGGACCCATTTGAATTTGAAAATATAATATAAATGGTATGGGTCCCGCCTGCTTCCAACTTTTATTTAATTTAAAATGGGCTTGTTTGTAGCTTTTCAGTTTCGTAGTCGGGTTTTTTTATTTTTTAAATTACTTTTTTTATTTCCAGCTTTTTAGTTTACAAATGTGTAAGATTTCGCAAACGATTTAGTTCTTGGTACGTGTTTTTTTACGATTTGTCACTTCGAATTACTTTTAACCATATAAGTTATATATATTTTTGTAATCACCTTTTATAACCCTTTATTTTGATAGGTTTCGAGAAAAAAATTTTTTTTTTGAAGACATGTTGCGCCAAAAATCGGCCATTTTTTTTTTCAATTTTGATATACCCAGTGTCACTCTCACAATTAATACGAATCTAACGGCACCTCTTAAGCTGAAATCGATCAAGCCGTTTAGGCTACAGAGCGTGCCAAAGAAATATACATACATACATACCTACATACATACATACACTCGAAAAACATAACCTTCCTTCTGACGCAGTCGGGTAAATTATGTAAATTATCTACCTAGAAGATTGTGGAATGGCCGCATGGGGAGGTGGGACCCGCTGAGGAAAAGCGGGTCGAAGCCTGTCGGGGGAGCGGTGAATGCTTATGCGAATCCCGCACCCCCGGCCATAGGCAGAGGTGGAACACCGCGGTGGTTTTAGCCGGTAAGAGTCCGTCATGCCCCTCTGTCACCCCCACGATGGAGAAAGTCCATGAGGATTTCCACCGCGCATATACCAAAAATAAAGAACGTGACTACATCAACATCTACTCTATGAACTTTCAAAGAATCTTGTTTCTTCATATTGTGTTTCGTTTCTTCCGTTTACTACGGTGTTCATGCTAAAGCTATGGAATCCTCGAGGAGCAGTTCAGTTGCGGTGACGGCTGTCATGAAAATTATGGCCCCGGGGTTTGACTTTACGTTGTCAAAAAATGCTTTGGAGAACACACAAACTTACTTTCATAGATAACGTTTCAGTGTCGTCATATGCACACGCATATAGCACACGTGTCGGCTGCTACGTGGATGGAGTTTGTTTTAACAGCATTAGCTACGCGGAAGACATGGTGCTGCTGGCTCCCTCGATCGGCGCTCTCCGTAAGCTACTCAATGTGTGCGAGTCGTACGCTGCGACTCATGGGTTAGTTTATAATAGCAGTAAGACAGAATTTATGGTCTTCAGGTCTGGCACCAGGTGTCGCACTACGGTTCCTCCTCTCCTAATGAAAGGTCACCCGATTAACAGGGTGTATACATATAAATATCTGGGCCACCTGGTTACTGATGACCTGAAAGATGACATGGATCTAGAGAGGGAGCGCAGAGCATTGTCAGTTAGGCCAAATATGCTGGCCCGCAGATTTTCTCGATGTACAAACGCAATTAAAATAACCCTTTTTAAGGCATACTGTACAGCACTGTACTCGGGAGCCCTGTGGTTTACATATAGACAAAAGGCTTACAATGCTCTGCGTATCCAATATAATAACGCATTCAGGGTATTGTTGCGATTGCCGCGCTTTTGTAGTGCCTCGGCAATGTTTGCAGACGCACGCACTGACGGATTTGATGCACTGTGGCGTAAGAAATTCGCCTCGCTGCTACGGAGGCTGCGTGGCAGTCCCAACACTATCCTGCAATCAATAGCCGCCCGGGCAGATAGCCCGCTAGTGTGGGCGCTTACAAACTGGACCCGTTCTGTTTTAGTTATTAAGTACTAACATAGGCTAAGCTATTTTTGTTACTAACACTATAGACCATTGTAGTCTGATTAAATAAAGATTAATATTAATAATAATAATAAATACGTTCCAAAACACAAATAGCGGACGCTGGTCACACAGCTGCTGGACTAAAGTGGAACTGGGCTGGCCATACCTGTCGCATGTCGGAGCAGCAATATGCAAAAGCCACCACTCAGTGGATCCCAATTGGTAGGAAACAATTGAGAGGCAGGCCCAGAAAGAGATGGCGGGATGAGCTGGACTCCTTCTTAAAGGATTGGCCCACAATCGCAGTAGACCGGGAAAACTGGAAAGAGGGAAAGGAGGCCTTTGCTCTCAATGGGACAACATAGGCTTATAATAATAATAGTCCTTATAATAATAGTAGCTTCAGCGTGCTGTTCGAAATATATGAGAAAAATTTTCTAATTTGCTTTGATTCAAGACGATAGAAGATAGGTACACGGTAGTTAAAAATGCTCGGAATTTATAAGCAAATAGCCGCGCTACCATGGTCGTATAAAAATAACGAGAGTGTCGGTCAGCATTTATTTAAGGCGACAATTAAACGTGGTTTCGGTATCGGTCGTTACGGCCATCTGCCCGGACGCCGCAAGGAAAATAACATTATAGCCGTGAGACGCGCTCGGGGATATGGCGGCCATCTTTAATGTTTGAGGCGGGAATTTGTGGAAAAAATTAATTTTCTTCTAATTCTGTGACAGCTCAGCCGCAGGAACCCGTTGGATGCGAGAAGTACAGAGCCGGTCGAAGTGGAGGTGCTTGGGGGAGGCCTATGTCCAGCAGTGGACGTCTTTCGGCTGAAATTATGATGCAATTACCCCACTATAAATAAAACAAGACCAAGGATTAAAGAATTATCGGAGCAGCACCATCATTGCGTAACACACTATCAATCTCAATCTGAATAATTTTGAAGGATGTTGCTAATCCATTGCTTCATACGTTCAAAAAATGTGCCTGCTCAACAACGTAAATAACCCAATAAATGTTGCTGTACTGTCAAAATGAATCGTAAAATCTGGATAAAAGCTGGATCATAAAATAATGGAAACTATACTTCAATAAATCATGTGATTTTAAGATTGATCAATTTACCTATGTCTGTATCTGATCTATAGAAAATGCAGACATCAAAGAAAGCAATCATAGCTAAATTCTAAATTCTGTAAACTTTAATGGTGTGAACTTCTGGTTGTTGTTACATTTTTTTTTCGGGTGAGATATCATCAAATGACCCCTCCCGCTCTGGGTGGAACGGAAGGGAGTGTCAGACTCTTACTGACTAAAACCCACCCAAGTTCCTTCCTTAGCCCTTTATGTTCCGGGCCAGCAGTAACCCTTTCGGACAATCCCGTTGACCCGGCAGGCTTCGGCCCTAAGGGGCCCCTTCCTTGATGCTGACATCTCTTTAAGGCGCGCGTGGAACACGTACGCGCCATCCGGCATGGGCCTGGTCCTGATCGGACGGTGAGCTACTTATTACTCTCCGTCCGCAGGCCCGCGCCTACGGTGGCCAGGAGTTGTCCCGTGGCTCCTGAAGCCCGGAGCGTCTCTCCCTCATCCGTCCCGCCACCTCATTCGCTAGCATGACTGCTTCGCAGAAGGAGGTGACTGCCTCCCACTCCCTCTCGCCCCGGATCAAGGCTTGCACCAGGGCCGGACGCGACAGGTCGCCGCTGCTGCCGATCGCCTCTACGAGGCGGGGCAGACCTCCACCGTGTGCTCCACCGTGTCCTCTGGGCGATCCTGGCAATGGTGACACCCGGGCGTTTCCTCCCACCTGATGATGTGCAGGAACCTCCCGAAACATCCGTGTCCGGTGAGGATCTGCGTCAGGCGGTAGGTGAGGGCGCCGTGGCGCCTCTCTAGCCACTCCTCAAAGAGTGGTCTTATCGCCGCTATCGCGGCGTGCCCTGTGCTGGGTTGCGCTCTTTCCATGCCGCGATGAGATCGCGCCGGAGATCGAAGCGGAGTTTCCCCCCGGCGTAGTGCCTCCGCGCGCCACTCATACAGGCGCGCGAGGAATTGTTGTTACACTTAGGTAGGAACATATAATTTACTTGTATAATAATCTGTGGAAACTGTTTCTAGATTGTGTTTAACTATTTGTATACTTATATTTGTTATTGCATCTTTTTGTTTCCCAAAATAAATAAAATAAAGTCACTAACCAATGGCCAATGCAACGCAACACAACGCTACGCAAAGGTATCTCCTAAGCCAAACGCTTGGCCACTCTACTGGCAACGTCGTTTCAGAAATCGTAAAACAAACGCGGCACCACAATATTTAAATATTTCAAATATCACGTTTTTCTCTTCGCATTGTACACTTGACCTGTTTCAAGTGACAATTCCTGCTATCTGTTCTCTTGTTGATACGCGATAAACAGCTTTATGGTACACTAAACGTTAGATACAAACGGTTTTTATGGACACTGCAGCTTTTCACAAACAATTTGTATAATGAATTGCAACCCTAAAAAAAGTAATGAGATAAATGCAAATTCTTTTTTATTGTTTTATTTTTTGTGTTGGAATTCTTTCAGAATAGGCCAGTGGTTTTGTTGTTCGTATAATGAAACTTTCTAATACTATACTATTATTATACAGGGTTACTTTTCAAAGACCATCCAAATTTTTACATGGTGTTCACGAAAAAAAATCTGCTGTTTCATACATTTTGGTCAAGTAGGTATTGAAGTTTTGTATGAAACAGCAGATTTTTTTTCGTGATTTCAGAGTTGGTCCCATAGTGAAAGTAGTTTATATTCATGGGTAGAACACCTTGTAAAAATTTGGATGGTCTTTGAAAAGTAACCCTGTATATACTAGTATTGAATATTGGGTTGAAATATTAAAACAAGACTTAGTTTTTAGCCTAAATATGACCTTAAGCTATGCGTGCCTCATTGGTTAGACTAGCGGGGTTATTGCGTAACACGCTATCAGTAGCAATGGCTCTCATTGACTAGACGTTGGGTTATTGCGTAACACGCTATCAGTAGCAATGGCTCTCATTGACTAGACGTTGGGTTATTGCGTAACACGCTATCAGTAGCAATGGCTCTCATTGACTAGACGTTGGGTTATTGCGTAACACGCTATCAGTAGCAATGGCTCTCATTTTGACAGTTCAACAACATTCATTGCGTTATTTACGTTGTTGAGCAGACAAAGTCTGCGAAAAGAATTTTTCAAATCCTACTGGTAGTTCCAGAGATTAGCGCGTTCAAATAAACAAACTCTTCAGCTTTTTTAATAGTATTAGTTTAAAGATACAAAAAAAAAACTGTATGACCTACTTTTACCTACCTACTATTGAGGGAACGAATGTGAGTTCAAATGTGTCCGTATGGTACAGAACCCTAATCAAGAGGCAAGTCCCAACGTCTATACAATCTCTGTAATTCTATTAATTTGTTCACAAAAAAAAACATAAATAAAAAAAGAACTACCTACCTAAGTATACTTAGCTGCAAGACAAAGGACGAGCGAGCTATTTGACTATTCTATAAAATGTTTTGTTTGTTACCGAAAAGTTCCTAAACGGAATGTTCTGACCATGAACCGTATTTCGGCAGATTGCTAAAGCAGCTGAATGTCGGTCTTAACAATGTAAATCGAACTTTGATTAATCTCTATTGTTATGTCTGAAACAAATCTGCGATGCCTACGCATTGGGAAAATCCACTCACACACACTCAAACATAGCATGACTAAGAAAGTATATTCGATGTTCTTTGTTTAAAAGTAAAAATAACCTACAGTCAACCGCCGCCCATATAATAATTTGACATTGACAGCGCCTTTATTATAGCAGTAAGTATGGTTTTTGTGTTACATGGCGTACAAGGTGCTATGCAATATTTATGTGGCGCATCCACTCCGCCGCTACATGCGTCCGATCGGGGCTATAAAATCATGTACCATAAACAATAAATATACGCCGAACTGGCCGCAGGCATAGATAAAAAAAAACTTGGTATAGATGCGAAACTCCCGTTCAAACGCATTCTAAATGCTAAGTAGCGGGCTGGAGTGACTGGGTCGGTAAGAACTGAAGATTATGGACAGAACTGTGACATGGGCAAACAAAGGTCCCAATAGGCTGGCGAGAGAACCATAACACATCATAACATATTCCCACATGGGTCCGATATTGTTCCTTGTATTCGTCAACGATATAGTGAACTGCATTAAGCACAGTGAATGTTCACTCTTTGCAGACGATGTCAAGTTTTATAGGGAAATAAATTCAGTGAGAGATATATCCTTGCTGCAAGAGGACCTAAACTCAGTGCAAAACTGGTGTTTAGAGAACAGGATGACTCTTAACGCCGAAAAGTGTAAACAAATGACCTTAACAAAAAAACTAAATACCCTTCCATCCTCGTATTCGTTGAACGGTGAAACACTGCAGAAGGTTAACAAAATTCGCGATTTGGGAGTCTACCTCGACAGTCAGCTTACTTTCGTTCCACATATAGACAATATTGTCAAAAAGGCAACTAAAATGTTAGGATTTCTGAAGCGTGTCTGCCATGACTTTACGTCTATTGGCACCCTCAAACTCCTCTACTTCACCCTAGTCAGAAGTGTACTCGATTATACATCGCAGGTGTGGAACCCTACCTACCAGGTTCACATCGATCGACTCGAACGCGTCCAAAAGGGCTTCACTAGGTACCTGCGATATAAATCTATCAGCTGCCCCAACACATCTAACTACCCTGAAAGACTGAATCACTTCAACCTTACTTCACTCGAAAACCGCAGAAAACTGATGGATCAAATTATGCTCTTTAAAATTATTAATGGTCAGATACATGTTCCAAAACTTCTAGAAAACATAAATGTATCTGTTCCCCGTAGTATTCAACCCAGGACCAACCGAAAATTAGCTGTGTTTACACCATCTACAGCTCGAACCAACGTTGGGCGATCAGCGCCAATGAACCGTTTCATGAGGACGTATAATGAAAGCCACTCTTGCATCGATACCATTGACATCTTCTCCAACACCCTGGCTCAATTTCGCAAACATCTATTGCGACAACCTACAGATTGCTGACAATTGATTCTTGTTCGAATTCTGTCGCTCATGCTTTATTCTGTACTCATTTGTTAAATTTTAACTTTTTAAATTAATGTAATTATTTTATTTAACCTTACTCATTTGATTGTATTATTATTAATTTATTTGATTTTATATTTACTAATTTATTTGATTTTACTATTATTAAGCCGTTGGTCCCGGCTGTCATTCGTGGATCTTTGACAGTCGTTACGGGTAGTCAGAAGCCCGAAAGTCTGACAACCAGTCTTACCAAGGGGTATCGTATTACCCAGTAACTGGTTGTGGAGGTCAGATAGGCAGTCACTCCATGTAAAATACTGGTATTCAGCTGCATCCGGTTAGACTGGAAGCCGACCCCAACATAGTTGGGAAAAGGCTAGGCAGATGATGATTTGATTTTACTATTATTAATTTATTTTAGTACACCTATTGTTATTTTTATCACTTTAATCAGGTACCTACCTAGTAAATCAATCAGGCAAATTATGTAAGTGCTGTGCACACCTTTAAGTGATAAGTTCACTGTAGTACTGTATATAATAAGGCTAAGTTTCTGTTAATGTTTATGTGAACTAATCGTTGGAGTGCCATAATAAATAAATAAATAAATAACATCATGTGGGCTCGTGGCCAAGTAATAACACCCGCAAAAGTCGATAGAACAGGTTAAGTTATACTAGCCGCGATCGGTCCGTGAATGGGTGACCATTTTATCATACTGAGATCCTTGTTATTAGTTGATCTTTGATAGTCGTTACTTAGTCAGAAGCCAAAAAGTACGACAAACAGTCTTACCAAGGAATATCGTGTTACCCAGTAACTGGGTTGTGAAGGTCAGATAGGCAGTCGCTCCATGTAAAATACTGATTCAGTTGCATTCGGTTAGACTGGAAGCTGACCCCAACATAGTTGGGAACAGTTTAGGCAGATGATGACGCCTGTATTCCCCGAAGGATTTGGCAGATGTATATAGGTGTAATAACACCTACATTGTGCCGAAAAACGTAACCGTAGGTGATTATTTCTACATCAGTGATGTAGATAATAAACGGAGAGCAAATGGTGGCCCCGACTTACGAGTTGTAGATCGTAGGTTCGAACACAGACAGGCGCTTTACTTTGTGTAAATCATTTCATCACCACTGCTCTCAAAACGGTAAAGGAAAACATCGTGAGCAAACCTGCATGCCCTAGAACCAAAAATTTACGGCCCACTCCTCATCGAGAGAAGGCCTGTGTTACAGTAGTGGGAATACTATTGGTTGATTATGCTGTATAATAACACCTACATTGCGCTGAAGAACCGAACCGTAGGTAGCGTGGCAGAGTAAACACTTGTTTCGCTTCAGGATTTTTTTCATTTTACATGGTTTCGCCGAAAAGTCACCCCGTTCACACTCAGCGTAATGAAATATGCACGAGCACAATGAAAAATTGAAAACCTTTTTATTTTTGTTAAAAAATTGTCCGGTGTTGCCTTTCCCATTAATTTAAGCAAAAATTGTTCTGACTTTTTGTAGTGAAAAATATATTCACAAAACAAAGTCACGATGCTGTTAAACGCTGGCATATAGACATATGTGTCTAAACCCTTACAAGGAACGCTTAGATCATCATCATCAGTGCCTAGCCTTTTCCCAACTATGTTGGGGTCGGCTTCCAGTCTAACCGGATGCAGCTGAATACCAGTATTTTACATGGAGCGACTGCCTATATGACCTCCACAACCCAGTTACTTGGTAACACTGGACACTAGATAGACAGATTGTAATGCCTAGATATGAATGCTAATTAAGCGAATTTTTTAATTTTGCAGGATCCATGCATCAGAACATGTAAATTTGTCTATGCTACAAAGTATATCATTTTACAGTATCTGATATTGAAACGAAAAGTGGCAAGGCTTCCCTCGCGTTCGCTGAATAAAGCACACGCCTTCACTAAAGAAAAAAAAGACATCAATCAAATGCTCGAGAGAGCTCAGTGAGACCCTGATAACTGACAGCTTTGTTCAAGATGCTAAACTGCTGTTAAACTAGGACAAGGAGACTTCCTCACGTTATGATGGTACCTATTTCAAAGCAGCAAATCCTACTTAGTTCCTGGGAATCATAATGAAATCCTATCCTACTAATATTATAAATGTGAAAGTTTGTGAAGATGTTTGGATGTATTGTTACTCATTCACGCGTAAACCGTTGAACAGATTTGTATGAAAATTGGCACATAGATAGACCATTTCCTGGATTAACACATAGCATTCTTATTATCCCGATATTCCCACGGGATCGAAACCTACGCAGGTGAAACCGCGGGGCGCAGCTAGTGAGCTGAGTGATAAGTACTCAAAAAACCAACCAACAACGTATGTGATTTTTTTAATTCAAACATTTCTAGTTTTAGTTTGACCTCGCACTGTGTAGGTTTTTCTTGCAATGAGAAGTCAGCTTATACTGGAAATGTATAGCTTGCAATGCATAGATACCCACTTTATTATCTTTATTATCAGAACATATTTAAAATGCATGCTTATAATCCGAGGATGATGGATGAACGTAATTTAAAAAGTTGATAACATATCAAGTTATCAAGCTATAAAATGTAAATCGAATTGGACATTTGTTTCATGATTCATGGCACACGTTTATTGAAATAGTCTCCATGCAAAAATACAACATGTAATAATTCATTTGCTGGCAAAATGATGCAATGTGAAAAACCTCTTACTAATAGTTAGCTGATATTAAGTATATTTAATAATTTTTAATACCATTATACTGGCACGTCTTTTTTTTTTTTTTTTTTTTTTTTGTGGATGGGAAATCATCAAATGACTCCTCCCGCTCTGGGTGGAGCGGAAGGGAGTGTCAGACTCTTACTGACTAAAACCCACCCGTGTTCCTTCCTTAGCCCTTTATGTTCCGGGCCAGCGGTAACCCTTTCGGACAATCCCGCTGACCCGGCAGGCTTCGGCCCTAAGGGGGGCCCCTCCTCGATGCTGACATCTCTTTGAGGCGCGCGTGGAACACGTACGCGCCGTCCGGCACGGGTTTGGTCCTGATCGGGCGGTGAGCTACCCATTACTCTCCGCCCGCAGGCCCGCGCCTACGGTGGCCGGGAGTCGTCACGCGGCTCCCGACGCCCGGAGCGTCTCCCGCTGCGGCTGGGACGGGGGGCTCTCTCCCTGAGCCGTTCCGCCACCTCCTTCGCTAGCATGACTGCTTCGCAGAAGGAGGTGACTGCCTCCCACTCCCTCTCGCCCCGGACCATGGCTTGCACCAGGGCCGGACGCGAGAGGTCGCCGTCGCTGCCAATCGCCTCTACGAGGACACGGCGGTGCTCCGCCCAAGCGGGGCAGACCTCCACCGTGTGCTCCACCGTGTCCTCTGGGCGATCCTGGATACTGGCACGTCTGGTTTTCGTTTTGATGCTACAAATCTATATCTATACATATAATAAAATTATAGAAAAGTGGTGTCTGTACAATGGAAATATATAAACAAAAAGTCGCAGGGGTTGTTATTATATCGATGCCGAACCCGAAATTGTAATACATTTTCTTTTGTCTGTTTGTCTGTGTGTTTGTGCACGCTAATATCAGAAACGGCTTATTCGATTTAGATGCGTTTCCACTAATATATTGTAGTAAGCTTCACTTATCATTTAGTGTTTATTTCACATGTCAATCGGTTCATAAATAAAAAAGTTATATCAATTTAAAGAACCACGGCGAACATTTGTTAAGGTATTCTATCAGATTACGTAGGTACATGCCTCGCGCCTGCGCGTCCGTGGCTCTATAAAGCGCACTGAGAGCCGCGCCGCTGCCATAATTCCGATCCAGCCTGCCCCTTGTTGCCCTCTCCCAGCGACCTCTTAAGCCGAGGTCCGTAACTCCGTACCCCGCAGGGGGTGCCCAAAGCGTGTAGTCGCTTAGTTTTTAAGTTTATATTGTGTAGTTAAGTTTATAAGTGTATTATGCCCTGGCTGGAGGCCTTAATTTATTGAGGCATCCACAGGAAAGCCCGGTTAAGCAGTCGACAACCCCTCAACCCTCAGGTTGAACTGCGAGATGACCATTTCAAAAAAAAAAAACGCGCCGCTGCCATAAGGAAGCAAATGCACTATCGCGTGAGTCTGAGACTTTCACTGATAGGGAAATTCGCCTGAGTTCTCAGAGGGTTCGGACATCAAATGCCCGGTCTGTAGACGGTATATGTAATTCAAAATATGCTGCCCGAAAAGTCACTATTCCACGCGGACGAAGTCGCGGGCCCAGCTAGTAACTAAATAAAATTGAAGGGTATCTTTTTAATGTGAAAATAACAGCTTTTTACTAATTGCATATGAAAGTACCTACACGTTATACAGTCGGTACAAATAAAAAAAAAACAATTTTTAAAGTTTTTGTGTTAATCTCTGAAACAGCTGGACCGATTTTTAAGAGACTTTCACTGACAGACAGCTGATATTATAAGAAGAAATTATATGCTACTATGCTTTTATTATATAGATATAGAAAGAATCAGTAAAGAGACACATTATGGGTTTCCTACATCCACGCGTACTAAGTCGCGGGCATAGCTAGTGTAGTTGATTATAAGAATATATCAGATGGTGATTGGTGACCTTCTTCGGAAAGGTAAGGTGTATGACCAGATGTATGAATAAAGCAAAAGTAATATGTAAGGATCGTAACAGGTGGTGCACTGTTGTTTCTACCTACCCTTATTGGAAGAAGGCGTGAGGTTGTGTATGTACTATCCACGCCAAAAGTCCATAGGCAATTTTAAAACTAATTGCTTAACGTTTAGTTTGACTTACGACCTTCTTTTAATGAGTAATTTGACACACACACCCGCATATTACTCGAATAATCACGCTTTTGAATATAGTTCCGTGTCATGTTCGTCTTGTTCACATAATTCGTAAAACTTTATGAGTATACCCACAGAAATCTAAATAAATAAATTAGGTATGGTAGACAGATGCAGGTAACTTACGGCTCATTCACCGCGTCTAATAGAATGTTGTTCGTTCTTGGTTGGTTTTTGATATTGTGGGTTAGTGACGTGTGTTTAGTCTATTATAATAGCTGTGTAATAGTTCATTTTGAAATGTAAGCTTTGAGATGAAAGCGGATATTATCGCGCAGCGTAAAAGTGGACTTAATATTATATCACAAATAATTGATGAAACCGGACTGACTGTGAGTATTATGATTTAATTATTTTATCTAACATTTAGCTAATTAAAGTTTAACTGCTGATCCTTGTAGTTATTTTATTAAACGTTTTATATTTACCATAGGGTCTAAATAGAAGAAAAAAATTATATTTCCAAGAGTTTATTTATTTACTTTTGGAATGAGGAATGTAGCATTATGTATAAATTATAATATAATCATTTTGTAACATTTGAACTATTTTCAAAATAATTTTGTTTAAAAAAGTAATAAGTATCTACTTAATATTTTATAATTTTGTTAGTAGCCTTACAATATTCCTTTTTTGTTTTAGAGAAATTACCTACTGTGAGTCGGAGGGTCAAAAGATATAAGTAAGGAAGAGTATAGTCAGTGAATAAGAAACAAGTGGTTTTAACCAACCAGTTACCTACCAAATGAAGTTGCATTGCAAGGAAATATGAAGATATATGTTTAAACATTACAGGATCCATACGCCAGCGTTTACTTGATAGCATGGATAATAATGGGGGTTATACAACGTATTAAGTTATAAATTACAAATTTATTTTAGTAATATTAAAATATTATTGTGTCATATCCGTAATAAGGATTATTTTGAGGTTTATAGTTTCAATCTTCTTTTCAAAATGAATTTTGAAAATGAATACTTAAGCTATATCCGCAATTAAAGCACAATATTATTTTATTACTAAGATAGTTACAATATTTTAAGTCTAATGGTCGTAGCTCACTGATTACCTGCTTTACTTCAATAAATTGTTCTTTATGAGAAAATAAACTGTTTTAAAAGTTTATTTATCAAATTATAACGAATAAAATTTTTGAAATCACTTAATTTTTTTTTTATTTATACCTCGCATATTTCAATAACAATATAATAATACAAATAAAACAAATATTACATTATTATTCTCGTGTATTAATTTATCGAATAATAAAAAAAGATAAGATTATTGTTGAAAAGATAAATCAAAGTTCCATCTCGAGATTCGAACCCAGGCCTGCGTGTTTACTAATCCTATACGCTACGTTATCCGCTAGCAGTACTTTTTATGAAATTGTGAATTTTAGCAGTGGTATGAACCAACCAAGGTCATACGTAATTACGCCGCGCGTGTGAAAAAGCGATGACGATTGTTTTGTTTCGTTTGATGTTAGCAAGTGTACACACACAGATGTAAATACGGGCCTTTTTTTTTTTTTTTTTTTTTTGTGGATGGGAAATCATCAAATGACTCCTCCCGCTCTGGGTGGAGCGGAAGGGAGTGTCAGACTCTTACTGACTAAAACCCACCCGTGTTCCTTCCTTAGCCCTTTATGTTCCGGGCCAGCGGTAACCCTTTCGGACAATCCCGCTGACCCGGCAGGCTTCGGCCCTAAGGGGCCCCTCCTCGATGCTGACATCTCTTTGAGGCGCGCGTGGAACACGTACGCGCCGTCCGGCACGGGCCTGGTCCTGATCGGGCGGTGAGCTACCCATTACTCTCCGCCCGCAGGCCCGCGCCTACGGTGGCCGGGAGTCGTCACGCGGCTCCCGACGCCCGGAGCGTCTCCCGCGGCGGCTGGGACGGGAGGCTCTCTCCCTGAGCCGTTCCGCCACCTCCTTCGCTAGCATGACTGCTTCGCAGAAGGAGGCGACTGCCTCCCACTCCCTCTCGCCCCGGACCATGGCTTGCACCAGGGCCGGACGCGAGAGGTCGCCGTCGCTGCCAATCGCCTCTACGAGGACACGGCGGTGCTCCGCCCAAGCGGGGCAGACCTCCACCGTGTGCTCCACCGTGTCCTCGTAAATACGGGCCTGCGGCGCAGGCGCGAGGACGGCGCGAAGCATGTTCACAGAAATTTCAACCATACCGTGCCTAAGCAGTATTGGAGCATACTGTACGTGTGTGACTCAAAAGATAATTTAATAATTTAAGTATTTTGTCAGTAGTCTCAAATGACATTAACATTATGCCTGATAAGATAAATATTGGCTTGCTAAATATTTGATACAATAAAATGATCACATTTAGAGATAGTCTTGACACTAATAAAGACGCCCGAAAATTCACTTTAAATAAAACCAGTCCAGCGAAATTATTGTTTAAAAATTGCTCACGTAGTCATTGCAATTAAATTAAATTAATCATTACTGCCTAAAATTTCGCATATTTTCAACATGTCAAAATCTCCCAAAGTGTGGTCTAAATTCGAGGTGAAAAATAAAGATGGTACTGTTCTTAATTTACGTATTGTGGATATGCCTAAACATCTTATTGACGAAGTTATAACTCTGTACACAAATCATTTTGTGAAAGAGGAGAAGACTTTAGTAGCTGCTGGTAAGTTCATCACAATTTTGATTACGGTGTTATTATGATTGATATAGATTTAATCATGATTTGTATGTAACATAATTTTTATGTTTCTTTAAAGTTTTTGTTTCTGAATGTTGTAAGTAATTGCTTATAGTTAATTGAAAGTGTAACTTTCATTTTATGGTATGTAAACTGTAACCGTTGTTGTTGTGTATATTGAAATGTCCTATCTAAGAGAGCCGGATGAGCTGTAACTCCTATCCCAGTCACCTTTCTCTATGTAATATTGTGCATTATATTGATCAGTGCCTGTAATGTGATGTTGAGATTAAAGATTTATGATTATAATCTTAAATTCAATGACTATTGGACAATGTACAGCCTAAACTGCTGAGCATGCAATTTTACTCAAGAGTTCTTCATTCAAAGTGGCGATAAGGTTATCACATTAATTGAAACCACGTATTCTACATTACGTGTTTTAAACATACATAATTAAAATAAGTAATAACAATTAACATTCTAGACATGGGATTTTTTTGAAAACTTGATTTGTGTTTAAATGGTAACAATAAAGTTTGTGTTGATTTGTTGATACCGTCCCGCGCATGTCTAGTGTGTTATTATCAACTGTGGTTTATTCCGAGCCAATATTTACGCTATTTATTTTATTTGAAAAATTCAGATTTCTATTTTTAGTAATTTTTGTTATATTATTATTTTAACAGATTAATCGCCACTCTGTATGAAAGTTTGTTAGTTTAGAAATCAGACGGCTTGTAACCAATAATAATATACCTATAAATCCAATTAAATATATATATTTTCTTATGATAATTATGTCTTTTTTGTTCGAAGGAATCCTAAAAAATGAAAAGGCAATAGAGGAACTACAGGGCGTTTTATTAGCAGCGGCAAATGAAGACAGATTGCACATCACGATTTGTTGTTTAGACAACGGTGATGACGAAATTAAGGATATCTTTGGAGCATCTCTAATGTCATTAGTATCGAAAAATGATCCACATCCAGAGGTAACTTTTATCGGTAATGCCGAGAATATACAAAGAAATTAGTGTCCTAACTTAGGCCTGATTTTAAGTAGTCAAATAAAAGAGTAATAAATATTGCAGTTTGACAGCTTTCTTATAGAAAATATGTCAAACTGCCATATTTATTCTTCAGATAAAAATAACACCATATGCACATTATTTAAAAAAATTGGTATAGGTATATTATAAGTATTTTTATTTCAGTTTGACTTTAAAACGCCAGAAATGCAGAAACTATTTGAAATTATGGTCGGGTTGGAAGATGAATACAATGAAATGAAGACGTTCAATTTAGATCGTTGCTTCATTGACAGGGGAGTCGTTGTCTGTCCTCAGTACAGAGGGCTTGGGATTGCGCAAGAACTTCTCAACGTCAGGTGAGTTACTGTTTTAATAATGAAAATACCAGCCAATTATTGTCCTACTGCAAGGCAAAGGCCCCTTCTCATACAGAGAAGGCGTTGTTGGCGATTTCAGACGTATATTAACTATAAGTCTATGTATCCTCACGATATTTTCCTTCACCGATGGTAGTAAAAGATAAACTCAAGACAAAGTTTGACACTTTCAAATTGTCAAAAGTGTCAAATTTTCCCAATCAACTTTGAACTTTAAGGCTCTTACACACTATGCCGGCGGCCCAGCCGGCGGGCATTCCAACAAGCCCGGCGGCATTCCCGGCGGCTATTTGAGCCGCCGCCGAGCTTGCCGCACAAACGAGTTGCACAACTGAAATGATGCTCTGCGGCTGCCTGATTATGCCCGCAAAACCCTCCGGCTGTGACGCCGGCATAGTGTGTAGGAGCCTTTATGCTTTAGGGATATTAAAGAAAGGATGTGTTTTTTTTCGGCCAAACTTGTACCGAGGTACAAATTACAAGTATAATTCCTTGAAATAAATTGTGTTATTAGCAGTGTTTAAAATCCTCGAATATTCGATAGATTAAGAAATGAAAGAATATTAAAATCACTACCTCACATCGTAACTGCGTTTAACGAAACGTTCATAACAGCAGCTGACAGCTGTCAAACAAAACTAAATAGGTGTCAAGTCTAAATGGGTTAGCCAGATCGTCAAGATGTAAGAAATCAATCGAAAGTCCAGGGAAGAATAGTCAAATCAACAATTATGAAATCACGCACGAAATAGAGACGGGAAACCAACGAATAAAGTCGAGGAACCGAAACGGAATGATGACATTACTGGACTAATAAAACAAAATAGATAATTATCGGCCTTGGGCCACTGTCTTTTGGCCTTTCAAAAAGCCAACCAAACGCATACAATAATCTGAACAAATAAATGTATTTTTTAAACTCTTGTTCGCTAAATGTTTCACATAAATAATGTCTTATTTATGCAAAAAAAAAAACTTTTTTTAATACAAAAATAAGATAATATAATAATCAGCATATTTTCAGGATATTTTTTTTATAAAATGAAGTAACGAAACGCATCATCGCAAGAATGTCATGAGATTTCCAAATTAATTAATGGGTTGCAAGTTATTAACATCTTTGAACAACAATTTCATGGGGTACAAATAAATCCAATGTATATTTTTTCAGAATCTGCGATATTTTTCCTGTATTTCAGTACTTTTGTTCATATGGTACATTGTTTGGACACAAATGTATAAAAAAAACACTTCCTTTGACAGATTGTAGTAGCTTGATGTGCTGGCGTCTGTACAGTCACGAGAAATAATATGTCAACACCTGGCAACTTTCAATTGCGATTTTTTTACGAAATAACAAACGCAAAGTTGAAATAAGACACTTTACAGTTTGTCTATAAAGTCATGAAATTAATGTTTGAGGAACTAACATTATTCAAAAGTAGGGCAACACTAAATCATAGTAGGTACATCGAATGTCATTGGCTGTCAACGACTTGTTTTGTAACTCGTTAACTATTGTATTTTTTATTATTTTTCAAATCTACGTGGATAAAACTTCGAAGAAACGTGTTAAATATGAGGAAAACAAATAGGAGTGGAGCTCAGGAAATTATTTTTAAAGTGTATCAGCGATGTTTGTTAGAACACCAAGCTGGACAAATTTGATCAAATTTGGATATTTATGGTCGAACAGCAGTTAAGACAGGTATGTAATCGTGTTACTGTTTGTTTTTTATCCACATGAAGTTACAAATTTACTAAATATACGATTTTAAGACTAAAATAAGGATTGTTTACATTGCGTTTTAACAGGTTAAATTGCAAATGTAAGTAGGCATATTGTAGTGCGACCAGAACTTTTGATACTTTTGGATGATCAAATTTACCGCTGATTTTAAATATGAATAAGTTATATCATGTTTGACATTAAAGATAGTGCTATCTATTTTCTGTTAGATATTACATATTTTTTTTTTTTTATCTTTCTTTCAGGAAAATCTGAGAGTACAGTGAGGCGTATTATAAATGAAATTATTATTATTCCGGGCCTTCAACAGCATTCCGCCTGTAAAATGGAAAAACTGTTGCCGTTATGTTGGAAACATAGCAGCAGCAATGACAGCAGTAGCGAAGACGTTGTTAGTGACGCAGCTGACAATGAAAATACTTTTTTTTAACGTAGAATATTTGGAATCAGATGATAAATTATTATGTTGTGGGATATTTTTCATTAATAAAACAAAGTTAAAACTTATTATAAATAATATGTATGAACATTTATCTTTTCTTTACCCATTTTATTTGAACAAAAGAGACCATAGATTTGTGCCATCTGATCGTTTATGCAAACTAATGAAGGTCGAAAGGACAACATCGTGAGGAAACCTGGACTTATAATTAATATAAGTCTGAAATCGTCCGTCTTGCGTCTTGCTTGAGCAAGCGTTGTGATAAATGCTCGTGCCTTCTCTGTTGGCCTTTGCCCAGCAGTGGGACAGTAATAGGCTGGTAAGTATTATTATTTATAATGAAGGTAGCATCTTTGTCTATGGTTTCTGTAGATTTTTTTAATAAGATTACGGTTTTTACGACTACCTTTTCTATCCATATTGTGTAGTAGGTGTACCTATTAAAACTATTAAAAGCATATGGCCCAACGGGGTATTAATCGTGTATTTGATAAGATCCTATAGACCGATATTAATAACGTGTACTATCCAGTTTAAAAAAAAAGCTCGTTTTCATTAAAACCAGGTTTGCTTTTAGTACAAAATAATGTGCTAGTATCAAAATTAATTTAGTCACACTATACAGGGTTGCTACGTGCACGACCGCAGGGCCCTCATTTTTTTCAGGACTCTATAGACAGACTGTATTTAACCATTTAAACGCTTGGCTAAATATCAATTGCCGTGCCCCTAGCGCGCGGCTACAAATCTATAAAATAATACCTACAATAAATAAGGAGGAGCAATCGTTGAATAGAACGAAAAAATCATGCATGTTCTCTGTCGCAGACATAATTATACGACACGAGCAATAGGGGCACAGAAATATGTGTCGCATAAATGCGACACAAGCGGTCAAAAGGATAAACCTATAGGTTCGAAAATACTATGTTCGTAATAACATAAAATTTCATTGAAAAATAAAGGAGAAAATCGCCTTTGAATAAAGCCAAGTGTATACATACTTATGCTCGTGACTGTACATCATAGATATTTCTTAATTTACCATTTAATCGTATGTTCTTATCCTTTAATCAGATAATATAACAACGCAATCACTGTCCATTCCAAGGTTGCCTGGAAGAGATCGCAGAAAGCGATAAGGCCGCCCATTGTATGTTTTGTATTAATAATTGTATTTTTTTTGTTATGTATTTTCTGGTGTACAATAAAGTACTTATATATAAATAAATAAATAAATAAATAAAACAGTTTATAATATGTGTGTGTGTGTGGCCAAGTGGTAACGGCGGCGACTTACGCATTGTAGGTCGTAGGTTCGAACCCAGACAGACGAAACAGTTTGTACGATGTGGTATTTTATTTTGTTATGTACTTAATTTTTCAGGCGACCGATATGCAAAGAACATGGAATACCTATAAACGGAGCCTGGATGACGTCATATGGCACGCAGAAAGCTGCTGAGCGCGATGGATGGGAGACTGTCCACGAGATCACATGTGAAGAGCTAACTAAAAAGTTTGGAGTTTTATTCCGCGAAGATCCTCCTTCTTCCAAATTCATGATTGCTAGAATACAACTTTGAGAATTACTTTATTAGTTTTATTCCTAAAGGTCGCCGTAATTTTCACCTTACGTGTGCTTGAATGGCTAAATATGCAGTATTTCAAAATGTATTGTATTTATCAGAAAACATCATGAGGAAACCAGGACTTGTAACTAATATGCTTAAATCTGAAATTGCGAAGCAGGAATGCCATGAACGAAGCATGGTGATCTACGCTCGTGCCTTCCATGTATGAGAAGACGCTTTTTCCCTGCAGTTATTATTTTTTATTATTAGGCTCAATTTATAATACTCGATAGAAGATATCATATTATTATCATATTTCTTTAATTAAAACGCTATAAAACCAATTACAAAAATTAAAGACAGTTTGTACAGATACACATAAAAGGAGAAAATATAAAAACATCCAGTTCAGGTAAAAAACTTCTGACATGCCGACAAAATCTTCGACACGAGATGATAAATATGTGATCACTTAACAGCAGACGCTGCAGTGAGATTCCGCGGAATAGAGGCACTTTAGCTTTGTGAGTTTGCGAAAACAACGGCAAGCTTTTTGTTGCCGCAATTGTCCAAAACAACTCCACACCACTCACACACTTACACATCCTTGTGATCACTCACTCACACACTTACATTCAAACACATTTACACACCGGCACACAAATGTATTACTTAACCACCCTCACGCTAAACACCCTGGCTGCTGCTATATCTACATGACTGACCGCCCTGTATGGCTTAACACTGTCCCCTAAGATACAAAACTATCTAGTTTAAAAAAAAGTCATTTAAAAAATAAAAAAACCCGACGGCGAAACTGAAAAGCTACAAACAAGCCCATTTTAGTTGGAAGCAGACGGGACCCATTTGAATTTGAAAATATAATATAAATGGTATGGGTCCCGCCTGCTTCCAACTTTTATTTAATTTAAAATGGGCTTGTTTGTAGCTTTTCAGTTTCGTAGTCGGGTTTTTTTATTTTTTAAATTACTTTTTTTATTTCCAGCTTTTTAGTTTACAAATGTGTAAGATTTCGCAAACGATTTAGTTCTTGGTACGTGTTTTTTTACGATTTGTCACTTCGAATTACTTTTAACCATATAAGTTATATATATTTTTGTAATCAGCTTTTATAACCCTTTATTTTGATAGGTTTCGAGAAAAAAAATTTTTTTTTGAAGACATGTTGCGCCAAAAATCGGCCATTTTTTTTTTCAATTTTGATATACCCAGTGTCACTCTCACAATTAATACGAATCTAACGGCACCTCTTAAGCTGAAATCGATCAAGCCGTTTAGGCTACAGAGCGTGCCAAAGAAATATACATACATACATACCTACATACATACATACACTCGAAAAACATAACCTTCCTTCTGACGCAGTCGGGTAAATTATGTAAATTATCTACCTAGAAGATTGTGGAATGGCCGCATGGGGAGGTGGGACCCGCTGAGGAAAAGCGGGTCGAAGCCTGTCGGGGGAGCGGTGAATGCTTATGCGAATCCCGCACCCCCGGCCATAGGCAGAGGTGGAACACCGCGGTGGTTTTAGCCGGTAAGAGTCCGGCATGCCCCTCTGTCACCCCCACGATGGAGAAAGTCCATGAGGATTTCCACCGCGCTTATACCAAAAATAAAGAACGTGACTACATCAACATCTACTCTATGAACTTTCAAAGAATCTTGTTTCTTCATATTGTGTTTCGTTTCTTCCGTTTACTACGGTGTTCATGCTAAAGCTATGGATTCCTCGAGGAGCAGTTCAGTTGCGGAGACGGCTGTCATGAAAATTATGGCCCCGGGGTTTGACTTTACGTTGTCAAAAAATGCTTTGGAGAACACACAAACTTACTTTCATAGATAACGTTTCAGTGTCGTCATATGCACACGCATATAGCACACGTGTCGGCTGCTACGTGGATGGAGTTTGTTTTAACAACATTAGCTACGCGGAAGACATGGTGCTGCTGGCTCCCTCGATCGGCGCTCTCCGTAAGCTACTCAATGTGTGCGAGTTGTACGCTGCGACTCATGGGTTAGTTCATAATAGCAGTAAGACAGAATTTATGGTCTCAGGTCTGGCACCAGGTGTCCCACTACGGTTCCTCCTCTCCTAATGAAAGGTCACCCGATTAACAGGGTGTATACATTTAAATACCTGGGCCACCTGGTTACTGATGACCTGAAAGATGACATGGATCTAGAGAGGGAGCACAGAGCATTGTCAGTTAGGGCAAATATGCTGGCCCGCAGATTTTGTCGATGTACAGACGCAATTAAAATAACCCTTTTTAAGGCATACTGTACAGCACTGTACTCGGGAGCCCTGTGGTTTACATATAGCCCAAAGGCTTACAATGCTCTGCGTATCCAATATAATAACGCATTCAGGGTATTGTTGCGATTGCCGCGCTTTTGTAGTGCCTCGGCAATGTTTGCAGACGCACGCACTGACGGATTTGATGCACTGTGGTGTAAGAAATCCGCCTCGCTGCTGCGGAGGCTGCGTGGCAGTCCCAACACTATCCTGCAATCAATAGCCGCCCGGGCAGATAGCCCGCTAGTATGGGCGCTTACAAACCGGACCCGTTCTGTTTTAGTTATTAAGTACTAACATAGGCTAAGCTATTTTTGTTACTAACACTATAGACCATTGTAGTCTGATTAAATAAAGATTAATAAGTAAACAGTCCCCGCCGCTGTATCTCTACGTTGACGCCGTGGTGGGGCTTGCGCGCTCCGAACTCTAGGCCTATGCCGGAAGAGTTTACTTTGCTGGAATAGGTCTAAAGTGAGGAGCCAGACCAAGAGAGATACAGAAATCCGCAGGGCAGCATGTGGCGAACTGTTGGGCAGTAGCGACCCCACGGACCCTATCTTCAGGGAGAAGTCTTGTTCCTCACCTCTGGCTTGCCTTTATTGGCCGGCTGGAGTGGACAATGACGATGAACAGAGCTCCCACCTCATTCTTGCCTTTATTGGCCGGCTTGAGTGGAGATTCGCAAGAGCAAACGTGCTCGGAGGAAGGAAGTATTCCAGTAAGATGCTGGTAGGGATCTTGACCGTACTTCCGGGATTGTCCTGATAGCCGTGGAATACCTCTCCACTCCTCATTAGCACCTCAGGACATGTTGCCCCCTTGTTGCTACGTCACTATGTGCTAGCGACCGTTTCCGGGGGCCCATTGTTGAGTGTGCAAGTCACCCCCTGCCATTTTATCCGTGTATATATAAAACATTGATCAGGCAGGGGTCGTAGTTATTCCATAGTTCTTGGTAACCAGTCCACTTTAGCCACCCAAACCCATAGTCCAACTTTTTATTTTTCCATATCCTGCAATAGTCCTACACCAACCGGGGGTTATCCTTGGGTGCACTTGCATAGCGCATACAGGGATAATCGTCGGTTGGTGCGCATTTCATTAAAATTTCCTAAGGGGCCTCTGCGAGTTGGCTTCGGCCCCTCGTACGCCTTCCAAAGGACCGGGACCCAATGGTTCCGAGAAAAAAGAAAAAATAATAATAAATACGTTCCAAAACACAAATAGCGGACGCTGGTCACACAGCTGCTGGACTAAAGTGGAACTGGGCTGGCCGTACCTGTCACATGTCGGAGCAGCAATATGCAAAAGCCTCCACTCGGTGGATCCCAAATGGTAGGAAACAATTGAGAGGCAGGCCCAGAAAGAGATGGCGGGATGAGCTGGACTCCTTCTTAAAGGATTGGCCCACAATCGCAGTAGACCGGGAAAACTGGAAAGAGGGAAGGGAGGCCTTTTCTCAATGGGACAACATAGGCTTATAATAATAATAGTCCTTATAATAATAGTAGCTTCAGCGTGCTGTTCGAAATATATGAGCCACCAAAAGCCACCACTCGGTGGATCCCAAATGGTAGGAAACAATTGAGAGGCAGGCCCAGAAAGAGATGGCGGGATGAGCTGGACTCCTTCTTAAAGGATTGGCCCACAATCGCAGTAGACCAGGAAAACTGGAAAGAGGGAAGGGAGGCCTTTTCTCAATGGGACAACATAGGCTTATAATAATAATAGTCCTTATAATAATAGTAGCTTCAGCGTGCTGTTCGAAATATATGAGAAAAGTTTTCTAATTTGCTTTGATTCAAGACAGATAGGTACACGGTAGTTAAAAATGCTCGGAATTTATAAGCAAATAGCTGCGCTACCATGGTCGTATAAAAATAACGAGAGTGTCGGTCAGCATTTATTTAAGGCGACAATTAAACGTGGTTTCGGTATCGGTCGTTACGGCCGATACGTTGCCCGGACGCCGCAAGGCAAATAACATTATAGCCGTGAGACGCGCTCGGGGATATGGCGGCCATATTTAATGTTTGAGGCGGGAATTTGTGGAAAAAATTAATTTTCTTCTAATTCTGTGACTGATGTCCAGCAGTGGACGTCTTTCGGCTGAAATTATGATGCAATTACCCCACTATAAATAAAACAAGACCAAGGATTAAAGAATTATCGGAGCAGTGAGATAGTGTGTTACGCAATGATGGTGTCATTGCGTAACACACTATCAATCTCAATCTGAATAATTTTGAAGGATGTTGCTAATCCATTGCTTCATACGTTCGAAAAATGTGTCTGCTCAACAACGTAAATAACCCAATAAATGTTGCTGTACTGTCAAAATGAATCATAAAATCTGGATAAAAGCTGGATCATAAAATAATGGAAACTATACTTCAATAAATCATGTGATTTTAAGATTGATCTATTTACCTATGTCTGTATCTGATCTATAGACAATGCAGACATCAAAGAAAGCAATCATAGCTAAATTCTAAATTCTGTAAACTTTAATGGTGTGAACTTCTGGTTGTTGTTACATTTTTTTTTTCGGGTGAGATATCATCAAATGACCCCTCCCGCTCTGGGTGGAACGGAAGGGAGTGTCAGACTCTTACTGACTAAAACCCACCCATGTTCCTTCCTTAGCCCTTTATGTTCCGCGCCAGCGGTAACCCTTTCGGACAATCCCGCTGACCCGGCAGGCTTCGGCCCTAAGGGGCCCCTTCCTCGATGCTGACATCTGTTTGAGGCGCGCGTGGAACACGTACGCGCCGTCCGGCATGGGCCTGGTCCTGATCGGACGGTGAGCTACTTATTACTCTCCGTCCGCAGGCCCGCGCCTACGGTGGCCAGGAGTCGTCCCGTGGCTCCCGAAGCCCGGAGCATCTCTCCCTCATCCGTCCCGCCACCTCCTTCGCTAGCATGACTGCTTCGCAGTGCAAGGAGGTGACTGCCTCCCACTCCCTCTCGCCCCGGATCAAGGCTTGCACCAGGGCCGGACGCGACAGGTCGCCGCCGCTGCCGATCGCCTCTACGAGGCGGGGCAGACCTCCACCGTATGCTTCAACGTGTCCTCTGGGCGATCCTGGCAATAGTGTCACCCGGGCGTTTCCTCCCACCTGATGATGTGCAGGAACCTCCCGAAACATCCGTGTCCGGTGAGGACCTGCGTCAGGCGGTAGGTGAGGGCGCCGTGGCGCCTCTCTAGCCACTCCTCAAAGAGGGGTCTTATCGCCGCTATCGCGGCGTGCCCTGCGCTGGGTTGCGCTCTTTCCATGCCGCGATGAGATCGCGCCGGAGATCGAAGCGGAGTTTCCCCCCGGCGTAGTGCCTCCGCGCGCCACTCATACAGGCGCGCGAGGAATTGTTGTTACACTTAGGTAGGAACATATAATTTACTTGTATAATAATCTGTGGAAACTGTTTCTAGATTGTGTTGAACTATTTGTATACTTATATTTGTTATTGCATCTTTTTGTTTCCCAAAATAAATAAAATAAAGTCACTAACCAATGGCCAATGCAACGCAACACAACGCTACGCAAAGGTATCTCTTAAGCCAAACGCTTGGCCACCCTACTGGCAACGTCGTTTCAGAAATCGTAAAACAAACGCGGCACCACAATATTTAAATATTTCAAATATCACGTTTTTCTCTTCGCATTGTACACTTGACCTGTTTCAAGTGACAATTCCTGCTATCTGTTCTCTTGTTGATACGCGATAAACAGCTTTATGGTACACTAAACGTTAGATAAAAACGGTTTTTATGGACACTGCAGCTTTTCACAAACAATTTGTATAATGAATTGCAAGAAAAAAGTAATGAGATAAATGCAAATTCTTTTTTATTGTTTTATTTTTTGTGTTGGAATTCTTTCAGAATAGGCCAGTGGTTTTGTTGTTCGTACCTATAATGAAACTTAATAATACTATAATATTTAATATGCAACATTATTTTTAGTGTATGCGAAACCCGAAACACGTGTCTAGTATTTTTATGTAAAGAATCTTTGTACAAAATTTAAAATTGTATCATGAAAAATCACAAAGTTGTAAGCTTGTTAAGTTACCTGTTTGTCCATACAAAAACATGCTAACCCGCGCCGCTCGCGCCGCGCCGTCTTGCGCTCATTGTTAATAGTATCTAGGTACCTAACCATTCGGCGCAGAGATTGGATAACCTACTTAGTGTCGCTCGGTGTCCAACTTTCAACCTTTTTTAAATATTTTTGGGACAAAATATAACATGGGGTAAAAATTATTGGAATTCGATTCAGAATAAGTAACGATTCAGTTACTTATTCTGAACAAACTGTATTCAGGTTTCGCATATACTAAAAATAACGTTGTATATATTAGTATTGATTATTGGGCTGAAATATTCATCATTTTAGCCGATAGACGTCCACTGCTGGACATAGGCCTCCCCCAATTTTGGGGGGGGTTTGCCATAATCGCCACGCTTGGCAGGCGGGTTGACGATCGCATTATGGTAAGGTGGTGGAATGCATAGAGAACGCTGCTGCCCATTCTCCGGTACGCCCCTTAGTCGCCTTTTACGACACCCACGGCAAGTAAGGGGTGGTGCTATTCTTTAAGTCCGGCACCACACAGACAAATACACACACAGACAAATATACAGACAGGGTTGAAATATTGAAACAGCCTAAATATGACCTTAAGCTATGCGTGTCTCATTGACTAGACGTTGGGTTATTGCGTAACACGCTATCAGTAGCAATGGCTCTCATTGACTAGACGTTGGGTTATTACATAACACGCTATCAGTAGCAATGGCTCTCATTGACTAGACGTTGGGTTATTACGTAACACGCTATCAGTAGCAATGGCTCTCATTGACTAGACGTTGGGTTATTACGTAACACGCTATCAGTAGCAATGGCTCTCATTTTGACAGTTCAACAACATTCATTGCGTTATTTACGTTATTGAGCAGACAAAGTCTTCGAACATTTGAAGCAATGGATTAGCAATATCCTTCAAAATGATCCAGATTGAGATTGATAGTGTGTTCCGCAATTAAGGTGCAGTTTTCCTTAACCTTAATGCACCGAAAACTAGCCTAAAACTATTCGTCCGTGTCAAATGTCACCTGACTGCGCTATTACTTCGTTTTCGCTTAGAGTTTTTTTCCGACTTTATTTTTCTTTCTGGTCAGCTCCTAAGGGTTGTGGGTGGTTCTACTCAGGAGGGAAATGAAGTGATTTTTGGCACAACTTTTTTTGGCATCTAAGGTCAGAAAAGTAGCTTGTACCTTAGGTCGTTCTTTTACTGATTCCAAGCGGGCCTGTCAAAAAAATAAAATATACCAAATTTATGACCATTTAAAAAAAATATGGGTCCAGGAGACTGAGGCTATGAACAGGATACTGAGTATTGATACAAAAGAACTTAAAAACCGTTGTAATTATTTAAACAAATATAGGTATATTTTATTAATAAAAATAGTTTTTGCCCGCGAATTCGTTCGTGTCAAATATCACCTGACTGCTCTATTACTTCGTTTTCACTTAGAGTTTTTTTCCGACTTTATTTTTCTTTCTGGTCAGCTCCTAAGGGTTGTAGCGTGAAGTTTTAGCCTTAACCTTCCTTAATAATTGGGCAATGAAATGCGAAAAGAATTTTTCAAATCCTACCGGTAGTTCCAGAGATTAGAGCGTTCAACCAAACAAACTCTTCAGCTTTTTTAATAGCATTAGTTTATAGATACAAAAAAAAAACTGTGTGACCTACTTTTACCTACCTACTATTGAGGGAACAAATGGAAGATTTTCAAATGTGTCCGTATGGAACGGAACCCTAATCCTCTTGATTAGGGTTCCGTACCATGGCAAGTCTCAACGTCTATACAATCTCTGTAATTCTATTAATTTGTTCACAAAAAAAAAACATAAACAAAAGAATAACTACCTACCTAAAAATACTTAGCAGCAAAACAAAGGACGAACGAGCTATTTGACTATTCTATAACATGTTTTGTTTGTTACCGAAAGGTTCCTAAACGGAATGTTCTGTCCATAAACCATATTTCGGCAGATTGCTAAAGCAGCTGAATGTCGGTCTTAACAATGTAAATCGAACTTTGATTAATCTCTATTGTTATGTCTGAAACAAATCTGCGATGCCTACGCATTGGGAAAATCCACTCACACACACTCAAACATAGCATGACTAAGAAAGTATATTCGATGTTCTTTGTTTAAAAGTAAAAATAATCTAACCTACAGTCAACCGCCGCCCATATAATAATTTGACATTGACAGCGCCTTTATTATAGCAGTAAGTATGGTTTTTGTAGTCCAAGTGTTACATGGCGTACAAGGTGCTATGCAATATTTATGTGGCGCATCCACTACGCCGCTACATGCGTCCGATCGGGGCTATAAAATCATGTACCATAAACAATAAATATACGCCGAACTGGCCGCAGGCATAGATAACAAAACTTGGTATAGATGCGAAACTCCCGTTCATACGTTTTATAAATGCTAAGTAGCGGGCTGGAGTGACTGGGTCGGTAAGAACTGAAGATTATGGACAGAACTGTGACATGGGCAAACAAAGGTCCCAATAGGCTGGCGAGAGAACCATTACACATCATAACATCATGTGGGCTCGTGGCTAAGTAATAACACCCGCAAGAGTCGATAGAACAGGTTAAGTTATACTAGCCGCGGTCGGTCCGTGAATGGGTGACCATTTTTTCATACTGAGATCCTTGTCATAAGTTGTTCTTTGATAGTCGTTACTTAGTCAGAAGCCAAAAAGTATGACAACCAGTCTTACCAAGGAGTATCGTGTTACCCAGTAACTGGGTTGTGAAGGTCAGATAGGCAGTCGCTTCATGTAAAATAGTGGTTCAGCTGCATCCGGTTAGACTGGAAGCTAACCCCAACATAGTTGGGAAAAGTTTAGGCAGATGATGACGCCTGTATTCCCCGAAGGATTTGGCAAATGTATACAGGGGTAATAACCTACATTGCGCCGAAAAACCTAACCGTAGGTGTTTATTTCTACATCAGTGATGTAGATAATAAATGGAGAGCATGTATTCCCCGAAGGATTTGGCAAATGTATACAGGGGTAATAACCTACATTGCGCCGAAAAACCTAACCGTAGGTGATTATTTCTACATCAGTGATGTAGATAATAAATGGAGAGCATGTATTCCCCGAAGGATTTGGCAAATGTATACAGGGGTAATAACCTACATTGCGCCGAAAAACCTAACCGTAGGTGATTATTTCTAATTCAGTGATGTAGATAATAAATGGAGAGCATGTATTCCCCGAAGGATTTGGCAAATGTATACAGGGGTAATAACCTACATTGCGCCGAAAAACCTAACCGTAGGTGATTATTTCTACATCAGTGATGTAGATAATAAATGGAGAGCATGTATTCCCCGAAGGATTTGGCAAATGTATACAGGGGTAATAACCTACATTGCGCCGAAAAACCTAACCGTAGGTGATTATTTCTACATCAGTGATGTAGATAATAAATGGAGAGCAATGGTGGCCCCGACTTACGAGTTATGGATCGAGACAGGCGCTTTACTTTGTGTAAATTATTTCATCACCACTGCTCTCGAAACGGTAAAGGAAAACATAGTGAGCAAACCGGCATGCCCTAGAACCAAAAATTCACGGCCCACTCCTCACCGAGAGAAGGCCTGTATTTCAGCAGGGTATACTATTGGTTGATTATGCTGTCTACATTGCGCTGAAGAACCGAACCGTAGGTAGCATGGCAGAGTAAACACTTGTTTGCTTCAGGATTTTTTTTTTCATTTTATGCTACAGGGTTTCGCCGAAAAATCACCCCGTTCACACTCAGCGTAATGAAATATGCACGAGCACAATGAAAAATTGAAAACCTTTTTTTTGTTAAAAAATTGTCCAGTGTTGCCTTTCCCATTAATTTAAGCAAAAATTGTTCTGACTTTTTGTAGTAAAAAATATATTCACAAAATAAAGTCACGATGTTATTAAAGGCTGGCATGTATATGTAAATGTTTAACCCCTTTACAAGGAATGCCTAGATATGAATGATAATTACCTAAGCAAATAAATATTTTCTTAAATTTTGCAGAATCTTTGCATCAGAACATGTAAATTTGTCTGTGCTACAAAGTATGTCATTTTACAGTATCTGATATTGAAACGAAAAGATATCACATGCAAGGCTTCCCTCACGTTCGCTGAACAAAGCACTCGCCTTCACTAAAGAAAAGAAAGACATCAATCAAATGCTCGAGAGAGCTCAGTGAGACCCTGATACCTGACAGCTTTGTTCAAGATGCTAAACTGCTGTTAAACTAGGACAAGGAGACTTCCTCACGTTATGATGGAACCTATTTCAGAACAGCAATTCCTATTTAGTTCTCGGGAATCATAAAAAAATCCTATCCTACTATAATACTATAGTTTTTAGTAAGTAGGTATATTTATGTATATTTATTTGTGCTTATATTAATATGTAATTATGTATATATTATATTCATAGTTTTAATAGGTTTATGCGTATCTTTATATTTAAAATATTTATTACTCAATTTTCATGATTGCACCTACCACTGTTTGTCTCTGCATCACCCAAAGGTTGACTGGTAGAAAATGCCTATGGGATTAAGTCCGCCTCTGTACATTTATGTGCTTGAAGTATTAAATAAATCTATCTATATATATAAAATTCAAAGTCCTGACTGACTGACTGACTGATATATCAACGCACAGCCCAAACCGCTGGACCTAGAGACTTGAAACTTAGAAGGTGTGTTCTTTGTGAAGAGTAAGTATCCACTAAGAAAGGATTTTTGGGAATTCAACCCCTAAAGGGTTAAAATAGGGGATGGAAGTTTATATGAAAGTCCGACAGTTTTGAAGTTAGGATCTTCTTCAAAACTGTCGGAATTTTGTATTTAGGCTGACAATTGAAAATTAATTTATTCGTGTCTCAGCGTTTTTGATAATTTCACCCCCGAAGGGTTAAAAAGGGGATGAAGTTCTGTATAGAAAGTTATTAATTTTCGACGTAAAAATCACTAAATTTATTATCTAGGCTTATGATTGGGAATTGGTTAGAATTTCATCCATTAAGGGGGTGAAAAGGGGGATGAAATTTTGTCCTGACTGACTGATATACTCGTATCAACGCACAGCCTAAAACGCGGGTCGGTACCGCTGGGTAGAGAAATTAATTTTGGAGGGTGTGTTCTTTGTGAAGAGTAGATATCCACTAAGAAGGGGTTTTTGGAAATTTAACCTATAAGGGGTGAAAAGAAGGGATTTGTTTGTATGAAAAATCTTATTCCTTGAGTTAATAACCATGAAATTTGGCACGGATACTTATCTAAATAAATTATGAAGTTTTGCTTTTTTTTCTAAACTACCCCCTGAAGGGGGATTGGGAGGTGTCAAAGTTTGTATCGAAGAATTTTAACGCGTGGTCCGATTAACTCGAAACTCAGTATTTATACTTAAGACCGAAAATAAATAATAACGTGTATCATCGTTTTTCGAAAATATTGTGAAAAGTTAATTTTATAGGGGAAGACTTTACTGCGTGGCTTGATTAACTCGAAAATTGGTTTAACACGTTGAACGCCAGACAGCAGACACAATAGAAAATCTATTGTTCGCGGTCACCGGTGACCGCGTTGGCAGTCAAAGCCTTAAACAATCTTTGAGTCGAGTAATGAACACATCCCAAACAATTTTACGAAATTCCACCCCTGTGGGGGTGAAAAACGGGGATACAGTTTATAAGAAAACTCTTATTCATTTGGTTAATAAACTTGGCAAGAATACTTGCAAGCAAGTAATAAAGTTTATCATTATTCGTTTATCAAAACACCCCAACACCCCTTGTGTTGGGGTGTTAAAGTTTGTGTGGAAGAATTTTAACGCGCGGTCCGATTTACTCGAAACTCAGTATTAATACTTTTGACACAAAATAATCAATAATAACAGCCGCACAGATCGATCGATCAGGTTACGCAGGCTACGCTTGCCGCGGTTGGTCTGTGGATAGGTGTCCAGCTTTACATACCGTGACCTCTCCGTGCCTCGGAAAGCACGCTAAGCCGTTGGTCCCGGCTGTCATTTAAAAATTTTAATAAATTTTAATGCGCGGTCCATTTAACTCGAAACTCAGTACCTATCTAAGACCAAAATAAATAATAAAGTGGTTCAGGGTTTTTCGAAAATCTACCGCTAATCGGGTGAAGAGGGGTAGACAATTTCACAGGGCAGAATTTTATTACGAGGCTTGATTAACTGGAAAATTGGTATAAATAATCTAGATTATGTTTCGAAATTCCACCCCTATGGGGATAGAATGAGAACAGTTTATATGAAAAATCTTATTCATTTGGTTAATAAATTAGAGACTTGGCAATATTTGGGTCAGTAAATAATAAAGATTGTCACTTTTAGTTTAAAAAATCCCTCACAGAGGATTTGGGGGGTGACAAAGTTGATGGATTAGAAAAAATTTAACCCGCTGTCGGATTAACTCGAAACTCGGTACTACTAAAACAAAAACTACTTTAAAAAAGGGATTTAAAGTTTTTCAAAAATTGACTCCTACGAAGGTGGAAAATTCTACTGCTTGCTTCCATTAACTCGAAAATGGGTATGGGTCTTTGAGTCAAGTTATGAACTCATCCCAAACGATTTTTCAAAATTAGGTACGCTCCTGGGGGGGTAAAAAGCTGGGATACAGCTTATTTGAAAAATCTGATCCCTTTGAGCTATAAACTAAAAAATTGGCCCGAATACTTATTTATATCTAAATAAATGATAAAAATCATAAACATACATTTTCGAAATTATAAGAGGAAAATACGAATTTCACGCGGACGAAGTCACGGGCAGAAGCTAGTAAATATTATAAATGTGAAAGTTTGCGAACATGTTTGGATGCTTGTTACTCAATCACGCGTAAACCTTTGAACAGATTTGGATGAAAATTCTCACATACACATATACATATAGACCATTTCCTGGATTAACACATAAGATTCTTATTATCCCGATATTCCCACGGGATTGAAACTTATGCAGGTGAAACCGCGGGGCGCTGCTAGTGAGCTATAAATAGGTACTCAAAAAACCAACCAACAAAATACCTATGTGATTTTTTTAATTCAAACATTCCTGGTTTTAGTTTCACCTCGCGCTGTGTAGGTTTTTCTTACAATGAGAAGTCAGCTTATTCTGGAAATGTATAGCTTGCAATGCATAGGTGCCCACTTTATTATCAGAACATATTTAAAATGCATGCTTATAATCCGAGGACGATGGATGAACATAATTTAAAAAGTTGATAACATATCAAGTTATCAAGCAATAAAATGTAAATCGAATTGGACATTTGTTTAATGATTCATGGCACACGTTCATTGAAATGGTCTCCATGCAAAAAAAACAACATGTAATAATTCATTTGCTGGCAAAATGATGCAATGTGAAAAACCTCTTACTAATAGTTAACTGATATTAAGTATATTTAATCATTTTTAAAACCATTATATTGGCACGTCTGGTTTTCTTTTTTATGCTACAAATCTATATAACTAAATAAAATTGAAGGGTATCTTTGTAATGTGAAAATAACAGCTTTTTACTGTTTGCATATGAAAGTACCTACACGTTATACAGTCGGTGCCTATAAAAAAAAAAAAATTAAAAGTTTTTGTGTAAATGTCTGTGACTCTATATTCGTTTGTTTCGGCTAATCTCTGAAACAGCTGGACCGATTTTTAAGAGACTCACTGGAGACAGCTGATGTTATAAGAAGTAATTATATGCTACTATGCTTTTATTATATAGATATAGAAAGAATCAGTAAAGAGACACATTATGGTTTTCCTACATCCACGCGAACGAAGTCGCGGGCATAGCTAGTGTAGTTGATTATAAGAATATATTAGATGGTGATTGGTGATCTTCTTCGGAAAGGTAAGGTGTATAACCAGATGTATGAATAAAGTAAAAGTAATATGTAAGGATCGTAACAGGTGGTGCAATGTTGTTTCTACCTACCCTTATTGGATGAAGGCGTGAGGTTGTGTATGTACGTGTGTGACTCAAAAGATAATATAATCATTTAAGTATTTTGTCAATAGTCTCAAATGACATTAACATTATGCCTGATAAGATAACCGGCTTGCTTAATATTTGATACAATAAAGTAATCACATTTAGAGATAGTCTTGACATTAATAAAGACGCTCAAAAATTCACTTTAAATAAAATCAGTTTAACGATATTATTGTTTAAAAAAATTGCTCACGTAGTCATTGCAATTAAATTAAAGTAATCATTACTGCATAAAATTTTGCATATTTTCAACATGTCAAAATCTCTCAAAGTGTGGTCTAAATTCTCGGTGAAAAAAAAAGATGGCACTGTTCTTAATTTACGTATTGTGGATATGCCTAAACATCTTACTGACGAAGTTATAAATCTGTACACAAATCATTTTGTGAAAGAGGAGAAGACTTTAGTAGCTGCTGGTAAGTTCATCACAATTTTGATTACGATGTTATTATGATTGATATATATATATTTATATATAGATTTAATCATAATTTGTATATAACATAATTTTTATATTTCTTTAATTTTTTTGTTTCTGAATGTTGTAAGTAATTGCTTGTACTTGATTGAAAAATTAACTTTAATTTTATGGTATATAAACTGTAACCCTTGTTGTTGTGTATAGTGAAATGTATGTCCTACCTAAGAGAGCCGGGTGAGCTGTAACTCCTATCCCAGTCACCTTTCTCTTTGTAAGATTGTGCATTATATTGATCAGGCCGGTAATGTGATGTTGAGATTAAAGATTTATGATTATAATCTTAAATTCAAAGACTATTAGACAATGTACAACCTAAACCGCTGAGCATGCAATTTTACTCAAGAGTTCTTCATTCAGAGTGGCGATAAGGTTATCACATTAATTGAAACCACGTATTCTACATTACGTGTTTTAAACATACATAATTAAAATAAGTAATAACAATTAACATTCTAGACATGGGATTTTTTTTGAAAACTTGTTTTGTAATTAAATGGTAACAATACAGTTTGTGTTGATTTGTTGATACCGTCCCGCGCATGTCTAGTGTGTTATTATCAACTGTGGTTTATTCCGAGCCATTATTTACGCTATTTATTTTATTTGAAAAATTCAGTTTTCTATTTTTAGTAATTTTTGTTATATTATTATTTTAACAGATAAATCGCCGCTCTGTATGAAAGTTTGTTAGTTCAGAAATCAGACGGCTTGTAACCAATAATAATATACCTATAAATCCAATTAAATTAATTTGTAGAGCAGTGGTGGCCCAGTGATAACAGCCGCGACTTACGAGTTGTAGGTCGTGGGTTCGAACCCAGACAGGCGCTTTACTTTGTGTACATTATTCCATCACCACTGCTCTCAAAACGGTGAAAGAAAACATCGTGAGGAAACCGGCATGTCCTAGAACCAAAAATTCGAAGACATGTGACATCTACCAACCCGCGCTGGGCCCGCGTGGTGGATTACAGCCCACTCCCTCTCACAGAGAGGAGGCCTCTGTCCCAGCAGTGGGAACGTTATAGGCTGATTATGTAAATCCAATTAAATATATGTATTTTCTTATGATAATTATGTCTTTTTTGTTCGAAGGATTCCTAAAAAATGAAAAGGCGATAGAGGAACTACAGGGCGTTTTATTAGCAGTGACAAATGAAGACAGAATTCACATCACGATTTGTTGTTTAGACAACAGTGATGACGAAATTAAGGATATCTTTGGAGCATCTCTGATGTCATTAGTATCGAAAAATAATCCATATAACTTAACTAGCTCGGTAATTTAATTCGTAACTTAGATCGGTAATGCCGAGCATATACAAAGAAATTTGTCTTAACTTAGACATGATTTTTCAATAGTCAGATAAAAGAGTAATAAATATTGCAGTTTGACAGCTTTCTTATAGAAAATATGTCAAACTGCCATATTTATTCTTCAGATATAAAATAACACCATATGCACATTATATAAACAATTTGGTATATATTATATTTTTATTTCAGTTGGACTTTAAAACGCCAGAAATGCAGAAACTATTTGAAATTATGTTCGGCTTGGAAGATGAATACAATGTAATGAAGACGTTCAATTTAGATCGTTGCTTCAAAGACAGGGGAGTCGTTGTCTATCCTGAGTACAGGGGGCTTGGGATTGCGCAAGAACTTCTCAAAGTCAGGTTAGTTACTGTTCTAATTATTAAAATACAAGCCAATTATTGTCCCACTGCAAGGCAAAGGCCCCTTCTCATACAGAGAAAGCACGAGCATTGATCGCCATGCTTGCTCAAGACTCGTTGGCGATTTCAGACGTATATTAACTATAAGTCTATGTATCCTCACGATATTTTCCTTTACCAATGGCAGTAATGTCTAAGATAAACTCAGAAAGTACAGACGCCATCACATTTCCCAATCAAATTTGAACCTTAAGGCTCCTACTTACTGTACCGGCGCGGCGGCCCAGCCGGCGGACATGCCGCCATCAAGCCCGGCGGCATTCCCGGCGGCTATTTGAGCCGGGCTTGCCGCACAAACGAGTTGCACAAATGAAATGATGCTCTGCAGCTGCCTGATTATGCCGGCGGCATACCCGCGCGGCAAAAACCCGCCGGCTGTGACGCCGGCATAGTGTGTAGGTGCCTTTATGCTTTAGGGATATTAAAGAAAGGGTGTGTTTTTCTTTCGGTCAAATTACAAGTGAAATTCCTTGAAATAAATTGTGTTATTAGCAGTATTTAAAATCCTAATTAGTTATTCGATAGATTAAATAAAAAAATCATATCATATAAGAAATCACTACCTCACATCGTAACTGCGTTCAACGAAACGTTCATAACAGCAGCAAACGTTCATAACAGCTGTTAAACTAAACTAAATAGGTGTCAAGTCTAAATGGGTTACCCAGGTCGTCAAGGTGTAAGAAATCAATCGAAAATCCAGGGAAAAATAGCCAAATCAACAAATATGAAATCACGCACGAAATAGAGACGGGAAACCAACGAACAAAGGCGAGGAACCGAAACGGAATGATGACGTTATTGGAATAATAAAAAAAATTGATAATTATCGGCCTTGGGCTACAGTCTTTTGTCCTTTCAAAAAGCTAACCAAACGCCTAATATTTTTTTAAATAATTTAATAACCTGAAAAAATAAATGTATTTTTTAAACTCTCGTTCGCTAAATGTTTCACATAAATAATGTCTTATTTATGCAAAAAAACTTCTTTTAAATACAAAAATAAGATAATAATCAGTATATTTTCAGGATAATTTCTTTATGTTACATTTATAAAATGTAGTAACGAAACGCATTATCGCAAGAATGTATCATGAGATTGCCAAATTAATTCATGTAATTAATTCATGGGTTGCAAGTTATTAACATCTTTGAACGACAATTTCATGTGGTACAAATGTATAAATAAATCCAATGTATATTTTTTCAGAATTTGCGATTTTTTTCCTGTATTTCAGTACTTTTGTTCATAATTATAGTACATTGTTTGGCCACAAATGTATGAAAAAAAACACTTCCTTTGACAGATTGTAGTAGCTTGATGTGCTGGCATCTGTACAGTCACGAGCAAAAATATGTCAACACTTGGCAAGTTTCAATTGTGATTTTTTCACGAAATAACGAATGCAAAGTTGAAATATGACACTTTACATAAACCTAAAACCATTTCGAAAATACTATGTTCGTAATAACATAAAATTTAATTGAAAAATAAAGGAGAAAGTCGCCTTTGAATAAAGCCAAGTGTATGCATACTTATGCTCGTGACTGTACATCATAGTTATTTCTTAATTTACCATTTAATCGTATGTTCTTATCCTTTAATTAGATAAGAAAACAGTTTATATGATGTGGTATTTTATTTTTTTATATAAGTACTTAATTTTTCAGGCGACTGATATGCAAAGAACATGGCATACCTATAAACGGAGCCTGGATGACGTCATATGGCACGCAGAAAGCTGCTGAGCGCGATGGATGGGAGACTGTCTACGAGATCACATGTGAAGAGCTAACTAAAAAGTTTGGAGTTACATTCCGCGAAGATCCTCCTTCTTCTAAATTCATGATTGCTAGAATGCAACTTTGAGAATTACTTTATTAGTTTTATTCCTAAAGGTCGCCGTAATTTTCACCATCCGTGTGCTTGAATGGCTAAATATGCAGTATTTCAAAATTTATTGCATTTATTAGAAAACATCATGAGGAAACCTGGACTTGTAACATTAGTTACAAGTCCAGGTTTCCTTATGATGTTTTTTTGTTGATGTTTTTTTTGCCTAAATCTGAAATTGCCAAGCAGGAATGCCATGAACGAAGCATGGTGATCTACGCTCGTGCCTTCCATGTATGAGAAGACGCTTTTTCCCTGCAGTGGGACAATAATAGGTTGGTATTATTTTTTATTATTAGGCTCAATTTATAATACTTGATAGAAGATATCATATTATTTTCATATTTATTTATTTCTTTAATTAAAACGCTATAAAAGCAATTACAAAAATTACAGACAGTTTGTACACATAAAAGGAGAAAATATAAAAACATCCAGTTCAGGTAAAAAACTTCTGACTTCAGCAGACGCTGCAGTGAGATTCCGCGGAATAGAGGCACTTTAGCTTTGTGAGTTTGCGAAAACAACGGCAAGCTTTTTGTTGCCGCAATTGTCCAAAACAACTATACACCACTCACACACTTACACATCCTTGTGATCACTCACTCAGACACTTACATTCAAACACATTTACACACCGGCACACATATGTATTACTTAACCACCCTCACGCTAAACACCCTGGCTGCTGCTATACCTACATGACTGACCGCCCTGTATGGCTTAACACTGTCCCCTAAGATACAAAACTACCTAGTTTAAAAAGTCGGTTTAAAAAAAAGTAATTTAAAAAATAAAAAAACCCCGACTGCGAAAGTGAAAAGCTACAAACAAGCCCATTTTAGTTGGAAGCAGACGGGACCCATTTGAATTTGAAAATATAATATAAATGGTATGGGTCCCGCATGCTTCCAACTTTTATTTAATTTAAAATGGGCTTGTTTGTAGCTTTTCAGTTTCGTAGTCGGGTTTTTTTATTTTTTAAATTACTTTTTTATTTCCAGCTTTTTAGTTTACAAATGTGTAAGATTTCGCAAACGATTTAGTTCTTGGTACGTGTTTTTTTACGATTTGTCACTTCGAATTACTTTTAACCATATAAGTTATATATATTTTTGTAATCACCTTTTAAAACCCTTTATTTTGATAGGTTTCGAGAAAAAAATTTTTTTTTGAAGACATATTGCGCCAAAAATCGGCCATTTTTTTTTTCAATTTTGATATACCCAGTGTCACTCTCACAATTAATACGAATCTAACGGCACCTCTTAAGCTGAAATCGATCAAGCCATTTAGGCTACAGAGCGTGCCAAAGAAATATACAGACATACATACCTACATACATACATACACTCGAAAAACATAACCTTCCTTCTGACGCAGTCGGGTAAATTATGTAAATTACCTACCTAGAAGGTTGTGGAATGGCCGCATGGGGAGGTGGGACCCGCTGAGGAAAAGCGGGTCGAAGCCTGTCGGGGGAGCGGTGAATGCTTATGCGAATCCCGCACCCCCGGCCATAGGCAGAGGTGGAACACCGCGGTGGTTTTAGCCTCACCGGCTAAAACCACAGAGTCATTCGGCATGCCCCTCTGTCATCCCCACGATGGAGAAAGTCCATGAGGATTTCCACCGCGCATCTACCTAAAATAAAGAACGTGACTACATTAACATCTAGGTACTCTATGAAAATTCCAAAGAATAGACATATCTTGTTTCTTTATATTGTGTTTCGTTTCTTCCGTTTACTACGGTGTTCATGCTAAAGCTATGGATTCCTCGAGGAGCAGTTCAGTCGCGGAGACGGCTGTCATGAAAATTATGGCCCCGGGGTTTGACTTTACGTTGTCAAAAAATGCTTTGGAGAACACACAAACTTACTTTCATAGATAACGTTTCAGTGTCGTCATATTCACACGCATACAGCACATGTGTCGGCTGCTACGTGGATCGAGTATGTTTAAACAGCATTAGCTACGCGGACAACATGGTGCTACTGGCTCCCTCGATCGGCGCTCTCCGTAAGCTACTCAATGTGTGCGAGTCGTACGCTGCGACTCATGGGTTAGTTTATAATAGCAGTAAGACAGAATTTAAGGTCTTCAGGTCTGGCACCAGGTGTCCCACTACGGTTCCTCCTCTCCTAATGAAAGGTCACCCGATTAACAGGGTGTATACATTTAAATACCTGGGCCACCTGGTTACTGATGACCTGAAAGATGACATGGATCTAGAGAGGGAGCGCAGAGCATTGTCAGTTAGGGCAAATATGCTGGCCCGCAGATTTTCTCGATGTACAGACGCAATTAAAATAACCCTTTTTAAGGCATACTGTACAGCACTGTACTCGGGAGCCCTGTGGTCTACATATAGCTAAAAGGCTTACAATACTCTGCGTATCCAATATAATAACGCATTCAGGGTATTGTTGCGATTGCCGCGCTTTTGTAGTGCCTCGGCAATTTTTGCAGACGCACGCACTGACGGATTTGATGCACTGTGGCGTAAGAAATTCGCCTCGCTGCTACGGAGGCTGCGTGGCAGTCCCAACACTATCCTGCAATCAATAGCCGCCCGGGCAGATAGCCCGCTAGTGTGGGCGCTTACAAAACGGACCCGTTCTGTTTTAGTTATCATAGGCTAAGCTATTTTTGTTACTAACACTATAGACCATTGTAGTCTGATTAAATAAAGATTAATAATAATAATAATAATAAATACGTTCCAAAACACAAATAGCGGGCGCTGGTCACACAGCTGCTGGACTAAAGTGGAACTGGGCTGGCCATACCTGTCGCATGTCGGAGCAGCAATATGCAAAAGCCACCACTCAGTGGATTCCAAATGGTAGGAAACAAATGAGAGGCAGGCCCAGAAAGAGATGGCGGGAGAGCTGGACTCCTTCTTAAAGGATTGGCCCACAATCGCAGTAGACCGGGAAAACTGGAAAGAGGGAAGGGAGGCCTTTGTTCTCAATGGGACAACATAGGCTTATAATAATAATAGTCCTTATAATAATAGTAGCTTCAGCGTGCTGTTCGAAATATATGAGAAAAGTTTTCTAATTTGCTTTGATTCAAGACAGATAGGTACACGGTAGTTAAAAATGCTCGGAATTTATAAGCAAATAGCCGCGCTACCGTGGTCGTATAAAAATAACGAGAGTGTCGGTCAGCATTTATTTAAGGCGACAATTAAACGTGGTTTCGGTATCGGTCGTTACGGCCATCTGCCCGGACGCCGCAAGGAAAATAACATTATAGCCGTGAGACGCGCTCGGGGATATGGCGGCCATATTTAATGTTTGAGGCGGGAATTTGTGGAAAAAATTAATCTTCTTCTAATTCTGTGACTGATGTCCAGCAGTGGACGTCTTTCGGCTGAAATTATGATGCAATTACCCCACTATAAATAAAACAAGACCAAGGATTAAAGAATTATCGGAGCAGCACCATCATTGCGTAACACACTATCAATCTCAATCTGAATAATTTTGAAGGATGTTGCTAATCCATTGCTTCATACGTTCGAAAAATGTGTCTGCTCAACAACGTAAATAACCCAATAAATGTTGCTGTACTGTCAAAATGAATCATAAAATCTGGATAAAAGCTGGATCATAAAATAATGGAAACTATACTTCAATAAATCATGTGATTTTAAGATTGATCTATTTACCTATGTCTGTATCTGATCTATAGACAATGCAGACATCAAAGAAAGCAATCATAGCTAAATTATAAATTCTGTAAACTTTAATGGTGTGAACTTCTGGTTGTTGTTACATTTTTTTTTTCGGGTGAGATATCATCAAATGACCCCTCCCGCTCTGGGTGGAACGGAAGGGAGTGTCAGACTCTTACTGACTAAAACCCACCCACGTTCCTTCCTTAGCCCTTTATGTTCCGCGCCAGCGGTAACCCTTTCGGACAATCCCGCTGACCCGGCAGGCTTCGGCCCTAAGGGGCCCCTTCCTCGATGCTGACATCTCTTTGAGGCGCGCGTGGAACACGTACGCGCCGTCCGGCATGGGCCTGGTCCTGATCGGACGGTGAGCTACTTATTACTCTCCGTCCGCAGGCCCGCGCCTACGGTGGCCAGGAGTCGTCCCGTGGCTCCTGAAGCCCGGAGCGTCTCTCCCTCATCCGTCCCGCCACCTCCTTCGCTAGCATGACTGCTTCGCAGAAGGAGGTGACTGCCTCCCACTCCCTCTCGCCCCGGATCAAGGCTTGCACCAGGGCCGGACGCGACAGGTCGCCGCCGCTGCCGATCGCCTCTACGAGGCGGGGCAGACCTCCACCGTATGCTTCAACGTGTCCTCTGGGCGATCCTGGCAATAGTGACACCCGGGCGTTTCCTCCCACCTGATGATGTGCAGGAACCTCCCGAAACATCCGTGTCCGGTGAGGACCTGCGTCAGGCGGTAGGTGAGGGCGCCGTGGCGCCTCTCTAGCCACTCCTCAAAGAGGGGTCTTATCGCCGCTATCGCGGCGTGCCCTGCGCTGGGTTGCGCTCTTTCCATGCCGCGATGAGATCGCGCCGGAGATCGAAGCGGAGTTTCCCCCCGGCGTAGAGCCTCCGCGCGCCACTCATACAGGCGCGCGAGGAATTGTTGTTACACTTAAGTAGGAACATATAATTTACTTGTATAATAAATCTGTGGAAACTGTTTCTAGATTGTGTTGAACTATTTGTATACTTATATTTGTTATTGCATCTGTTTGTTTCCCAAAATAAATAAAATAAAGTCACTAACCAATGGCCAATGCAACGCAACACAACGCTACGCAAAGGTACCTCCTAAGCCAAAAGCTTGGCCACCCTACTGGCAACGTCGTTTCAGAAATCGTAAAACAAACGCGGCACCACAATATTTAAATATTTCAAATATCACGTTTTTCTCTTCGCATAGTACACTTGACCTGTTTCAAGTGACATTTCCTGCTATCTTTTGTTCTCTTGTTGATACGCGATAAACAGCTTTATGGTACACTAAACGTTAGATAAAAACGGTTTTTATGGACACTGCAGCTTCTCACAAACAATTTGTATAATGAATTGCAAGAAAAAGTAATGAGATAAATGCAAATTCTTTTTTATTGTTTTATTTTTTGTGTTGGAATTGTTTCAGAATAGGCCAGTGGTTTTGTTGTTCGTATAATGAAACTTTCTAATACTATACTATTATTATACAGGGTTATTTTTCAAAGATCATCCAAATTTTTACATGATGATCACGAAAAAAAATCTGCTGTTTCATACATTTTGGTCAAGTAGGTATTGAAGTTTTGTATGAAACAGCAGATTTTTTTTTCGTGATTTCAGAGTTGGTCCCATAGTGAAAGTTGTTTATATTCATGGGTAGGACACCATGTAAAAATTTGGATGGTCTTTGAAAAGTAACCCTGTATATACTAGTATTGAATATTGGGTTGAAATATTAAAACAAGACTTAGTTTTTAGCCTAAATATGACCTTAAGCTATGCGTGCCTCATTGACTAGACTAGCGGGGTAATTGCGTAACACGCTATCAGTAGCAATGGCTCTCATTTTGACAGTTCAACAACATTCATTGCGTTATTTACGTTGTTGAGCAGACAAAGTCTGCGAAAAGAATTTTTCAAATCCTACTGGTAGTTCCAGAGATTAGCGCGTTCAAACAAACAAACTCTTCAGCTTTTTTAATAGTATTAGTATATAGATACAAAAAAAAACTGTGAAACCTACTTTTACCTACCTACTATTGAGGGAACGAATGTGAGTTCAAATGTGTCCGTACCTATGGTACGGAACCCTAATCAAGAGGCAAGTCTCAACGTCTATACAATCTCTGTAATTCTATTAATTTGTTCACAAAAAAAAACATAAATAAAAAAAGAACTACCTACCTAAGTATACTTAGCTGCAAAACAAAGCACGAGCGAGCTATTTGACTATTCTATAAAATGTTTTGTTTGTTACCGAAAAGTTCCTAAACGGAATGTTCTGACCATGAACCATATTTCGGCAGATTGCTAAAGCAGCTGAATGTCGGTCTTAACAATGTAAATCGAACTTTGATTAATCTCTATTGTTATGTCTGAAACAAATCTGCGATGCCTACGCATTGGGAAAATCCACTCACACACACTCAAACATAGCATGACTAAGAAAGTATATTCGATGTTCTTTGTTTAAAAGTAAAAATAACCTACAGTCAACCGCCGCCCATATAATAATTTGACATTGACAGCGCCTTTATTATAGCAGTAAGTATGGTTTTTGTGTTACATGGCGTACAAGGTGCTATGCAATATTTATGTGGCGCATCCACTACGCCGCTACATGCGTCCGATCGGGGCTATAAAATCATGTACCATAAACAATAAATATACGCCGAACTGGCCGCAGGCATAGATAAAAAAAAACTTGGTATAGATGCGAAACTCCCGTTCAAACGCATTCTAAATGCTAAGTAGCGGGCTGGAGTGACTGGGTCGGTAAGAACTGAAGATTATGGACAGAACTGTGACATGGGCAAACAAAGGTCCCAATAGGCTGGCGAGAGAACCATAACACATCATAACATATTCCCACATGGGTCCGATATTGTTCCTTGTATTCGTCAACTGAATGTTCACTCTTTGCAGACGATGTCAAGTTTTATAGGGAAATAAATTCAGTGAGAGATATATCCTTGCTGCAAGAAGACCTAAACTCAGTGCAAAACTGGTGTTTAGAGAACAGGATGACTCTTAACGCCGAAAAGTGTAAACAAATGACCTTCACAAAAAAACGAAATACCCTTCCATCCTCGTATTCGTTGAACGGTGAAACACTGCAGAAGGTTAACAAAATTCGCGATTTGGGAGTCTACCTCGACAGTCAGCTTACTTTCGTTCCACATATAGACAATATTGTCAAAAAGGCAACTAAAATGTTAGGATTTCTGAAGCTTGTCTGCCATGACTTTACGTCTATTGGCACCCTCAAACTCCTCTACTTCACCCTAGTCAGAAGTGTACTCGATTATACATCGCAGGTGTGGAACCCTACCTACCAGGTTCATATCGATCGACTCGAACGCGTCCAAAAGGGCTTCACTAGGTACCTGCGATATAAATCTATCAGCTGCCCCAACACATCTAACTACCCTGAAAGACTGAATCACTTCAACCTTACTTCACTCGAAAACCGCAGAAAACTGATGGATCAAATTATGCTCTTTAAAATTATTAATGGTCAGATACATGTTCCAAAACTTCTAGAAAACATAAATGTATCTGTTCCCCGTAGTAGTCAACCCAGGACTTAAATTATTATTATATTATGTAATTATTTTATTTAACCTTACTCATTTGATTGTATTATTATTAATTTATTTGATTACACCTATTGTTATTTTTATCACTTTAATCAGGTACCTACCTAGTAAATCAATCAGGCAAATTATGTAAGTGCTGTGCACACCTTTAAGTGATAAGTTCACTGTAGTACTGTATATAATAAGGCTAAGTTTCTGTTAATGTTTATGTGAACTAATCGTTGGAGTGCCATAATAAATAAATAAATAAATAACATCATGTGGGCTCGTGGCCAAGTAATAACACCCGCAAAAATCGATAGAACAGGTTAAGTTATACTAGCCGCGATCGGTCCGTGAATGGGTGACCATTTTTTCATACTGAGATCTTTGTCATTAGTTGATCTTTGATAGTCGTTACTTAGTCAGAAGCCAAAAAGTATGACAACCAATCTTACCAAGGAATATCGTGTTACCCAGTAACTGGGTTGTGAAGGTCAGATAGGCAGTCGCTCCATGTAAAATACTGGTTCAGTTGCATTCGGTTAGACTGGTTAGTTTAGGCAGATGATGACGGGGGTTCCCCCACAGAGCTTACTTCCACGCAGTAACCCCCGGGCAACGCCGTGTCTGACCACCGTAACGGAGTGGCAGACCGGCGGCTAAAGAGCTCTGTGACTTGCAGCCATAACAAGCGGACGGCTGCAAGTATGCCGAAAAGCAAAGCCAGGCGCGACGCCTCCGGGCGATTTTTAACCCCTGCTCGTCCCTCCCAGGACGAGGATACAAATGGCCCTTCTCAGGGCCAACTCAGCGGCCCTTCTCAGGGCCAATCCACTGGCCCTTCTAAGGGCCTCGCCGAAGCTGGCCGCACACCATCCGCGGCCAGCTTATCCAGTCTGCTTTTTTCGGACACCGACGAGTCCGTCATGGACACGTCGGCGGCCGAGAACGACCGCCTCCAGCGGAAGCGGGCCTACCTAAAGCTCGGGTCCGGGGGCTCCTCGGAGTCTGTGGGCAAGTCGAAGAAGAAGCCGAAGTCAAAAAAGGCTTCGACTCCTGCTTCGACCCCCACCCACGATGTGGGCCTAGTGGACGCCGAGCGCCAGTTAGGCCTGGCAAGGAGGGAGCAGCTGCAGCAGGACCTCGAGGAGAAGGTCGCTGCCAGGGAGCAGCAGGCGCGGGCCGCCAGGTCGAGGGCTGGCTATGGCACATCCATAGTGCTGTACGCCGACCACTCCCTGGCGGAGCTGGAGCGCATGGCGCTCCAGGACAAGGAGGAGGTACTGGAGGTCGCCTCCAAGTCCTCGAACTTGAAGGGGACCTTCCAGAAGGCCCTCAAATGCCGGGCCATCAGTCTGCACGGCATTGTCCTGGAGCTGGCCAAGCGGACGGTCACGGACGAGACGCGGCAGCTGCAGGCGAAGGTGGATCGCCTGCAGGCGGAGGTCAGCCAGCTACACCAGAAGCTGGCTGAGGCCACGGCCCGGCCTGCTCAACCTGCCCCGGGTCCGGTGGTAGGAGGCTCCTCCCTTTCCAACCTTGAGGATATAATCCGAAAGGTTGTCATGGAGGAGAGGGCCTTCACCAGAGCCTGCTTTGCAGGCATCGAGGACCGGCTCTTGCCGGAACAGCGGCTCCGCCCGCCGCTAGCGGCGGATAAGAGTCCACCACCGAGGGAGCCGGAACCTGCGCCTCTAGCAGGCTCGGCATCGGGTGCGCAGGCCCCGAAGCCCTCCAAGGGCAAAGGCAAGGGCAAGAGGACCAAGGTGGCTCCTCAAACCCCCACCACAAGCGCGGAGGGAGCGTCTGCCATTCCAGCAGCCCCCGAGAACTCGCAGGAGGAAGACGCCCTCCTTCCCTCCACCACCCCGTCCAACCAGTCGTGGACGGAAGTGGTCAGGAGAGTAAAAAGGAAGGGAGGGAAGAAGTCTGCCCCCAAGCCCGCTGCGACTGCTTCGGCAGCCCAGAAGGCTCCGGTGGGTGGGAGGAAGTTGGTTCCTCCCAAAACTGCGGCGGTCGTGGTGACCATCACCCCGGAGGCCGCGGAGCGGGGTGAAACGTACGAGTCCGTCCTAAGACGGGCTCGTGCTAACGCGGATCCCTCCCGGCTGGGGATCGGCAACATCACGTGCCGCCGCACCCAGGCCGGAGCCCGAATTTTTGAGTTCGGGGGGGAGCAGCGCGGCGCAAACGCGGACCTCTTTGCAACAAAGTTGCAAGAGGTCATCGCAGATGTGGCAACGGTCGCCAGACCAGTCAAGACCGCATCTTTGGAGGTGATCGATATGGACGATTCGGTCACCAAAGAGGATGTGGTGGCGGCCGTTGCCGCTGCGGGAGGCTGCAGCGAAAGCGCGGTGAAGGGAGGAACCATCAGGCCCGGTCGCCGTGGCATGGGCGCCATCCGCGTCGAGTGCCCAGTCGCCGCAGCGGCGGCCGCCCTTAAAGCTACCAAGGGACGGCTGCTCGTGGGCTTCAGCTCGGCTGTGGTCCGGCCGCTTGAGGACAAGCCGGCCCGGTGCTTCAAGTGCTTCGCGCCGGGCCACACCCGATCTACGTGTCCTTCCAAGTCCGACTGGGGAGAGTGTTGCTTCCAGTGCGGACAGGAGGGACACAGGAGTGCCACCTGCAGCGCCGCTACGCCACACTGCCCGGCGTGTGCTGCCAGTGGCCGCCCCGCGGGGCACAGGATGGGGGGCAGGAGTTTCCAGCCGCCCACGAGGAAGGGCATAGTGCCGGCGCAGGTTCGCCCTGTCGCCGCCACCGCCGCTGTCGCCGCCGCTGTAACTCCAGCTCCAGCGGTGGCAGCTGAGGAGGGGGGTGCGATGTCGGAATAATGGTTTCCAATCATCGCATCCTCCAGGCGAACATCAACCACTGCAGAGCGGCCCAGGACCTGCTGGTGCAGGCCATGGCTGAGTGGTCGGTGAACGTAGCGGTGGTCGCCGAGCCCTACTCGATCCCCGGCAGTTGGCTGGGTGACGAGGACGGCTTGGTGGCACTAGCGGCGCGGTCCTCCACAGACTCCCCTCCCCTCTCGCTATTAGAGAGGGGACCGGGATACGTGGCCGCCGCGTGGGGAGAGGTAGCCCTTGTGGGCGTCTATTTCTCCCCAAACCGCCCTCTCCAGGACTTCGAGAACTATCTCGGAGTCCTGGCCGCCGTGGTCGGCAGGGCGGCGCCGCGTCAGGTCTCCGTATTGGGAGACCTTAATGCCAAGTCGGTGACCTGGGGCAACCCGGCCACCGACCCTCGCGGGCGGGCAGTGGAGATGTGGGCAGCCTCCTCTGGACTCTCCCTCCTCAACAGAGGAAACGTCCAGACATGCGTGCGGCGGCAGGGTGGCTCGATAGTAGACGTCACCTTTGCCACCCCTGCGTTGGCCGCGCGCGTGCTGAACTGGCAGGTGGACCTAGTGGAGACCATGTCGGACCACCGCTACGTGCGGTTCGACATCTCCACCGGTGGCCCCGGAGAGACGCGGCCCCCCCGGAGGCGGTCAGCGTTTCCAAGGTGGGCTCTCACCCGCCTGGACAGGGAGGCGGCGGCGGAGGCGGCGTTTATCCAGGACTGGCTTTCGCCGCCTTCCGCTGGCCTGGACGTAGACACCGTGGCGGGACACCTGAGGGAGTCTCTGACCGAGGTGTGCAATTCTAGCATGCCTCGGTCCGGCCGACCGCTGCCCAATCGGGCGGTGTACTGGTGGTCGGTGGAGCTGGAGGGGCTTCGAGCGACGTGCATGGGGGCCAGAAGGGCCTACGCACGGAGCAGGCGGCGGCGTCGACGAGACCACGCCCACGAGGACCACCTCTATGAGATGTACATAGAGGCAAAACTGGTCCTCGAGCGGGCCATCGCCGACGCCAGGGACTCGGCGAGAGCGGAGATGCTGGAGGGTCTCGACCGGGATCCCTACGGGAGGCCATACAAGGCGGCGCGCAACAAGCTACGCCCCTTTGGTCCCCCGGTGGCCGAGACCCTGGAGCCCTCATTCCTGGATGGGGTGGTTCAGTCCCTGTTCCCGCGCAGGGACAACTTTACCCCACCAGTGATGGACCCTCCGCGGCGGACGGCTCCGCCAGCTGAGGAGGAAGAGGAGGCCCCTCCTGTCACGGAGTCGGAACTCAGCGCGGCGATTGTGCACATCCGCGCCAAGAAGACGGCTCCGGGCCCCGACGGTGTCCCGGCGAGGGTGGTGGCAATTGCCGCCACTCAAATGGAGGAGCGGTTTCGGGACCTCTTTAGCGCATGTCTTGTGTCTGGGAGGTTCCCGAAACCGTGGAAGGAGGGGCAGTTGTGCCTCCTTCGCAAGGAAGGCCGCCCGGCAGACTCCCCCTCGGCATACCGACCCATCGTCCTGCTCGATGAGGTCGGCAAAATGTTCGAGGGGATAATCGCTGCCCGCCTAAAGGGCCACCTGCGTAATGTGGGGCCGGACTTGTCGGACGCTCAGTTCGGTTTCCGGGCTGAGCGTTCCACGGTAGACGCGCTGGCCCGCCTTAAGGGCCAGGTGAAGGAGGCGATGGAGGCGGGGGACGGATTGTTGGCGGTGTCATTCGACATAGCCAACGCCTTCAATTCTGTTCCCCACAGCACCATCCTAGAGGCGCTCCGATTCCACGGGGTGCCTCAATACATGCGGCGTCTACTGGCCAGCTACCTGGAGGATCGGGCGATCGTCCTCGTGAACAGGGCTGGCCAAGTCCGGCGGTACGCAGTCGAGGCCGGCGTTCCGCAGGGGTCAGTCGTGGGACCTCTCCTCTGGAACGTCGGCTACGACTGGCTCTTGCGGGGAACTCTCCTCCGAGGCACGAGTGTCGTCTGCTACGCGGATGACACTCTCCTCACCGCCCGGGGGGAGAGTTTCAGGGAGGCGGCCAACTTGGCCTCGGCGGGCGGATCCTTGGTCGCAGGGAGGATCCGCCGCCTAGGATTGACGGTGGCGCTGCACAAGACCGAGGCCGTGTTCTTCCACGGGCCTCGGCAGCGCCAACCACCAGACGCCCACATTTTTGTGGAGGGCGTCCGAATTGGGGTGAAGGCCCAGATGAAATATCTGGGCCTTGTTCTCGACAGCAGGTGGCGTTTCGGCCCGCATTTTAGCGGGTTGTCGACGCGCCTGCTGAAGACTGCGGGCGCCCTCTCGTGGCTGCTCCCCAACTTGGGGGGGCCCAGCGCGCGATGCCGGCAACTTTACGCCGGCATCTTGAGGAGTATGGCCCTTTACGGGGCCCCTATTTGGGAGGACTCCCTCAACAGGAGGGAGAACGCCGCCGCGTTGCGGGCCCCCCAAAGGGCCATAGCCCAGCGGGTGGCGAGGGCCTACCGCACGGTCGGCTTCTCCGCGGCATGTGCTCTGGCCAGCACCCCGCCTTAGGAGCTCGAGGCGTGGGTGCTCGCCAGAGTATATGAATGGACGGCGGGGCGGAGGGCAAGTGGAGAACGCCCAGCCCCGGAAGAGCGGGAGGCCGTCCGGCGGGAGGCGAAGGACGCCATTGTCGTCCACTGGACGCGGGACCTCGCCGCCGCAGCCTTTGGCCGCCGAACCCTCGACGCGATTGGGCCGGTCCTGCGAGACTGGCTCGAGCGGTCGCACGGGTTCCTTTCCTTCCGTCTGGTGCAGGTGCTGTCCGGACACGGTTGCTTCGGATCGTACCTGCACCGTATCGGGCGGGAGGAGACGCCGTCGTGTCACGACTGTGGCGCGGCGGAGGACACGGCGCAGCACACTCTCGAGGTGTGCCCGTCGTGGTTCGGGCCGCGCCGCAGTCTCACCGCGGCGATCGGAACGGACCTCTCGCTCTCCGGCTTGGTCAACGCCATGCTGGGGGATGAGGGGTCCTGGGCGGCAGTCGCCTCCTTCTGCAAACACGTCATGTCCCAGAAGGAGGCGGCAGAGCGCGCGCGGGAGGAAGACCCTCTCGCGGCGCCGCTCCGAAGGCGGAGGAGGGGTCGAAGAAGACGTCAGTATGACAGTCATCTCCGACTCCTCCCAGGTGGAAGCCAGCAGGCGACGGGTGCGGGGGCACCCTCGCCTGTATTGCACAGGCTTCCACCAGTGCCGGACGGGAATGGCCAGGTGTTCCCGGCCATTCTCGTAGCCCCCCAGCCGGGGGGACATGCGGGGCCCGCCAGATAGGCGGGCATGCGCCGGGGGGGTTGTGGACGCAAAGGCTGAGCCGGATTCCCATGACCCCCCATCAAGGCGATGAGGGAACACCGCTGAGTTTTAGTGGGTATACTGCCACTCTGGCAGGGAGTCCCACATACTCCGTCTCGTCCCCCGACGAGCGGAGATGCGTAATGTCATTTCTCAGCGACAAAAAAAAAAAAAAAAAAAAAAAAAGGCAGATGATGACGCCTGTATTCCCCGAAGGATTTGGCAGATGTATATAGGTGTAATAACACCTACATTGTGCCGAAAATCCTAACCGTAGGTGATTATTTCTACATCAGTGATGTAGATAATAAACGGAGAGCAATGGTGGCCCCGACTTACGAGTTGTGGATCGTGGGTTCGAACCCAGACAGGCGCTTTATTTTGTGTAAATTATTTCATCACCACTGCTCTCAAAACGGTAAAGGAAAACATCGTGAGCAAACCTGCATGCCCTAGAATCAAAAATTTAAGGCCCACTCCTCACCGAGAGAAGGCCTGTGTTACAGCAGTGGGAATACTATTGGTTGATTATGCTGTATAATAACACCTACATTGCGCTGAAGAACCGAACCGTAGGTAGCGTGGCAGAGTAAACACTTGTTTCGCTTCAGGTTTTTTTTCATTTTACAGGGTTTCGCCGAAAAATCACCCCGTTCACACTCGGCGTAATGAAATATGCACGAGCACAATGAAAAATTGAAAACCTTTTTTTTGTTAAAAAATTGTCCGGTGTTGCCTTTCCCATTAATTTAAGCAAAAATTGTTCTGACTTTTTCTTGTGAAAAATATATTCACAAAATAAAGTCACGATGTTGTTAAAGGCTGGCATATAGACATATGTATCTTGCCCATTACAAGGAACGCCTAGATCATCATCATCAGTGCCTAGCCTTTTGGGGTCGGCTTCCAGTCTAACGGCATGCAGCTGAATACAATTCATTCCTGGTTTTAGTTTGACCTCGCACTGTGTAGGTTTTTCTTGCAATGAGAAGTCAGCTTATACTGGAAATGTATAGCTTGCAATGCATAGATACCCACTTTATTATCTTTATTATCAGAACATATTTAAAATGCATGCTTATAATCCGAGGATGATGGATGAACGTAATTTAAAAAGTTGATAACATATCAAGTTATCAAGCAATAAAATGTAAATCGAATTGGACATTTCTTTAACGTTTATTGAAATAGTCTCCATGCAAAAATACAACATGTAATAATTCATTTGCTGACAAAATGATGCAATGTGAAAAACCTCTTACTAATAATTAGCTGATATGAAGTATATTTAATAATTTTTAATACCATTATACTGGCACGTCTGGTTTTCGTTTTGATGCTACAAATCTATATCTATACATATAATAAAATTATAGAAAAGTGGTGTCTGTACAATGGAAATATATAAATAAAAAGTAGCAGGGGTTGTTACTATATCGATGCCGAACCCGAAATTGTAATTAATTTTTTTTGTCTGTTTGTCTGTGTGTTTGTGCACGCTAATATCAGAAACGGCTTATTCGATTTAGATGCGTTTCCACTAATATATTGTAGTAAGCTTCACTTAGTGTTTATTTCATGTCAATCGGTTCATAAATAAAAAAGTTATGTCAATTTAAAGAACCACGGCGAACATTTGTTAAGGTATTCTATCAGATTACGTAGGTACATGCCTCGCGCCTGCGCGTCCGTGGCTATATAAAGCGCACTGAGAGCCGCGCCGCTGCCATAATTCCGATCCAGCCTGCCCCTTGTTGCCCTCTCCCAGCGACCTCTTAAGCCGAGGTCCGTACCCCGCAGGGGGTGCCCAAAACGTGTAGTCGCTTAGTTTTTAAGTTTATATTGTGTAGTTAAGTTTATAAGTGTATTATGCCCTGGCTGGAGGCCTTAATTTATTGAGGCATCCACAGGAAAGCCCGGTTAAGCAGTCGACAACCCCTCAACCCTCAGGTTGAACTGCGAGATGACAATTTCAAAAAAAAAAACGCGCCGCTGCCATAAGGAAGCAAATGCACTATCGCGTGAGTCTGAGACTTTCACTGATAGGGGAATTCGTCTGAGTTCTCAGAGGGTTCGGACAGTAAATGCTCGGTCTCAGGAAACACAGGAAGAACGAGAAATACGTCTCACTGCCGATCGTGAAGCTCAAGCACTATCGCGTGAGTCTGAGACTTTCACTGATAGGGAAATTCGCCTGAGTTCTCAGAGGGTTCGGACAGCAAATGCCCGGTCTGTAGACGGTATATGTAATTCAAAATATGCTGCCCGAAAAGTCACTATTCCACGCGGACGAAGTCGCGGGCCCAGCTAGTAACTAAATAAAATTGAAGGGTATCTTTTTAATGTGAAAATAACAGCTTTTTACTAATTGCATATGAAAGTACCTACACGTTATACAGTCGGTACATATAAAAAAAAAACAATTTTTAAAGTTTTTATGTTAATCTCTGAAACAGCTGGACCGATTTTTAAGAGACTTTCACTGACAGACAGCTGATATTATAAGAAGTAATTATATGCTACTATGCTTTTATTATATAGATATAGAAAGAATCAGTAAAGAGACACATTATGGGTTTCCTACATCCACGCGTACTAAGTCGCGGGCATAGCTAGTGTAGTTGATTATAAGAATATATCAGATGGTGATTGGTGACCTTCTTCGGAAAGGTAAGGACCAGATGTATGAATAAAGCAAAAGTAATATGTAAGGATCGTAACAGGTGGTGCACTGTTGTTTCTACCTACCCTTATTGGAAGAAGGCGTGAGGTTGTGTATGTACTATCCACGCCAAAAGTCCATAGGCAATTTTAAAACTAATTGCTTAACGTTTAGTTTGACTTACGACCTTCTTTTAATGAGTAATTTGACACACACACCCGCATATTACTCGAATAATCACGCTTTTGAATATAGTTCCGTGTCATGTTCGTCTTGTTCACATAATTCGTAAAACTTTATGAGTATACCCACAGAAATCTAAATAAATAAATTAGGTATGGTAGACAGATGCAAGTAACTTACGGCTCATTCACCGCGTCTAATAGAATGTTGTTCGTTCTTGGTTGGTTTTTGATATTGTGGGTTAGTGACGTGTGTTTAATCTATTATAATAGCTGTGTAATAGTTCATTTTGAAATGTAAGCTTTGAGATGAAAGCGGATATTATCGCGCAGCGTAAAAGTGGACTTAATATTATATCACAAATAATTGATGAAACCGGACTGACTGTGAGTATTATGATTTAATTATTTTATCTAACATTTAGCTAATTAAAGTTTAACTGCTAATCCTTGTAGTTATTTTATTAAACGTTTTATATTTACCATAGGGTCTAAATAGAAGAAAAAAATTATATTTCCAAGAGTTTATTTATTTACTTTTGGAATGATGAATGTAGCATTATGTATAAACTATAATATAATCATTTTGTAACATTTGAACTATTTTCAAAATAATTTTGTTTAAAAAAGTAATAAGTATCTACTTAATATTATAAAATTTTGTTAGTAGCCTTACAATATTCCTTTTTTGTTTTAGAGAAATTACCTACTGTGAGTCGGAGGGTCAAAAGATATAAGTAAGGAAGAGTATAGTCAGTGAATAAGAAACAAGTGGTTTTAACCAACCAGTTACCTACCAGATGAAGTTGCATTGCAAGGAAATATGAAGATATATGTTTAAACATTACAGGATCCATACGCCAGCGTTTACTTGATAGCATGGATAATAATGGGGGTTATACAACGTATTAAGTTATAAATTACAAATTGATTTTAGTAATATTAAAATATTATTGTGTCATATCCGTAATAAGGATTATTTTGAGGTTTATAGTTTCAATCTTCTTTTCAAAATGAATTTAGAAAATGAATACTTAAGCTATATCCGCAATTAAAGCACAATATTATTTTATTACTAAGATAGTTACAATATTTTAAGTCTAATGGTCGTAGCTCACTGATTTTACCTGCTTTACTACAATAAATTGTTCTTTATGAGAAAATAAACTGTTTTAAAAGTTTATTTATCAAATTATAACGAATAAAATTTTTGAAATCACTTAATTTTTTTTTTTTTACCCCGCATATTTCAATAACAATATAATAATACAAATAAAACAAATATTACATTTATATTCTCGTGTATTAATTTATCGAATAATAAAAAAAGATAAGATTATTGTTGAAAAGATAAATCAAAGTTCCATCTCGAGATTCGAACCCAGGCCTGCGTGTTTACTAATCCTATACGCTACGTTATCCGCTAGCAGTACTTTTTATGAAATTGTGAATTTTAGCAGTGGTATGAACCAACCAAGGTCATACGTAATTACGCCGCGCGTGTGAAAAAGCGATGACCATATGTTTTGTTTCGTTTGACGTTAGCAAGTGTACACACACAGATGTAAATACGGGCCTGCGGCGCGGGCGCGAGGACGGCGCGAAGCATGTTCACAGAAATTTCAACCATACCGTGCCTAAGCAGTATTGGAGCATACTGTACGTGTGTGACTCAAAAGATAATTTAATAATTTAAGTATTTTGTCAATAGTCTCAAATGACATTAACATTATGCCTGATAAGATAAATATTGGCTTGCTAAATATTTGATACAATAAAATGATCACATTTAGAGATAGTCTTGACACTAATAAAGACGCCCGAAAATTCACTTTAAATAAAACCAGTCCAGCGAAATTATTGTTTAAAAATTGCTTACGTAGTCCTTGCAATTAAATTAAATTAATCATTACTGCCTAAAATTTCGCATATTTTCAACATGTCAAAATCTCCCAAAGTGTGGTCTAAATTCGAGGTGAAAAAAAAAGATGGTACTGTTCTTAATTTACGTATTGTGGATATGCCTTATCTTATTGACGAAGTTATAACTCTGTACACAAATCATTTTGTGAAAGAGGAGAAGACTTTAGTAGCTGCTGGTAAGTTCATCACAATTTTGATTACGGTGTTATTATGATTGATATAGATTTAATCATGATTTGTATATAACATAATTTTTATGTTTCTTTAAAGTTTTTGTTTCTGAATGTTGTAAGTAATTGCTTATAGTTAATTGAAAGTGTAACTTTCATTTTATGGTATGTAAACTGTAACCGTTGTTGTTGTGTATATTGAAATGTCCTATCTAAGAGAGCCGGATGAGCTGTAACTCCTATCCCAGTCACCTTTCTCTATGTAATATTGTGCATTATATTGATCAGTGCCTGTAATGCGATGTTGAGATTAAAGATTTATGATTATAATCTTAAATTCAATGACTATTAGACAATGTACAGCCTAAACTGCTGAGCATGCAATTTTACTCAAGAGTTCTTCATTCAAAGTGGCGATAAGGTTATCACATTAATTGAAACCACGTATTCTACATTACGTGTTTTAAACATACATAATTAAAATAAGTAATAACAATTAACATTCTAGACATGGGATTTTTTTGAAAACTTGATTTGTGATTAAATGGTAACAATAAAGTTTGTGTTGATTTGTTGATACCGTCCCGCGCATGTCTAGTGTGTTATTATCAACTGTGGTTTATTCCGAGCCAATATTTACGCTATTTATTTTATTTAAAAAATTCAGATTTCTATTTTTAGTAATTTTTGTTATATTATTATTTTAACAGATTAATCGCCACTCTGTATGAAAGTTTGTTAGTTCAGAAATCAGACGGCTTGTAACCAATAATAATATACCTATAAATCCAATTAAATATATATATTTTCTTATGATAATTATGTCTTTTTTGTTCGAAGGAATCCTAAAAAATGAAAAGGCAATAGAGGAACTACAGGGCGTTTTATTAGCAGCGGCAAATGAAGACAGATTGCACATCACGATTTGTTGTTTAGACAACGGTGATGACGAAATTAAGGATATCTTTGGAGCATCTCTAATGTCATTAGTATCGAAAAATGATCCACATCCAGAGGTAACTTTTATCGGTAATGCCGAGAATATACAAAGAAATTAGTGTCCTAACTTAGGCCTGATTTTAAGTAGTCAAATAAAAGAGTAATAAATATTGCAGTTTGACAGCTTTCTTATAGAAAATATGTCAAACTGCCATATTTATTCTTCAGATAAAAATAACACCATATGCACATTATTTAAAAAAATTGGTATAGGTATATTATAAGTATTTTTATTTCAGTTTGACTTTAAAACGCCAGAAATGCAGAAACTATTTGAAATTATGGTCGGCTTGGAAGATGAATACAATGAAATGAAGACGTTCAATTTAGATCGTTGCTTCATTGACAGGGGAGTCGTTGTCTGTCCTCAGTACAGAGGGCTTGGGATTGCGCAAGAACTTCTCAACGTCAGGTTAGTTACTGTTTTAATAATGAAAATACCAGCCAATTATTGTCCCACTGCAAGGCAAAGGCCCCTTCTCATACTGAGAAGGCGTTGTTGGCGATTTCAGACGTAAGTATATTAACTATAAGTCTATGTATCCTCACGATATTTTCCTTCACCGATGGCAGTAAAAGATAAACTCAAGACAAAGTTTGACACTTTCAAATTGTCAAAAGTGTCAAATTTTCCCAATCAACTTTGAACTTTAAGGCTCTTACACACTATGCCGGCGGCCCAGCCGGCGGGCATTCCAACAAGCCCGGCGGCATTCCCGGCGGCTATTTGAGCCGCCGCGCCGCCGAGCTTGCCGCACAAACGAGTTGCACAACTGAAATGATGCTCTGCGGCTGCCTGATTATGCCCGCAAAACCCTCCGGCTGTGACGCCGGCATAATGTGTAGGAGCCTTTATGCTTTAGGGATATTAAAGAAAGGATGTGTTTTTTTTCGGCCAAACTTGTACCGAGGTACAAATTACAAGTAAAATTCCTTGAAATAAATTGTGTTATTAGCAGTATTTAAAATCCTCGAATATTCGATAGATTAAGAAATGAATGAATATTAAAATCACTACCTCACATCGTAACTGCGTTCAACGAAACGTTCATAACAGCAGCTGACAGCTGTCAAACAAAACTAAATAGGTGTCAAGTCTAAATGGGTTAGCCAGGTCGTCAAGATGTAAGAAATCAATCGAAAGTCCAGGGAAGAATAGTCAAATCAACAATTATGAAATCACGCACGAAATAGAGACGGGAAACCAACGAACAAAGGCGAGGAACCGAAACGGAATGATGACATTATTGGACTAATAAAACAAAATAGATAATTATCGGCCTTGGGCCACAGTCTTTTGGCCTTTCAAAAAGCTAACCAAACGCTTACAATAATCTGAACAAATAAATGTATTTTTTAAACTCTTGTTCGCTAAATGTTTCACATAAATAATGTCTTATTTATGCAAAAAAAAACTTTTTTATATACAAAAATAAGATAATATAATAATCAGCATATTTTCAGGATAATTTCTGTATGTTACATTTATAAAATGAAGTAACGAAACGCATCATCGCAAGAACGTATCATGAGATTTCCAAATTAATTAATGGATTGCAAGTTATTAACATCTTTGAACGACAATTTCATGGGGTACAAATAAATCCAATGTATATTTTTTCAGAATCTGCGATATTTTTCCTGTATTTCAGTACTTTTGTTCATATGGTATTTGGCCACAAATGTATAAAAAAAAACACTTCCTTTGACAGATTGTAGTAGCTTGATGTGCTGGCGTCTGTACAGTCACGAGATATAATATGTCAACACCTGGCAACTTTCAATTGCGATTTTTTTACGAAATAACAAATGCAAAGTTGAAATACGACACTTTACAGTTTGTCTATAAAGTCATGAAATTAATGTTTGAGGAACTAACATTATTCAAAAGTAGGGCAACACTAAATCATAGTACATCGAATGTCATTGGCTGTCATCGACTTGTTTTGTAACTCGTTAACTATTGTATTTTTTATTGTTTTTCAAATTAACGTGGATAAAACTTCGAAGAAACGTGTTAAGTATGAGGAAAACAAATAGGAGTGGAGCTCAGGAAATTATTTTTAAAGTGTATCAGCGATGTTTGTTAGAACACCAAGCTGGACAAATTTGATCAAATTTGGATATTTATGGTCAAACAGCATTTAAGACAGGTATGTAATCGTGTTACTGTTTGTTTTTTATCCACATGAAGTTAGAAATTTACTAAATATACGATTTTAAGACTAAAATAAGGATTGTTTACATTGCGTTTTAACAGGTTAAATTGCAAATGTAAGTAGGCATATTGTAGTGCGACCAGAACTTTTGATACTTTTGGATGATCAAATTTACCGCTGATTTTAAATATGAATAAGTTATATCATGTTTGACATTAAAGATAGTGCTATCTATTTTCTGTTAGATATTACATATTATTATTTTTTTATCTGTCTTTCAGGAAAATCTGAGAGTACAGTGAGGCGTATTATAAATGAAATTATTATTATTCCGGGCCTTCAACAGCATTCCGCCTGTAAAATGGAAAAACTGTTGCCGTTATGTTGGAAACATAGCAGCAGCAATGACAGCAGTAGCGAAGACGTTGTTAGTGACGCAGCTGACAATGAAAATACTTTTTTTTAACGTAGAATATTTGGAATCAGATGATAAATTATTATGTTGTGGGATATTTTTATTAATAAAACAACGTTAAAACATATTATAAATAATATGTATGAACATTTATCTTTTATTTATCCATTTTATTTGAACAAAAGAGACCATAGATTTGTGCCATCTGATCGTTTATGCAAACTAATGAAGGTCGAAAGGACAACATCGTGAGAAAACCTGGACTTATAATTAATATAAGTCTGAAATCGTCCGTCTTGCGTGTTGCTTGAGCAAGCGTTGTGATAAATGCTCGTGCCTTCTCTGTTGGCCTTTGCCCAGCAGTGGGACAGTAATAGGTTGGTAAGTATTATTGTTTATAATGAAGGTAGCATCTTTGTCTATGGTTTATGTAGATTTTTTTTAATAAGATCACGGATTTTACGACTACCTTTTCTATCCATATTGTGTAGTAGGTGTACCTATTAAAACTATTAAAAGCATATGGCCCAACGGGGTATTAATCGTGTATTTGATAAGATCCTATAGACCGATATTAATAACGTGTACTACTATCCAGTTTAAAAAAAAGCTCGTTTTCATTAAAACCAGGTTTGCTTTTAGTACAAAATAATGTGCTAGTATCAAAATCAATTTAGTCACACTATACAGGGTTGCTACGTACACGACCGCAGCGCCCTCATTTTTTTCAGGACTCTATAGACAGACTGTATTTAACCATTTAAACGCTTGGCTAAATATCAATTGCCGTGCCCCTAGCGCGCGGCTACAAATCTATAAAATAATACCTACAATAAATAAGGAGGAGCAATCGTTGAATAGAACGAAAAAATCATGCATGTTCTCTGTCGCAGACATATACGACACGAGCAGTAGGGGCACAGAAATATGTGTCGCATAAATGCGACACAAGCGGTCAAAAGGATAAACCTATAGGTTCGAAAATACTATGTTCGTAATAACATAAAATTTCATTGAAAAATAAAGGAGAAAATCGCCTTTGAATAAAGCCAAGTGTATACATACTTATGCTCGAGACTGTACATCATAGTTATTTCTTAATTTACCATTTAATCGTATGTTCTTATCCTTTAATCAGATAATAAAACAACGCAATCACTGTCCATTCCAAGGTTGCCTGGAAGAGATCGCAGAAAGCGATAAGGCCGCCCATTGTATGTTTTGTATTAATAATTGTATTTTTTTGTTATGTATTTTCTGGTGTACAATAAAGTATATATAAATAAATAAATAAATAAATAAAACAGTTTATAATATGTGTGTGTGTGTGGCCAAGTGGTAACGGCGGCGACTTACGCATTGTAGGTTCGAACCCAGACAGACGAAACAGTTTATATGATGGGGTATTTTATTTTTTTATATACTTAATTTTTCAGGCGACCGATATGCAAAGAACATGGAATACCTATAAACGGAGCCTGGATGACGTCATATGGCACGCAGAAAGCTGCTGAGCGCGATGGATGGGAGACTGTCCACGAGATCACATGTGAAGAGCTAACTAAAAAGTTTGGAGTTACATTCCGCGAAGATCCTCCTTCTTCTAAATTCATGATTGCTAGAATACAACTTTGAGAATTACTTTATTAGTTTTATTCCTAAAGGTCGCCGTAATTTTCACCATCCGTGTGCTTGAATGGCTAAATATATGCAGTATTTCAAAATTTATTGTATTTATCAGAAAACATCATGAGGAAACCAGGACTTGTAACTAATATGCCTAAATCTGAAATTGCCAAGCAGGAATGCCATGAACGAAGCATGGTGATCTACGCTCGTGCCTTCCATGTATGAGAAGACGATTTTTCCCTGCAGTGTATTATTTTTTATTATTAGGCTCAATTATATAATACTTGATATGATATCATATTATTATCATATTTATTTATTTCTTTAATTAAAACGCTATAAAACCAATTACAAAAATTAAAGACAGTTTGTACAAATACACATAAAAGGAGAAAATATAAAAACATCCAGTTCAGGTAAAAAACTTCTGACATGCCGACAAAATCTTCGACACGAGATGATAAATATGTGATCACTTAACAGCAGACGCTGCAGTGAGATTCCGCGGAATAGAAGCATTTTTGCTTTGTGAGTTTGCGAAAACAACGGCAAGCTTTTTGTTGCCGCAATTGTCCAAAACAACTCCACACCACTCATACACTTACACATCCTAGTGATCACTCACTCACACACTTACATTCACACACATTTACACACCGGCACACAAATGTATTACTTAACCACCCACACGCTAAACACCCTGGCTGCTGCTATACCTACATGACTGACCGCCCTGTATGGCCTAACACTGTCCCCTAAGATACAAAACTACCTAGTTGAAAAAGTCGGTTAAAAATGATGTAGTTTTGTCACACAGAAGTAACTGCATTAAACTGCACCGGCCACAGATGATTAACGGTTAATGAGAGCACAACAGGTTTCGTTCATAAATAATGCAATTTGCTACAACATTGTTAAATTGTGCCAATGAATGATTGATCGCCGTGTATCGAATGTTTACAGACAAACACACTGAGTTTGAACTCGTTATGTATTTAACATAATATTACACACACAGGGTTATGCAGAGGTGTACCTTAGAACACATTTATTTTTACATATTTTTACACATTTCGCCAGTTATATTTAAGTATCCCCGTGAGGGGCCCGTGGCTAAATAATAGCCGTACAGGTCGATCGATCAGGTTACGCTACGCTTGCCACGGTTGGTCTGTGGATGGGTGACCATCTTTACATACCGAGACCCCTGCCTAACGTGATTTCCTGTGTCTCCGAAAGCACGTTAGGCCGACAGTCGTTACGGATAGACAGAAGCCCGAAAGTCTGACAATCAGTCTTACCAAGGAGTATCGTATTACCCAGTAACTGGGTTATGGAGGTCAGATAGGAAGTCGCTCCATGTAAAATACTGATATTCAGCTGCATCCGGTTAGACTGGAAACCTACACCTACATAGTTGGAAAAGGGCTAGGCAGATGATGATCCAGACAAACACATGATGACAGATGATGATGACCTCTCAAGCTCCGGCAATAGTGCCTTCAACCGGGCACACGTCCAGATTCCGGGCTACTATTGAGAAATTCCTGATGCAAAAACCTAATAATACTGTTCGACCTGGCTAAAGAACTCAGGATCTCATCATCAGCAGAGGCGTTTGCGACCACTCTCATGGTGGCAATTCCTACCGCTGAGCAAGCAGAATTCCTTGAGGTCTACCTCTTGCTCTTGCTTGCTTCTTCCTAGTATAGGTATTTGTCCTAATAAACATTAATATGTGAAGAGTTGATTCTTTGATCTAGTAGTCGCAAGCGCGACTGTCGAACATTGGGTCCTGGGTTCCTTATTCACCTTGGTAGGGCTTGAGTTGTTGAGATTTCCAGCAGCATCTCGGAGTCTAGATTTTTGTCCTGTTAATACCTCGGCTTGTCCCCTTGCTGTTATATTGAGCTAAATCATAAGCCGATGTGATTGTAGCTACCAGGTAGCTACTATACACATTTGCCTCCTTTCTCCTTTAGTGAATGCAGGCGTGATGTTATGTAGGCACATTATTTTCAGACAATAGGAATTTTGTCCATATATAAGCTCACGCTAGATTTTAAATATTCCGTTTGCCGCCAAAGTTATTATGACGTTCATCATGACGTGTGACGTGCAAAACCCAGGAATAAAAATGCGTGCACGTTTTTAACTTCTTTGTTTATTTAAAACCCACTTTATAAGGACACATAAATTGAGGTTTTCACTTTGAGTGGCTCATCGGCATCAGGAATAGGGACTAAACAGCCGGCTTTAGAGAGAAACCTCGTCACTGTGCGTGCCGTGTCCAACAGTACTGTTTTCTGAATCAAGCCCTTGGCTCAGCCGCGCAATGTTAGCCTCCTGAGGTGTTGGTCCGCTGTAAGGTCATGTAACGTAACGATTTTCGGTAAAATTATTGCAGAGTCCACGTCCGACATGTCTACAAAGTTGTGTGCTAGGTCAAAACACACAAATACAGAAAAAATAAATAAAGTGAGCTAACTGTAACTATGAATTCGGCATAACATATGTTTCTAGCGTAGTTGTTTTTCTACGGATATCTAAAAAGAAATGTTTCATTGAATAGTGTACCTACGCGATCAACGTCTAAGAAACAACTAATATAATGTTTTTTTTTTATGTGTGTTCGCGGATAACTTCGTCGTTTATGAACCGATTTTGATTATTCTTTTTTCGTTGGAAAGGATATATGCCAAGGGTGGTACCATGATAAGGAAACCAGGATCTGATGATGGCATCCCAGTGAAATCGAGGGGAACATTCGAAAATAGTAGGAGCGACCAGTGCGTTTGTTACCTTTTTCATTAAATATTTTAAAGCACTACAATTTTATGAAGGTCTGGAGTCGATCTGATGATGGAGCCGAAAGATAGTCGAGGGGACTCCTCAACGATCTACAGCAGTTACCTTGTGTTTGGGCTTGATTAATTTGTATTGTTGTGAACTTTACACCTAGATGGGTTGTGACTGTCATTAGGGGTCTGATGATGAAGACGAAGGACAGTTAAGGGAACTCCTCAGCAGTTTACAGTAGCTACCTTGTGTATGTTCACCGATTACTCGAAAAAGGCTGGGCCGATTCCAAAAGTTCTTTTTTTTATTTGAAATGGTATACTCTCGAGGTGGTCCCATTATCATCAAATTGGAATCTGATGAGAGGATCCCATGGAAATCGTGGGAAACCCTCAAATTTTATAGGCAAACCTGTAGCGATTTGGGTATTTTCTAAAGTAACTTGAGCATTTGCTTTCGGAAATCATCATTTGGTAAAGTCATTTTGTCATTTGGAGCTGATGATGAAGACCACAGATGGCCATCGGAACTACTCAATGACAAATATTTCACGGGTTGCGATTCGATTACTTTAATATGTTTGCTAAGCAATTTATGCTCGTCACAATGCGTATGGTGAGTGATTGTTGAGGAGTTCTTCTGGTACTTACCGGGAGAACTCCTCAACAATTAACGTCCCAGCATCGGGAAAAACAATATTTAGTAAAAGGTGATGAACAGTTGGCTTTAGGGTATTGTAACTTAGATAAATTACAAACTGACAACTAAAAAGTAAATAAATAAAAACATTTTTACAAAAAAAAACAACCGACTTCCAAAAAAAACACTACAAATTGAAAAATAACTTTAATTTCGGAAGTCGGTGTCGATAATCGAAAATGCGGAACCAAAGACACCGACTTCCGAAATTAAAGTTATTTTTCAATTTGTAGTGTTTTTTTTGGAAGTCGATTGTTTTTAGCTTGAGGCACGTCCGTGTTTTCCACACCGTGTGTTCCTTTATCTAATTTAGATCGCACCCTTGTCATCACATGACACCCTGGTACTCTGGCGAGGCGCGGCGCCTGATTATTATGGTTTTTATACCAGCCATATGCTGTCTGTTAAAGGTAAGCTATATCTTCCAATACGGGTATCCACTATCCAGTACGTTATTTATTTGATCTATGGCGAACAACTTAATTCTACCTGAAGGTTAGCAAATCAACGAAAAGTCTTATATGAAGACACTAGCTTCTGCTTCTTCTGACTTTTTTTTTTTTGTTTTTATTATTATTATCCATTTTTTTTTGCACGACTCCTATTGGTCCTAGCGTTATATAGCCTTTCTCGAGAATTGGGCCATCAAATGCAAAAAGAGTTTTTCATATGTATAGTTTTAAAGATTAGCGCGTTCTAACAAACAAACTCTTCAGCTTAATATGTTATAGGGATTTTTCAGTCCCCAATGTAACAGACGTCACAACACATCAAGCTACTACAATCTGTCAAATTTCTTTAGTAGATTTTCAAATTTATAGCTAACTAAGTAAAGCATAAGGTTCAAAGTTAATTGGGATAATTTGACAGTTTCGGGTAGTTTGATGTTCTGGCGTCTGTACAAAGAAACCTTGTTGCCACAATTGCCTGTAAGTCTTACGAATAAGTACTCAGTGTGTAAGAAAATAACTGAAACTTCAAAAACAACGCTTAACCGCTTGTGTGCCGTAACTACAGACACCGTAGATCTACGTTCCGGCAGACTAAGGGTTAAAGCATCCATAACCCTCGAACAAAATAGACAGAGCAATAAAAGGGACCAAAAAATGCCATCATTTGTAACTTTCTGACTTTTATTTTCTCGAAAAATGTGTATCTAGTTTTACAACAAACATTGGCACTCATAAAATGCCACAGTTTGGTGATCATCGTACAAATAAAATGGTTATTACGGCGATAATGTTACGGCTTGCAAGGTTGACTTTCAAGATTGTGGAAATGTAACTGTCCCATTATTGAACGTTCCATGACATTATGCGCAGCAAACTGTATAATTTATTTCATTATAGACCATTAGTTCGAGTAGAAATTCTGTAGTATAAATCAGATTTTTATGATTGCCAAAATATTTGTAAGACAGGGATTATTTACATTTTGTGAAAGAAAAAGGGTGATTTTTAGGGTTCTGTACCCAAAGGGTAAAAACGGGACACTATTACTAAGGCTCCACTGTCCGTCTGTCCGTCTGTCACCAGGCTGTATCTCATGAACCGTGATAGCTAGACAGTTGAAATTTTCACAGATGATGTATTTCTGTTGCCGCTATAACAACAAATACTAAAAACAGAATAAAATAAATATTTAAGAGGGGCTCCCATACAACAAACGTGTTTTTTCGGCGTTTTTGCTTTGTGGTACGGAACCCTTCGTGTGAGAGTCCGACTCGCACTTGGTCAGTTTTTTTTTAACTTTTTCAGTTACAGCTGCAGTGATATCTGTCTGTGTACGCTCGGGTAAGGGTATCTTGATTTTCAGGGAGAGAGCCTCCCGTCTCTGCCGCCGCGGGGGACGCCCCAGGCGTCGGGAGCCGCGTGACGACCCCCGGCCGCCGTAGGCGCGGGCCTGCGGGCGGAGAGTAATGGGTAGCTCACCGTCCGATCAGGACCAGGCCCGTGACGGACGGCGCGTACGTGTTCCGCGCGCGCCTCAAAGAGATGTCAGCATCGAGGAGGGGCCCCTTAGGGCCGAAGCCTGCCGGGTCAGCGGGATTGTCCGAAAGGGTTACCGCTGGCCCGGAACATAAAGGGCTAAGGAAGGAACATGGGTGGGTTTTAGTCAGTAAGAGTCTGACATTCCCTTCCGCTCCACCCAGAGCGGGAGGAGTCATTTGATGATTTCCCATCCGCAAAATAAAAAAAAAGATATCTTGATTCTTTGGCCTTTTGGTTGCTTTTGCTAAAATGTTAACTTCAATGTGCAATAATGAGTATTAAATATAATTATCAGCCTACAATGTCCCACTGCTGGGACACAGGCCTCCTCTCTGTGAGAGGGAGTGGGCCAAATTCCATCTCACGTGTCCAGTGCGGATTGGTAGATGTCACATGTCTTCGAACTTTTGGTTCTCACAATGTTTTCCTTCACCGTTTTGAGAACAGTAGTGAATAAACGAAATTCGTAAGTCGGGGCCATTACCCCTAGCCTACCACTGCTCTACTTCACCACTGCTCTACTTCACCACTGCTCTACTGGGCCACCACCTGCTCTACTTCACCACTAAAAAGTGAAAAATAAAAATCTTTTTTACAAAAAAAAAAAACAACCGACTTCCAAAAAAAACACTACAAAGTGAAAAATAACTTTAATTTCGGAAGTCGGTGGCAAAAAATTAAAATACACATCCAAAGACATCGAGACTCTGTAGTGTTTTTTGGAAGTCAGTTGTTTTTTTTTTGGAAAAAAATTTAAATGTTACTACGGAATATTGCAATTCCTTACTTTATAATAATTAGCCTTCCTTGTCATAATAATACCCTATTACTAACTTACTAAGTCATTCCCCATTAAAGCTAATTGTAATTGGATCCAATAATTTGATTCAATTGCCAATTAAGGTAGACTTGCGATTGGCAATTACACTGAAGAAGCTAATTAAGATCTAGATTAAAATGAGCTAATTTGTGATAATCCTAATGCCTAAGAATAATTGCGTCTAGCCGGCAATAGGCAATGTCGTCGAGAAATAAGATAAATAAGATTTTGTTATCACGCCTTGTAATATTAACGGAGACAGTAAGAAGCAATTATTTTTGTTTTCGAACCAAATCATTTTATGACAGAGCTGAAATTCGGTGTAGTGATAAACAAATACTTCAAAAATCTCTAAAGATAACTATTTATTAAACTATAGAGACTTTTCGAACAAAAATAAATAACAGAAAGTATGAAGGCCTAATTATAAAGTTGGAACCTAGTAAACAAAACTGAAAAAGAGCAGTGGTGGCGAAGTGGTAACGGCCGCGAATTACGAGTTGTAGGTCGTAGGTTCGAACCCAGACAGGCGCTGTACTTTGTGTAAATTATTTCATCACCACTGCTCTCAAAACGGTGAAAGAAAACATCGTGAGGAAACCGGCATGTCCTAGAACCAAAAATTCAAAGACATGTGACACCTGCCAACCCGCATTGTGCCCACGTGGTGGATTACGGCCCACTCCCTCTCACCGAGAGGAGGCCTATGTCCCAGAAGTGGGAACATTATACGCTGATTATGTAAACAAAACTTCTTAAATATAAACATCACGCCTGTTTTCCCCAAGGAGTTACGCAGAGGTGTACCTATAGGACACCAACATTTCACCATTGTTTGTCCCTTGTAATAGGGAGCGAGTCTATTGCCATCAACCAGGCACAAATCCAAACTCCGGAAAATCCTGCTACCGAGAAATTGCTGATGGAAAAACCCAATAACACTTTGCCCGACCCGGGAATTGAACCCAGAAACCTCTAAACCTCATGCTCAGTAGTGGTGCTTGCGATCACTAGAACAACGAGGCAGTCCATAAAAATATAGGTAACAATTATCAAATAATCTACTTTCAGTAGTTACTTTAGGTATTCTATGATGTCTATACAGGTTGAAATTGAAAACAATGCAACAAACCGAAACGGGAGATTGTAGTCATCATTCTGAACAACTTTTACTAAGGGATCAAAGCTGCAATCGCTAAAAAAAATCAGCTGTACCCTACCCTACATTTTGACGAGTTATGCGAACATAAATGTATGGAAAGCTGATTTTATTTTCGCGATTTCAGGTTTGGTCCCATAGCAAAAGTTGTTCATAATGATGAGTACAAGCTCCCATTTCGATTTGTCGCAGTTTTCACTTTCATTATTTTTATGTAGGTATGTCTGAAATGGAAAGAGCTTACTTTTTGTTTTCATTAATGGCAAGGGATCGAACAATGATTTTAATCTAAGATCGTTAAACCTCAGGGGCCCAAGACTTCTAAGTTCGAAGGGCCCTTATCTTTCCTTCAAGGAACCTGCTTATCCAGGTACTCTTATCTGCTAACGATATCAGGCTGACTTTGGAGCCGAAGATGGGATATTTGCACATAATGCCGACGTCAGGTCCAGATTTGGCTGCATGATAGGCAATTCTTATTTTACCTTGCGACTTCCTTTAAAGTCAATGGAACGATTGGACAAAAGGTAGGTACTTCTCTAGGTAACTTAGGTAAACGTAATTTTACCTCTTTTTACTTGTAGATATAAAACCTATTATTAGAACCTACTAACATAGGTAATTAATTATCCAAGGCGCTGACGATACAACACTATGTAGGTAAAGAAAGAAAGAAAAAGTATTTATTGCGACTTGTACAGGAATATCACAAACTAAACTATACACAGTAAAATAAAAATCCAAGTTAAAAAAAAAGTAACAAAAGGAAAAGTAAACAGAAAGTCCTATACGAGGTCAAAAGGCTTCTAACTTAGCATGATGCTGCGATATAATAAAAAAAAAAAAATGTCGGTAAAATAAATGACGCAGGTAGTACCCTCAGATCAAATAAAAAGTCAAGACATAGCGCTGCGAACAACACAGTGAAGTATGCAAAAACTACACCTCTGCTCTGTGCATACACACTCACATGCACACATTTACGAGCATTTCGGTGGCTCCTAAGTATACTGAGTCAACTATACTTCTATAGAAGTATAGTTGACTCAGTATACTTAGGAGCCATCGATTTACAATCAAACTACACCTAACTATGTGCACACATGTTTATGAAACCGGCTTCACTTTACTGTTGACAGCCCTCTGTCTTGGTTTTTTATTTGGTCTGAGGTAGTACCATGTAGTACATTGTCAGCCCCGCAGGAGTTAACTTTAGGCTTCGCTCGGATGACGTAAGCGCGCGGTACTGAGGCGTCATTGGTGAGAGCGTTAACAGCGCGGGGTCGGGAGAGGCGGCTCGGGTCTCTAACTCTTGAGGGTTGTATTCTATTATGCGTTCCGTGACAGCAACAACGCAAAAACTTTTTTTTATGTTTGTTCCCCTTGTTCATCTTGTTTGAATAAAGGTGAAAAAATACATAAGAACAATAATAACCAAATAACTGGCAAAACCACAACTGTACCTACCTCAAACCAAAGTCTTAAATCCTTTCCATTATACCTACCATGTTCCATATACTCCATTTCTTCTAGGCACGGTCATTTCATCATAGAACTCATCCATCGCTTTCCGTCAGGCGTGATTGAGGCCATGAGCAGGCCCATTCAGCAATAAAAAAAAATTAAAAACCCTAGCTCAATGATGTACCTACCATAACCATATAGGGGGGGGGGGTGTACATAGGTACATTTATTTTGTGTTATCGGGACACAAAAGTAACACAAATTTTATGAAGATTACGGGCAGTCACGACGAAGTATTTAAAAACCAATTTGGTAGTAGTAAATCAGTTTAGTTATAATAAAATTTGACAAAATCACGTGTAAAAAGCTTAAATTTTTTTTGTTTAATTAAAAATCTGGCCAAATGCGAGTCGGACTCGCATACGAAGGGTTCCGTACCACAAGGCAAAAACGCCGAAAAAAACACGTTTGTTGTATGGGAGCCTCACTTAAATATTTATTTTATTCAGTTTTTTGTATTTGTTGTTACAGCGGCAAAAGAAATACATCATCTGTCCATTCACTGTCCATTCCAAGCTTGCCTGGAAGAGATCGCAGAAAGCGATAAGGCCGCCCATTGTATATTTTGTAGTGGTTGATGTATCTTTTTCATGTTATGTGTTTTTGTGGTGTACAATAAAGTATAAATAAATAAATAATAAATAAATCATCTGTGAAAATTTAAACTGTCTAGCTATCACGGTTCATGAGATACAGCCTGGTGACAGACGGACAGTGGAGCCTTAGTAATAGGGCGGGACCCTATTACTAAGGCTCCACTGTCCGTCTGTCACCAGGCTGTTTTTACCCTTTGGGTACGGACCCTAAAAACGAAGTATCTATTTATGTCTTAAACATAACAAGGTCCTAAGCATCACATTTAAAAACGAACTAACGATTTTAGCAGTCTTGCATTTTTAACATACGCAATCTTATTATTTTTAGAATAGGTATTTAACAATCAATAACTCAAAAACCTTGTATTTAACAATATAAAAAAAAGTCCTTTATTTTCTTAATAATTTGACAATCAACAGTTTTTATGTTAGAATCCGCGCAAACTAAGTAGAATGCTGTCAAAATCGGAAACCAAAAACATCATAGATAACGAAGAAATCGTGAAAATAACACCAATATTTAGTGCGAGCCTGTCTTTACGGCAGATCTTGTATAATCCCTTTTGTATGTGTTTACATGTTTCGCAGCTTTCCCATTAATTGAAAACAAACAGGCTGAATGATATCGTTAAATCCCCACCCGGAGAGGGATCCTGTATTGGAGCTTTGACCTTTCTGCAGGGTGTGGGTAAAAGTATAAATATTATTCTCGTTGAATTAGATTATTCGAGTGCAGACTGATATATTTTATTGGATATGGTAACATCATAATATCATCATAGTGTTCACAAGGAAATGAATATTAAAAATATTATGTACTTATTGTTAAGACAGTTATAAAGAAAATTACCGTTCTTTACATTGTTGTTTTGTTTGCTATATCTTTATAAGTAAGTATATATAATCCTTCTGTACGTGTGTATGTCACTAAACTCCTCTAAACGGCTGGACCTATTTTGAATAAATTATGTGTGTTTGAGTGGGTCCTTGGATGGTTTAAATTCACAACTAGACGCGGTAGGTGGCGCTGTCCGGGCAGGACGACTTCTTGTCAGGTCCGCTAGTCTTATCTGAATTGTTTTACTATCTATCCATTAACTAACAACGAGGTTTTAAGTAACTTTTCGTTATGTTTTACAAATCCCTCAGATAAATTAATGATGAATGAGTGAGCCCCATTGGCATTTTCTGCTACTATTTATTTTTGTTGACTTCGACTTACTTACTATTTATTTTTGAAGCTTCGGTTATATTAGATACTATTTAAATAAAAATACCAACGTGTTTTCTTTTTGTTTTACGAAGGTCATAAAGTTAATTATGTACGTATTTTCCTTCTTATGGGTATTTCACCAATTTTCCCGAATGCCATCTTTATAATTTTACTGCGGGCTTTAGATAACATCTTATTGCAATATGACACTCTATATAAACCATTTCATATCTTATTTAGAGACAGTATTGAAGTAAAAAGTGAAGATACACTCCTAATTCACGGAAAAGAATACATAAATAGTATAAAAAAAACGATTTAAAGTAGATAGTTTTTCAATATGTCAACTCTCAAAGTGTGGTCGAGCTTCACTGCAAAAAAGGGTGGTGCTGCTATTAATTTGCGTATAGTGGACGCGCCTGAAAATCTTTTCCAAGAAATCATAAATCAGTACATGAAATATTACGTAACTGACGACCCTATTTTCCAAGCTGCTGGTAAGATCAATTTTGATGATACAGTCTTTCTAACTTACAAAGACATACAAACACTTTCCCCTTTTTAAGGTTCCGTAGCCAAATGGCAAAAACGGAACCCATATAGATTCGTCATGTCTGTCTGTCTGTCCGTCTGTCTGTCTGTCTGTCTGTCCGTCCGTATGTCACAGCCACTTTTCTCCGAAACTATAAGAACTATACTGTTGAAACTTGGTAAGTAGATGTATTCTGTGAACCGCATTAAGATTTTCACACAAAAATAGAAAAAAAACAATAAATTTTAGGGTTCGCCATACTTAGAACCGAAACTCAAAATTTTTTTTTTTCATCAATCCCATACGTGTGGGGTATCTGTTGGGTAGGTCTTCAAAAATGATATTGAGGTTTCTAATATCATTGTTTTCTAAACTGAATAGTTTGCGCGAGAGACACTTCCAAAGTGGTAAAATATGTGTCTCCCCCCCCCCCTGTAACTTCTAAAATAAGAGAATGATAAAACTAAAAAATATATATGGTGTACATTACCATGTAAACTACCACCGAAAATTGGTTTGAACGAGATCTAGTAAGTAGTCTTTTTTAATACGTCATAAATCGTAAACCGCAATTTACCATTCATTCAATCAACTCAAAAATAAAAAATAATTTCATAAACATAAACCTTATGCGTAAACCCGGATGTTACGGAACCCTCGGTGCGCGAGTCCGACTCGCTCTTGCCCGGTTTTTAATGTAAGCAATAACGTTTTGCAATTATTTGTTTATTTAATAATTTACATGACATTTATAAAGTTGTCTGTTGCAGGAGTACCAAAAAGTACAGCAGCAATGGAAGAACTACGTGTGCCTATGCTTAAAGCTATAAAAGAAAAAGGCTTTCACACTGTGGTTTGTTGTTTAGACAACGGTGACGACCAAATTAAGGAGGTCCTTGGAGCTTCCATGATGGCGTTAACATCGAAAGGCGATCCAGAACCAGAGGTAAAGCGAAATTGTTCATTAAAATATTAACCTTTAGTAAACTGTACCTATATAACTGTACCTTTTATGTTATGTGTAAGTTTGTGCATATCGTCTGTTTCAAAAACGTCAAATCAAAATGTACACAAATGGATCAGAAAACGTACGTGTGTGCCAATTTGTAGTTGCCACTTACAAATTGACTGCTTTGATTTGATTTGAATACTTAGATCCGAAATTATAATTTTAAATTACCTTATAGATGTTTCTTATTCAATAATATTATTCAAACAAAATTTTGGTAAAAAGGGGTGAGATATAAAGTTGACACCTTCTAAATACAGAATAATGTTTGTTTGTTGTTGCTCGCTATTTATTTTGAGTGATTCCATATCAGTGAACAGGGTTTATTTCACTTTCATCAGATACTTTTGGGACTGACGTTGGTATTTTGTTTGTTTGGATATTTGTGTTTTGAGCCTTGAAGAAATCGCAAGCAGAATATTTTTCAGTCACTTCCATTGACGTCACTTAATCCTACATCGCAGAAAGTCGATTTCCAGGTGTCAGACATTAACTTTTGAGCAGTGGCTTGCCAGATATACTATAAGAAGGATCGAAGGCAGAAAGATCATGAGTAATCATGACTCATGAATCATGATCCTACTGCCAGAATAATACATTTTACCTATTATATCTAGTCACCCCATGTTCTTCTACCCATAAACAGTTGAAAACAAGGAAAAGCCGAAAACAGAAAATAATATTATGTTACTACATATTTCAGTTTGACTTTAAAACGGAGGAAATGAAGAAGCTCTTTGAAATGTATTATGGAATGGCGTCTTACTGTGACGAAGCCAAGGCGCTCAACTCTGACCGCTTCTTCAGTGACCGAGGACTCTTTGTCAGTCCCGAGTACAGAGGACTTGGTGTTGAAGTGGAGTTCCTTAAAGCCAGGTTAGTTTTCCCAACCATCCTATCCCATATTTATATTCTATTCATCATCGTCATTCTCTTGCCTTTATCCCAATTGATTTGGGGTCGGCGCAACATGTCTTTTTCTTCCATACTCTATTAGTCGTCATCTTGGTAGTCACCCTCTTTCTAACCATATCATTTTCACACAGTCCATCCATCATTCGATCCATCGATATTCATACTCTAAGCTGCTCCTAATTTGCTGCACAATAAGTATTCTGTAATAGGTACAGATGTTCTATTTCTTCTTTGTATATTTCCAGGCGATTGATTTGCAAAGAACACGGAATGCCAGTAAGCGGAGCCTGGATGACGTCATCTGAAACCCAAAAAGCTGCTGAGCTCGATGGATGGGAGACTGTTTGCGAGATCCAGTTTCAAGAGTTAGAAAAGAAACTCGGAGTTATCTTCGAAGGCGGCCCTCCGTCTACTAAGTTTATGATTGCTAAAATAGAATAAGAAATTTGTATGAAGATTTTTCCTTTTCTATGTAATAAAAGTCAAGCAAATCGTATTTTGTAGAATCTCGCCCAGTTCTTTTCGCTATACAATGTGTAACTGAATTACATATTGCACGTCATGAAAGTAGTTTGTTCAGAATCGTGTACTGAATCGATTTCTTTTAACATAGGTAATTTTTTATCCCACATATAATTAAACTACGTAAATTTCAGTTCCACTGTACAGTCAAAACAAACGTTTTGACTGTACAGTGGTACTGAAATTTAAAATGGACGAAGTATCTACTAAAACACTAGACCCTTATACGTCTGTGACAGTGTGCGTGGTTTAGATTTATAACATGATCAAAATTTTCTTCCACAATCAGTGTATGTTATAACTTAATAAATAAACAATGTTTTATACATGATAGCTAAAATTCAATGTATTTATCATGATTATAACATTATATTCTAAATGGGGTGTTTGGTGGGCGGTGGGCGTTAATCCCAGGACATGTTTTCTATTTGTCTTGTAATGTTAAAATTATGTTTAAAGGCTTAAAAGTAATACAGAAAGTATTTAAAGTAAATAAAGAATACTGTGATTTAAACTTGAATATTTTCTTTCGAACGGTTCAGAGAAATAATGAGTAAACTTACTTTGATAAAACTATCAAATGAATAACGCCTTGTTAAAATAAATATCTATAATGCATGTAGGTACATATCCGAGGATGATGGATGAACATAATTTAAAATGTTGATAACATATCAAGTTATCATGCAATAAAACGTAAATCGAATTGGACATTTGTTTAATGATTCATGGCACACGTTTATTGAAATAGTCTCCATGCAAAATTACAACATGAAATTCATTTTCTGACAAAATGTTGCAATGTGAAAAATCTCTTACTAATTATGCTTTTATTATATAGATATAGAAAGAATTAGTAAAGAGACACATTGTGGTTTTGTTACATCCACGCGAACGAAGTCGCGCGCATAACTAGTTTAGTTGATCATAAGAATATATTAGATGGTGATTGGTGACCTTCTTCGGAAAGGCAAGGTGTATGATCAGATGTATGAATACAGCAAAAGTAGTATCTAAAGATCCCTATTGGAAGAAGGCGTGAGTTTGTGTTTTTTGTGTTTGTATGTGTGTGACTCAAACGATAATTTAACCATTTAAGTATTTTGTCAACAGTCTCAAATGATAAGAATAAGATAACCGGCTTGCTATATATTTGATACAATAAAATAATCACATTTAGAGATTGTCTTAACATTAATAAAAACGCTTATAAATTCACTTTAAATAAAATCAGTCCAACGAAATTATTGTTTAGAAATTGCTCACGTAGTCATTGAAATTTTTTATCTACTGCATAAAATCTCGCATATTTTCAGCATGACAAAATCTCTCAAAGTGTGGTCTAAATTCTCTGTGAAAAAAAAAGATGGTACTGTTCTTAATTTACGTATTGTGGATATGCCTAAACATCTTACTGACGAAGTTATAAATCTGTACACAAATCATTTTGTGAAAGAGGAGAAGACTTTTATAGCTGCTGGTAAGTTAAGTTTTGATTACAATGTTATTATGATTGATATAGATTTAATCATAATTTGTATATAAGATATTTATATTTCTTTAAGTTTTTTGTTTTTGAAAGTTGTAAGTAATTGCATACACTTAATTGAAATATTAAGTTTAATTTTATGATATCTAAACTCTAGCCGTTGTTTTTGTGTATAGTGAAATGTCCTATCTAAGAGAGCCGGGCGATCTGTAACTCAGGACTCTACTATCACAGTCACCCTTCTCTATATGAGATTGTGCATTATATTGATCAGTGCCTGTAATGTGATGTTGAGAAAAATAAAGATTTATGACTATAATCTTAAATTCAATGACTATTAGACAACGCACAGTTCCTCATTCATAGTGGCGACACGACCGTGGCGATAAGGTTATCGCATTAATTGATACCACGTATTCTACATTACGTGTTTTAAACATACACAATTAAAATAAGTAATAACAATTAACATTCGAGACGTGGGTTTTTTTTTGCTTTAGTAAATAACAACGTGAAACTTGATTTGCGATTATATGGTAACAATCGGATATCTATGGTAACAATACAGTTTGTGTCGATTTGTTGATACCGCCCCGTGCGTGGTAGTGTCTTATTGTCAACTGTGGTTTATTCTTTGCCAATATTTACCTTTATTTATTTTATTTAAAATTCAGTTTTCAATTTTTTGTAAAAAAAAAAAATATTATTATTTTAACAGACTGATAACAACTTGTCCATCTTTACATACCGTGACCCTTCCGTGCCTCAGAAAGCACGCCGTTGGTCCCGGCTATCATTCGTGGATCTTTGACAGTCGTTACGGGTAGTCAGAAGCCCGAAAGTCTGACAACCAGTTTTATCAAGGGGTATCGTATTACCCAGTAATTGGGTTGTAGAGGTCAGATAGGCAGTCGCTCCATGTAAAATACTGGTACTCAGCTGCATCCGGTTAGACTGGAAGCTGACCCCAACATAGTTGGGAAAAGGCTAGGCAGATGATGACTGATAATTTCTTTTGACTGTTCTTACCTGTCATATAGAGTAAACTTAAATAATGTGGATAAGACAAAGATTAAAACAAAAGACGATCCAGGAGGGGATCGAGGTGGGGGGGTGGAGGGGGGGTTCAGGGGATCAGACCGGAATAACTCATAACAACTTGTATTAACCGCTCTGCTATTTAATATAAACCTAATCGCCACTCTGTATGAAAGTTTGTTCGTTCAGAAATCTCCTCGGGCAGAGGGCTTGTAACCAATAACAATATACCTATAGGTAAATCCAATTAATTATATATTTTCTTATGATAATTATGTCTTTTTTGTTCGTAGGATTCCTAAAAAATGAAAAGGCAATAGAGGAACTACAGGGCCCTTTATTAGCAGCGACAAATGAAGACAGATTTCACATCACGATTTGTTGTTTAGACAACGGTGATGATGAAATTAAGGATGTCTTTGGAGCGTCTATGATGTCATTAGTATCGAAAAATGATCCACATCCAGAGGTAACTTTTATCGGTAATGCCGAGAATATACAAAGAAATTAGTGTCCTAACTTAGGCCTGATTTTAAGTAGTCAAATAAAAGAGTAATAAATATTGCAGTTTGACAGCTTTCATATAGAAAATATGTCAAACTGCCATTATTTATTCTTCAGATAAAAATTACGGGTTCCTTCTATCTGGCAGAATATTGATGCTCCGAAATTTATTTGGCATAACACACTTGGCATAATCTTCTTTAAACGAATATTTTTAAGGCATAAAAATTATTTAACATAATTATTGTTTGGCCGAATGTTTATACGTCCGAATTTATAATGGCATACTTTTAAAATGGCAGAATTTTATTTGGCATAGTTTCACTTAGCATATTATGAAGATGGCAGAATTTTATTTGGCATAATTTCACTTGGAATACTATAAAGATAACACTAGAATAATTTTTAACGAAAATTGTTTGTTCGGTGTATTTTGCCATGGTGTGAATGAACTATAAAAATAATGGTTTCTATATGCGATCTCGGGACTTGGGTTAGGTTAGGTTCCTTTAAACCCTGTAGACCGAAATAGGGGCCTCCGTCGACTACATCTTATTTATTATTGCTTGTAAACCAACTTAGATCCTAACTAATTATTTAAAAAAAATGGTTAGGTTAGGTTAGTTTCCCCCCCGGTGGGTTCCCGCATTGTCGAGGCGGGGGGGCTCAGTAGCCGTGGCTTGGACACCCACGGTGAAGCGAAGAGGAACCCGAGGAGGAGCCGCTCGTCAGGGCTTTTGCCTGTAAGCCGACGACGTAGCGGCCAACAAGTAGGTTGCGGTGCCGCTTCGGCGACATCGCAACTGAGGCGGGCCGCGATGTCGTAACGGAGGCATCGCGGCTGAGGGTTAAAGGCCGCGGCGGGAGAGGAGTGCCGGTATTGCGGTGCGCCGCTCTCCCTACCTTCCGCGGCCTTGACGGGGTCGCCACCGTTCGATGGCGGACGCGGTGGGGCCGCAGGGGAGGAGGAGTGTCGGTATGACGTTGGCTGCTCTCCCTATCCTCTGCGGCCGAAAATTGGCAGGCGGCGGGGCCAATGTCCTGACCCGTCGCAGGGGGACCAAGGGTGCCCAGACACGGGGTCGTCTGGCGCCCATGTGCTGGTTTGGTCCCTGGGGTGGTCACGGCGTGCTATGTGTTCTGGTGCGCCGGTGATGGGGAGTACTCCCCAGAAGAGGGTCCGGTAACGGACAGCCGCGGCGGGTTCACGGATGAGTGCTAACGCGTGCCCGTGTTCCCGCCGTAAGCGGCAGAGGAGGACACCGTGGAGTTTTAGTGGGTTAGAGTCCCACATAACTGCACTATCTCCCCGTGGTAGTGCAGAATGCATGAGCATTTCTCCACGTTAAAAAAAAAAAAAAAAAGGTTAGGTTAGTTTAAAACTGTGGACCCCTACGCACAAGTTCACGTATGCCAAAAGACGATTCTGACTGTGAACTTTCTGCGATATGATGGTTCAACTTTTTAATTATTATGGATATGAAATTTATGCCTAAAGATGATTCTGACTTCCATTATATAATAAATTATATATATTTTTATTTCAGTTTGACTTTAAAACGCCAGAAATGCAGAAACTATTTGAAATTATGTTCAGCTTGGAAGATCAATACAATGAAATGAAGACGTTCAATTTAGATCGTTGCTTCAGTGACAGGGGAATCGTTGTCTGTCCTGAGTACAGGGGGCTTGGGATTGCGCAAGAACTTCTAAAAGTCAGGTTAGTTACTGTTTTAATATTGAAAATACCAGCCAATTATTGTCCTACTGCAAAGCAAAGGCCCCTTCTCATACAGAGAAGGCACTTGATCACCACGCTTGCTCAAGACTCGTTGGCGATTTCAGACGTATATTAACTATAAGTCCATGTATCCTCACAATATTTTCCTTCACCAATGGACAGTCATGTCCAAGATAAACTCAGAAAATACAGACGCCAGCACATCAAGCTACCCGAAAGTGTCAAATTTTCCCAATCAACTTTGAACCTTATGCTTTAGGGATATTAAAGAAATTTGACAGATTGTAGTAGCTTGATTTTCATGTCTGTATATCATAGTTATTTCTTAATTTACCATTTAATCGTATGTTCTTATCCTTAAATTAGATAATAATATAATAAAACAGTTTATATGACGTGGTATTTTATTTTTTTATACACTTAATTTTTCAGGCGACTGATATGCAAAGAACATGGAATACCTATAAACGGAGCCTGGATGACGTCATATGGCACGCAGAAAGCTGCTGAGCGCGATGGATGGGAGACTGTCTACGAGATCACATGTGAAGAGCTAACTAAAAAGTTTGGAGTTACATTTGGCAAAGATCCTCCTTCTTCTAAATTCATGATTGCTAGAATACAACTTTGAGAATTACTTTATTAGTTTTATTGCTAAAGGTCGCCGTAATTTTCACCACTCGTGTGCTTGAATGGCTAAATATGCAGTATTTGTTAGAACTAAAAATTAACGCAACATTATGAAAATCACTTGTAAGCCGACATGATGAAAAACTCATTAACGTACAAAGCATTTACAAAGGCATGAAAAAATATTTAAAAACCAAAAAAGTTAAAGAATACACATGTCTGGACTTGACACACGAGGTTGTCAACTTGAAGGATATGGATTTGGACGGCAAAAACCTATACGTAATAACTACTAATGGTCTAATATTATGCCAATAACTTCGATCATCAGTTACACTATTTTCACTCTACTTTAAAATATAGTTATACATCCGATGAAGTATTTTGCCTTGCATATTTTAAAATGGATACAAGTTGCCTTTCACAGTCTACTGGTTCCTAATGAGATGTCTTTAACGAGTCTTCGTAAACAAAGCTCGCGAAGTGCGTCAACGACTGATAGTCGTTGACGCACTTCGCACTGAATAGGTTATTCAGTGCGAAGTGCGTAAAAATCAAAGAAATTAAATGTTAAACAAATTGACTACCAACATCAATTACCATTTATGTCAAAATACAACTAACATTCCTTTGGTATGTTTTACGAATTAAAGGTGTAGGATCCTGATTGTTCTTTGTAAAAAAAATATAAACGAGCGTCTACATATTTTTGAATGATGCATCTTGCTAATTCAATTAAATAATTTGTTGATTCTATTTCAAATAGGATAATATTTACATAATCTATGCTAACATTTAAAATAATAATAATATGTATATTTATATGAAAAAATAAGCAAAATAATCATAGGGCATCAAAAAATTCGTCCGCATAAGTTATATTATTATTTCCGCTATCATTCCTTGATATACCTTGATATTGTGAAATGACTATGACTCGGCAAATTGCTGTAAGGTATCCATTTACTTAACAATTCATTTACCTGACTGTACGATGTTTGATAAATATGCTAGGTACAACGTGGAAACAGTGACTTTTAGGGTGTATTCATATAGAACGCTAGAAACGGACGCTAATATGTTTGCGCTTCTCAGCTTCGACAAGCGCTTTTTGTCAACGCTGGACGGCACAGGCAGTTTTCATGTTTTTGGAAACTGCCCCAGACTGTCCATGACCCACCACCATAACTCACCTTCTCTTCAATACAATATTGCCGAAAATCTTCTTCCTGTCATCGGTAGACGTTCCTACGTTTATTATTGCCGTACAGCATATGTGCACGTGAAGTACTATTTTATAATATAAATATGTATGTTTAGGTTAAGGTATTTATACATATATGGACCGGTTCCCTATCCATTTGCATAAAATTTTAAGACCTAATATAACTTAGCATAATTTTGTTTGGCACAATTATATTTTCGCATAATATGATTACGCATAACAGCTTACGCATAATTTTTTTAAGCATAATTTCTCTAGCCATAATAATGATTAAGCATAATATTCAAAAGCATAAATTTATTAAGCATAAAGTTCTAAAGCATAACTTTTCAAGCATAATATCCTAAAGCATAAATTTGTCTGGAGAGGATATACCAATTTATTTCGACGATTGGAAAAAAGCCATATCTCCTGAATCAGGTACTTAATTAACATATTAATATAATATAACGTATTAAACAATTTTGTGGGTTTTTTTTTTCGCTGTAGGAAGCATGAAGCAAGCAGGCATACAGCATGCAAGCAAGCATACAGCATGCAAGCAAGCATGCAAGCAAGCATGCAACATGCAAGCAAGCATGCAGCAAGCATGCAACATGCAAGCAAGCATGCAGCATGCAAGCAAGCATGCAGCATGCAAGCAAGCATGCAGCATGCAGCATTCAAGCAAGCATGCAGCATTCAAGCGAGCATGCAACATGCAGCAGGCAGGGTTTCTGTCACGGCTCCGGCGCTGCGGGCCTCCGGCGGCCCCACGCGTTCTAATCGTCGCAGACGGCTTTCGCTCACCACCGCAGCTTCGGCTTGCCTGCTCCTCAGCCCGCGGGCCGCCTCGCCCCTACGCGCCTGCGCGATTTTAAATTACACTCTAGGGGTAGGACAAACAAGACTACGTGGAGTCGGTTTTGCAGCAATTCGGTTCTGTCTCTAAATTTTGTTGCACAGCATATTAAATTTAATTAATTGTATGCCTAAATATTATTATGCTAATAGTCATTAGGCTTACTAACGTTATGCGAATCAAATTTATGCCAAAACAAATTAGTCTTTAAGATGATTATGCCAACATAAAAGTATGCCTAAAAAAATTATGCCGAAGTATTATTATGCCAAAACAAATTGTGCCAAAATCGTTATGCCGAAGTATATTAGGACAAAGAACATTATGCGAAAAGAAGGGATCCCTATGGACCTGCGTCGCCTGAAATAAATGAATGAATAAATAAATAATCTTGGTTTCATCTTGGAGAAGTTTGGTGCACGGTTCCAATTGGTCGTTTCCTATGGAGAAGAGCTGGCAAGAAACTCCACGGTTACTCTTTTAAAAATAATTGGCTTTTACAATGTTTTTAATGGATAGTGGAGATGGCGCTGTCGTCACGTACAGTATAGCTCCGTATAAATGTGTTGTTTAAAATATAAAGAAACAGAAATCAGTGACAAAACTAACTTTAACGGATAGACCGTAGTGCATATATTAGTGACTAATGTTGGTGGAAGGATTCATTAAGACAATATAAGTTAAGTGATAAGCAAAAAAAAAAACTGCCTAATCATCTGTGACGAGTGGACAAAACGTGCAAATTCAAGTAACTTATAAAGGCAAAGTCGATGATACACTCGGGCGATATTGGATCGTACGTTTCACATTTCAATCACAGAACCATTGGATATCACATTCACAAATTGGACGCATAGAAAACTAAGAAGTAAGAAAAGAGTAACCATAATGTCGTTTGTTTACATTGGTTTTTGAATAAATTTAAATCAGCTGATAGCTGTGAACGAATTCAGAGTTACAAGACAAATGAATGTAAAAATTTAAATAAGAGCCATCTATGCAAATAAAAACAAAAATAGGAAAGTGTTACCAGAAAAAAAAAACCTATGATAACTTTAAAAGAGTGCCATCTAATGAGCAGAAATTAAATCAATACATCACATGGTATATGGGCTAAAAATACGACATACAAAGATACGGTTCAAGTGGTCGAGAGGTATAAGAAACCCTACCTATGTGGGCGACAAGGTGAGCGTTCGGATCTCAGATATTGTGAAATTTTGTGTTCATTTTTGACACAAAATAATTCCCGAGATGAATTTCTTCGACAGTTTAAACGTAACATTTAGGCGTCCCAGGCCCCGTACGCAATCGGAATCACCAACTATCGACGACAGTGACACTGTAATTCCGAACACAATGGAGTTAACCACTAGTAGTATGCCAGAAATGTCTGATGATGAAGACGACCAAGTCAAGTTATTAAGAGAGGAGATACATAATCTTGCAAAACAGTTAGAGAGTGCTCATAAAGAAATAGAAATATTATCGGTTGAAAATAGTACACTAAAGCGTGAAAATGATAATTTGATAAGAAAAAATAACGTGTATAAAATAGTAGCCACAAATAGTCCAATTAAATCAAACCAAAATACACCAAGAAAAAAAAAACCCCACAGGAACTGTAAAACAAAGCAGACGCAAACAGATATTTTGGAAAGTGAAAAAACTGATATAACTATTAACACACAAAATCAACTAGATACTACCAAAAATGTACAGGGGACAAAAACACTTAAGAATAATTCAGATATAATAGAAATAAAGACTTCTATAGGAACAAAAACTAAAACCCAGACCGAGATTCACACTCCACAACAACTTAAACAAAACAAATTGTGCATTCTGAGTGCTAATAAACAAAACAGGATCCTATCTATAGTAGAAGAAACTTTTGAGAAACAATATAATTTTTGTCACTATTTAACAACAGATGGAGCTACATGTGACCTCCTGCAGGGTATAAACACAAAACTGACGGATTACACGATGAGTGACTACTGTGTGATTTTAATTGGTGAACAAGACTTTAAAATAGCTAAAAATTACTCAGAACTCGTATTAGACATAAGGAAGACTCTTAGTGAAATAACTCATACTAATATTATTATCTGTCTACCCACATACAAATATAACATGAACTCAAATATGTATAATTGGCGAGTCATGAACTTTAACTATACTTTATGTCAAGATATCTGGACACACAAATATGCTCATGTATTAGATTCAAATGCAAATGTCGAATATGATTATAATACATTCTTCAGGCAGTCTGGCCAACTAAATAATTTTGGGTTCCATTCAATATTTGTTAATCTTCTAGAGTTAATTAATTACATTCAATGCACCAACATGTATAACAATAAGACTGTAAATACTCCCCTAATAACATTAACGTCTCACAATCCCACACATGTATTAGAAACAGAAAAGCAGTTTTTTCGTCACTAAAAGCCTTTACGTGATGCATCAAAACATAGCGGGGCTTTTAAATAAGGTCGATGCTTTAAATGTTTGCCTAGATGAATTGTCAGAAAAGGACATTAGTGTTGATGCGCTGTGTGTTACCGAGCACTTCATGATGTCAGGGTACGAAAGCCATTTAAATATCCCCAATTACTCTTTAGCATCATTTTTCTGTAGGAAAGAAAGTAAACGAGGTGGGGCTTGTATTTTGATTAGAAACGGGCACCAATGGAGAGAAGTTCCGAATATAGCTGGGGCATCTATAACTGGTGTAATTGAGTGTTGCGGTGTGGAGCTCATACAATACAATATGATTATTTTGTGTGTCTACAGAGTACCGAAACGAAATAATCTAAATGTATTTTATGAAACAATAGAACAAATATTACAAAAAATATGTAAAAAGAAGTATGAGTATATTATAATGGCGGGAGCTTTTAACATTGACATAATGAAGAAAAACAGGGTTGTGTTGGATTTCGAATGTCTGTTATTAAATTTCAATCTTAAGTTAGCTTTAAAACAACCAACCAGAATTCATAGCCAAACTTGCATTGACAATTTCGCGCATAATTTTAGAGCCAAATATAAAACGGACGTTATTGAATTTGCGCTTTCAGACCACACAGCGCAAATAATAAATTGCCCGGTGAAAAAAACTTTTATGTTAAAATACTGGCGAAGAAAACGACGGGACTTTAGCGTTGAGAATATGGTTAAATTTAGGGACTGCTTAAAACAATTGACTTTTTCGGAAATATATGAAACTGAAGATCCAAATACCGCTTTTGACATATTTTTTGACAACTTTAAACTATATTATGACCTTTGTTTTCCATATAAGCTGACAACAATAAATGTAATTAAAAAATCAAAATGGATCTCACATGGCATTAAATTATGCAGCAAAAAGAAACGTCAATTGCTCTGGCATTACAGATTAAAACCAAATGTGACGAATAAAAACATTTTTAAGAACTACACAATAAGGTTCAAAAAAATAATGAGATTGACTCGCCTAGCTCAAAACAATTACTCAATTAAAACTGCAACAAATAAATCTAAAATGACATGGAACATAATCAATAAATCGAAACCGTTTTTACCTAAAGAATCCATTAGCTGTATAAATGTCGATGGCAAAATAGTAAATGACCCTCTAGAAATAGCTAACGCGTTTAACAATTTTTTCGTAGATAAAATTCAAACAAGTGAAGGTTCGGGAAGCAAAGTAACAACTAATATTATAAACCAGAAAGACTCAATCTTTGTAGCACCCAGTATACCTGTAGACATATTAAACATAATTAAATCTTTAAAAGCTACAAATAGTACAGGTTATAATGGTATTTCCACAAAAGTTGTCAAGTATGTTTCTCAAACCATTTGTACCCATTTAAGCTACCTAATAAATCTGTGCATCGGCTCAGGTGTATATCCGGATGCCCTAAAAGTTTCAAGAGTGAAACCATTATTTAAAAAAAACAATAAGGAAAACATGGCTAACTATAGACCAATTGCCTTAATTCCTATAATGTCCAAAATTCTTGATAAATACGTTTATAAAGAACTTTACTCATACTTTGAAAAGAAAAATATATTCAGTAAAGAGCAAAAGGGGTTTAGACAAAACATGTCAACCAGTATGGCCATTTATGACTTTTTATACACCGTTATGACGAATATGGACAGGAGAATCCCGGTGTGTGCTATATATTGCGACATGACACAGGCTTTTGACTACGTTGACCATAGTATCTTGCTACAGAAATTAGAAGCTTACAGCATAAGGGGAAACATACTAAAGCTTATTCAGTCATACCTTACTAATAGGAAACAATACACAGAAATTGAGAGAATTAATGTCAAGACTAAGAAAGAAGATAGTGCTATTGACCACCCCATGACTCTATTTGCCGACGACAGCACGATGACTATAGCATGTAAAAATAAACACGTATATGAAAATGACATAAATGAATCTTTGACATCAATAATATCATGGTTAAACAGGAACAACCTAAAAATAAATCTAGATAAAACAACGATTATGCATTTTAGGCAACGGACCCAGGATGTATCCGACCTTAACGCAATTTACAGAGACACTGTACTTAATAAAGTCGACGCAACAAAATTTCTAGGAATTATGATTGACTCTAAACTGAACTGGAAGGCACACATCGAATACCTATCTAAACGTCTGAGCTCCGCTGCGTACGCCTTATATAAACTGGCCCCAGAGCTAAACACAGATGCCTTAGTAACAGCTTATCATGGTCTAGTAGCATCGTTATTGCGTTACGGTATAGTATTCTGGGGGAATTCCACGGACAAAGCAATTGCCTTTAACGCTCAAAAGAGATGCATTCGTGCTATGTTCAATTTGAAGTCGACTGACAGCTGTATGCCATTATTTAAACAACACAAATTATTAACTCTACCATCTCTGTATATTTCTGAAATTGCGACATTTGTTAGGGTAAATCAATTTCTATTTCCACGACTAGCTGACACCTTCCCCCGTAACAGTCGTGATAATAATCAACTGTGTTCGCATACGTCAAAGACTGCATTAATGGGAAAAAGCGTTTTCTGTATGGCTCCTAAAATTTATAATAAAATACCGCAGTCATATAAAGAACTGCTGGTAAATTTGTTTAAAAAAAAGATTCGAGATTTATTAACAGACAAGTGTTATTATAATATAAATGATTTTTTGAATGACACTATTTGACATTTTTTTATTTTATTTTATTATTACTTAAATATTGTGACATTTTATGATTAATTACTTTTACTGACATATCAACGTTTATTATTATTATGTACTTGGATAGAAGTGTCTTTAGTAATCCAGTTTTTATTTTGTAATTTACTTTTTAATTTTTTTGTAACTACTATAAATTTGTACGCCTTACGGTGAAACATGTACGTACGAAATATTAATATTGTGACATCCTGCATGCTTGATTTGCATGTATACACATGTTTTGACAAATAAAATTATCTTATCTTATCTTATCTGTAAAAAGAACCTGGCACTATTGACGTTGAGTCCAATGTCCGCGTGCTCACTGTAGGCGCGCCTTTCTGAGCTCGTGTCAGTTTGGAACCTTTGGCTCGCTTATGAGGTTTTAGGCCACGACTTAGCCTAGACTGAAGAAGTTCCACAGCTTGCGCAGTTTCTTCAGATGCGTTATCCATAATTTGCACGTCAGAATTGAGGAAAAAAAAATTCATACTCTTTTTATGCAAAACAATACCAATAATGAATTATCTATTGACATAAAGATTGGCTCTAATCAAAACTTGTTGCTTCTGGACTAAACACCGATTTTCTTCTCTTTTTCAAATTGTTCAATTCAAAAAAATCTTTTGTTTTTTCAGAACAATGGTGATACCGAAATAATGGCCAGTATTATATCAGCTTCAAAACCGCATAAAAACTTTTTTTCTGACTTTTCATTAATTTGATGGCTTAAGGCGAATTTCGAGGTATTCCACTCAGAGCACTGATTTGGACCGCACTTGGACGAACGGCACCTGAGCACTTCCACTAACCGCACTGAAACAAAATTTCGTAACTTGCGGTTCGGTGGAACAATTTATCGTTGTTGTTATCGTTATTTTTTTAGTGATGGGATATACTTTTTCGTTCAAAGCATTACCAAACAAAACAAATCGATACAAATTAGCAGAAGTTAAGTCTTGTAACGGATAATTCCATCTTGTTCATGTATCTTACCGGTAATGCGTGTCTGCTGCGCGTGTTTTTTCGAGACATTCTACACAAACCTTACACAAAAAAAATTGTTTTCATACTCAAGTTGTCTCCTGCGTATTAAAATATTTTAGGTTAATAACACACTTCGTTTAGATGTTGTAATAAGTTCCGAAGAGGAAGTCAGTAAAAGTAAGTTTATCAGTATTAGCAATTATAGACTCAATATCAACGAGAAGACAGATTTTAAACCAGACCGTTTTTACGACTTCGAAATTTTGACATTAAAGTACTAAGAGCCCCGGATTGATGACCGGTTTGAATCGGTCAACTTCTTTCGTGTTTCTGAAACCGATTTCGAAGAATTGTGTTAACTTATACTATCCGATCCGCAGATGTGATGTGATTAGATGTGCATGGTGCACGCGGCGGTTGAAAATGAAACTAACCCTTCCCTTCTTCACCCGCGTGGGGAATGTTTTCCATGCAGCTCGGAAACCAAAAACATCGTGTTTGCGTACACAAATGTGTATGACCACGCCAATGGGATTGGGTGGCTAAAGTGAACTGGTTATTTAGGACTTGAGAAATTCTATGGCCCCTGCCTGAAAAATATTTTATATAAATTACACAGATAACATGGCAGCGGGTGACTTGCACACTCAATATTGGGCCCCCGAAAACGGTTGTTAGCACATAGTGTCGTAGCGCCAAGGGGGCAACATCTCCTGAGGTGCTTATGAGGAGTGGAGAGGTATTCTACGGGTATCAGGATAATCCCAGAAGTACAGTCAAGATCCCCAGCATCTTCCTGGAATACTTTCTTCCTCCGAGCACGTTTGCTCTTGCGAATCTCCACTCAAGCCGGCCAATAAAGGGAAAAATGATGGGGAGCTCTGTTGCTCGTCATTGTTCACTCCAGCCAGCCAATAAAGGCAAGCCAGAGGTGAGAAACAGACTTCTGCCGGGAGATAGGGTCCGTGGGGTCTCTACTGCCCAACAGCTCGCCACCATGCCACCCTGCGAGTTTCTGTATCTCGCTTGGTTTGGCTCCTCACCCTAGACTTGTTCCGGCCACGTAAACTCTTCCAGCACAGGCCTAGAGTTCGGAGCGCGCAAGCCTCGCCACGACGTTAAAGTAGATATACGGCCTTGGGGAATAATAATAATAATCCCAACCCCCACCGGGTTGGGATTATTATTATTATTCCTCTCTTTGTCGCGTCGCTACATGCGCGCACTTTCGTACAAACCCGTAGACTTGATGTGAGAGACATATTAGTTTCTGAGACAAATGTTGCTCGTGGGCGTCCTCCCTCACAGTTATTTTAGGTAGGTACCTCTGATTTTGCATCACTGTCCACACCCGTATTTTCGAAATCTACATTAAAAGACATTTCATTGAAGCTGACATCAATAGGTTTTAATGTTGCCATGAAAGCTAAATTCTCCAAAAAACGTATACATAGTGGATTATTTTACTGTCCTTATCAACAAGATAATACATTATTACTAAATTTATACATTTATTTATATAAAACATTGTTGCAAATGCAAATAGGCACTGGCTTCAAAGCTCAAATAGGCACTGACTCAAAAATACTCTTGTGTTTCCAGGGACAGGTGTCTGCTTCTCCAAAATGTCTTAGATTTGATGGAACAGAACTGAGTTATCTCAGCAATAATTAACGCCTTGTTGTTGTAGGACAAGAACTGAGTTCTGTTAGGACAGGTTCTGTGCAGACCACAACTTTTTTTGAGTTATTCCGGTATTTTAACGATGAAACCACTGCCACCAAAATCCTGCTTATCAGCATAATTATAGAAATAGAAATACCATGTTCAGGGAAGAATGGTAGGTAACCCTTTATCTACCGATCCATATTTTGCGTTTAGATATTGAAAATAATTGTTTTGATAGTTTAATAAAATATTTATTTTAACATTTTTTATTGTGCAGCATAAAAAAAAAACTAATACCTATGTTAAGTAAAGCCCTATAGCTGTTTCATATAAGTTACATACTTTTATTCATGGACGCTTCTGAAAATAAGAGACACAAAACTGCCATTCTTCTTTGACATTTCGTCCATTCATTCTATTTCGAGTTCATTCATGAGTTAGGTTAGCCCGTGGCTAAATAATACCAGCCGCACAGTTCGATCGATCAGGTTAAGCTACGCTTGCCGCGGTTGGTCTGTGGATGGGTGACCATCTTTACATACCGAGACCCCTCCGTGCCTCGGAAAGCACGTTAAGCCGTTGGTCCCGGCTGTCATTCGTGGATCTTTGACAGTCGTTACGGGTAGTCAGAAGCCCTAAAGTCTGACAACCAGTCTTACCAAGGGTATTGTATTACCCAGTAACTGGGTTGTGGAGGTCAGATAGGCAGTCGCTCCATGTAAAATACTGGTATTCAGCTGCATCCGGTTAGACTGGAAGCCGACCCCAACATAGTTGGGAAAAGGCTAGGCAGATGATGCAGATGATCATGAGTTAGGTTTTAATTCACTATTTCGTTATTTTCCGTGATTTTAAATCAATTACGTATTTGACATGGAAAATGTCAAAATTTAAATTATTTAATATTGCTTCTTATAATCAGTTCAAAATGTCACTTCAAACCTCGAACCATGTTAAAATAAATTATGAATAGATTTTAGCCACAATCTACTAAGTAATCTTAGATACGGTATTTCGGAAAATGGTGGAGTCAAATTTCGAAGTATTTAGGATTAGGAACACAACAATGAGTAATTTTTGCATAAATATAATAGAATTACCTCATGCCTGTATTATTAGCTTATTTTTGGAACCAGCTACGACATTTGGACAGTTGTGCTCCCCATTCAACCAGGTGACACTTACGCGATTTGATACTGCCAATGTTAATAAAATTACATTCTGAAACATTTAACCGCATTCATAACCTTTACTGGACCGTGGTTCTACACGCAGTTGCCGTATCGATACGTTGGTAATGTCCTGAACAAAGAATACATACGTCCCATCACTACAAACTGTATGCGAGTGCCGTTCGGGAACTGAAACAACAACGGTAAATTGTTCCACCGAACCGCACGTTACGAAATTTTGTTTCAGTGCGGTTAGTGGAAGTGCTCAGGTGCCGTTCGTCCAAGTGCGGTTCAAATCAGTGCTCTGAGTGGAATACCCCCGAAACTTTTATAAGTACCTACAATAACTCTTATCCTGAAAATATTTTTTTTTATATTTTGACAGTTTTCTATACTAGTACTAAAAGATATCTGACTTTAGTAGAATCACCCTTAGGCTTATAAACATAAAAAGGCCACAGTGGCTCGATTTAGGAGTCCCAGGAGTGTATTTCACGGATAGTTTGGTTTACAATATTTTCTTTATTAGCATATTCTTGCCATATGACCACACATTGCTATGGATATTCGAAATGGAGTCTTCAAATTAAAAGGTACGAAAGAGCCCAAAATTCGTAAAACTTTGGCGTAGTTAGGAGGGTACTGGTAGGCAATGCCTACCTTAGAAACTTCTTTGCCCACCCTATAAAAATCAACAGTTTTGAAGAATTACTTACTGTTTAATCAGTTTTATTAGAGCTGTACATTTTGACCAATATGTAAGATTTGTAGAGTTAAGCCTGAGTTAAGGGTTTGGGGTGCACGTTGAAGAGCCTCCTCGTGGCGCACCCTGGGCAACGTCGGTTCCATTTGCCCACCAGGTTTGGGTGGACAATTGGGGCGGGCGGCAAATCTTCGACAGGAGGGGAAGGTCATGGTTCCAATCACCGATCATCCTTGATGGTCGGTGAAGGGAACCGGGCTATAGACGGTCATGCGTCTACTCCCCCTCTGGTTACAGAAGAAGGTGAGTGGGCGCATACCGTCACAGGGCGGTTCGTGCCGCGGTACCCACGAGAGTGTGGGCGGTGGAGGGTGTCCCATGCCCGCGCTGCGTCTGTCCGGCATCCGGCGGCAGCGTGGGGACGCCGGGGCGGCGGTTGGTTTTGCCCAGCCGTCGGCCACCCCGTAATCCTGAACTCAGGACCGGGGGTCCGGGCCACTGACGCCCGGGCCGCGAGGAAGAAATCCTCTATAAAAAATTACCCCAATCCTAAGGTCTAGCGTGCCGAGGGGATGAATGGCCGGAGGGGATCCGGTCGTTAGCGCGAACAGGGACCTCACCCTTAAAAAGGAACAGAAAAAATGAATAAGACAGACGAGAAAAAACTACCCCAGGGCGGTACAGCTGCTCAGCAGTCGGAGAATCCGCCACGTTCCCTTTGGGAACGTCAAGCCCCCATTCGTATTCTGGGGGGGGCAACGAATGTCTTTCGCTTGCCATTGGCAACAAGAGCCGAGGAGGCTCCTGTCCCCGAGGGGACCAAAAGGAGGAGTGATGCGGGGTCGGAGTCCGACGTCGCATCAGGAGGCGCGAGCACAGGAGGCTCAGTGAGCCCGTGCCGTGCGGAGGAGGTGGCCGCTGTTGAGAAGAAGCTCAGCAAGCGGCCAAGGTCTGAGGACGGTCAGGGGCTGTCCTCCGACGAAGAGCTGGCCTCGGCCAGAAAGATCCCCACCAGTAGGCGGGGTGGGGTGAGAGAGCGAGGCAAGGGGAGGGGGCTCACTGCCCGCGAGGCGGCAGAGAGAGAGGAGGAGCCCGCAAAAGAAGGAGGGACCGCAGTCACTTCGGGGCCCTCAAGCGACGAGGAGAGTGCGGCCAGTGACCCCGAGGCAGACGGCAAGCGCAGGTTTGCGGCGGTCGTGGGGGCCGCGATCCGAGACGTGGCTTTGAAGAAGCTCCAAGCTTCTAAGAACAAGGCCGTAGTCTCGGCGACGGCCTCCATCATGGCGGCAGCGGAGGCGGCCAACTACACCGGCCCCTCGGCCGGCGAGGTGGCTGAACTGCGGGCGGAGGTCGCCCGCCTTACGGCTGCCATGGAGCATCTCCAAAAGGAGAATGGGAGGCTCCGGGCAGACCTGGCCGGCCTGCGGGTCACCGGGGGCGTGCAGGCGAAGACGCCGAGCCAGCCCGTCCCAGTAGAGAACCAGGTCCTCAGCCTGGTTCGACAGGAGTTGGCGGCCTTCCAGGCGCGGTTCTCCGTCCTGGAGGGCATAGTCCTGCGCCCCCCTCTGGCGGGCGGGACGGCCCCGGGGCCGAAGGCGGCCTCATACGCGGCTGCTACGGCAGCTGCCGCCCCTAAACCCGGGCCGTCTGGCCGGGCCCAGGCGCCGGCGGCCAAAACGGCGCCGGCCAAACCGGCGTCGGCCAAACCGGCGTCGGCCAAACCGGTTTCGGCTGGAGGAGCCTCGGCGCCGGCTGGCGGGGCCCCGGCGCCTACCGGCAACACCCCGGCGCAGGCCCGGAAGAGGGGCAGACCGGCACGGGAGGTGAAGGCCCCAGAGCCAACGCCCCGCCCCCAAAACCCTCCCACTCCTCCCACGACCGACACCGAATGGCAGGTGGTCGGGGAGAAGAAGAAGGCGGCCAGAAAAAAGGCGCAGAGGCGGCGCCGCAAGGAGAGAGCCGTCGCGGCTAGGCTCCGCGCCCCGAAGACCGCGGCTGTGGTAATAACACTACAGCCGGACGCGGTCAAAAGGGGCGTCACGTACCGTGACGTGCTCTCGAAGGCAAGGGAGACGGTGGACCTCCGGGAGCTGGGGATCACCGGGGGCCTCCGGCACAGGGTGACCGCCACTGGCGCCCGCATGCTGGAGATCCCCGGTGCGACAAGTGGCCCCACCGCTGACGCCCTAGCTGAGAAGTTAAGGGCGTCCCTCGATGCGGACGAGGCTCGGGTCTCCAGGCCCGTCAAGTGCGCGGACATGCGCATCTTGGGCCTGGATGACTCCGTTACGGAGGAAGAGGTGGTGGCCGCCGTCCGAGCAGGTGAAGGCGGGCACCATACGTCCTGACTTCGCGGGGATGCGAACCGTAACGGTAAGCTGCCCCGTGACGGTGGCCAAAACAATTGTGGAGGGCCGAAGGCTTCTGGTGGGCTGGGTCTCAGCGCAGGTTAAACTGCTGGAACCCAAGCCTCTGAGGTGCTACCGATGCCTTGTGGGACACCACGTTGGCATCCAGTGCACCTCGGAGGTGGACCGCAGCACACTGTGCTTCCGCTGCGGTCAGCCCGGACATAAGGCTCGTGTAACGCCGCGCCGCACTGCTTCGCATGTGCGGCTGCTGGCAAGCCGGCCGATCACCGGGCGGGGAGCAAGTCCTGCGCTCCACCCGCCGGAACCAGGAGGAAAGGCAGGCCCTCCGCCACCGTCGCCACCACCACCGTCGCCGCCGCCGCTGCCGCCGCCACTGCCGCCGCTGCCGCCGCCGCCACCACCAACGCCGCTGCTGCCGCCACCACCACCGCCGCTGCCGCTGCCGTTGCCGCCGTCGCCACTGTCAAGGGGCCCTCACAAGGGGCCCGGGAGGGGGCTGAAATGGAGGAGTAATGGCTCCCCTTCGCCTCCTCCAGGCGAACATCAACCACTGTGCCTGCGCTCAGGACCTGTTGCTCCAGAGCGTGGCGCAGTGGTCGATTAACATCGCCGTGGTCGCTGAGCCGTACTTTGTCCCGCCCAGGGATGACTGGGTGGAGGACCTGAGCGGCTCAGTGGCCATACTTTCGTCGGCCGCCGCCGGCACCCCGTCCCTCGAATGCGTCACGAAGGGACAGGGGTGCGTAGCAGCACGGTTCGGAGAGATAGTAGTAGTGGGGGTGTACTTCTCTCCGAACCGAACTCTCGCCGAGTTCCACAACTCTTTAACAGAGTTGAGTGTCGTCGTCGCCGGAAACCATCCCTTCCCCGTGCTAGTGCTCGGGGACTTCAATGCCAAGAATTTGGCCTGGGGTTCCCGTTACACGGATGTGCGAGGCAGGATGGTAGAGGACTGGGCTCTGGAAACAGGCCTGGTCGTCCTAAATCGGGGTTCTGTTCCCACGTGTGTGCGGATGCGGGGTGAGTCCGTGGTGGACATCTCGTTCGGCAGCCCCGCTCTGTCACAACGTGTCATTGACTGGCGCGTCATGGAGGGGGTGGAGACCTACTCCGATCACCGGTATATCCGGTTCGACGTCTCCGCCCAGACCTCTAGCGCGCTGGTCCAACAGGCCCCGAGTGGTCCGCGGTGGGCGCTAAAACAGCTGGACCGGGAGCTCCTCCTGGAAGCCTCGATCGTGCAGGCCTGGGTGTCATCACCGGACAGGCCTGCCGATATTGACGATGAGGCGGAGTGGTTCCGGGAGGCCATGTCCGAAATTTGTGACGTGGCAATGCCCCGAGTCCGGCCAGGACGCGCCCGACGTCAGGTGTACTGGTGGTCGCAGGAGCTGGAGACGCTACGCAAGGCGTGCGTCGATGCGCGACACCTTTACACCAGGCACCGCAGGCTCCGCATTCGCCCTCCGGATGCGGAAGCCACGGAGGCGGAGCTGTACGAGGGGTACAGAGCGGCGAAAACCGCCCTCCAAGAGGCTGTCCAGCGGGCCAAGGATGTGGCCCGCGAGGAGATGGTGGAGTCTCTGAACAGAGATCCGTGGGGGCGCCCTTATAAAATGGTGCGGAATAAACTCCGCACCTGGGCCCCCCCGCTGACGCAGAGTCTCCGCCCCCAGCTGGTGGAGGAGGTGGTGAGCGCTCTGTTCCCTTCACGGGGGGAGCACACTCCCCCGCCCATGGCTCCGCCAATTGCGGTGCCCGAAGCGGACCACGCGGACGACGACGACATCCCTGCAGTGACCGGGGTAGAACTGAGAGCGGCGGTAGGAAGGCTGAAGGCCAAAAATACCGCCCCAGGACCCAACGGCTTGCCAGGTAAAGCCTGGGTCCTGGCCTCGAGGGCTCTCGGGCCTCGACTGGAGGCGTTCTTAAGCGCATGTTTGGAGAGAGGCCAGTTTCCAAGCCGTTGGAAGACGGGGAAGCTGGTCCTCATTCGGAAGCCAGGGCGCCCTGCGGACTCTCCGTCCGCATACCGGCCCATCGTGCTGCTCGACGAGGTCGGCAAGCTCTTTGAGAGAGTGATTGCGGGCCGCCTCGTCGGGCACCTGGTGAGGACGGGGCCGGATCTTGCGGACAGCCAGTTTGGTTTCCGCAAGGGGCGCTCGACGGTGGACGCCATCATGCGCGTGAGAGCCCTCACGACGGGGGACGCGGTGTCCCGGGGTGGGGTCGTCGTGGCGGTGTCACTCGACATCGCCAACGCGTTCAACACCCTCCCCTGGAGCACCATTGTGGAGGCACTCCGGTATCACCGGGTGCCGCCCTACCTCCGTCGAATAGTCGAGGCGTATCTGACGGAAAGAGCCGTCAGCTACCCCGGTCGCGATGGGGAGTGGAACCGGCGAGAGATGTCGTGCGGTGTCCCACAGGGATCGGTCCTGGGGCCGCCTCTGTGGAACATCGGGTACGACTGGGTGCTGCGCGCCGACCTCCCTGATGGCGTCAGCGTGGTTTGCTACGCTGACGACACGCTGGTCCTGGCGCAGGGGAGGTCGCATCAGGCGGCGGCCGACGCGATGACACGCGGGGTTGCGATAGTCGTGGAGAGGATCCGGCAGTTGGGTCTCGAGGTGGCATTGCACAAGTCCGAGGCCATGTCGTTTCATGGGCCCCGGAACGCGCCGCCATCGGGATCCCAACTAACGGTAGGAGGGGTTCACATCGGCGTCGGGATGACGATGAAATACCTGGGTCTCGTCCTCGACAGCCGGTGGAACTTCGTGGAGCATTTCCGACGTTTGGCCCCCAAACTGGAACGGGCCGGGGCCGCCTTCAAGCGGCTCTTGCCCAACCTGGGGGGGCCAAACGCCTCCTGCCGGAGGCTTTACGCGGGGGTCATGCGGTCCATGGCCATATACGGGGCCCCGGTGTGGGCGCGTTCACTGCGGCGGCGAGCCGCCCACTACCTGAACGCGCCCCAGAAGGTGGTAGCCATAAGGGCTATCCGGGGCTACCGCACGATCTCTGGCGAGGCGGCAAGCCTCCTTGCCGGACTGCCGCCATGGGATCTGGAGGCGATGGTCCTCGCGCGCCTGTATGAGTGGCGCGCGGAGGCACTACGCCGGGGGGAGGATCCGCTTCCGCGGCAAATCGCTGCGGAGCGGACGGATCTCCAGCGCGATCTCATGGCGGCATGGAAAGAGCGACTGTCGCAACCCAGCGCAGGGCACGCCGCGATAGCGGCGATAAGACCCCTCTTTGAGGAGTGGCTAGAGAGGCGCCACGGCGCCCTCACCTTTCGCCTGACGCAGGTCCTCACCGGACACGGAAGTTTCGGGAGGTTCCTGCACATCATCAGGCGGGAGGAAACGCCCGGGTGTCACCATTGCCAGGATCGCCCAGAGGATACGGTGGAGCACACGGTGGAGGTCTGCCTCGCTTGGGCGGAGCACCGCCGTGTCCTCGTAGAGGCGATTGGCAGCGACGGCGACCTCTCGCGTCCGGCCCTGGTGCAAGCCATGGTCCGGGGCGAGAGGGAGTGGGAGGCAGTCACCTCCTTCTGCGAAGCAGTCATGCTAGCGAAGGAGGTGGCGGAACGGCTCAGGGAGAGAGCCTCCCGTCCCAGCCGCCGCGGGAGACGCTCCGGGCGTCGGGAGCCGCGTGACGACTCCCGGCCACCGTAGGCGCGGGCCTGCGGGCGGAGAGTAATGGGTAGCTCACCGCCCGATCAGGACCAGGCCCGTGCCGGACGGCGCGTACGTGTTCCACGCGCGCCTCAAAGAGATGTCAGCATCGAGGAGGGGCCCCTTAGGGCCGAAGCCTGCCGGGTCAGCGGGATTGTCCGAAAGGGTTACCGCTGGCCCGGAACATAAAGGGCTAAGGAAGGAACACGGGTGGGTTTTAGTCAGTAAGAGTCTGACACTCCCTTCCGCTCCACCCAGAGCGGGAGGAGTCATTTGATGATTTCCCATCCTCAAAAAAAAAAAAAAAAAAAAAGGTTTTGGCTCTACATTAGATCTGGTAACTTTTAACAGTAAAAGTGTTATTTAAACCTTGGCAATCTACTTTACATGTAATATAAAGGAAACTGTGGAAGCTTGTAAATCGCTTATCGTCAATTACCTCACTACTACTTCTGTATTTGATAGCTGCAAGCCACCCATACTCAATAAAATAAAATATTTTTGGTGAGATTATTTTTACGAGGCGTCATAGATCTCTTATTAAATGAAATCTCTACACAAAATCCCTAGCTACGGCAATGGGCATGAATAAGAGAGTTAAGAACAGTAAAAAGCCTCGAAGGAACTCGAAATTCATAATTTTAAATTGTTTACTAATTACCAGTATTCAATTATTATCATAATGATTTGAAGTAAGTAAACAGTCTCGCGATTTAAGTTGCCTATGTGTCAGTTGTTCAAATTCAGGACGTGTGTGACCCAAAAGTAGTAGTTGACTACTTTTGAGTCACATACGTCCTGAAATTGCGACTCTTTGGTAAACATGCTCGGAGTGGTAACTTTAATTAATTCCTTAATTTATATGATATTTTCAAACCTGTCTATTTTCGTTTTGTTATCAACTTAAAATGAATTATTTTTTAAAGACTCTTACACGGTTTTAGGTTTTTGCCGTCATTTAGTACCTACTAATGGTAAGCAGCAGTGGTTAGTTATGCCGTAAAATAACTTCTAATTATTTCATAATTTCACAAAGTTATAGTTTCAGTAAGTTACTATGACATACCATTCAGTTTTGAGAGCAGATTTACTACAACTAATAGAATAGATAGTAGTACAAAAATATGAATAAAATCACTTCTATTTATTCTGTTTTTCCGATCATCACAAAAACAGTCACTTCTCACTGAACTATGATAGCTTTATGTGAACTTTTATTTGTAATCGGAATCATAAATTCTTGCAGCCCTCACATTTACTTCTATTCCTAGTTATTTTACGACCCGTTTTCTAGAACTCCCTCGGGATGTCGTAGTGCCAATATAAACAAATAAATTCACGAGATAACATCATCGCAGTTACAAACTCGTTACCAAGAATCGTTCATGTCTTTGTTGTTTTCTTAGGCATGGTAGATGAAAGGTTTAGTTATAGGGCTTTTAAACTATAGAGCTCATAATCGAGATATGACGTCAATTGTTGTCACTTACTAAGACCACACATAGAGAAGTGTTCAGAAGTGCAGTTGTCATCGAGATTTCGAGATTTTATTAATGGGTTCCAAGTAAGCTACGTAGCCAAGAGAATACAAAAACTAGCCTATCGTGTGGACAGAAACTTGCATTCAAAGTGACCTTTGTGCTGCAACCGACGACGTGGAAGAAGGCGAAGTTTTGGGCCAACAAGATCTGAAAAAGTTGTGCAAGCGACACGAAGAGTAAGAAGACTGTAACAAATAAATACTGTACTGTCATCGAGTGGACACAGGCACTTAACAAGTAGACAGTATAGCTTCGTCGTTTCAGCCGATAGACGTCCACTGCTGGACATAGGCCTCCCCCAATGTTGGGGGGGGTTTGCCATAATCGCCACGCTTGGCAGGCGGGTTGGCGATCGCAGTTGGTATGATGGTGGAATAAATAGAGAACGCTGCTGCCCATTCTCCAGCAAGACCCTTAGTCGCCTTTTACGACACCCACGGGAAGTAAGGGGTGGTGCAATTCTTTAAGTCCGGCACCACACAGACAGTATAGCTTAACGAGTAGATAAACTGCTGCATAGCTTATCGAGAGGAAAAAGTAGCTTAGCTAGTCGAAAAACTGGCTTACGTCATGACGAATCTCATCAACATGAATCACAACGTCACACATATCCATATTATGAAGCTTGGTCTCTGTTTCAAGTATACAGGCTATACTCCTGTTTTACTAGGCTCTGAAAGTACGGCCATTTTGTACGGCTCGTGCACTCGATGGGCGCAATTACGTCACGAGCCGCGTCTAACGGCTCACTCGGTGTCACCTAGCGTGTTATGAAGTCGTCGACCTATTGCGTGCCTTAGGCACGATGGTTGATATGGATTTATGAATATCTTTATTTCCGACTTTATTGGTAGTATACGGTATGGTTGTGATATTATTAGGTGAGTTGGGAGATGTTCTATATAAGTATCTTCATGTTTGATCATTTGAAAGTTTTATGCCATCAAAAACTTAGAGAGGAACAGGGGTTAATAATGTAATGTGATCAACATGCTGAGGGGCAATTCTCGTAATTACCGACTTCTCAAAAAGGAGGAGGTACTATGTTCGGATGTTTGCATGTTTTTTTTTTTTAAGAACGTTCACAGTCCTGGTCTCAGTCTCAATCTGTCAAAAAATACTTAAATTTTTCCCTACATTTTGACAAGTTTTTGATATTTGATTGTCGCTGAGATGCGATTACGACTAGATTTTGAACGTTTTTGTTTATGGGATTGGCTCTCTGATCTCAAGTTTAGGCCTGACCTTCACAAACATTTATTAACAAGCATTTAATAGGTTTTATTATTATAGCCATCTATTGTTTACCTATATTACTAAGATACTTAAGTCCAGTGCACAGTCAGCTCCCTGTTTGTTTGAATGCATCTACATATACAGGATTATTGGTAAAACAGTAACAACCTCTTAAGAGGTCATTGTACTTACCATTATGAATAACTTTTACTATGGGACCAAAGCTGAAATCGTGAAAAAAAAATCAGCGGTTTCCTACATTTTTGCTCGCTTAACTCGTCAAAATGTAGGAAAATAGGGAACAGCTGATTTTTTTCGCGATTTCAGGTTTAGTCCCATAGTAAAAGTAGTTCATAATGATGAGTACAATGACCTCTTAAGAGGTTGTTCATGTTTTACCAATAACCCTGTATATTTGTATAGTTAACCTACACAATGAGCATATTGATAAGATAATAGCCTGTTCATTGATACCTATTAATGTCCAAATAAAAATTCGTTTAAATAAAAAAGACTTCTATTACTTAGGCTATAAGACATGTTATCTGTGGAAATAATATTAGATATTTACCAACAAATATAACTTTGATACGAAGTGTATTGCTTAGTATGATATATGAAACTATAGAGGACACTGGTGTGTCGGATGTTCATTTAATAAGTTTGATAAAATGTCAAATTCTCCCAAAGTGTGGTCTAAATTCTCAGCGACAAATAACAGTGGTGCTGTTTTTAGCTTTCGTATAGTAGATTTGCCAAAAGACCGTTATGGAGACTTCTTGGAACAATACATGAATTGCTTTGCGAAAGAAGAGACTACATTTAAAGCTTCAGGTAGGTACCTAAGTGCTCGTACACTCCCAGACTCCTAAATTGACCCACCGTGCAATTTTACGTGTATAAAGTTCTAAAATATAATGTCGAGTCAAAGAAAAAGATTGTATGCAGTTTTGATGCCAACATAGTGCCCCGACTTTGAATTCATGACTATTTAAAAAGTTATAGACTTCTATACAGAGGGGCCCGCGGCTATATAATAACAGCCGCACAGGTCGATCGATTAGGTTAAACTACGCTTGGCGCGGTTGGTCTGTGGATAGGTGACCATCTTTACATACCGTGACCACTCCGTGCCTCGGAAAGCAAATTAAGCCGTTAGTCCCGGCTGTCATTGGTGGATCTTTGACAGTCGTTACGGGAAGTCAGAAAGTCTGACAACCAGTCTTACCAAGGGGTATCGTATTACGCAGTAACTGGGTTGTGGAGGTCAGATAAGCAGTCGCTCCATGTAAATACTGGTATTCAGCTGCATCCGGTTAGACTGCAAGCCGACCCCAACATAGTTGGGAAAAGGCTAGGCAGATGATGATAGACTTCTATACAAAAGTGCAAAGTGACTCGATTTAGGAGTCCGCGAGTGTATTTTCAAGTGCACTTACTTAAATATGTAAACGGTAAATTAGTACAATCAACCGCACATCAGTGGTAACACTTGCACTACGAAAACCGCATTTACCTCCACGATACGACGGGGCTGTCAGTGTCAAATTCTTACCATTCATGCGCGGTTGACGGTCCCACAATATCCATACGGGATCTACCAATAGCTTAAAGTCAGCATTTTAAGGCATTTGACGTGATCGAGTCAATATAGAACCGCAAAATAAACAGTGTATGAAAAAAATTGGTTTTAGGAATACCAAAAAGTGCAGAAGCAATGGAAGAACTGAGACAAAAAGTACTGAAAAGGAGAGATGATGGAGCAACTCACACAGTGATTTGTTGTTTAGACCACGATGATGACGAGATACAAGACATCATTGGAGCGTCTGTAATGATGTTAGGTACACCAGAGGAGGTGATAGAAGGAAAAGTAGGTACTTAAACATAAAAGAAAAGTCAAAGTCAAATTTATTTCAAATAAGCATGTAAAAGGCACTTTTGAACTAATTAAAATAAGTCGTGAGTTCGTGACGGACCACAAATTAAACCGTTAACCAGTTAGTGTATTACAGTGTGAAAGAGTATCTAAAAGGGAATCCTTATGGTCAATAATATTAAACAAATATTCAATTATAGAAATCACATGGGTAAAGCTCACAATTATTATATAATTATCTAGGAATTTTATTTATTTATTTATTATGATATTTTTAATTATATTATTGACTACAAGATACTCCAATGTTACAATGAATTTCCAATTTAATAATTTTGTAATATTTATTATTATTCAGCATAGTATTTTGATAGTAGGTTGTAATTTATGTGTAAATTTTGCATGCCCAAGTGACGGCAGAGCATGGAGAAAATTATCAAAACATGTTTATCATGTTAACCCAAAAATAAATGATTTGATTTAGATTCAAAATATAATAAAATACCTAATCTATCTATAGAATTGACGGAACACAATAAGCAATTTCATAAATTGGCACTGCTGAAGATAAAACATACTTAATAAATTTCAAATTCATTTATGTATTTGCTAGGGGTCTTTGGGAGGTTGGTCGGAGAAGGCAACACACACGGGGAAGAGTTGAAAGCTGTAAGGGAGATAGTTGCCCAGGAGTGGGCAAAATCAAGCTGAATAAAAAGGGTCTTTGTTGCGACTCCTTTTCATCATCATCATTTCAGCCGAAAGACGTCCACTGCTGGACATAGGCCTCCCCCAAGTCATTCTTGGGGGGGTTTGCCATAATCGCCACGCTTGGCAGGCGGGTTGGCGAACGCAGTATAGTATGGTGGTGGAATGCATAGAGAACGCTGCTGCCCATTCTCCGATACGACCCTTAGTCGCCTTTTACGACACCCACAGGAAGTATGGGGTGGTGCTATTCTTTAAGACCAGCACCACACAGACAACTCCTCCTTTTGATGTGTTGCAATGACTTTTTAATTTTTTATGGTTCCGTACCTAAAAGGGAAACGGAACCCTTATAAGATCACTTCGTTGCCCGTCTGTCTGTCCGTCGGTCAAGACCCTTTTTCTCAGGAAAGCGTGGAGTTGTCACTGGTATTCAGCTGCATCCGGTTAGACTGGAAGCCGACCCCAACATAGTTGGGAAAAGGCTGGCAGATGATGATTACAAAAAAAAAAACCTGTGATAAACTATTTACATACCTACAAAGTACGGAACCATCGGTGTGCGAGTCCGACTCGCACTTGACCGGTTTTTTTTTGTTTGTTAGGAACTATACGGCGCGCACACAATAACTTACCGATGTTACATCAATCGGTCGAACCATTTTCGAGTTTTTGCGATACTTGGCCCTTTGTTCACACATACCTATACAGGCACGGTCGTCAGTATTTTATGGATCACTATGAAAGCTTGTTGACGGACACGTTTCTTCTACCGCGTGTTACGTGTTAATATGGGTTTACGGAAAAATAACTTTAATTCCTACACAATAAAGTTCAATTGACACTACAACTTCAAACATTTTATAACCTTTTCAATAGTGCTAGTCACTCTGAAATCAATTTAATTTCCATTAAAATAAAGTTGATATTTGTTTAAATTGAATTAACATCAATTTGAAACAAGTTTGAATATTATTTAGATAGATTGTTTTACAGGCACAGTCACAGCCTAAAACAGAAGCATTAAAAAAGATGTCTGAAGTGTATGGCGGTATGTTGTCTGCATACGATAGCATAAAGGAATTCAATCTGGAACGACACTTCATTGACCGGGCCGTCTTCGTGCGTCCTGATTATAGAGGACTTGGGATTGCGCAGGAGTTGCTTAGAGTAAGGTCAGTAACCACACCGATCTTCTTAATCGTATGAAGTTATCATAGTGATATTATATACCGATATTACTGATATTATGAAGAAGTAACATTTGTGAGTTTGTATGCAAGGGGAACTTCAGAAGTATCCGATCTTTACAATTCTTTCACTAACTAATGGGAAGCTACAGTATTGCCGAGTATATAGGATATATTTTATATGTTAAAATAAGAAATTCACCTGGATGAAGTCGCGAGCAGAAGGTAGTTTTTTGTATATTTTGTTTTGATCAAACCTCAGCTTCTTTGACAGTGTTAGCCTTAAATTAGCCATGGTCTCGGCAGGAGGTAATGGACAACGAACAGAATAGCATTTACCTAAGTCATCGACTGCTCCACAGTAGCATTGTGATTCATCAGAGTATTCCTAGCTTCATAACTGGCCCAAGATTTTAATTTGAAAAGGCACTTGATGACCCGAATAATCATAAGCATAATTTATCAGCCTATAGCCGTTCCCACTGCCAGGACACAGGACACAGGATTCCTGACTGTGAGAGGGAATGTGCCGTAACCCACCACGCGGTTGATCACATGTCTTCGAATTTTTGTTTCAAGAACATGCTGGTTTCCTTACGATGTTTTCCTTCACCGTTTGTTCAGAGCAGTGATGATGACATAAATTACACAAAGTAAAGCGGCTGCCTGGGTTTGAAGACGAACAAATGACGTTCGACGCGTAAGTCGGGGCCGTTACACTTGGCCCCCACTGCTCTCTCTGGTGGCCCGATAGGAGTTTTATTGCACACACTGAGCTAAGGTGGTTTTTTAGTAGTACCGTCGTGTGTTGCAAGTAAAAAGCAAGCAAACACGAAGCATTTAATTCACATAAACATAATACACTAATTGCAGGCTCTTTTGAATTGTGAAAGGAGTTGGACAGTCAGAAGATGAAGTTGCCTATTGCAAAGCGTAGTCTGTTTATATGGAGAAGAATGGGCAAGAAACTTCATGGACACTATTAAACCAATCAATATAGTCCCTCTCTGTTTTTCCTTTCACCGGCTGTCATGAGAGACTCGATCAGGCTTCTAAAAAGTTGATAGGTTATTAATGAAAAGATTCGCAGGAGCTCCTAAATAACCGACATAACCCGAAGAATTGTCAAACTTAAGCGGCAGTGGACAGAGCACATTGCTTGCAAAACGCAAGGTTCAGGAGTGGTGACCATGTATTGGAATAAGTAATGGACCTATGACCTTGCGAAGGCCACAGGAATCCGCTGGATGCAAGAAGCACAGAACCGGTCGAAGTGGCGGTGCTTGGAGAAGGCCTATGAGTGGCAGTGAACGTCTTTCGGCTGAAACGATGATGATGATGATGATGTTATAAATTTTTTTATTATATTATTTCAGGCGCTTGATATGTAAAGAATACGGAATAGCAATGCATGGAGCCTGGATGACGTCATATGGCACGCAGAAAGCTGCTGAGCGCGATGGGTGGGAGACTGTCTGCGAGATCCAATATGATGAGTACGGGAAAAAATATGGGGTGACCTTCGATAATGCACCTCCTTCTTGTAAATTTATGGTTGTCAAGATACCTTTATCATAAGTTAATTTATGCAAAGTAACCTTTTGTATACGGTGAACGTTTTAACCGTTTTACAAACGAAGGTTGACTTTTGTTTGTAAAACGTTACCCTCCTTTTGTGCTCTACTGCAATCAGGTAAAAATGGTGAACTTTCAAAACAATTTTATTTCATCAAAATCTAAATTAGTTGAAGTATTTTATGTGAGTATTTGTTTCATTAAATAATACTTTTATACAAATCCTGGTTTTATTGTTAAACCATTTAATATACATACAGGTACTTCATTTATTGCTATATATATACTTTTTAAGACTTGAAACGAAAATACGTTTTTTTTATTTTTTATTCATAAAGTGATTGGCTTTATTACATATTAGTCGCTGTTATTTCGACTTCGACGTTTTATGTACGTTTTTTTTTAATTCTGTTTAATTTTCCACTGCGTCATCGTTAAATAAAATCACTAAAAGCTGCTAAATTTTCGTATTATTACAATCATGTTATAGGTAGGTGTTATAGGTAGCAGTAGCCAAACTTAATTTCAAGAAAATTATTATATTCTTCATAGCAGCAGCTTTGAAAGTAGGCTCTTTTTTTATAAAATAATTTATGTAAAGATTCACAATATCTTCCCTCAGATTATCAGGCATGTCCACTATTCTTAATTTTACTTAAAAAAACTTTTTACAAAAAAACAACCGACTTCCAAAAAACACTGTAAAGTTAAAAATAACTTCAATTTCGGAAGTCGGTGTCTTTGGATTTGTATTTAATTTTTTCGCCACCGACTTCCGAAATTGAAGTTATTTTTAACTTTACAGTGTTTTTTGGAAGTCGGTTGTTTTTTTTGTAAAAAGTTTTTATTTTTTACTTTTTAGTGGGTCAGTTTGTAATTTATCTAAGTTACAATAGCCTAATGTCAACTGCTCATCACATGTTACAAAATATTGCTTTTCCCGATGTTGGGACGTTAATTGTTGAGGTTTAATTGTTGAGGAGGTTTAATTGTTGTTCTCCTGGTAAGAACCAGAAGAACTCCTCTACAACCACTCAGCATACGCATTGTGACGAGCATAAATTGCTTAGCAACCATATTAAAGTAATCGAATCGCAACCCGTGAAATATTTGTCATTGAGTAGTTCTGATGGCCATCTGTGGTCTTCATCATCGGTTCCTCTTTACCAAATGATGATTTCCTAGAGCAAATGCTCAAGTTACTTTAAAAAATACCCAAATCGCTATAGGTTTGCCTATAAAATTTGAGGGTTTCCCTCGATTTCAATGGGAACCTCTCATCAGATTCCAACTTGATGATAATGGGACCACCTCGAGAGTATACCCTTTCAAACAAAAAAAGAATTTTTGGAATCAGTCCAGCTGTCTTCGAGTAATCGGTGAACGTACATAAAAAAATAAAAAAACATTATAACCTCCTCCTTTTTGGAAGTCGGTTAAAAATGTCGGACCAACTGCATCAGTCAAGTCGCATTTACACCTTACGAGCTATCGATGAGTCACGAGAGACAGCAACCTACGGCAAACGACCACCATCAAATGTTATTCCAGCTGACGTAAACAACTGTGGTGGATTGATGCATGAGTCAAAACTGGGATTAGGTTCTAGAGTTATGATGAGACGCAACATTTCTGTGACTGAAGGTCTGGTGAATCAAGCCAGACTTATGTAAACTTTGCATTGAACTTAAAATTAAGTTCTGTTTAAAATGAGCGCAAACACGACTACGGTGCTGTAATTTCAAGGTTTGTACTTTTTCTGATGCTCCTGGCTTCAGCATCAGGTCTCTATGTACTTCGGTGTTCCTCATTAACAGTACGTTTATCCACACATCGAGCCCTTTTCAATGAGCCTAATCACAATATATCTGCTGTTAGTTGTCGAGGAGTTAGGTACTCTGCAGACTATCCTGACTGCAGCATCAGGTCATGACTTGATGATCATGAGACCAAATGTGGCAAATGCCCTATCAAACATCAAAACAATTTACTAAAACAGTCCTTGCCTGTTCGTGTAACTTCTTACTGTTAAGGAGTTGTACCTTCCATCATCAGCCCAGCCCAATAAGTAAGCCTACAAAATTTGAGGATTGCCCTCAATTTCTCTAAGATCCCATCATCACACGAACGAAATTGAGTGATATCAATATTGCTGTAAGTGTCAATCAATATGACATGATTGTAGTGACCGAGACATGGCTCAATGATAACATCAATGACGGAGAGATATTTAACGCCCATTATAATATTTACAGAAGAGATAGGGCTTCCAGCTCACTCACAGGTAAAGAAGGAGGGGGCGTTCTTATTGCTGTGTCCAAGGCATATGACTCCGCTCGGGCTTGTCAGTGGGAAACTACTGCAGAAGATCTCTAGGTACGAGTAAAAAATAATGAGGGGAAGAAAGTAAACATTTGTGCTATATACTTACCGCCGCCTGTAACACAGCAGCACCTGGACATGTTTCTCAGTTCGGTCACGAATGTTAATGAAACTACAGGCGAAGATGTTATCGTAGTTGGAGATTTCAATCTCGGCTTCGTCGAATGGAACCAGGACCCGAGTCACTCTTACGTAACCTCAACTATTCCTTCTAACTACAGTAACAGTCTGGGATACTCACTTATAGATTTCATGTCTTTAAATAGCCTGTTTCAATATAATTCAATTAGAAACACGAATGGTCGAACATTGGACTTAGTGTTTTCTAACATACGAAATGCAATGGTCAGAAGGTCTGCTTCACCTATCTGTAAAGAAGACTGTCACCACCCTCCGTTAGAAATTGAGTTTATTTTAAAAGCGTACGTGCCACTTAAACATGTAAAACAAGCTAGATTTAATTTCAAGGCAGCTGATTATGTACTAATAAATAAAAAACTAAGAGAATTAAATTGGAGAGAGCGACTGGAGCAGTGCGCAAATGTTAATCTTATGACAGGGGTACTATATGAATCCCTTCAAACAATTATTAATGAGCATATCCCTATTTTTAAGCATGTAAGAAAAAAATTTCCTCCATGGTATTCCAAAACCTTAGTGAAAGTTCTCAATGAAAAAGAAAAACTAAGACAACGTTATAAAAAATATGGTAATCCGCGTGATGATGTTGAGTACAGAATGCTCGATGAGAGGGCACGGTTGATCATTAAGAGTTGTTACAGAAAATATGTCCACTCTGTAGAGAATAACATCCAGTCAAACCCCAAAGCGTTTTGGTCTTTCGTTAAGGTCAAGAATTCAAAGTCTAGCTCTATACCATCCGAAGTGACATTAGATGACTCGATAGCTACGACAGGCGATGATATATGCAAACTTTTTGCCACTCAATTCGCATCTACGCTTTCTGTTGCTAGCAGAAATACGCGAACAGCAACAAACGCCCTATCATTTCCTCAATTTGTACTCAACAAAATCGCTTTTACTGAGAGGGAAGTATTTAAAGCTCTAAACGGACTTGATGTTACCAAAGGGGCTGGCCCAGACGGGTTGCCGCCGCTCTTTATAAAAAAATGTGCTCGTAATTTGGCATATCCCCTTACCTTCATTTTTAATAAATCGCTTGAAACATGTACATTTCCCACAGAATGGAAAAAAGCTAACGTGGTTCCAATATTTAAAAAAGGTGACTGCACCGACGCTAAAAATTATCGACCAATCTCTATCTTGTCCATATTCTCGAAACTTTTTGAATCAATGATTTGCCCTATATTAACATCCCATGTTAAAACACAACTCTCCCCACAACAGCATGGTTTCTGCATTAACAAATCCACCGTCACCAATTTGGTGGAATACCTTGATGACGTCTGCATGAGCCTTGACTCTGGCCAACAGGTCGATGCACTGTATACCGACTTCAGCAGCGCTTTTGATAAGGTTGACCATGAAATCCTTCTGCGGAAATTGCATGGTCTTGGCATACACGGACAACTTCTGGAGTGGTTCAGATCGTATCTATGCGGGCGAATACAAAGAGTGGTAGTAAACGGCTATCAGTCTCCAGAGTATATCGCAACCTCTGGTGTGCCCCAAGGTTCTCATACCGGGCCAATTCTCTTTGTTGTATTCATCAATGACATTTTAAATTGCATAAAACATAGCCAATGTTCCTTATTTGCCGATGACCTTAAGATCTATCGTCAAATAAAAACCCCAGAAGACATTGCTCTACTCCAAACTGATCTGGAATCTATACAGAGCTGGTGTGTGGCGAATGGGATGGTTCTGAATGCCAGCAAATGTTATCATATAACATTCACGCGAAAAAAACACCCCATACCATCAGCTTACTCCCTCAATGGGACGTCACTGCAACAAGTCAAACACATACGGGATCTAGGTGTAGTGCTTAGCGGCGACCTCTCATTTACCACACACATTAATAATATCATTAAAAAAGCAATGAAAATGGTTGGGTTTATCAACAGAATTGGAAAAGAGTTTAAGGGAACCTCGACGTTGAAAGTGCTCTATAACACCTTTGTGCGCAGCCTCGTAGAATATGCATCTCCCGCCTGGAATCCGACTTATAATACTTATATAGACCGTATTGAGCGCGTTCAAAAAAAAATGACGAGGTGCTTGCGGTTTAAAGACCACAAATGTCCATTTAGAGCCGATTATCCAGAACGACTAAATTATTTCAAAATAGATTCATTGAAACAACGCAGAGCTCTAAACGATTTGACAATACTGTATAAAGTTGTAAACGAGATAACATCAACCACAGATCTCCTTAACAAAATCAACCTAGAAGTGCCTCGTCATTCACATCTCAGGTCCAAGCGCACCTCTAGGACCTTTGCCACTAAGCCGTGTCGCACAAATCTGGGCCAGCATGCTCCCTTAAACAGAATGTTGACTTCTTACAACAGAGCATGTTCAGTTGACCGCAATATCGATATTTTCTTTGATAGTCTGCCAATATTTAAAAATAAAATCAATAAAATTGTCCTGTAATCAGCTGCCCACTTTTTTAACTTTTTTACTTTTACACAAATGGAATTATAATAATATAATTTTAATATATTGTATTATTTTTTATTTAATATTTAATAATGTCATCAAATTTAATAATCATTTAATTTCATTTCATCTGAATTATTTAGTTTAATTAGACTTACGATATTTGTTATTATTTTTCTCCTTTAATTCTGATCACGTCAATTAATTTTATTTTTGTTTCGTCTTTTCATTATTTACCAGTTTTCTTACCTTATGTGCAATTATTATAATTATTATGATTTTGTATGGTTGTATGGTGTTTCAGTGCAATGTGACTATGTATGTATTACTTTTTACTTTGTTTTTGTAATCTAATCGTAATTATTATGTATAAATTGTATATTTGCTTATATTCTAATAGATTAATAATTATTGTTTGCCTTTTAGTGTGAATGTTGTGCATGCCTATAAGTGATGTACCCCTTGTAAATATATCGTTGGTGTGCCTTGCTTAATAAATAAATAAATAAATCAGATCCTAACTTGGTGACAATGGGACCACCTCAGAACTATCTACTTTCGAATAAAAAAAGAATTTTGAAAATCCGTCGACAATTGGCGGAGTATTCGATGAACAAACATACAAAAAAAAAAAAAAAAAAACATACAAACATCCGAACATAGTACCTCCTCCTTTTTGTGAAGTCGGTAAAAATCAAGGCTAAAAAGAGTCATACGGACTCTTTTTAGCCTTGATTTTTTTTGTTATTGGTCGTATTTAAAAGAAGTTGTTACTAGAAATGGTAACACAACCTCTGTGTTTACTTCATATATTATTATATAACTTTTTATCACATGAATCCACCTTAAAGCTTATAAATAGTTTTTAACTGTTAAATTCAGTTTGTTTTTAACTGATTTCAAGAAGGAGGAGGCTTTCAATTCGACTCTATTTTTGTTGTTGTTTATATGTATGTTACGCGATATCTTAACGTCTGTGTGGTGCCGGACTTAAAGAATTGCAACACCCCTTACTTCCCGTGGGTGTCGTAAAAGGCGACTAAGGGTCTTACCGGAGAATGGGCAGCAGCGTTCTCTATTTATTCCACCATCATACCATACTGCGATCGCCAACCCGCCTGCCAAGCGTGGCGATTATGGCAAACCCCCCCAAAGTTGGGGGAGGCCTATGTCCAGCAGTGGACGTCTATCGGCTGAAACGACGACGCGATATCTCCGGCAATATTGGATAGAGTCCGCGTATCACTGGTCAGTTTCCCTCAGTCGTCAGTTTATTTAATTCGCCAGTTTCGTTGATTAAACAGTTTCACTGATTCGTCAGTTTCACTGATTCGTCAGTTTTCACGATTAGACAGTTGTGTTAATTCAACAGTTTCCATTGTTTGCCAGTTTTCGTCGATTCGTCAGTTTTGTACACTCAAGGAAAAAGTTTTTAAGTGTTGAAAAACACATATTGTGGATAATTTATGCTGCTGTAAGATTTCAAAAATTCTGAATAGATAGGTTATGTCTTAAAAACAAAAAAAAAACTAACTTTGCTACGGTAGTTTTTGAGTTAGCTTTGATAATACGACGTATTTAATCCACTTTGTGTATCTTGATGTTGTAATAATACTTCCAGTCACTGTTGTTGACTTATCAAGTAGTGGTAATACGAATTAGTATGATGCCCTACCCCACCTTAACTAAAAAGTGAAGAAAAGAAACCTTTTAACAAAAAAAAAAATACAGCCAACTTTTATTTCGGTGACAAAAACTTAAATACAGATTCAAGGACAATGACTTCCAAACTTAAAGTTATTTTTCATTTAGTGTTTTTTATAGGCCAGTATGTTTAGTTTCCATGTTCTGCAGTTCATCATGTTCTGCTGTTCAGACTTTTTACAATGTTTGGTTTCATTTCACTTCATTTTCCTCTAATTTTTTTTCTCTAACTCAAGAGCTTGTATTACATGTAGCATCACACTAATATTATAAAGGCGAATGTTTGTGAGTGCGTGTGTTTATATGTTTGTTACTTCTTCACGCCCAAACGGCTGGACCAATTTTGATAAAATTTTGTATAGAGGTAGCTGACACCCTGGATTAACATATTTATAAGCTACTTTTTATCCCGATATTCCCACGGGATCGAAACATAAGCGGGTGAAACCGTGAGGCGCAGCTACCAGAATCTCATGGCAAAAAAAATTTGTGATTTTCTTATGGATTGACATTGCCAATGTATGAAAATCACAATGTTTTTTTTTTGCCATGAGATTCTGGTACACCTATACCATTATAATGACCAATAACTACAGAACTTTTTAAAAGCTTTTGAACTCTTTGAGCCTTCTTATTTACTTTTTTTAATCAGTTAAGCTGGGGTATTGAGGTTTTTTCCCGTTCCTTTAATTTTGAGAGCTCAGAACTAATTATTGAGTTCTTATTGGAATCTTCCCTTGCCTTTGCTTTCAAAGGATTCACAAAGATCATACAAAAAAAACTTCAGACACATGTAAAAGAAATGTTACAGCCTACAGGTGTTCAAAACTACAATTTTCGAAATTCTTGAAAAAACTAAAAAAAATTATATCTAAAAATTGTGAACCTGTAGGGTCTTTCAACTGAATAATAATATGTATTTCTTAAATGGGTCTACTTACGAACCCCCCTTTTTTAGCAAACCCTCCGCCTAACACCCTGTAGGTATATTATTAAATCATAGTTTTAAAGTTGATAAAAACTAAAAAGGTAAAATATATGGTGGTGATTTATGTCGCGAAGATAAACAAAAAAAACTACCTACATCTCAAACAAGTGGTTACATGCAGAGAGATTGTAAAAGAGTAAACTGCTATGTATTCATAGAGACAGTGATCTCGTTACACAGGTTTGTTCCGAATTGTACCTTTATATTCATATTCTGTGGTAAAAAAGGGAGTTAAAATAATTTAACATATGAAAATAGTATAAGTATAGAGAAGCTTAGAAATGTGGAATGTTTGGGTTTGAATTGAACATCTCCAGTTTCGATATAAATACTGTATTTATCAGAGCGTATTGCATCAAAATACAAAAATTCATTTTTGACTGCGTGGCTGAACGAAATACATACAACCTCTAAGAATTAACTTGACACGTAAGCGCACGGCACTAAAGCGTCGATGGCGAGAGCGGTATCTGGGCATCAGGGGTCGGGAGGGGTGGAGATGGTCTCAAGTTAACTCTTGTGGGTAGTAACGAAGTCTTTCGTAGGTGCAATGCTACGTGCCTAGCAATTCCACGAGAAGCTGCAGAAGCAGTGCATCCTTCACAACTTAAAAACGCTTTTATTTTGTAGCATTAAGGGTGGCTTTTGCAGTTCAAGAGCTTCGTTTTACTGACGAGCCGTCGACCGAACCTAAGTGCGGTTTTTGCTTAGGTATTTCTAGTAGTACAAAAGGGAAAAACACAACTTTTTGTGAGAGTAAACAAGATACCTAACTGAGTTTTACGTTGGTTCGTTCTTTTTTGGGCGATACATACCTATATGTATAACGGTAATTAAACTTATTTAGGAACGATTCCGCCTTCGATAATCAGTTTTCTAATCATAATTTGCAGTCATCTTGTTCTTACATAATACAACAAGGAATAAATATATAGAAATTCCTAATTCCGATAAACAATAATTACTATAAAGATTTAGAAATATATAAAATAGAGCTGTTTTGCATTAAAACAAAACAGTTATTATGTTATGAAAAACACATAGCATTGGGTGAAGAAGCAATCTAAAAGGAGGTCAGCAAAAGCCCATACAACTTTGCCCAAACATGTACCTCGAGGTACACGTGCACCAAATCGTAGAGAAAAAATAGAGGAATTCGAAAATAATTGTGTTTTTATCCATAAATAATTTTAAACTACATAATAAATTATTTAGTTTTAATAACCTGTAACACAATTAAATCATGTGGCAACTTTGCATGTACGAGTTGACATTAAGAGTAAGTATACGTCACCGCATTATATTGTAGTCTTTGGTATACGTGTTCTGTGGACATCACATATATTCACATTATTTCGTGGGTAAATATTATTCCGTTCATTTCTGCATATACTGATATAAATATAAATGTTTCTGCGTTTCGGGATACTCGTCTGTGTTGTGTATTTTGTTTAATAACTTGGCTATTCTTTCTGGTATTCCGTTTGTCACTTCACGATTTGGTTCCTGTCCTGACGAATTGGGTATTCATAATGGTCATTACGATTTGGATACTCAGGCTTTTGGTTTGAGCGTCGCGAAAGTGTTAAGTTCACGTTTTATCATTATGAAGAGAATAAAATACAAGATTTTAACAAATCTATTGCTTTCAGGCTAGTGCTTACAAACATGAGGTACGTTTCTTGTCAAGGAGTACCGGATGATAACATACCAATTGGGAGCACAGAATCCACAGCTACTACTGTAGTTGCATTATTGACAAATGAACAGTGGATTGCTGTGCTCACATTATGACAATTATTTGGTATATGGGTTGGGCTTGGCATCAAGAAAATCTAACAGCGCCTGCCACTTTCCTTGATAATATTTTAGTGAGAGATGAAATTGAAAATTAAGAACGCTAATAAAAAAACAAAAATATTTATTGTTTTATTCCATACAACTAACTCAATAAGTCTATTTATTCCAATGTTATTGGTAGATATTACTGGAAAGATGACTTCCAGGCTTTATTTGATTGAGTGCCATTCGGGCTCCAGGGCTCGATAACAATAGAAATGTTTTTGAATTCCATGAAGTGGGCTACACAGTATCGAATCTCAAATTCAACTTCCACCCCTTATGCACATCACAATAGAGGCAGAGTAAGCATAAAAAAGGGAGTTTTATGTAAGTATTCGATGTTTCTTGGCCTAATGTTTTATTTATTTCAAGAAATCAAGCTAGATCATCAAGTTTCAGTGAATAGAAGTCGCAATTTAAATTAAGCCTTTTATGGACTTCATAAAAGGCTTAATTTAAATTGCGACTTCTATTCACTGAAACTTGATGATCTAGCTTGATTTATGTTAAGCTTGCTTGAAACCCTTGGATGTCGACGCTAAAGAACTCATTTATTTATCGAGTTTGTTAATCGCTCTGATACATTTCTAATACTGCTTTTAGTATTATGTAATGTTCATCAACATTCACAGCTTGTATTCAGCCACTTTTGGGTATAAGCATCCTTTCTTATGTTAGATAGGTACATAACGTTGCCTAACGATAATCGAATAGACAATGAGAGTTATTATTGAATTTAGATTGAATTATACTATAAAAATATTTAAAATGAAACAAAAACAACAGCAACTATAGTCGACAGCAGACAACTGTCAACTTCACATAGTACTTTTTGATAGACTAAAACGTCAATTTGAGAGTTTTTTCTTTTTATTAGGTAAGGTAATGGACCAAGGTAGAATAATTGTGCCTAAAATGGCGAGCTTTTTATTACGGTAAAATAATTTTATTCTCGTCTCCGGGTAACCATAAGAAAAATATATAAATGCAACATTATTCAGTGTAATCTAGTGCATTTTATGCCACTAAGTGTACCTCGGTACTTCGTTTGGGCAGATTTTGGTGACATCCTTTAGTATATAAATGCCTTAATAATCATAAAAAACGTACCTCGTAGATCTGTGTTTGTTACCTGTGGTTCTTTCCAAAGGCAGAAGTCGGGCCATCCTTGGCCACAGCTGTCATTTTCAAATGTCATTCATAGAAGTCTTCAAAACTCAACAGCAAGCACATTGCTCCAATGCTGTGTGTTTTTCATAACATAATAACTGTTTTGTTTTAATGCAAAACAGCTCTATTATGTTTCCTTCAAAACACATAGCATTGGGTGAAGACCTGTTTGATATCTGCTGGTGAAAGAACACCCGAAGGATGTAGACGCTATTTGAATTATTATATTAAATGAAATTAATGAATATTTCTGTATGTATTCATTAAATTTTGAAACCGAAAATTAAAGGTTTTCAATTTATTGATTCTAAAAAATTCAATAATTAACAAATCTTCCATAAAATGTTATATAATGTTAACAATTTGCCTTATATAGGGTGAACATAAAATATAAAGCTATAAGTAATGATAATTTAAAATCAATGAGATCTAAATTGAATTAAAATAATAATCTCATTATTAAAGGATAATTGGATCACTCATAAGATCCTATCCTTAATTAATCAAAAGTACAAATATTTTTGAATCTCAAACTTTATAAAGATGTGGGAAAACAAACTCAATGTCTAACACAACAAAGTCAAAATCCCATTGAAATTGAAATTTATTTAGGACCTTTTATATCACTATGGTTAATAGATTAATCCTCGCATGTAAAAGAAGTATAATTCTATTCATTTACCAATTAAATTGACTTAAAATATGAAAATATCATTTAAACAAATATATTTAAATATTTTCATTGGGAATTGAAAATTCTCATATGATATAGTCCATATCTTCGTCCCCTTCACCGAGAGGAGACCTTTGTCTCATCAGTTGGAACATTATAGGCTGATCATTCTAAGTACTCTTGAGGGATAGCCCTCTCCTTAACTACTTTACAGAAGTAATCATTCTGTAGGCTTAGTGGTTCTTCCAGTTAGATTTTATCTGATGAACTAATCACCAGTCAGCCTCCCGAAGGCTACCACAGACCTCTTCTGACTTCATGGAGGCTCCTCTAACATAGTTTGTTTAGAAATCTTTTGAGCAAGTTTAGACACACCTGTTATTGTAAACCAAAATCAACAATGATTATGGTAGCTTTTAAGTAAATTCCTTGTCAGTGTCTTTAAGCCAAATCTTGGGCGCACTTTGCTTACTTTTAACATCTCTTGCATACTGACAATTTGTATTGTAAGTATTGTACTTAGTTGAGCAAACAAATGATTGTCTTATCTTATTTAAGATTTAAAAGTTGTGGGATGTCTTACAATATTAGAGTATGTAAATCTCTGCTAATCAATGGGTAATTTTTTATTACATACGGGTGACTTTCTAAATGGACAAGAAACTGTCTAGATATCATGCAATCTACACTATGAGTCTATGACATTCCTCTGAATACGAGCTTTATAAATAATTATTGTGGATCTTCAACTACATTTGAGCAAGTCCCTTGCTCATCTACCAAATACTGCCCCTTCCAACCTGACTGCCCTCCCCCCCCTTCCCAAATTTTCTAAGCTAGGAGTTGCAGCTTGTCAGGTCTAAGAGGTTCTTACTTAGTTCTTGTATGGGTAGGTACTGGCTCTCTGAGACCTCTTGTCTCCAAGTAAGGGAGCCAGGCACACCAGATCCAGTATGGAGGGATTTATACATAGTACGTCCCTGCCCCTTTTCCGAGTTCAAATGACTGAGCACTCGGTCTTAAATTGGGTGAAGAGAAACACCCAGCTAGTCAAAACTGTCACTTCTTAACTGAATACATCGCAGAAGCTTGCCAAGCCATCATTTGAGTCCCCTGTGATGTAATGTCGCCCAGCGGCCGACTTATCTGACGCGAAAAAGTCTACATCGGAGACGCCCCACTTTGAAACATGGCCTCCGAGGCCTGGGGCCTGGAGCAACAGGCGCCAATCCGGCTGGTCTGTTCCTAGATAAGCGGTCGGCTAAGCCGTTATTATACCTTTAACCTCCCCGGGAGATAAACCGCTGACAGAGTAATTCTAGTGTTCAGCTAATCTGCTAACTTCGTCATTTTGTAAGTTAGGTTCAGGATCACTAGGGATGTATGTACCCTTGTTCGTTTATCCTAAGTTTGCGACAAATGGTCTGTTGACGGATTGAGCTAGAATATGTGCACTCTGAAGACTGGCTTTGGCTGATTATTACTGCGTATATGGCAAACATCTCTCAAGTTAGAGTGCCACTTTTTTCTGGTTTGGTCAAGTTCCTGGCAAGAGTAGGATATTAGAATATTCTTTATTATGTACACCATACAAACTACAGATATAAGTGTAGAATGTTTTACATAGGGTGACTCAATGGGCGGTCTTATCACTAAAAGCGATATTTTTGGATGGATATAGTAGCCTTTTTCATGTAGGCTCCTTACCCTTCCTCCACGGCATGTGTGGACAGGAAGTGGGTTATCCATATATAAAGGAACTGAGCTGTGGTCTCTCAACAGCCACTGGCCACCACATTAACTCTTGACAAACCAGTGGAGCAACCTTTTTTCATTTGTCTTGGTCTTGGTCTGCTCTTCTCAAATATTTTTTGATGACAAGCATTCCAATAAAAGGATAGCAAAATTTAGCTTTTTGAACTTGTCTCAGAGAACAAAATCTCTTTATTAGGAGCATTGATAATATTATCTTCCTTTCTACCTTGCCTACAGGCTGCAGGCAGGCTGTGATTGCTATCAGTGTTCCAAAAAAGGCCTAGATAATTCTAACTCCTGATTGAGATTTAGAATTGACTTTGGAAATTCATTTGTCACCCAAGCTTTGTTAAGACTCACAGTCTCCGAGACAGCTTTTGCTAGTGGGCCAGCAAAAAATTATCTCAACTAAATAAAATAGATATTGCAGATTAAATTGTTACATGCAAACAACACAGGGTTGCAAATTCTCTGCCACTTAGTTGGCTAATGCTACAATTGTCCCGGGAACTGAAGAAAAGCCAAAAGGGGTGTGTTGTCAATTCCCATATTTCTCTTGGTTCTAAAAGACTCTCCGGAGTCGTTGGTGTGAACTATGGCATGAACAGCTTCCCTTCATTAATACATAATTACTTACCGTTTAACTTTTTAGTAACACCGGAATGTAAACAATAGGCTATTTGATTATAATATCATAATCTTAGATATCCGCATAGATTAATATGATAGGTTTAATAGAGATTTGCATTAATTATTTTAACTAAAGATACTTACTTGTATCTCAAAATAGAAACGTTTTGAATATAAATGTCTTCCAGATTTGACTTCCTGTTATGATTTTCAGTATGAAACAGAAACAGGTTTGCAGTCTTTCATTCCCAAGCTTTTACATGGTTCTTTAGACAGCCTGAATCTTGTCTCTAGTGTGTATCTTGGCCTAGTTATTTTAGATATGATCCTCATTTATCATGTTTCTTTTTTTTTTTTTTTAGTAAAATAACTATTTTCTTATATTAACCAACTTTAAATTATTTATTGCCAATTTTAAATTGTGTAGTGGATGTATTTGTTCCACTGCAAATATAATAAATATCTATATGATAGAGGACACTTTGATGAATGCCAAGAAGATCCTGATGGTTCTGTTCCTGACCATAACTATAAGATTTCCTTAAATATTACAAAATACAGCAAAAAATATACAGTATAGCATAATAAGTTATAAATAGTTATAACCTTGTGTAAATATTTAACATTTCTTATTAGTTATAAGACTTAGGTAATTTTTAATTATTTATCTTAATGTTCTAATTGCACATTAGAGATAGAGGTCCTGAACCTCTTCAATGTAAGTAACAACTGCATATTGCATGAGAGCAATGAACTAAGTAATTACACTCCTGGATAGGAGTGTACCGACTACCTCCAAAAGGGGTAGGATACAATCCTAGTGGGTAGGTTGCTGCTCAATTAACAAATGTCTGTAGAACTACTTAAGCAGCTAGCTCCTTTTGCTCTAGACCCACATATTAGATATCCCAGCCACACCTCCCTCCGCGGGGGCTAAAAATAGTTTTTATTTTTGTTTCGTGGCCTATGTACTCACTCTCAGTGTGTCGAACACATAGGGTAGGTGAGCATACATGTAAGGTTTACTTATAATGGATTGCTTTTCATGGTGGAATGTCAAATAAAAGCCACTGCTTGAGTAATTTTAGCTCCTCAAGACATTCAGTATTTGCTTTAGGAATTACTACCTAATCATCATATTTTTACACTGAAATCCCTTTCCATAACTTGTAATATTCTTTAAACACAAAAGGGTTGTATACAAAACAACACTGCACTTCTGTCTGAAGTACCTACCTAGATACTAGCAAGAAACAGATTAGAAATTTGTTGATAGTATTTTTGATTAAGGTTAGTGATATAATGTGTCTTAATAACAGATATTCAGCACTTCCTTGGCTCACTGGCTACTAATTCAATTATAAAAATGCGTAGGTCGGACTTACAGGAAATCGTTTCGATCTCTTTGCCTTGTCGTTCGGCGGTGGGAAAAGGGGTGCCTCAATCCTCCGAGGATGACGAGAGTTTTTCCCCACTATTGCGCTTAGGAGAATCACTCAGGGTCGCTACACACGGTTCCTCGAAGTAACCGGTGACCACGTATCTATAATTTGAACCTTCAATCTCCGTTTCGTCATTTCGCTGACTAACGATCAGCGCAACACTATATATCACTTACCACAATCACTATTATTCACTTTCTTTAAAGTTATACCTGAATATTTTCTAATTTTCTATGAAAATTAACGAGAGAAAATTTTTTCCGTACGTTGGCGGCAAAAATTTTAGACGCTATGAATGACATTTGAAAATGACAGCTGTGGCCAAGGATGGCCCGACTTCTGCCTTTGGAAAGAACCACAGGTAACAAACACAGATCTACGAGGTACGTTTTTTATGATTATTAAGGCATTTATATACTAAATTTTAGATTGCTTCTTCACCCAATGCTATGTGTTTTGAAGGAAACATAATTGTCGGTTTTGATCGAAACTTCTTAACCTTGACTTTCTCATACAAAATGTTCATGTAAATCTCAAAAAAATTAACTACACATGCATCACTATTACAGAATACACATTATATTAATATTTGTGGATATCAATCTCCAGAGAAGTCCCTCAGCCGACCTCACAAGGGATCCACGTTAATAATACTGGTTTCTGTTTAGTTGTAAGAAAACCAAATATTATCCTCACCACTTTTGATGAAATGAAACTTTCATATGTGTTACCTACTGAGAAATCCCGTGTAATCACAATTTATTGTTATAATTATTATTTTAGTGATAGCCGTTCGTCAGGAATAACCTGCAAGAATGCATCAGTCAGTGTATGCCAGTGTTGTGCCATTAGGTAGTATACCTACAAAAAACTTCGCAATTAATAGGATAATCTATTGAAGGTTGTGGGTGTCGAGCTCAGGACGAACTGCTCGCACGGACTACTATACGTTGCTCGCTCCCTAGTCACCAGTCCTGAGTCTATATATTTTGGCTGTTCAGACCAAAACAACAAAAAGTAGTATACAGGGAAGTTTTATAAAATTATGTGTCTAATTATGGTGTCTTACGACTTCTACGTGAACAGAGTCGTGGGCTGAAGTTAGTAAGTTGATATAAATCCCTAATACGCAATACGTAGGTAGTGGAAAAAGGTACCTACTAACTTTTTAATGAACCAACATGGTGTGCCAAAATATAGAATAACAAAATACATTTACTACAGACCGTTCACTACAACTTGTCCCGTGACGCGATAGGTAGCAATGTTCTGTCAGTCGCCATTTTGAATTCTATTAATATTAGCTAAGCTTGGCAAGCTATGGTGCCAACATGACGGCAAGGGACAAGTTATAGTGAACGGTCTGAACTTCCCGTTTTAAAAAAGTCTACTACCTACCTACTTCAAAATCGATACCTATTATTTTATCTTATCGTAGTATAATAATTAAAGTATCATGAGCTTACAATATTACACTGCTGGGACACGGGCTTTCTCTCTGAGAGAGCGAGTGGGACGTAATCCACGACGCAGGCTCAGGGCGGGTTGGTAGATGTCACATTTCTTCGAATTTATTTTATCTTATTGAGGTTTAACTAAATTGCTGCCCTCTTTATTTTGGGTAAACATGTTTGTCTACGATTCGTGATGCGTGAAACTGAAAATGTCGAAAGAGTTAGTGAACAGACCCACATACAACTTTTGTTAGAAGACAGTTTCGTTGATCGAATCTGTAAGTAATAAAGTATTGAAAAACTAACCGACTGGAGTCAAGGGTGATATTATTATATAAGTACTTTTTCAACACACTTGCTCGTAAAGTGGCTCTTATTGAACCGCTTTTAGGTCCATAATGCAGTGTATTAAAAACGCGTGCTTTTTCTTTACTTTAATCCACATGTGCTTTATTTCCACAGATAACTATTTACTAGTCGGAGATGCGCGCTTTTTTAATCTCATCAATTCACTTTTTTTTTAATAGTCTGTATTGTCCTTGGTCCTAAAATTAACTAATATTTATTTACCTTAAGGTGAATGCGCAGGACCTCGGACAATTTAAGGTGAATGCGCAGTGGTCTACCACTGCGCATTCACCTTAAATTGTCCGAAAAAACCTAAGAAAATTTGAATTTCGCGGTCTACCGCGAAATTCAAATTTTCTTAGGTTTTTTGCAATTTTCAGGTCAGTGTCAGGTTTGTATCTTGATCAAAATATGATTTGCGACTCTAACAGGTACCTACATCTTTACAGAATTATAATCATTGGAATCATTAATACATCTTTCATAAGGAAAAGTTTTTAGGGAAAAAATCTAACTAGAAAGATTCTATTCTAATGACTATATTTCTGTAAATACATATACAGAGCGTTAGGTTAAACGAGGGACATACTTTGAGGAGAGTTAGTACTCATGAAAATGAGCAACTTTTACTATGGGGCCGAACCTGAAATAGCAAAAAGAAATCAGCTGTTCAGTACATTTTGACGAGCTATGCGAACAAAAATGTAGGAAACGGCTGATTTTTTTTCGCGATTTCAGGGTTAATCCCATATGAAAAGTTGTTCATTTTCATGAGTACTAACTCCCCTCAAAGTATGTCCCTCGTTTAACCTAACGCTCTGTATATTATAGTCGCGAATCATATTTGATCAAGATGCAACCTGCAGGGTAATTGCGTAACACACTATCAGTAGCAATGGGTTTCATTTTGACAGTTCAACAACATTCATTGCGTTATTTGCGTTGTTGAGCAGACACATCTTTTGAACATATGAAGCAATGGATTAGAAATATGCTTCAAAATTATTCAAATTGATAGTAATAGTGTGTTACGCAATTAGGGTGCTGATACTGACCTGCAAATTACAAAAAACGTAAGAAAATTTTAATTATCCACCTAAAATTGTCCGTGGTCCCTACCCGAAACCAAACGGAAAAGACCCTGACTGGCGTTCTATCATTGCGGATTCTCACTGAAATAATGTAGGTATATTTCTCTATGCCAATAGTACTTTCTAATTCCATACTAACTAAACTACAATTGTTTTTTTTTTACAATTGTTTTTTCAACACACTTGCTCGTAAAGTGGCTCTTATTGAACCGCTTTTAGGTCCATAATGCAGTGTATTAAAAACGCGTGCTTTTTCTTTACTTTAATCCACATGTGCTTTATTTCCACAGATAAACTATTTACTAGTCGGAGATGCGCGCTTTTTTAATCTCATCAATTCACTTTTTTTTAATAGTCTGTATTGTCCTTGGTCCCAAAATTAACTAATATTTATTTACCAAGGTAGCCCGCGAAATTCAAATTTTCTTAGGTTTTTGCAATTTTCAGGTCAGTGTCAGGTTTGTATCTTGCTTGATCAAAATATGATTTGCGACTCTAATGGTGCTCCCACACTGCTGTTATAAAATGCTTACAAACATTTTCTAACATTGTGATCTAATACATTTAACCAAAAAGGTTTTCAGATATCAGAATGATAAATGATAAATGATTTTATTTTTGTAAGAAAGTTTTTCATGTTAGGTAATGTTAGTAAACATTTTATAACAGCAGTGTGGGGTACCATAACAGGTACCTACATCTTTACAGAATTATAATCATTCGAATCATTAATACATCTTTCTTATGGAAAAGTTCTTAGGGAAAAAATCTAACTAGAAAGATTCTATTTTAATGACTATAATTCTGTAAATACATATACAGAGCGTTAGGTAAAACGAGGGACATACTTTGAGGGGAGTTAGTACTCATGAAAATGAGCAACTTTTACTATGGGGCCGAACCTGCAATCGCAAAAAAAAAATCAGCTGTTCAGTACATTTTGACGAGCTATGCGAACATAAATGTAGGAAACGGCTGATTTTTTTTCGCGATTTCAGGGTTAATCCCATATTAACAGTTGTTCATTTTCATGAGTACTAACTCCCCTCAAAGTATGTCCCTCGTTTAACCGTTTTTTTTGTATATTATAGTCGCGAATCATATTTGATCAAGATGCAACCTGATACTGACCTGCAAATTACAAAAAAACGTAAGAAAATTTTAATTATCCACCTAAAATTGTCCGTGGTCCCTACCCGAAACCAAACGGAAAAGACCCTGACTGGCGTTCTATCATTGCGGATTCTCACTGAACTAATGTAGGTATATTTCTCTATGCCAATAGTACTTTCTAATTCCATACTAACTAAACTACAATTGTTTTTTTTTTTACAATTGTTTTTACATGCTCTGTGGTCAGTGCTTTTATTTACACTTGCGCGCGCATTGCTAGTGCTGGTGCTGGCTATGCGGAAAGACAAAACCAGCGCGCCATTTTCCATACAAGTTAATATTTAACAATACAAGTCTGTTTTTTTCCTCACAAGTGTGTTGAAAAACGTCGTATGAAACGCGTGTGCATCGATCATTAGACTCTCGGCTTTCTTATCGCACTCGCCTGCGGCTCGCGCGAATAATACCGCCTCGAGCATAATGATCAACATAGCACACATGTATCATAATGTACTATTACATGCTCTGTGGTCAGTGCTTTTATTTACACTTGCGCGCGCATTGCTAGTGCTGGCTATGCGGAAAGACAAAACCAGCGCGCCATTTTCCATACAAGTTAATATTTAACAATACAAGTCTGTTTTTTTCCTCGCAAGTGTGTTGAAAAACGTCGTATGAAACGCGTGTGCATCGATCATTAGACTCTCGGCTTTCTTATTGCACTCGCCTGCGGCTCGCGCGAATAATACCGCCTCGAGCATAATGATCAACATAGCACACATGTATCATAATGTACTATTACAGGTGTGGCATAAATAGTAAATAAATCTTAAAAGTCATACTTAAAATATTATTATTTTTATTTAATTTACATGTACGATCGACAGGTCGTTTCGGTCAAACATTTTGACAAAACCGCTTTTTACCTATGTAAGTATTATATTTTAAGTAGGTTATACCGTAGCTATTTTCGATACAGTCTTAACTAAATATTGTTATCCTTGTAAATTATAGATATTTTCTGTAAGATAAATTCACTCATTAATTATTTTGTAGTTAGGTATCTGATCTTCGTGAGAATTTAACTGTAAGATGCATCTTTCTTTCTTTCTTATTTTCTTTGGAGAAAACAGACATGATGATGTGTTATGTTAGCTCTAAGCTCAAATCATAACTAGAAACACTACAATAATAGGTAATCATAATCTTATCATCATGACATCATCTGCCTAGCCTTTTCCCAACTATGTTAGAGTCGACTTCCAGTCTAACCGGATGCAGCTGAGTACCAGCATTTTACATGGAGCGACTGCCTATCTGACCTCCACAACCTAGTTACTTGGTAATACAAAACCCCTTGGTAAGACTAGTTGTCAGACTTTCGGGCTTCTGACTACTCGTAACGACTGTCAAAGATCCACGAATGACAGCCGGGACCAACGCAAAAATAATACGCAACAATTTTCCGAAGGTATTAACGATAGCTTTTTGTTTTCAATGATCTGAAACCTGCGGCTGGCCACAGTTTCGTGTGGTCTCACTTACTACCAGACTCTCATATCCCGTGAGTATTTGAAGTAGCACGGAGTACCTAATTAGATCACGAGAATACGACATCGACTTTGATATGTTGACTGAAACTCCTGACCACCGGGATTTATGACAGTTCCTGTTGCTTGTCAATTTACTGGGATTATATTTGACAGAGATTTCATGGAGTGGGACTTGCTTTTCTATACAGTCTAAATACAAGGAAATTCTGAAGGGTTGGCATAACTTTACAGGTTACTTTAGAAGTTTAAAAAAGTGCTGCGCCCATTCCGTTTCCGATAGGAATTTTTGAGTAACCGCGCGAAGTTTAGATTTGTGCCCGGTATCAATCGGGATGCTCTATAATACATAGGATTTGAATACATTCCTACTCAAACTTCTGCCGACACTTTTGGTGAATACAGACATAGCGTAATTAGCCTATAATAAAGTTCCCACTGTTGGGACACATGCCTCCTCTCTCATCACACTAATATTATAAAGGCGAAAGTTTGTGAGTGTATGTGTGTGTTTCTATGTTTGTTACTTCTTCACGCTCAAACGGCTGGACCAGTTTTGATAAAATTTTGTATGAAAGTGGCTGACACCCTGGATTAACATATAAGCTACTTTTTATCCCGATATTTTTACGAGATCGAAACTTATACGGGTGAAACCGCGGGGTGCAGCTAGTAATATTATAAAGGCGAAAGTTTGTGAGTGTGTTAGTGTGTGTGTGTGTGGGGGTGTATTTATATGTATGTAACTTCTTCACGCTCAAACTGCTGGACCAATTTTGATAAAGTTTTGTATGGAGATGGCTGACACTCTGGATTAACTTGTAGGCTACTTTGTATCCCGATATTTTTACGGGATCGAAACTTATGCGGGTGAAACCGCGGGCCGCAGCTAGTAATATTATAATGGCGAAAGTTTGGGGGTGTGTTAGTGTGTGTGTGTGTGTGTGTTTATATGTTTGTTACTTCTTCACGCTCAAACGGCTGGACCAATTTTGATAAAATTTTGCATGGAGGTAGCTGACACCCTGGATTAACATGTATGCTACTTTTTATCCCGATATTTTTACGGGATCGAAACTTATGCGGATGGAACTGCGGGGCGCAGCTATAGCTAATAAACTAGCTTCTGCCCGCGACTTCGTCCACGTGAAATTTCACCCTCCCCCCATTCACCCTCTTAGGGGTGCAATTTCGAAAAACCCTTTCTCATCGGATACCTAATCTTCACAAAGAACACACACTCCAAATTTCATGTCTCTAGGACCAGTGGTTTAGGCTGTGCGTTGATATATCAGTCAGTCAGTCAGGACTTTGAATGTTATAGTTACCGGCACGTAACTTGGCAAGAGATTTTCGTAGTGGTCCCAAGTTCGCGCATATAAAAATGTATGAACTTGTGCGTGCGCAAACTTCCCCCACTACAAAAACTCTTGCCAACTTACGTGCCGGCAATTATATATGTATAGATAAACAACCCAGATTCCTATTCATCACTCCTTAATTAAAATAAGGTTGGCACACTTTGCCCGTCGCATTCTAGATCCCGTAATATCTCAAAGAGGTGTCTCTACAGGTAATCCTATTATGTAGACGAGCCACATCTCTAGTACTCCGACGACATCTCGCCCGCAACTTGACGATGTCAAAGCCAACTTGTTCAGCCATATTGCTGTTTGAAGGTAATGTCGGATTTATATAGCTGATATCTTGTTTCGGCTTCCTTTCATGTGTTTCGAGTACGTATTTGAGGGTTGGTAATGTATTTGGTGGTAATAGTGTTTTCTAACTAATTCTTAGGTAATACCTACATAGTTCAAGTCCGAAACTCAAATAAAATGAACTAAATCTCAAAGCGAATTTCACTAATGAAACTGAAAGGAATTAGCACATCTAAACGACGTTTAAGACCTGACTGTCATCATTGACACTGACAGCTTTTAAACGCGGTTTAGATGTGCTGATTGCGTTTCATTGGTAAAATTCGCTCTGAGACACCGCTGATGCAAGCATTATTTGTAACTCCTGTTGTCTCCTTCTTACCATGTTTCGTAAAAGCTATATTTTGTTTTTATCACGTGTGTTGCGTAAGTGTTATTGCGTTTTCCATCGGGAATTTCTCAGTAGCAGCCCAGTGTCTGTAATTCTGTATTCGTGCCCGGTTGGTGGCAATAGGTTCGCCCACTATTAGGCCGACGTTGCCTGAGGTAGCTGCGCGGTGCAGGAGGGGCGATAGTTGTCATAAGTTGACCAATCACTGAGCTCTCGCATCACGTCACCACTCCGGGGTCCCGCACCGCGCAGCTACCTCAGGCAACGTCTTAGTTAAGCGGTCGGTCTTTATATGGGATTTAAACACTGGAAAAAGTAGGCGGTTCTTCACCTCTGCCTAACCCTTCGGGGTGAGGTCAATAAGGGGCGTATGAGGTTTAGGTTATCTATGTAGAGGAGGTGAGATATAACCTGACCACTTCTCCTCAGCCGATAGCCTAGACCTGAATTCTCCAGCAGTGTACTTAGAGGATTCAAGGCTCCTTAGCCTTGAATCCTCTGAACCAAAGCGAACCAAAGAGAACCAAAGCGGACTCAAACTGTCGCCCTGAAATATGCCTCGCTCGATTCTTATAGGCTCGCGTTCCTCTGGATATTTCAACATCCAGGATAGCGAAGGACCGTTCTCCGTTGCCCCATACACGACCCGCGGCCCCGAATCTAAAAATGACAATAAAAAAAGTAGAAACAATCTTTATATACCTATGAGTTAGGTTAGTTCGATGCAATCTGCCTACATTTTCAATTGAGCCGACCTAGATTAGTAGAAATCGTTTATATTGCTACCTAATTGGATCCCGCCGATCGGTAATAGATTACAATACAGCACACACCTGCTCGCTCGTATTCATACATTAAAGCTGCTATTCAATATTGATGGATTAAATATACATAGGCAGTACGGAAAAAATTGAGACAGGCAAAAAAGACTTCTATCGTCTCTAATATTTACGGTAAAAATTCATAAAAATGGATCCATTATTACAAAACAATTGGTGTAATCCCAGCTGAATTTACACGAGTTATTCCGGTCTGATCCCCTGAATCCCCCTCCACCCCCCCACCTCGATCCCCTCCTGGATCGTCTTCTTAATTATGTTTATTGTGTATTAAAATATTCCTTTATTTTTTTTCTTCTTTTTAGGGTTCCGTACCCAAAGGGTAAAAACGGGACCCTATTATTAAGACTTCGCTGTCTGTCCGTCCGTCTGTCAGTCACCAGGCTATATCTCAAGAACCGCGATAGCTAGACAGTTGACACAATTTATGTATTTCTGTTGCCGCTATACTAAAAACAAAATAAAATAAATATTTAAGGGGTGTTCCCATAGAACAAAGGCGATTTTTTTGCCCCTTTTGCTCGATATCAATAATGGCAACAGGTAGGCACTTGAAATATTCACAAAATACTCAGTTGTATTTTTACTTTGTTAATAAATAATAAAAATAAAATAAATATTTGAGGGAGGCTCCCATACAACAAACGTGTTTTTTTCGGCGTTTTTGCCTTGTGGTACGGAACCCTTCGTGTGCGAGTCCGACTCGCACTTGGCCAGTTTTTTCATTTTCCTATGGCGCTCAGACTTGGTCTTTGACAAAGAGCCTGAGCCTACCTTTCGAGCTTCTGAGCCTCTGGCTCAGAAGTCTCGAAACACAGACTTTGTCAAAGAGCGATGGAGCGTAGCATCTTAAAAATACAAACTCACCGAGCAAATTCTTGAAAATAATAAAAAAAAAAAACGTTGAAACCTGTTTGAGTTTCAATACACCTTAACGCTTTCAGTTAATATTTACGATACCATGCGCTAGAACGACCAGCAATCCTTAAGATAACTATGTAGGTATGCATTATATGCATTTATCTATATAAAGAAAATTCAAAGTCCTGACTGACTGATAAATCAACGCACAGCCTAAACTGCTGGTCCTAGAGACATGAAATTTGGAGGCTGTGTTCTTTGTAAAGAGTGGGTATCCACTAAGAAAAGGTTTTTTGAAATTCCACCCCTAAGAGGGTGAATGGAGGGAGGGCGAAATTTCACGCGTACGAATTCGCGGGCAAAAGCTACTTTATTACATAATTATTATAAATTTAAATCGTTTTTAGTGTCGGTCTGTATGACCACGTTGTTCTTCTACGTAACGAATTTTGATGCGGTTTTCACCACCGTGTCATCATCATCATTTCAGCCGAAAGACGTCCACTGCTGGACATAGGCCTCACCCAAGATTCTTGAAGGGGGGTTTGCCATAATCGCCACGCTTGGCAGGTGGGTTGGCGATCGCAGTATAGTACCTATGGTGGTGGAATGCATAGAGAACGCTGCTGCCCATTCTCCGGTACGATCCTTAGTCGCCTTTTACGACACCCACGGGAAGTCCATACGTCCGGCACCACACAGTCAACACCACCGTGTAAGAGAATTCATTCCAGAAGATTTATGTGTACCTACCTATCATCATCATTTCAGCCGAAAGACGTCCACTGCTGGACATAGGCCTCCCCCAAGCACCTCCACTTCGACCGGTCCTGTGCTTCCCGCATCCAACGGGTTCATGCGGCCTTCACAAGGTCATCGGTCCACCTTGTGGGAGGCCTTCCAACGCTACGTCTTCCGGTACGCGGTCGCCACTCCAGAACCTTTCGGCCCCATCGGCCATCTGTTCTGCGAGCAATGTGCCCACTGCCACTTAAGTTTGGCAATTCTTCGGGCTATGTCGGTTACCTTGGTTCTCCTGCGGTTAGGTAGGTCTAACTTCGAGAAAGAGGTCAATCGACGAATCCGACTCGGCTGGGCAGCGTTCGGGAAGCTACGCAATATCTTCTCGTCCCACATACTGCAGTGTCTCAAGACGAAAGTCTTTGACCAGTGTGTGTTGCCAGTGATGACTTATGGAACTGAAACGTGGTCGCTCACAATGGGCCTTATAAGAAGGCTAAAAGTCACCCAAAGGGCAATGGAGAGGGCTATGCTTGGAGTTTCCCTGCGTGATCGAATCAGGTACCTACCTATACTACATTAAAATTAAACTTACAAATAATAAACAAATCTCCATGTTTTGTGAAGTCGTGAAACCGTGAGAAGCAGGGCGACTCGCTAGTTAAAAAATAAAATTATTATTCAAATAACATTACAGTTATGAAATGAAGAACACGTCACTTACCAGGAAAATCCCTTGCTTTGACACCAAACAGGTTAGAGGGTAGTCCAGTTTTTCAACAGACGACAACAGCTAGGGTTGCTGACATAACTCAAAGGGACACGTGTCGTTTGTAAACGCGCGTAAATAAATGAAAGCTCCCGAGACACCTTGCTTTCATGTGGTTTGTCCCTTTAATTATGACGTCACAACGGTTCAATGCCTTTAATAAAGTTTTTTTTAAATATGTTGAAACGTTTTTTCATTATATTTCGCAAGTAATGATTATTTTTCTGATGTCAAGATTATGGTTTCTAAAATTCCACAATGAAAAAATAGGTTACAACTATCACTACTTTTTAGTTAAGATTTCTAAATGTACCTGGCTGGTTTTAGTCAAGCAAACTTAAAATGCCATATAAGTTTTCAAACCAGTTCTGTGTTGTTTCAAATCAGCCTGTATACGCTATACTGTTTTTTTCCACTAAACATCCTTTTACAAATATAATTGTATACAGAAGCTGTTGGTAAATATTTCTAAATAAATCAATAATTTTCATAAAATTGTAATACCTACCAATTATCCCCAAGCTCAGAATCCCGTGGTCCAAATGTGACGTCACACAAGCGGTCACTTTTGCAAGTCCCAGAGGCGAATTAGTGCCATCTGAATTCGTAAATTGGCAATGACCTATACGCCGATACATCGACATACCCGGGAGCACGGGAGCTAATTCCAATTACTTATCGAGAACTAGGTAACTGTACGCGGAATTGTCCATAAATTTATGTGGGTTAGTGGGTACATTGTATTGGAAGCACGTCATGATTTAAAGACGAGTTGGTAATACATCTTCTTGTGGTGTGGATGCATTAATTTAGAATACGATACAGGAAAAGGCAAATGAAGAAAAAGCAGTTAAAATTAGTATTAGATAGCGGCAATTGCCCAGAACTTAAGTTTTGGATGGAATGACGACTAATATATTTTTTGCATAAGGAAAATATCGCTGGAATTCGCTGGATGCGGGAGACCCAGGATCAGTCCTTGTGGCAATGCCTGGGCCAGCTATATCGAGCAGTGGACATAGTTCGACTGAATGATAATGATGATGAAATCATAAACGTTAGTGCAATGTAACAATTATCTTTTGGCTCTTGAATAACATTAACAGGGGGACGTTGTTGGTAAACATACGAGAAATTGTTTCGTGATTTTTTTGTTGATAAAAAAAGAAAACAGAAAAAAAAGGCACGCGCCAAAATATCCTTGTACAGCTTTATCAACAAAACCAATAGCGATGTCCATTTGAAACAAATGACAATCGTTCACAGCTAATTAATTGTGGTCGCACAAAATTATGAACGATGGTCCATTCTAATTAGTTCACTCTAGTGTATAATTTACTATAAATCGTATTAACACTCGGTAATAGCACAATGTGTTCAGTGTTTCTCTCTAATTTGCCCGATTCATAACATCAAATACTGATTTATTTGTGTGGAAAATTTATAGTATGAGTACCTACAAACGTTCATTACATTTTTTAAATGCAAACTTCTTTAGGCGTACTAAACTCACGCTCGGGTCGGTGATACTTGGCTGTAGTCGGTCGGTGACGCTGAATCGGGTATAATCGGCTCCAGTCGGTCGGTGAAGCGAATCGGGTAGGTATACTTGACTCCAGTCGGTCGGTGACGCTGAATCGCATATCGTAGCTTCGTATCGTAGTATCGTAGGCTCCAGTCGTAAGTTTTGACTTCTTTCGTGTGGTCACAAGAACACACCAAATTTTTGTATGAAAAAAAATACGCGAAGGAAAATTGTACGGTGCTTATACTCAGGCAGAAGTATGATTGGGGATAGCAATACGTTCTTATCTGCATACTGTTGCTTTGTCCTTTTTCAAAGGAGCTTTACAAACCAAGTAATTTTACTAACGAAAGGAGCTGATGTACTATTTTGCAGGAGCAACATGCTTAAAATAATAACTTAACTTAACCAGGGTTATATGCATTTTAATAAAGGTACATAAAATGCTAATATTGTTCAAAATAGTGAACTATGGTTAATCCTAGTGTTTCAAGAGGTGAATGAGCGAAAAAGAGGTGCACCAAAGTTTCTCAATCTCGATTTACGACTCTTAGTGAAGCCGTAAGTTCGTATATATTAAACCCGGTATTAGTTTGAGCCTGAAACTTCGCCTAGCTATATAACATAGGTACGCAGAATATGAAATGCTTTATTGGTCCAGGGGTAACGTGTACCTACCCAAGTTCGCTGCACCTTCATTTTGTGAAACTTGTAGTTTCATAAAACGAAGGTGATATACTCGTACAATGAATTAGGTTGTCAAAATTGTATTCCAGCTTCTTTCAGTTAGAATTACAACAGTAACCGATTAAGAATAAGCTGACTTGGTTTTTTTTACCTTTTGATTTTGATATACTCGTAGCAACTAAACTGACACAAGTAACCATGAAAGTGAATTATTCAATCTTAAACCTTGTTTTAAGAGACACTAATTTGACACACGAGTATTCCATCCCGTTTTTTCAGTAGATCTACTAATCCAAGTAGACCTCAGCAAAGAGAATCGGTCACTGTCGGCGGTTATGGGCGATTATAGCTTCAAGCCAGTGTATATGTGGCGTGTCTCCGTAGACAATCGTCTACCTTCAATCTTGCGCCTGTCACTCGTGTACTTGAGGATCTTTTGCGTCTGCGAATGTTCACTTGACTGCTTGGACTTAACATAAACACGGACAACAAAGTTCTTACTAGCCATCAATACACTATGATTAAGAAGATTACAGTACCTACCTACTAGAGTAGACGGTAAATATGTATGGGACATTTCCCAAAAAAAAGTTTGGCTTTCGGGAGTCCTGTCTCTCTCACTCATATCTGTTTGACAGTCTCTTTCTCTGGCTCGATGTGTGATGATAATAACATAATCCCAGTTTTTGAACAAGTCAACGGGAAAATTTTCACCATATTAGAGAGCAAATATGGGCGTATTGGGCACTGGTGCCAAGGGCGCTTGGACAGTAGGTGGTACTGGAAATGGAACCGTAATTGTCAATCAACTCGTTCATTCGGCGGCGGATATCGGCTAACGAAGCAAACGATTGCTCTGTTTTACAAATTTCTCGGCTAAGACTTAGGTAACACACATTCAGGAAAAAGTAAGGGCCTAAGGTTATACCTATTAATGAAGTGCTTATTCCACTTGATTAAAGTTATTGTTCCAGCTGGCTAAGTAACTTAATTCTGACGAGTGTAATCGCATTCAGCAAGTGTAAGCCTTCTGAAAAGTAACCACTGACCTCTATAATACAATAGAGGTCAGTGAAAGTAACCTAATTAGAAAGAAGAAAAAAATCAGTGTCGTATGATCAGAAGTAGCTTTCTTAATATCTCCTCTTTTCTTAAAAAAGACGACTTAATTAAGCCAAGTGGATAAGCCCTTAACACATTGTTCGATGTAGTAGTTTTTAGTCAAAAACCTTATCTTAAGCTTTTTCTTCTATCGACAGCAAATAAGTCTAAGCCTGGGTTGCATCATCTTACTTTAACTTTAACAAACGTCAAAAGTCTGTCAAACTGCATACAAAAATCACCGGTTATGGTTAAAGTTACGGTTAAAGTCAGATGATGCAACTCAGGCTAAGTATACCAGACATCATTTGCACCTAATTTAAATATCGCCAGTCGTGATAGTTATTTTAAGGCGTGATAAAGAGATAAGAAACCGGCCAAGTGCGAGTCGGACTCCCACACGAAGGGTTCCGTACCACAAGGCACAAAAAGCCGACAAAAACGTTTCTTATAAACCCCTTTAAATTTTAACTTTATTTTACTTTTATTATTTGTTGTTATAGCAGCAACAGAAATATATCATCTGTGAAAATTTCAACTGTCTAGCTATCACGGTTCATGAGATACAGCCTGGTGGCAGACAGACAGACAGACGGACAGTTGAGTCTTAGTAATATGGTCCCGTTTTAACCCTTCTACCAGGTAATTTAAATAAAGGCAAAAAATACAAGCAAACACGCCGTCGCCGTTGCTTCGTCCTGAATGGATTCAGCGTCGACGAAGATTATTCATGTGGAAGTTTATGAATAAAACTCGCAGCTGCAGCTTTCACTCCATCAGAGTCGTGTTCCGTCAGCAATAAATAAAGATGGCAAACTTTGAAGGAACTTCCCATCTTCCAAGAACCGCCAGGAGATGCCTGTTGCTTCAGATTGAACTTTTTGAATATCCATCGACCACTTTGCAAATACTTTTCGAGATATTACTCGAGGCTTCTTCGAGAATTGATGGAATTCGCGCGAAAACTTTTGAGACGGTTTTTTTTCATAGTAAGGTTTTATTTGTGTGTATTTAACACGAGATGTATTAATATTCTATCTATATTTATATTTGTAGGTACCTATATTATTTTAAGTGGTAGGAAATTTATAGCAAAATTAAATATCCACAACATTTGTTTTGGTTCAGGTGCACTTTAATTCGGAATTATTTTCGTTGGATCCCACTTTTGAATCCCATTTTTTAGGTACCTATTAACGATGGGTCCCATTTGCTATTTCCAATGAATCCCATGTTATAACAACATTCGGCAAAAATTCAATAAACACAGAATGACTTATTTGTAATAATAATAATATGAAGTTTAAAAAAAAACACGCTTTTATCACCCACTAAAAAATTATAAAATAATTTAATTTAGAAAGCGTACAGCGCTTTAAATTCGGTTATCCGACTTTTCGGCTTCTGACAACCCGTTATGACAGCCAAAACCGAACGAAAGATGACGCCGAGACCACGTGCTTTCGGAGGCACGGAGGGGTCTTGGTATGTAATGGATAGTCACCCATCGACGAACTGACCGCGGATAGCGTAGCTTAACCTTGGATAAATCCGTGCGGCTGTTAGTTGATGTAATTCTAAATAATACTAATGTTATATACTGAACTTAGGAGACTAAAAAATAAAAAAGAATTCTGTTTAACAGGTTTGCAGATACATTTAATTCCGGTTCAAAAAGAAAGAAAATACTTTTATTTGCGGTAAAGATAACGCAAATAAAGAACACAAACTCAAAAAAGTTGAGGGAAATATGCGTTGCGTCCAAGAAAAACGGCCATCGCTCAGCATAATGCTGCGACCCTATGTATTAAGACGTTGTTTGTCCATCAATATATGGTAGGTAAGTCATTGCATAATTAAAAAACACAATACTTATTCATGTTTAATGAACAATAAGCAAAAATCCTAATTAGGAGGCAGGTCCTATTTCTATGTGAACGTGGAACAATAAGACTCATTGTTAGTGCTCATTTGAAAGTGTTCATACTTATGAAAATTTTAAGCATTTTGTTAAAGGCATTATTAAAATGAAACTGTTTAATAAAATAGAGAAACTTTTCTATAAACTTTATTTGGTTACTAGCAATTTAGAAATTTGGGAATCTTTGAAATGCTTTATGAATCTTCTCCAAGTTTTCATAAAGTAAAAAAGTGCTACAAAAAAAGTGACGAGTTGTTCCTTTTCCGACAAATTGTGACTTTCAGTAATTTTTTTTTTTATTGTACTTACCTAGCCCCTATACACGTACCTCCTTACGAATAAACGTATTATATCAGATGAATAGTTACACACCTATTTCTCTCTTTCAGTCGGCAGTAATTTGTCTTTCGAAAGAAGAAAACAAAGCGTTGTGTAACTATACAGACGCTATACAATGTTTATTAGTAAGGAGGTTAGGTTCTAGGACTCGCCTATCATGCACGAAGTTGCTTGTGGGTTTAATTCCGGGCAAGTACCAAAGTGATTTTTACAATTCGTCTGTACTTTCTGAGTTTATCTTAGACATCACTGACTAGGGCGAATTTCACCAAACTTTTATACCTAGAATAAGTTGTATCCTGAGAATAAATTTAGAATTTTTGACAGTTTTTCCATTTCTGTAAAAATCTCACCGTGAAAACTTAAATAGGTGAAGTGAGTGTGGAGTGAGCTTTCAATAGTGTCAATTCCTAGCTAAAACAAACTCACTTCACCCAAGTTTTCACGGTGAGATTTTTATAGAATCGACCGGCAGAGCTGTCAGCCGTCAGTTTTATTTACTGACTGATAAAATCAGCCCTAAGAATTGGAATTGGTAAAATATTAACATGATAATCTTAGAAAAGATCATTCAATAGTAATATAGAGGCATGAGGAAAACGGTGTAAAGTTCACTCATTATAGAAAATACCTAGAGGTTCCTCCGACCGGCCAGAAGGCCAATTCTCGTAATGTAAATCGTTCAAAATCTAGTCGTAGTCTCATCTCGGTGACAAACAAATGTCAAAAACTTGTCAAAATGCAAAGAAATTAGAGGTGTTTTTGACAGATTGAGACAGATCAGACTGTGAACGTTCTTAAAATTACGAGAATTGCCCCTCTGGTGTTGTGTCTCGTGGGCCCGACGATTGATATCGAGGCGTTGTATATACTTGCTTGAGTACGTGTAGATTTTATTGTATTTGTTGGTATATTCGCGTGGCTAGCTAATAACATATGGCAAATAATTTAATTTAATGTTCTGTGTCCTGTAATTTTAATTACTTTGCTTAGCTTGTTTTATACATTCAAGTATTTTCTAACTGAACAGACAGCTGTGCTGCTGGGGAGTTTGTTGCGCCACTTCTTCTCCCCAGCGAAAGCACTAGGAAGTGGTGAAGGGCGGGTATTTTGAGGGACTGTCTTTTGTAATTTTGACGTTCGAAAAGTGCTGATTCTCAGCCTAGTTTGAATAAATGACTTTTGATTTTGATTTTTTTACTAGTCGCGCGGTAATCTTTGCTTGTGCGATGCAGGATTTTGCGTGACGTCGGTGTGATGCGTGTTTCGCATGTGGCGATGTAGATTATTACCACACACCGTTTTAGAACGAGTTTGATTTTCCGATCAGCCTCTAAAATGTTCCAAATTCCTGGAATGTCTATAGTAGGTACTTCTCTAAAATAGGCCTCACCTGATTGTTGTGGCAAACTTCCACTAACTTGCCTTGTTAAATGTTAAGCAACTTCTTTTCTGAACGCCAGCCAATTTATTGAGTTTCATAAATGTTTCAATGGAGATGGCGTAGATACTTGCAAACTTTGTAAGTATCCACGCTACAATTTCTATGTGAAGAGTTTTTTTTTTATTTATGATACTAGTTTTCTGAAGGCTTTCCCTTGTTTTCAATTAGCTCATCATCTGCCTAGCCTTTTGCCAACTATATTGCGGTCGGCTTCTATAGTCTAACCGGATGCAGCTGAATATCAGTATTTTACATGGAGCGACTGCCTATCTGACCTCCATAACCCAGTTACTGGGTAATACGGTATCCCTTGGTAAGACTAGTTGTCAGACTTTTTGGTTTCTGAGTACCCGTAACGACTGTCAAAGATCCACTAATGATAGCCGGGACCAACAGCTTAACGTGCTTTTCGAGGCACGTAGGGCTCTCGGTATGTAATGTGGTCACCCATCCACAGACCAACCGCGGCAAGCGTAGCATAACCTGATCGATCGACCTGTGCGGCTGTTATTATGATTTATTCCGGTCTGATCCCCTGAACCCCCGTCCTCGATCCCCTGCTAGTTCGTCTTCTGTTTTAATCTCTGTCACATTATCTAGGTTTACTCTTTTTTGACAGGTAAGTATTTAGCCACATGTTTTCAATTCGCTCATTTCCAATAAAGTTTGTATTTCCTTGCAATACGGATAGGTAAGTAATAAGACGGTAAAATTCCGACACATTACTTAGCTATACTTAACGGCCGTCATAAAAATCTGTCATTTTCACCAGTGTTTGACATTAAAGTTTCGAAAAACGCCTGTTTTTGGGCAACCGTATTCTTACGAAACCGTTTTCTTAAGAAACCAAAGCTTATAAGGGGAAATCCTATAAAATCACACCAATATTATAAAGGCGAAAGTTTGTGAGTGTGTTTGTTTGTTTGTTACTTCTTCACGCAAAACTTTACAGTAATATGGCTTAGATATCAGAATAACACATAGGATACTTATTATCCCGATATTCCTCCGGGATCGACATTTATGCGGGTGAAGCCGCGGGGAGCAGCTAGTTGTATAATGATACTTAGTTTGAAAATACGGAGGGTTATGTCGTACTTCTACCTTCTATCAACTAATCCCAACCCAACTAACCCATGATGTAATTACTACTATCATGAAAAAAAAATAGAAATAAATTTATTACTGTTTAATTTCAATCCGAATATTTACGAAATAAAACGAAAATCCTAAAAAAGGTAACCAGATGACGCCTGAACAAATGATTCTAATACTAAGCTAAGCCATTTATCTACCGACTTTGCTATATGTTTTCAGCAGGCGCAACTTACTTGCATCCTAACCTAATTGTAAATCACGAAATTATTGTTTTATTTATGAAGACAACATTCATTTTCACGCAAAAGAAAAAACCCAGTGTAGGTACCTTACGAAACTTTTTTTTTTTTTTTTTTTTTTTTTTTTTTTTTTTTTTTTTTTTTTTTTTTTTTTTTTTTTTTTTTTGCTGATGGGAAATCATCAAATGACTCCTCCCGCTCTGGGTGGAGCGGAAGGGAGTGTCAGACTCTTACTGACTAAAACCCACCCGTGTTCCTTCCTTAGCCCTTTATGTTCCGGGCCAGCGGTAACCCTTTCGGACAATCCCGCTGACCCGGCAGGCTTCGGCCCTAAGGGGCCCCTCCTCGATGCTGACATCTCTTTGAAACATCTTACTTAATACATGAACATAATTATGACATCCATAATCGTTGAGTTTTCTCAAAAAAAAAGAATTTACATGGATTTAAAGGTAGTTAATGAAATATTCAGTAATGTTACGGAGTCTTGTGCGACCTTACCCCGGATAGCAACAGGTCAGGGACGGAAGTGACCCTGTTTCATGAACGAGAGTAAAAGCTGCACCGCTCTTGGTTTATTATTTGGATATGTAGGTAGACTGTATTGTAATGTCATGTCTAATACAAGAAAAAGAAAGAAAAATGTTGTAATTTTTTTTTTGTTTCTTTAATTATCAAGGTCATTTTCATAGTTCTTTGTAATCGAGTTCGTAGCAAATTGCGTAACTTATACATATTTTTCAATAGAAAACTAATTTGTAAAACTATTTTTGATTAGGTATGTAGACCAACAGATCTACTCTCACACTATAGCTCACATTATAGCCGCAGCGGGCCGCAATTGAAGTAATTTTTCACTTTGTAGTGTTGTTTTGGAAGTCGGTTGTTTTTTTTTTTTTGTAAAAAAGTTGTTTTTTTATTTTTTTACTTTTATTTATTGAAAGTTCATAGTTATCTATACATATAATAAATCTGTAGAAGGGTCAATTCTGTACATTGAAAATATTGAAAAAATAAATAGCGGGGGGTGTTGCTGGATCGATACCAAACCCAAATATGTGATTAAAAAAATTTTTGTCTGTCTGTCTGTCTGTCTGTCTGTCTGTCTGTATATGCAGGCATCACGTGAAAACTAACGGTTCGATTTCGATGAAACTTAGTATAATTATACCTTATTATCTGGGCATAAAATAGGATACTTTTTATCCTGGAAAAATACGTAGAAAAAAAAATCTTATTTTTCGGTTTTATTCATAGACGTTGTTCTGTAGAACCGCGAACACACGTTGCATTACCCGTAGTGGATAATTTTCCATTTCAATTTAAGAGAATACAGTTTCCTGTAGCTTTGTGTTACGCCATGACAATAAATAAGGCTCAAGGTCAGACCCTAGGAGTTGCTGGCGTAGATTTTACCGCGAGTTGTTTTTCACACGGGCAACTTTACGTAGCTCTTTCCCATGTGAGCAGTCCAAGAAATCTTCATGTTCATATTCCGGACGAGCTCACTAACAATGTTGTGTATGCTGAAGCTCTCAATTAACTTTCTGTCGCATTGTCACGATCACTTTTTTATTATTGCAAACTTTTCGTCATTGTCAGTAATTTACCGCTACATGCTACTTATCAAGGTCGGAATTACTATGAAAAAAATACTTACTACAGAACGCGAGCTCAACAGCAGTAGCTCAATAGAGGGGTAATTATTATAGGCTTAGCCGTATTTGGGTCCAATAGATATTTATAAGATGTCATTGTCAGAGTTACTCAAAATGGAGAAATAAACCATCCACGCGAAGACCGACATCCGCGCGGACGGAGTCGCGGGCGGAAGCTAGTTTTACATAATGCTATCTACCTCGCACCAATTCGTATACCACAACTTGCACTGTCACTGTTGTTTACGTAAACATAAACAATAGTGACAGGAAGTATTATAACAACATCTAAATACACAAAGTGGATTAAATACGTAATATCGAAGCTAACTAAAAAACTTTTCAAGTAAAGTTAATACAGTTTATACGGGACCACCGCGCAAGCTTCCTCTACCAAACGAAAAAATAATGTTCAGATTCGGTCCACAATTGACAACAATATCTATGAACATACTTACATTAAAAAATGCATACAGACGAACATCAACAACAACCTCTTAAAAAGTGCGGTGCGGCCCACCTGTAGTGTGCATACACAACGTTATGAAAATGAAACTGATTACATATACTCGTATATACTTCGCTTTACACTGTACACTAGCCGATAGTAACAAGCTCATCAACTCACAGTCTTTCACCCCCTCCCCCCTCCCCCGTTCCCCCTTTTCCAACGATTCTTCTATCCCACAAAAGGTAAGGTAAGCCCTCAAACAGCTGACCAAGCCTAGATAACAAGAGTCTGATCTTTATCTCTGCCTTCGGCGACTATTGTATTTCTGGAAACTAGTTCACGGATCTAAATTACTATCTCTGCATATCTACGTACGGAGGTATCTTACATCACACACACATTTCTAAATGCCCTGCGGCATTTAAAACATCACTGGCATCACAAACAAATGGGTATAATAAACGGCTATCTTGAGCATACATTTTTTTTTTAATTGGTACATTGTACATAATCTGTACTGAATCTGTGTATACTACTCACATTAGTACAATGGACTTTTGCCGAAATTTTTTTAGCCAAATATCTCTGGAACTAGATCCTAAATTAATCTTACGTAGGCATTAATATTATTATAGGGTTTTTATATATCAATGTACGTAGGGCTTTTTTGTGCAGAATTTAATCATCTGACTAGCCTTTTCCCGTTGGGGGCGACTTCCAGGCTAACCGGATGCAGCTGAATACCAGTATTTTACATGGAGCGACTGCCTGTCTGACCTCCACAACCCAGTTACTGGGTAATACGATACCCCTTGGTAAGACTGGTTGTCATACTTTCGGGCCTTTGACTACCCGTAACGACTGTCAAACATCCACGAATGACAGCCGGGACCAACGGCTTAACGTGCTTTCCGAGGCAGGGAGGGGTCACAGTATGTAAAGATGGTCATCCATCCAGAGACCAACCGCGGCAAGCGTAGCTTAACCTGATCGATCCACCTGTGCGGCTGTCATTATTTACCCTTATGCAGAATTTAATAAGGAATAAATTTAATTTTGTTGCAGGGTTAATTGACGAAAACTCAATACTTCACGAGAACTTTGCAAAACCCTGGTTTTTGCGAAAGCAGTTTTTTTTTCGCACAAATAGACTTGATAGACTATAGACTTTTATAGACTATTTCTTTATAGACTTTTTTCACAGCATTGCTACACACAGCAGTGAAGGTTTCTTATGTTTACTAAGATTTTTTTCATGCCTTTATTTGTTCTTATTTTCCTGGGCAACAATAAAATATCATAACTTTAAGTTAATCCTTACTTACAGGAATTCTCCGTTCTTTGAAGCAAATGAAAGTCTACAAGGGTTGTACCTAAGTCGTTGTTTGAACTTTTAATACCTCATGTTCCAAAGTTTTATGCAAAGGGGACCTTCGGGCTGTTTGCACCTGGTTACGGAGATGCCAAAAGGGGGTAATGTATTTCATTATTGTTTCTACCAAAAAGTTATTTTTTGAGATTTCCGGTTGTTGCGTAATTAAGTAATTACGCAACACAAGTAATTACTTTGTACTGACAGCGCCAGTTCTAAAGATCCATAAACGGTCAAGATTTATGGGAATATAATGTTTTTTTTTTCGTTTTTTTTATTTTTGAGAATGAGTCCAGAGGTCTTGTAATCCTTATACAAAACTGCATCGATAGCCATCACATCACACTAATAATGTTACGAGCTTCGGGTTCGTGACAATTAAAACTGCCGATTTAATAACCAAAAAAATGACACTTTAATAATCAACACTAATTACAACTCAAACACACTAATTACAAAACGCAATTGCACTACTGATCGCTTTAAGTCGCACTTGAATATCGCTTCGATGCTTTCACTTCGATCGCTTTATCAAAACTGTGTCGGTCGTGGCGCGTCTCGGCCTTATATAGCGCCGAAGATAGTTCTAGAACTTCCATTGTAGAAACATCTAGAATGTTCGAGTACATACAGGCCCCGATCGACCAGATGTCGATAGTTCGGGAAAATTCTAGAAAGTTCTCGCATCGAAATTTCTAGAAGGGTCTTCACTACTAGTTCCGCTACTCGATACTAGATGGCGCTAGTGGTAACTACTGTCACCATGTACCAGGCATTAATTGTGGCGCGCAACACTGCCCCCTCCTAAGACATGCTCGTCCCGAGCATTATCGGCCCCATAATAACGCGCCAGTCGATCCACGTGGACGATCTTAGGAGTACCTCTTGCACCTTTCTGTATCCGGTAGGTTACGTCATTGATCTTTGTCACAATCCGGTACGGTCCGTCCCATTTAGCTTGAAGCTTAGGAGATTTCTCTTTGCTGCGGACTGGATTGTGCAACCACACTAGTGAACCTTCGTCGAACCCTTTATTGTTAATTTTACGGTCATAACGGGTTTTCATCTTTTCAGACATTTGCTGGCCCGATTGTCTGACGTGCTCATAAATGTCATTCATTTTGTTCCGCAAGTCATTCGCATAATCGGTTATACTGCGTGGTGCATCAGGTGGTATTCCGGTGATCAGGTCTGCAGGCAGCCGTAATTCTCTTCCAAAGTTTGCGAAAGCTGGTGTCACCGATGTACTTTCGTGAACAGCGCTTCGATATGACAACAAAAACGGTTGTATGTGCTTGTCCCAATCTCGTTGCCGATTTTCCACAACTTTGGCTAGGTACCTCCCCAGTGTCTGATTAAATCGTTCCACCATTCCATCCGATTGTGGGTGGTAAGAAGTTGTTCTTGTTTTATGTGTACCCATAACTCGACAAGTTTCCTGGAATATTTGGGACTCAAAATTTCTTCCTTGGTCGCTGTGAATCTCCAAAGGTACTCCAAAACGGCAGAAGACTTCATGAACCGGTTTATCTGCAACTGTTGAAGCTTCTTGGTTTGGAATGGCGAAGACTTCCGGCCACTTAGTGAAGTAATCCATCACAACCATGAAATACTTGTTACCACTTTCACTTACCGGAAACGGCCCCGCAACGTCAAGGGCTATCCTTTCCCATGGTGCATCAACGTTGTACAATTTCAATGCACCTCTACTACGAGTCTGAGGTCCCTTTACAGCTGCACAACTTGTACATTTGCGACACCAGTCCTCGACATCGTCCCGACAGTGGACCCAGTAAAACCGTTCTCGTATCTTCAGTAGAGTCCGTTTTACTCCCAGATGACCTCCTGAACAACCATTATGGTACAGCTGTAGAACATCCGGTACTTGAGCTTTAGGGACAACCATTTGCAAATGACAGCTGTCTCCCCGAGCGTTTTCCCATTTACGGCACAGGACTCCATCCTGAATCACCAAGCTGTCCCATTGGGCCCAATAGCTTTTTGTGGTCGAACTCATTGCTGAGACGTCGCTCCACCTGGGCTTAGGAGCTCTGGCCTTCATCCACTCCAGAATCGGCTTGATGTCCGAATCTTCCTGCTGTGCACGTTGTAGGCTTTCCTTCCACTCGTTGCTGAGGTCTGTCTTGAGCATCCTCACAGGTACGACTTCTTTACTTTCTTGCCTAGTACAATGCTTGCAGTTTTCAGGACAAGGTCTTCTTGACAATGCATCTGCGTTGCCATGAGATTTCCCGCTGCGATGTTCGACCTCGAAGTCGTATTCCTGCAGTAGTTCAATCCATCTCGCAACTTGTCCTTCTGGATTTTTGAACTGCAATAGCCATTTCAGTGCAGCATGGTCAGTTCATAGGTGGAATTTCCGCCCCAGAAGATATTTGCTAAAGTGCTGCAATGACTTTACCACAGCAAGCAGTTCCCGTCTCGTAACACAATAGTTCCTTTCAGGTTTCGACAATGACTTGCTGAAGTATGCTACCACAACCTCTTGATCACCATTACGTTGAGACAACACACCGCCAAGTCCTATGTCACTTGCGTCTGTGTCAACTATAAATTCTTTGCCCGCATCAGGGTACCCCAAAATAGGTGTTTTGCACAGACGGTCCTTTAGCTCCTGGAATGCGATGTCGCAACTTTCATCCCAGCAGAAATGTCGCTTCTCTTCGGTTAGCTTATGCAGGGGTTTAGCTATATCTGCAAAGTTCTTGACAAATCGCCGATAATAGGAGCACAAACCCAGAAATGCTCTGACCTGCGTCTTGTCTTTTGGAATTGGCCAATCCTTGACAGCGGCGATTTTCTCTGGATCCGTGCGGATACCTTCTTCAGACACTACATATCCCAAAAAGCTAACTTGTCGTTTGAATAGTGAACATTTCTTCGGACTTAACTTGAGGTTGGCACTCTGGATCTTCATGAGCACGCGTTCCAGGTTTTGAAGGTGTTCTTCAAACGTGCGGCCTACGATGATGATGTCATCCAAGTAGACCAGGCAGGCATCGCCAATTAGTCCGGTATGTACAAGTTCCATCAACCTCTCAAATGTTGCCGGAGCATTGCACAATCCAAACGGCATAACTTTGAATTGCCACAGACCCTTTCCTGTCGAGAATGCAGTTTTCTCCTTGTCGTTAGGATCAATTTCAACTTGCCAGTAGCCACTTTTCAGGTCCAGCGTGCTAAACCACTTTACTCCAGTAAGCATGTCCAGCGTGTCATCAATTCTTGGCAAAGGATAGCTGTCCTTCTTTGTAACGTCGTTCAGACGACGATAGTCAACACAAACCGCATGCTGCCGTCCTTCTTTCTTACCAGCACTACAGGTGAACACCATGGACTAGATGAAGGTTCAATAACACCATCCTTCACCATTCCCTCAATCATGGTTTCCACTTCTTTTTCACGTGCTACCGGCAATCTCCTTGGCCGCTGACGGATAGGCAATTCTTCTCCTGAATTTATTTTGTGTTGAACTATGCCAGTCTTCCCGATGTCAGCCTCGTTTGACGAGAAAACATCGGAATAACATCTTCTTCGCCTTGACCATTTCATTTTGGGACAAAGCGCTGCGGCAGTCTTCTAAAAGTGTGGTCACTTTTGTTTGTGCATCCTTGCTGAGGGTCCCAGTCGATAGATGTTGGCATCGACGCAACCAATCCACTTCCTCGTAAGTACCAACAAGTGTGCCTTTTTCTATTATCTGTTCCGGATCACAAAGGTTCAGCACACGTACCCCTGAGATGTCAGTGGCTCTGACCAAAGTCCGTGCCACTTTCCATCTACCCTTTCCACGAGTACACAACGATGAGTTTGCCCAGGATTCCGAGGAAGACTAACCGGCACAATCGTTTCCGATCTCGGCGGAAGAACAATCTTCTTAAGGCTGTACACATTCCCAGGTAACGCCCCTTCCATGAAAAGTTCCTCTACTCCACATTTCAAAACACCTTGCTTGACGTCAATCTCGCAAAAATTCTTCCTCATAAAGTCAAAGCCCAGGATGCAATCGTCCATTATATCAGCCACGATGACATTATGCAGGTAGATTCTGTTGCCTAGCGTCAATTCCATTTTCTTCTCTCCATGGACGGGTATGCGCTGACCGGTGGCTGTTACCAAATTAATGCGTTCCCGGTTGTATGCGGAGTCCCCAAGGGACCGACTCGCAAGTTGGGAACTGACAACCGTGCGAGAAGCTCCAGTGTCTATGGTCAGCTTACACGGCGTTCCGTTGACCTCGCCCTTGATGATAAGGCTGTTTCCGTCATGGGTTTGTGTGATCGAAACCCTTGGGGCTCTTTGAACATCAGCCAGCACCCGCCCCGCAGTCCTGGCTATTACTCGTTTCCCTGCTGCTGGTGCTGCGCGGTGTTGTTAGCCGCACTGCCCTCTGGAGATCGGTCGACTTCTCTTTCTGCAGTTCGCTTAGGGCAACTGGATCGAAGGTGGCCCTTTTCCCCACAGCCGTAGCACCTAGGGCTGTATCCTTTATTGCGGTCGCGATCTGTAGCCGCTGCAACCTCCCTGACGCGATGGGAACGATGATCCTGTCGCACAGCTTCCACCTCCAGTGCATGGGCCAAGGCGTCCTTAAGCGTCCCGTGGTGCCCGAGCCTCACAGCAGCTCTCACTTCAAGGTCGCGGATGCCGTCGATGAATGCCTGCACCAGGTTTCCATCAATAAGCGCAGGTACGGACTGGTAAGCTTTACGAACCAGCTTCTCCACTTCAAGGGCCCACTGCTGCAGGTTTTCGTTACTGCGTTGCACGCGATCCTTGAGCTGCGCACAAAACACGTGTTCCAGGTGAGCGTCGCCATACCGAGCCTCCAATGCCTCGAGGAGCTGCACGTAAGTCACTTCCTTACCGAGAGCTTCCAGGACAGTTAAGGCCTGGTCGCGCAAGCCTAGGGTGAGAGCAGTCATGGCCTGGCTTTTATTCCACCCGTTAGCCTTCATGACAGCCTCAAATTGGATTTTGTAGGCCGACCAGGAAGAAGTTCCGTCGAACGGTGGCACTCAAGAATCCACGTAGCGAAGGTGTTGTAGCTACGGGAGCTGCGATTCTATCCTCAAGTTTAAGGTTACCCAACCCCTGCTTCACATCAGCAATGACGTCATTAAACTTACTGATCTGAATTTCAGCTTCTGACAGACGGTTGTCATGCTGGGTAACCTTCTCTTTCACCTCCTTCATGTCCTTCCCGAGGGTTGCGTGAAGGTCCTTTATGAGGAAAATCTGCTCTTCCTGACGGCGCGCCTGCTCCTCCTTATCCCGTTTGAGCTGTTCTTCCAATCGACGGGTCTGTTCTTCTTCGTCCCGCTGGAGCTGTTCTTCCAACCGACGAGCCTGTTCCTTCTGTCGGTGGGCCTGTTCCTCCTGTCGACGGGCCTGTTCCTCCTTGTCCCGCTGGAGCTGTTCCTCCAACCGACGAGCCTGTTCCTCCTGTCGGCGAGCCTGTTCCTCCTTGTCCCGCTGGAGCTGTTCCTCCAACCGACGAGCCTGTTCCTCCTGTCGGCGAGCCTGCTTCTGCAGCATCAACATCAGAGCAGCCAAATCTGGTGCTGCTGATGCTGGAGCTGCTGCGGACGGGCCGGCCTCCATGGTCGGTAGCTGGCCCTCCGACCTCTGTGGCGTAGCTCCACCAAATCGCCTCTGGTCCGTCTCCTGCTGGCGTTGACTCCGGGTACGGATACCCTCCGTGTCGTCTTTGGGTAAAATCGGCATGATTTTTAATCCCCTTTTCTGACACCAATTGTTACGAGCTTCGGGTTCGTGACAATTAAAACTGCCGATTTAATAACCAAAAAAATGACACTTTAATAATCAACACTAATTACAACTCAAACACACTAATTACAAAACACAATTGCACTACTGATCGCTTTAAGTCGCACTTGAATATCGCTTCGATGCTTTCACTTCGATCGCTTTATCCAAACTGTGTCGGTCGTGGCGCGTCTCGGCCTTATATAGCGCCGAAGATAGTTCTAGAACCTTCCATTGTAGAAACATCTAGAATGTTCGAGTACATACAGGCCCCGATCGACCAGATGTCGATAGTTCGGGAAAATTCTAGAAAGTTCTCGCATCGAAATTTCTAGAAGGGTCTTCACTACTAGTTTCGCTAATCGATACTAGATGTCGCTAGTGGTAACTACTGTCACCATGTACCAGGCATTAATTGTGGCGCGCAACAATAATAATAAAAAAAAATACAACTAGAATAGAATAGAATATAATAGAATAGAATACTCTTTATTATGTACACCATATTAATTACAGACATAAGGTATAGAAACTGTACAAATGGTGACACAATGGGCGGTCTTATCGCTAAAAGCGATCTTTTAAAGACAACCTTTGGATGGATTAAAAAGGGGAAGGACAGACAAATACTGCAGGTAGTCCGTGGTGTACCATTTACATAATACAATAAATACATACATAAAGTATATTATACTAATCTAAATAAATATATACATATAACAATAAACATGAAACAGGAGCAAAGAAAAATACAAAATTTTATCAAAATTGGTCCAGCCGTTTGAGCGTGAAGAACTAACAAACATATAAACACACACACACACACAAACTTTCGCCTTTATAATATTAGTGTGATGGATTAGCTAAATAAAAAAAAATAATCTAAATCATCTTGAAGGATATTCCTTCAAGATGATTTAGATTCTGATTGATAGTCTGTTAAGCAATTAGGGTGGTGATCTCACTGCCCTATCTCAAATATCCACCCTGTATATTTATTCTAGTAACACTGCGGAGGGTTCGACGAATATGATGACAACACTGCTACTTACTGTTTCACATCGTCAGCATCAGATGGTCGTGCCACCGATAAGCACGCCTGTCTTCACAGCTTAGGCTAACCACAAACTACATCCTTCAGTAGTCATACGTGCTAATTCGCACAGTGTAATCTGGCTGACTGAAGTTCAAATAAAGTATAGTCGACCTCGAAGTAACGTTACTATAACCCTAAAGTTGAATGTTTTTTTAATATATAATATACTAGCTTTTGCCCGCGGCTTCGCTCGCGTTAAGTATTATTAAAAAAAAAACTAATACATTTACATCCTCCATCATCCCTTATTTTATCCCCATGGGGGTTGAATTTATCAAAATCCTTTCTCAGGGGATGCCTACGTCATAGTAGCTATATGCATGCGAAGTCTCAGCCCGATCGGTTTAAAATTGACAAAGTTTCATACAAACTTTCACCCCCTATTTTATCCCCTTGGGGTTAGAATTTATGAAAGTCCTTTCTTAGCGGATGCTTACGTCATAACATCTACCTGCATGCCAAATTTCAGCCCGATCCCTCAAGTGGTTTGGGCTGTGCGTTGATAGATCACTATGTCAGTCAGTCACCATTGAGTTTTATATATTTAGACTAGCTTCTGCCCGCGATTTCGTCCGCGTGAAACGTCTCCTCCTGAGGCATCGTCCTAATAGAACGTGAATGCGCGATCATCGTAGGATCGCGCGAATTTTACTCGTATGGACGCGCCATAAAACATATTGAACTCGAATAGGGGTAGTAACTGACAATCGCACGAAGCGGTCGCGCGACTCATATGTTTGAAAATCTATTCGCGCGAACTTAGTTCGTACGAACGCGCGATCAAACATATTGAACTCGAATAGGTGTGTCTGTGTGGTGCTACTTAAAGAATAGCACCACCCCTTACTTCCCGAGGGTGTTGTAAAAGGCGACTAAGGGTCGTACCGGAGATTGGGCAGCAGCGTTCTCTATGCATTCCACCATCATACCATACTGCGATTGCCAACCCGCCTGCCAAGCGTGGCGATTATGGCAAACCCCCCCAAAATTGGGGGAGGCCTATGTCCAGCAGTGGACGTCTATCGGCTGAAACGACAAGGTGTCCTAACTGACAATCAAACGAAGCGGTTGCGCGACTCAAATGTTTGAAAATCTATAAAATATATGAATCTATAAAATAGAGATCATCCAAATATTTCCAGACAGCAAAAATTGAGCGTCTCTGACGTCCATGGTTGTTGGTACCGACCGTGCAAGTGCCAAACTAGGTAGTCCACGGTCGCCCGCGTCACAAATTCGCGCGATGATCACATATTCGCGTTCTATTAGGACACCAATTTTTTGCTATCACGCGAACACGCGATGGTCGCGACGCTTACTCGCGCGATGATCGCGTATTCGCGTTCTATTAGGACGATGCCTAACCTACCGCGTCGCTTGCCCGCGCTATTTCTTTGTTTTCCCTTATTTATTATTTACTAGCTGCCCGCTACTTCGTTTGCTCGGTGTCCTACCCCTTACCTTACACTATCCCTACCTACTCCAACCCTACTTCTACCCTACTCCTACCCTACTCCTAACCTACTCCTACCCTACTCCTAACCTACTCCTACCCTACTCCTAATCTACTCCTACACTACTCCTACCCTACTCCTATAAGTAAAAAAAAAAGAAAAGATACAAAGTTCTATGTCCGTCTCAGGGTTCTAAGCTACCTCCCCACCAATTTTCAGCCAAATCGGTTCAGCCGTTCTTGAGTGATAGATAGTGTAATTAACACGACTTTCTTTTATATATAGTACGAGTATAGACTGCCCCGTCTGCCCGCGACTTCATCCGCATGAAATTTCACCCTCTTAGGGGTGGAATTTCGAAAAGCCCTTTCTTAGTGGATACCTACTCTTCACAAAGAACACACCCTCCGAATTTCGTGTCTCTAGGACCAGCGGTTTAGGCTGTGCGTTGATATATCAGTCAGTCAGGACTTTGAATTTTATATAAGTAAGTTTAAAGATATTAAATTTTGCCACCAGGCTGTGCTGTATCATGCCGACCCGTACGTGGACAACAACTAACAACTATGGTCGTTTTTACCGCCTAAAACCGTTTACATGCTCCAAGAATACCTCTTACCTGAATTCTTATTCAATTTTAATTCCTGTAACAGTTTTGAAATGTACCTATAATATTCTTCTATGTTAGGTACAAACGGGAAATCACATAACCATATTAGGCAGTTAGTGAACATCAACTGACGGTCGTGCTGATAAGAAATGAGCGAATAGTTTATTATAGCCACTGCCGCTAGTTTCTGTTCGATTAATGTTTAAATAAAATTATTACGTAGGTGCCTATAGGCACTGTTTTTATGGCAGTATTATTATGTAATCACTAGTTTCTGCCCGCGACCTGGTCTGCGTGAACTTCAGAAAGTATCCTATGTGTTAATCCAGGTTACAAATCCTTTCCGCAGTTTTTGCGTGATTGAGTATCAAACATCCAAACATACAAACTTTCACATTTATAATAATATTAGTATGATAATACTAATATTAATATTATTAGAGGGGGCCGTGGCTAAATAATAACAGCCGTACAGGTCGATCGATCAGGTTAAGCTACGCTTGCCGCGGTTGGTCTGTGGATGGGTGACCATCTTTACATTCCGTGACCCCTCCGTGCCTCGGAAAGCACGTTAAGCCGTTGGTCCCGGCTGTCATCTGTGGATCTTTGACTGTCGTTACGGGTAGTCAGAAGCCCGAAAATCTGACAACTAGTCTTACCAAGGGGTATCGTATTACCCATTAACTAGGTTATGGAGGCAGTCGCTCCATGTAAAATACTGATATTCAGCTGCATCCGGTTAGACTATAGAAGCCGACCCCAATATAGTTGGGAAAAGGCTAGGCAGATGATGATTAGTATGATAATAAACAAACTGGACCGTACTTTATTTTTGTAACCAACTTCAAAAAAGGAGGAGGTTCTCTATTTGGATGTTTATATAATACTAGCTTCAGCCCGCGACTTCGTCCGCGTGAAATTCGTACTTTCCTCTATAAATTTCGAAAATGTATGTTTATGACCTGTATCATTTATTTAGATAAATAAGTATTCGGGACAATTTTTAAGTTTATAGATCAAACATTTTTCAAATAAACTGTATCCCTCGCTTTTCACCCCCGTAGTGGTGGAATTATGAAAAGTCGTTTGGGATGTGTTCATAAATTGACTTCAAGACCCACACCCATTTTCGAGTTAATAAAAAAGCAAGCAAGCAAGCAAGCAGTAAAATCCACCCCTTAAATTTTATTACAAACTTTCAAGTTTATTAACCAAATGAATAAGGGTTTTCATATAAACTGTATCCCATCTTTTTATCCCCATAGGGGTGGAGTTTTGAAAAATCGTCCAGGATGTTTCTTTATCATGACTTAAAGATTATTTATTTATACCAATTTTCCAGTTAATCAAGCCACGTATTAAATTCTCCCCAGTGAAATTGACTACCCCTCTTCACCCCGTTAGGGGTAGATATTCGAAAAACCCTGAACCACTTTATTATTTATTTTGGTCTTACATACTGAGTTTTGAGTTAATTGGACCGCGGATTAAAATTCTGCCATACTTACTAAATTTGATACCCCCAACCTCCCTTTATAATTAGTTTAGAATTCCAAAAAATTACGAACTTTATAATTTACTTAGATAATTAACTAGCTTAGCTGTATTTGTGCCAAGTTCAAATTTATTTATACCATTTTTTGAGTTAATCAAGCCATTCACTAAAATATCCTTAAAAATCGAATTACTACTTTTTGTCCCGTCATGGGTCAATTTTAAATCTGGGGGGCCTCATAGAGATGTCAGCATTGAGGAAGGGGCCCCTTAGGGCATTTTTAACTTTCCATCATCGTTATCGCTGATAGAATATCACTTTTTCTAGACCCTAAGGTCTGTTTGTCTACGTTACCTAAATTCAACCTTAGTGAAGTTGCAAATTACTGGGAATTGTTGTCAAAAGTAATAAATCAATTTCGAGGTCGACTATACCTAATCGTGTTCGTGTGTACTTCTACCTATTTCCAAATTCGTGATTGCCAAAGGCGTGTAACAGTTAGGTACTAATCGGTTTTAAGCTTCCGATTAGCACGTCACTTGAACCTCATGAATTTCAATATTTCACACTATAAGTAGATATTGTGCAATTGGGAATCACTTGTGCATTAAATTTGGTTACGTAAGGTCATTCTTCATAGGCAGCAACTGGCCAGTTCACCAGCCTTAACAGGCACCAGGCACCATTTATGAGGAATCAACCCCTGATTCTTTCATTAAGCCATCACAGACCTTCGAAAATTTTAAACAGACTCCGTCCCTTTTCCCCGTCCTCCGTCTTTGCGGCAGCCGACCTGAGTCGGCTGCAGCAAAGATAATCTCCACAGGTGGGGTTTCTCGGATGGTTTCGATCATCAATGCGTACGCGGCGTCTTCCTGCAGACCATCGCCCACCCACCTTTCATCTTGCGCCGCATGACACGTACAACTAAGCTCCTAAAATGTCTACGTCAGCGAATCGATCGGCACGTCACGAAATCATGTCAAAATTGGCATGCTGACAAGAGGAAGCCTGCAAAACAGTCGATATTGGAACGTAGTTCCCTATCGCAAGTCGTACTCTGCACAATTGGCAAATGAGATCGAAAAAAGCGTAACATTTTCATCGTCACAACACTTTTCTTACATAACAAAAGAAAAACAATCTTCGTTCCAACCGGATGTCCCACCACAACTCTAGACATTTTTTTAAACAGGTCTATGAAACCAGTAACTCCAAACATTGTGGAAAGCCTTAGATATCTAAGTCTGTACAGAAATAAACCTCGCAAGCGTCTTTGATGTCCCACACTAACTCGACATGCCTTTTCAAAATATACTCGTAACTTGTTCACGAGGGAACCTCGCGACTCATTTTTTAATTCCACACACTTTACTTCGATGTTTTGTACGAACTTAAGGTTTCAAGATCAAGGTCGAGAATAGGTGTTGACTCTTCTAGGGAAAATATTGGTTCCTGTCTTATTTACCAAGGAAATTCAAGCATCTTTACACATCTTTTATGAATAGAGCAAACCTTAAAGAATTTCTCTAGGATATACCTACCTATGTATGTACCTACCTTCTACCTTACCTATCCACCTTCTAAAAGGACACATCTATACATATAATAAATCTGTAGAAGGGTCAATTCTGTACATTGAAAATATTGAAAAAATAAATAGCGGGGGGTGTTGCTGGATCGATACCAAACCCAAATATGTGATTAAAAAAATTTTTGTCTGTCTGTCTGTCTGTCTGTCTGTCTGTCTGTCTGTATATGCAGGCATCACGTGAAAACTAACGGTTCGATTTCGATGAAACTTGGTATAATTATACCTTATTATCCTGGGCATAACATAGGATACTTTTTATCCTGGAAAAATACGTAGAAAAAAAAATCTTATTTTACGGTTTTATTCATAGTCGTTGTTCTGTAGAACCGCGAACACACGTTGCATTACCCGTAGTGGATAATTTTCCATTTCAATTTAAGAGAATACAGTTTCCTGTAGCTTTATGTTACGCCATGACAATAAATAAGGCTCAAGGTCAGACCCTAGGAGTTGCTGGCGTAGATCTTACCGCGAGTTGTTTTTCACACGGGCAACTTTACGTAGCTCTTTCCCGTGTGAGCAGTCCAAGAAATCTTCATGTTCATATTCCGGACGAGCTCACTAACAATGTTGTGTATGCTGAAGCTCTCAATTAACTTTCTGTCGTATTGTCACGATCACTTTTTTATTATTGCAAACTTTTCGTCACTGTCAGTAATTTACTGCTACATGCTACTTATCAAGGTCGGAATTACTATGAAAAAAAAACTTACTACAGAACGCGAGCTCAACAGCAGTAGCTCAATAGAGGGATCTCCTTAATTATTATAGGCTTAGCCGTATTTGGGTTCAATAGATATTTATAAGATGTCATTGTCAGAGTTACTCAAAATGGAGAAATAAACCATCCACGCGAAGACCGACATCCGCGCGGACGGAGTCGCGGGCGGAAGCTAGTTTATTATAAAACTCCATCGTATATTATACATTAGACAGTCGCTGGACATTGTTAATTAGATGCCCAATGGAGAACTAATTAGCGTTTCTATGATCGTTTCATTATAATAAGCGTTTATATGTCAATGTTTAGCTGGTAATTTTAATTAAACCACGACTGGCGTCGGTGATAGCCCGGCAGATGCGAAAGTGCTTGCAATTTGCATGTTAAATAATTATTGCCACTATGCAAGTACAGTGAGTGACATTGCTTACATATATGAATGAACGCGACTTCACTTCGAATCCCAAATGGTAGCGAGGATCTCCAGATAATAAAAATGTAAAAATAAAACAAGCGAATTCATTTTAGCAGTATTATCTACTGCCGGTATTGGTACCTACTAGTATTCTGTAAAGTTCTCACCTAGAAAACTGAGGTGAAGTGAGCTGTCAATAGTGTCAATACCTAGCATCAGGTGGAATGACTACCCACTTCAAGCTCCCTTCACCCAACTTTTCATGACATTTTACAGAATTTTGGTGACATTTTACAGAATAGCCCGGTTGCTTCTTGTGAAGGAAATTTGAGGGGAAGTACTACCATAAATATTTAAATTCTAACTTATGTTTCAAATGAATATTATTTCAAGTTAAATATCAACTTTATTTTATTGGTAATTAAGTTGATTTCAGAGTGACTAGGACTATTGAAAAAATTATAATAATGTTTGAAGTTGTAGCGTAAATTGAACTTTATTGAGTAGGATTTAAAGTTATTTTTCCATAAACTCATATTTGTTTACTTTTTTGGCAAATAGATCGCGATTGCAGGTTATACCGCCTATCAGTATTGTTGTTTTGATGAGTAGACATGGGTAGGCCATCGTAAGTTTAGGCACAAGTGACATTTCAGTTTGGTCTTTGAAATAGCAACGCATCTGCGATGCCTTTGGTAGTGCAGATGTGAAAGAAAATTATCCGGAAAAGACCCCGAGTTAACGACATAGTTAGCAGAGTAAGCCAACTGAAGTGGCAGTTGGCTGGCCATATTTGCCGAAGGTCCGATAGCCGGTGGAGCAGACGAGTCCGAGAGTGGAGACCGCGTAACGAGAAGTGTAGACTCCCCCCAACTAGATTGACCGACAACCTCAAGAAATTTGCTGGGACCGACTGGATGCGTGCATCCTGTCGGAAAATAAATTTCTTGAGGTTCGGAAGGCAGAAGACAGGGTGTGGTGGCGCTACCTGGGAGAGGCCTATTTCCAGCAGTGAACTGCGATAGGCTGAGTTGATAGGTGATGATGCCACATATCATCACGTGGGCTGTTGGCCCTTTGTCATCCAATAATAAATTATAATAAACTATTTCGAAAGTTTTGCGTCCACATGAGTGATTGAAGTGGGAAGAGGGCTTGAAGTGATCAACAAGAGTGGATATACTCATATAATGCTAATGGTTATTATACAGGTTAGTCAGCCTGATAAGAGCTTAATGTGATAGTCCTCAAGGTCTCTACTCATAAAGTGAGTGGAAAAATAATTAAAATGGAACGTTCGAGCAACATCAACAGGAATCTGCAGTATAAAAAAAGACTCAAGTTTTGCTATCATTTCTAATAGAAATTAGATTATTTTCAAGAAATTATTCAACAAATTAGGTTATTTCGATTATTCCCAATGTCCACCACTTGTTTGGCCACCACTGGAGGACAGCGAAACAACTTCCTTTTAAAAATGATTCTCGTTGTCCAGTCCTGGCGGACACTTCATGGTTTGAATAGGTCGAATCACCCCCGACTTCACGTAGTCTTTTGGCTGCTACCCCTAGAGTGTATATAAACACCGGAAGCGCGAAGGGAGAGACTTCCCGCAGCGCCGGAGATGATGCAGGAGCAACTTTAAAGTGTTTTGAGGTTATTTTACAATAATTTGTCCCCCCCTATTGGTGGACAACGAGAATAATTTTTAAAAGTTTTTATTTATTTATTTTTATTTATTTATTTATCTACTTACGTAAACCATTACAGGACATAACCCAATGCGGTAAATGCGATTATCCTAACTTAAACATACTAAAATCTATAACTTCTCAGCCAAAAACTGAAATCAAATTCAGTCGAACTCTAATGTGTAACAAAACCTGGCCGATTCTCACCTTGACCGTGACCTATTTTTGAGCCTGGGATTCAGTCGGCGCCTCCGGGACTCAGGGAGGTTGCATGCTCTCTCACTCTCGACAGATTACCTTGCTACACTTGGCCGACGATGATTTAAGCAGTAGGTATGTAAGAATCGTACCTAGTAACCCACCTGTAGCTTCTGCCTACCTCTAAAGAAACAAGGCGTTTTGCGCAGTAACTATGCAATCTTATTTACCATGCGGTGAAAGCCTAAATAAATGTACAGACCGGCGCACATCAAACTACTACGATCTGTCAAATTTCTTTAATAGATTTTCAACTTTATCGCTAAAGCATACGGTTCAAAGTTGATTGCAAAAATTTGACAGTTTCGGGTCGCTTGATGTGCTGGCGTCTGTATACTGTTGGATTTTCAATGCTCGGCTTAGTCCCAAAAGTTCTAAATTCAAGAGCGCGCTTTTATTTACGCTTTCATTTAAATCTCGTTTAGTGTTAGTGAAAACAAGCACAAGAATCGTAGCACTGGAGCTAAGCAGTAACTATACGCAACCTTATTTCAGTAGTCGCTGCCTAGGTCTAGAAAAATCCGTGAGTCTATGTACAGACGCCAGCACATCAAGCTACTACAATCTGTCAAATTTCTTTAATAGATTTTCAACTTTATCGCTAAAGCATAAGGTTCAAAGTTGATCGGGATAATTTGACAGTTTCGGGTAGCTTCATGTGCTGGCGTCTGTACATTATGTGTGTATGTTTTGCGCAGTGACTGTTCAATTTTATTTACAACGTAGTGAAGTGTCCATCATCTTTAAGCCAAGGGTGGAAATAGATATTAGTTAGTACACCCTTGGTAGATCAAGATACGTAGGTATTTCACCCAACCTGAAGTTTTACCGATTGTAGTAGTGCAAAGGTAAATTAACTCACATATGGAATAGCACCAAGTAGGTACAAGGAAATAAGTAATTTTATTAAAAAAAAAAAACAATTACAATCAAATCGAACGTATATTGTAAGCATTGGTTACTAAGTGTAGACATTTGAAACTTTGATTCCTTTATTTTTATTACATTGGGTATAATATGAACCTATACCTACAGGCTGTTTGACTCCATAAGGCTCAATATGAAGCAGGAGAGCGTGAATATAAATATGACTAGAATGGCTTGGAGCATGTTAAGTCATCGCCCTTTCGTCACATACACGATAATTGGTCAAATATGGTCATGCTTAAAAGTAGAACGACACAAACATTGCAGCGTCCTTATTGACTCAACCAGCACGTCATAAACAATCCACATTTTTTTTCGTCCACTTGATTCTACATAGTATTCTACTTCTGTAATGGGACTTGAGTTTTATGATTTTAGACTTGAATCCCCAAGGAAACCGAAAATGTGGTCGTCTCGAACAAATCCATAGTCTATTTCAAAAGTATCTGATGAAAGTATAAACAAACTCTGATCAGGTTAAATTCTTACGCAATTAATCACTAAACGAATTAGTAACTCGTGCATCTGTATTCTAAAGGTTTCAGTTTTATAATATCTTATTCCATCAATTACTTTTTGCATTAATAAAATATAATTGAAAAATATTTTCGTTGCTATTCGGTTGCTGCTGTCAGTGGTAAAATAACTGTGAACGGACTGTAGGGGCATTAATTATTGTGTCAATTCCAGTCACAAGTGATTTCAATAAATCTTAGTATGAACCTAATCACACACTTTCTTCAGTTTTGGGTACGTTCCTATTCTTAGCTGGAATATACACAAGTACTTATGCGGTAAAGTCTAATATTGGTCAACGCTTTCGATAAATCATCTGTGTTCTTACTGTAGTTTTAATTGTTACCTACCTACGTAATGAATTTGAAATTTTTACACTTCAATGTACGCCTTTAAAGAATTTATGTTTTATCTAACACAACTGTTACTTTACGTTCGTGCAATTTCATGCATCATGTTTTTAAATAACTCTTTGCCTTTGCTATAATTTTATGACTGAATAAAAACGATTCGTTATTTAAAAAAAAACATGATTTACTACATATACGAGTAGTACAAAAAACCATGAATCCTATTCATGCAACTATTGTTGTATTCTAATGACTATATACTGTGTCAGTGAATGACTGCACTGATAATATGATGTCATCATTTTTATAACTATTTGTCACTAAAAACATCACTTCACAATTTAAAAAATATTTTAGAACGAACTATGTTCCAAATTTATATACCTACAATTACGTTCTTAACCATTAAAATTAAAATAGGTATGGCAAAATGATTGTCTAGACTGATTCACTCAACACGTATTATACACTTCCCAAAATTCACTGAATTCGTTATACACTGACGTGGTTTCCATCAATTTATCATCATTCAGAGCAGCGCACATCTTGCAATACTCATTGGTTTCGTTCAGCTCCGTAGTCTTGTGGTAGGAATAATACTTCTGCCATCGGAAAAACTCCGCATAGGTTTCAGGCTGTCTGATCAGTTGATCAATCAGCTCTGCTAGTTTCGGGATCTTAAACTCTCTGGCATTTAAATACGATCGATCTGGCAGGAATCTGCAATGAAATGTTTTATTGAATACTAACGACAGACCAGGTTAGGAATATGACCATCCGTTCCATCACAAACTTAACTGACACCACTTGAAGACAGCCACGCTAAAATAGATTTGGGGTAGACACATCTGCTGTATCTCGAACGACCAATAGATCAAACTTACTCCCTCTTAAGGGGAAAGCGCTAAGGTAGCCCGCGAAATTCAAATTTTCTTACGTTTTTTGCAATTCGCTGGTCAGTATTAAGTTGTACGTTGATTAAATTATGATTCGCGACCGTAACAAATATGTATTTACAGAATTATAATCATTACAATCAGTTATACAACATGTTAAGTTAGTATAATCCTAAAATGTCAAGATTTCGTGAAATAGTCATTCAGTAGGATTACTAGCTCTTAGAGAGTTGTGTTAATGACTTATTCAGCTTTAAACAGAGAGAAGTGTGAAGAGAGTAGGGAGGCCTTTATCCCGCAGTGGGACATCACAGGCTAATTATAATAATAGCGACCCGCCCCTGCTTCACATCTGGGCCTCAAGTCTGCTATTACAATAGTGTCAGAATGGTCTATCATTGATTTCATAATTGTCGATTTTGACAAGTTTGGTAATCTACTAATATAATGGCGTCATTATGACTTTCCAATGGTCAACTACTGACACTCCATTGAAAGAAATGGCATAGAATGGTAATCTCGTACATAATAACAAATTAATGACTGACTTAGGCGTTAATCTGCTAAAATTTTGACAGTTCCTTTGATCAGTGACCTACCATTAGAACGTCATTGTGCAGTCATTGCTTTTAATTCGTTACGGGTATCGTATATGATCTGTGCCATAGACCGACTAATGATCGACCATTATGAGTTTAGCAGATTACGAACTTTTATCAAAATGACAATGGGATCGTGTTGGAATGACGAATTTATAAAAATAGCATACTTAGGCTCCAGTTATTTTACTGATTTAACGACAAGTCAAAACATCGAGATTTATACATGCTATATACCTTCCGGAATAAAATTTCTACATTTGCATCTAATATTATTGTGTAGTTTAGAAGAATCACACTATTGTAAACGCGACTTGTATTTTTTTAGAATTATAGTAATAGTTATGTCTTTGACCTTTTTACTTAAGTAGTTTATTATTAAACGTAAAGTTATTTTAAGCAGCTTAATCGTTGTGATATATTTTAAGGATGGCGAAAATTATTAAGCGGTTCTACTGATTGTCGGCTTGATTTATTTAAGTAGGAATAGGCTACGATAATTTCGTTCAACTTACCTGCTATAGTTAGCTCCTCCATAAACAATGGGTACTGCAGTATTTTGTAAGGCATGCAACAACTTCTCTGTAACGTAATCTTCACTAAAAGAGTTCTCGAAAGATAAGTAAAAGTAATAATCTTTGTATATCATTTCTGCACAGAAATCTTGTTCTTCACGACGACAAGAGAACTTTCCACAATCTCCGTACACATCTATATCTAATTCATACTTGTCCATTAGTTCGTATTGAAGTTTGTTAACATAATTTTCACGCCGACTTTTTGAATGACAATTAGACACGAACCAGGCGACTGCTTTATGTTTACTCTTGAGCTGAGCCTTAAATGTTTCATTGACAGGATCCATATCCTTCCATTCTATCCAATGCATGTCTTTCTTTGGACCCACAATTTTTCCGTTAGAGTCTTTTATCGCAATGTAGCCCCAACGTACATCCGAATCTAATCTGTATGTCCACGTCCAGTTAAAATATCCATTAAAATTGTGAACACACAATGGATAATTCGCTGGTGATTCTATGCTTGCAAATACAAACTTTTGGTGTGGCAACCGTTCTTCTGGCAACGTAACATGAGAACTAATTAATTCCGGTCCATGAAAAAGCACTGCGTCGAATGCGGTAGTGCTGCCCAAAAGGCTCTCGTTACCCGTTACTACACAGTTGGTGTATGTACATTTCCTACCGATAAAGCCTGTTCTTCCTAGACCCATGTACACAAACGGTATGGTTTCCTCATTAGTCCAAAGCAATATGTATTTCATACCTGGCTTTGCTTTACTCCCGTGTAAACGAAAACTGTTTTGCTTGTTCTTATACTTTTTTATCATTGTTATTATCATAACGGAAAACATCACAGAAATTAATAATTTGCTAGTGAATTTTCTCATTTTACTAATAGCCATAATAATAAAAAAAAAAAAATTATTTCCGTTGAATATGTTGATTTGGATTATTTGTCGGCTAGAGAGCAGTACACACGTAACGCAAAACATGAGCGTAGACCCGAAACTAAGGCTCACGACTTTTCTAAACTAGCCGAACATCTAATTGATAGTTAAACACACACATAGGACTATTTGGTTTTGCCTCTTCTACAATATTTTGATAGATTATTTCGGCACGCCTGTATTGAGTCTGACTGGCAATCTGTTATCGTTTCTATTTCAGTAATGCATGTTTTACACTTGTATCCACGTCGAATTTTATTACGCGGATAAAGTTACCGCGATACTGCATAACTGCAATTTTGTTTACATTGTTGAAGTAAAACTTCTTAGGTGCGTTGGGTATTTTTTGAGATGGGAAAAACCATTGAACTGGCGCCACTGTTACCGTAAGCGACACCGCGCGTGTTTTGTTTATAAGACGATTAAAAAAATAACAGCTTCGGATGTGTTCGGCTGTCCCCGGGACGTACCTACTCGGTTTGAACGTATATCCTTGTCAGTGAGCGATGGCAAAGTATTCTGTTTGTGTTTTGTTTTCACTTCTGTCGGCACTCCCGGAGTGCCACTGTTTTTTTTTGCCTATATTTTGTCCCACTGCTGGGCAAAGGCCTCCCCTTTTTCCTTCGAGGCCTATGTCTTGTGCGATCTCTGGCCATGTTGGCCCTGCAAACGTTACCAGACCGTCACACCACCTTCGCCGTGGCCTACCTCGACGGCGATGACCTCCTTAAGGCGTCCAGTGTGTAACGATCTTTGCCCATCTCTCCGGGTGCATTCGCGAGACGTGTCCGGCCCGCTCCCAGTTCAGCCTGGCTGTTTTTTCTCCAACATCCGCGACTTTAGTTATGGAGCGCAGCGTGGTGTTTCTGATGTTATGTACAGACGCCAGCACATCAAGCTGCCTGAAACTGTCAAATTTTTCCAATCAACTTTGAACCTTATACTTTAGCAATAAAGTTGAAAATCTACTAAAGAAATTTGACAGATTGTAGTAGCTGTCTGTACAAACAGGGTTATTTTAAATTGGCTAGCTGAACTCCGAAGAAAAATTAGATTAGGTAATTTGATGATTTTTTTGTGGGGTCGTTAACCGCAGTCATTGTAGTCACACTTGAAGTATCAGTACCTATACTTACCTATAAAAAATCTGTTTATTTTTTTGGGGAAACTTCACAGATGTGATTGTTATATCGATACATAAACAAGATAATAGATAGATAGATTAATTAATTAGATAGGTAGATTTTAATAGGTATATGCGTATCTTTGTATTTAAAATATTTATTCCTCAATGTTCTTGATTGCCCCTACCACTGTTTGTCTCTTTGCATCACCCAAAGGTTTACTGGTAGAAAATGCCTATGGCATTAAGTCCGCCTCTGAACATTTATGTGCTTGAAGTATTAAATAAATAAATAAAACATAAGAAAACAGCGGTCGTTGACCTCCCAAAAAAAACAACAATTTTTTTTTTTTTAATCGAGTTTAGATCGTTACGTCTATCTATCGCATTTGCGGAGTTTACTTAGCCATTTTAAAATAACCCTGTATTGTTAGGTACAGACGCCAGCACATCAAGCTACTACAATCTGTCAAATTTCTTTAATAGTGTTTCAACTTTATCGCTAAAGCATAAGGTTCAAAGTTGATTGGGAAAATTTGACGGTTTCGGGTAGCTTGATATGCTAGCGTCTGTACATAACATGTATGTTAGAAACACCACGCTGCGCTCCATAACTCAAGTCGCGCATGTTGGAGAAAAAACAGCCAGGCTGAACTGGGAGTGGGCCGGACACGTCTCGCGAATGCTTCCAGAGAGATGTGTAGAGATCGTTACTCACTGGACGCCTGAGGGAGAACACAGGCGTCGAGGTAGGCCACGGCTAAGGTGGTGTGATGATCTGGTAACGTTTGCAGGGCCGACATGGCCAGAGATCGCGAAAGACATAGGTTTGGAAGGAAAAAGGGGAGGCCTTTGGCCTTTGCCTTTGTTATTCAAAGATTTAACCGGTATTTATTTTTGTCTTCCTCGTTGGTCTAATGTTCGTTAGTACAACTGCTGAATGGGCAGGTCCTGGGTTTGATCCCTAGGTCGGACAGTATCATTCTATTAGGAAATTCTTATTAGCTGCAATGTGCTCGTCCATTATAACATACCTATCATCATCTGCCTAGCCTTTTCCCAACTATGTTGGGGTCGGCTTCCTGTCTAACCGGATTCAGCTGAATACCAGTATTTTACATGGAGCGACATAACATACCTATATAGTTTTTAATTTAAAATGTAATTTAAGGAGTTAGTTATAAGTTAGGATAAGAGTTTAGATAAATGTACACTATCACAATAGGTTTCTCTGTAAGGATAGATGTAAGTTAGAAAATAAATAAATAAATGAAATTATATAACAAATTGTGTGAACTGGAGCCGGAGGATGCAGAGAAACTCAGTTTGCTTAACATTATTTTAATTATAAAAGAATCATATTATGAACTAAATCTAAAGTAGGTAATAATTGGTCGATGTATGTAGCAAGAATGAATATTCTTTAAAACGTAATTAATTACGAAGATCGGAAGTCTATTGCGAAATTGAGGTGGCATGGTTTAGTGACGCATTTGCTGAGTCGGCGCCATGTGTCGGCCAGGGTTGAGTCGCGCTGAAAGGGGGTCAGCTGGTAGTCAGCGTTCCTTCTATTGCACCGATACATAACAAACATGTCTGTGTGGTGCTGGACTTAAAGAATAGCACCACCCCATACTTCCCGTGGGTGTCGTAAAAGGCGACTAAGGGTCGTACCGGAGAATGGGCAGCAGCGTTCTCTATACATTCCACCACCATACCATACTGCGATCGCCAACCCGCCTGCCAAGCGTGGCGACTATGGCAAACCCCGCCCCCCAATGAATGACAAGCACAAAAAACACTTGGCCCCTAGTACCCGGCGGCCCGCCTAGCCTTGGTTACGGACCGACGACCTTGTGAAGGCCGCAGGAACTCGTTGGATGCGGGAAGCACAGGACCGGTCGAAGTGGAAGTGCTTGGGGGAGGCCTATGTCCAGCAGTGGACGTCTTTCGGCTGAAATATGATGATAACAAACATCTCTGTATATCTCGTCGTATATAAAACACAAGTATGAAGTGCTGTTGTAAATAATTTATTTCAGCTAAAGATTGAGTTTTTTAGCACAACTGACTGTTAATAAATGCTCGTGCTGTCAGTGCTAAAATAATGAGAGCCTTTATCTAAGTCCTCTTGATCTGTAATCAGTAATGTGCTCATAATCTAGGTTAATGATTTAAGACGTAGTTTTTACATAAGAGGTAAGTACACTTAATTAATCTGCAGTGTATTTACCAGCACATCACTTTTTTGAAGTGAAAACTTCTTTAAGCGCGAGGGCATTTTTTGAGATGGGGAAAAAACCGTTCAACTCACGCCACTGTTACCGTAAGCGACACCACGCGTATTTTGTTTATAAGACGATCGATCGACGAAGTCCTCGGGATGTACTCAGTTTTAATGTATATGCGATATGTCAGTGAGTGAGTGGCCAAGTATTCTGTTGGTATTTTGTTTTCACTTCTATCGGCACTTCCGGATTGCCACTGTTTTTTTCTTTTCTTAGCCTAGACACCTCTCTGCTGAGCAAATCCAAAAGCCTCCCCCAAATCCTTCAGGCATCCTTTTCTAGAGTCACCTCGATCCGACCCTTGTGGTATGTGTCTAGATCGTCTCGCCACTTCATTCTCTTCTTCTTAGCACAACAATCTATCTATCTAACTAGCCTATATTTTCCCACTACAGGGCAACGGCTCTATCCCTCCTTTTCCTTTTTCCACACAATTCTGACTTTTGCGAGTGCCGGCCAGTCCCTACGGTAGGAGTCAAGCTCGTCCCGCCATCTTTGTCTTCGCCTGCCGCGATGGCGTCGTGCATTTAGTAGGACCCAATCGGTGGTTCTCTTAGCCCAATTGTCATCTTACATGCGGCAGACATGTCCGGCCCAGTCCCATTTGAGTTTAGCGGCTTTCTGGGTAACGTCTATTATTTTGGTTTTGGCACGCAGCAGCTATTGTGTTCCTTATCAGAACAATATTTAAGATTCATATTACGTCCTTGATTCCCGTTACTATTGTTTTTATTATATTGGAAACTGTACAATTTTGAGTGTAGAGTGTATAAGTATCAGAAAAGTGTGATCAAATTAAATTAAATTAAGCGTGCGATACCTTCTTGTCATCAAACTGAACAACTTTTCCTATGGGACCAACATCGTAATCGTGAAAAAATTATCAACTTTCCCATACAAAACTTCAATTCCTCATGTCATCATCATCTGCCTAGCCTTTTCCCAACTATGTTGGGGTCGGCTTCCAGTCTAACCGGATGCAGCTGAACACCAGTATTTTACATGGAGCGACTGCCTATCTGACCTCCACAACCCAGTTACTGGGTAATACGATACCCCTTGGTAAGACTGGTTGTCAGACTTTCGAGCCCCGTAACGATTGTCAAAGATCTACGAATGGCAGTCGGGTGCAACGGCTTAACATGCTTTCCGAGACACGGATGGGTCTTGGTATATAAAGATGGTCACCCGTCTGCGAACCAAACGCGGCAAGCGTAGCCTAACCTGATCGATGGAACAGTGCGGCTGTTATTATTCTTGGGTTGCCGCCGCCTTCCTTCCTTCTTTGGTCTATCTCTTAGACTGACGTCAAAATACTGTTTTCATAATCATAATCATTTTATTATCAGGCTACTAAGGCCCATAGATAAAGTACACAAAATAATCTTATACAATAATAAACTAATACATATTAAAACCCTTAAAACTATGATTAAACACGTAACGTTGTCAGTGTCGTGTTTCGTTGCGTGGTGTCGCGTAACCGTCCTCAGAAACGTCGATATACGACACCTTTCGGCCAAAAGTCCTCTTTCAGACAGGTCTGTAAGACCTGTTGTTGTTGCTGTTGCTGTTGTGCCTGTTGCTGTTGTTTTTGGTTTGTTTTAGTCCATACCATGCTTGGTCAGTTCTACCATCAGTTCCGGTTGAGCTGAACCAAAATCCGTTCCTAAAAGGTAAAAGCGCGCTGTATGATTTCCGAAGCGCGCTGTATGTTTTTTTGAATGCCGAGCTGAGTGTTAAAAATCCAAGAGTGTGCTTTTATTTTGGTATTCATTTAGTTGCTAGCAATGGATGTGGATGGCTATAAGATCAGGGGAAGACCAAAGAAATGACAGATGGATTGTGTCAAAGATGATGAGGCTAGAAAGATGATGAGGCTAGAAACGTGATGAGGCTAGAAAAATTATGAGGCTAGAAAGGCGATGAGGCTAGAAAGATGATGAGGCTAGAAAGTGGGTGACTTCCGAGATGACGACAATAGAGAAACAACACATACTGCGCCGATCCCAAATAGATTGGGATGAGGTTAAGATATAATTATCTTAACCTCGGACGGAACCAATCAATTATGATTAGTTACAAGCAAATTGTTGGTTGGTTATGATTTGGATTAGTTACAAGCAAATTGTTGAAACGGAACCGTCCGATCGTTTTTGTATCTATTCGGATATTGTGCATGTGCACGCGTTATCATCAGATGGAACGGATCAGAATCATGTGTTCAGTTTTATCTCTCCGTTTGGGTATACTACATACAGTACAGCCGACCGCACGTAGCTAGTATCACTTTGACCTTGAACTAGGCTAGTACGGAATTGCAATAGAGAGGCCAGCTTACAGCGGTTTTGGTACTGTACTGTACTCTTAGGTACGAATAGTATTTCATAGTAACTCCGGACTACAAGCATCGGTAGCTACCAAATATTCTCCGCGAATTACAGATATTATCTGTGTCATCTCTGCTTTACATAAAATACACAAATAGGATAACTGTTATCAAAGGCTAACATTGCGTTGTTTGATAACATTTTATCTGTGTGCCGATCAATCGTCTGGTTCCACAAGTATATACTATGAAAGAGAATTATAGTGGTTAGCTGGCGCAGTGGGTATAGTCAATAGCGAAAGTCGGACGACACTATTTTTTTTTTATTATAGAGAGTAAAAAACAAACAACAATTGAAAAAAAAATACTTTGAAAAAACATAGGTTTACAAACCCTGACTGACTTGATTCAAATCAGCATCGACCCGGAGGCGACGTCCACCACTTGTAAAAATCATAATAAATTGTGGTCGTTTTTACCATTTTCTCATTGTTCAAAGTGGTACAAAACAAACAATAGGGATCAGTTTCAACATCTTCATTTCTTCTATGGTACGAGTAATGATTCTTCCATTTGAAGTACTCTGCATATTGTTCCGGATCATTGATCAACTCATACATTTTTGCTGCTATATCCTTTGCATTTTGTAGTCTAGCGTCCAGGTAAATGCCATCTGGCATAAATCTGTAAAAATATACCTATTAGTAAATTAACCCACATAATAAAAATAAAAAGAATCGCCAACCCTGCTTGAGCAAGCGTGATGATCAATGCTCGTGCCTTCTTTATATGAGCAGTTGCCTTTACCTCGCAGTGGGGCAATAATAGGCAGGTAATATTAGGTATAATTAAAATAAACTGGTTACAGTTGCAACTTGACTAATAGTGACAACGGCTTCATTTTACGCACCTCAGACTCGTACGCGTAGTTTCGAGCCTAAGCGAGTTATTTGCAATTTGTTCTATCACTGTTCTTAAAACTTTGAAGAAACGCATCGTGATGAAAGGTATGTCTTAGAACCAAAACTTCGAACCCATGACATGACGTTTAATACCGCACATTGGTGCGGTACCACCGATGTGATCCACGTAATGTGGACCAGTGGGTCCACATGGCGGATTGTGTGGATTGGAGAGAAGGCCTAAATCCTAAGCGTGGACTAGTTGTTTATTTACACAATAACATCAAGCATTACTCGCTTCAATAATACATAGCATAAGCATAGCATATTCAGTCTATAATGTCCAGGACACAGGCCATTCGCTCTGTAAGAGAGAATACACTCCCACTCACACACACAACACACACACACACACCGTCACAGACCTAACCCGCACTGGGCCCGCGGCCCATCGCGGTGCGGTGCGGGTTGGCTGATGTCACACTTCTTCGAAATTTTGTTTCTAGGACATGCCGGTTTCCTCACGATATTTTCCTTCACCGTTTTGAGAGCAGTGGTGATGAAATAATTTACACAAAGTAGTGTTAGTGCCTGCTATATCCAGCAGTGGACGTCTTTCGGCTGAAAAGATTATTATGGTGATGAAAGTGCCTGCTTGGATTCGAACCCAAGCAAGAACAATCCAATTGATTTTTTTAGATTTATTCTCCTTTTTAGGGAGCCGGACCTCTAAAGGAAAAACGGAACACTTATAAGATCACTTCGTTGTCCGTCTGTCTGTCTCGCCTTTCAAGACCCTTTTTCTTAGGAACGCGTGGAGTTATCAAGTTGAAATTAATATCAAGGCTGAGATCCCTTGAAGCAATGAAATTTCAAGCTTCTAAGTCAACGCAATCAAAAGATACGGGCGTTTAGGTTCCGTTTATGCTGCATATTATGACACTCGCAAGGGAATCTAAGCCTATAGGGTACTTGCCGTTTACCTAGAATCATGACATTTCGCAAGAAGCAATGTCATGTAGCACAAGTAAAGGAAAACATACGAAAACCGTAAATTTGTAGTTACATACCTAAAAATTTGTACGAAACCCTCGGTGCGCGAGTTCGACTCGTACTTGACCGATTTTTTTTATTGTTTGTATATTTGCTGTGAATGTCCCAAATAAAATATTTTTCTTTCTTTCGATTAATACATACCTAGAATAATTAGCACCGCCGTACACTATGGGCACGGCGTCATTGTTCAACGCTCGTAGTAACTTCTCAGTGACATAGTCTTCACTAAAAGAGTTTTCAAACGATAAATAAAAATAATAATTCGATTTAACTAATTTATCGCAGTCTTCTTCATTATCCCGTGAACACTTTAGGGTTCCACACGTACCGAATATGTCTACGGTCAGACCGTAATTTGCTAATTCGTTTTGTAAGTGTTTAGCAATTTGTTCTCGTTTGCTTCTGGTATAACAATTAGACACGAACCACGCCGCAGCTTTGGTTTTCGTTTTAAGCTGTTTTTTAAAATCGTCGCTAACTGGATCCATATCTTTCAACTTCATCCAATGCATTTCTTTATTCGGTCCAACTATAGCATTATTTTTATCTCTAATAGTCATGTAACCCCATCTTACTTCAGAGTCTAATTTAAAAGTCCACGTCCAGTTGAAATATCCATTTAATCCATTAGAACAGATAGGATAATTGTCTGCAGATTCTATACTTGCGAAAACATACTTCTGATGGGGGGATCTCCTATTAGGAAATTGTGCTGTATAATAATGAACCACTTCTGGCCCTGCGAATGCAATGACGTCAAATTTTGTATAGTCACCGTTGAAGTACGAACGGTTTGCAGTCACTATACAGTTTGTGTAAGGACATTTGCGTTGAATAAATCCATCCTGTCCCTTGCCCATATACACGAAAGGAACATTTAATGGCGACGTCCATTGTAAAATATATTTTAAGTCCACTTTGTTTTCCGTCACATTTTGAATCACATCACTTTTTACTAACGGCCGTCCACTTATTAACTTGTCACTGTCTGAAAGTATTTGACCACTTCTCGTTATTGTTCTTATTGCGTTATATAACATTAGTAACATTACCATTGTTATGATAAAAAATACAGTCTTTTTTGTACACAAGGCCTTCATTGTTATTTATTGCGGATGGTTGTACCTACAAAAAAAAGTGTGTGAGTCTGTCGCCAGCGTGAGGAGAGACTGACTATGAAGAGCTACATTGTGTGTCATACACCTAATCGAGACTGTTTATCAGCGCGTCTAATCTCTAGTGATTTTCTGAATGCATAATAATAACAAATTTTATTAACAAAGTTTTACAACCTTTTTATGTGTTTTTACTTTATTTCGACTATAAAGCAGTAGGTATAGTTCTACTTATTTCACGACATTATTTTCATAGGTGTTATGAGTATGGCTTTTTATTGCTTAGTTATGCCAAAATTAAATCAGCCCACATTTAGAACTGTCCCCCTGTTAGTACCAAGGGTAACCGCTTAAGGGGCTTACAGGACCTAAATACAAGAATCGCAAGTTTTAGAAACAATAAAAGTTTATGATGGAGTACAGTAAACAAAATCAGAAAAATATATGATATTCTTCAGGATATATGCTAGGTTGATAGTGTGTTGAAAACACCTTCCTACCTTTCAAGGCAGCAGGACTGGATGGTATTTTCCCGGCTCTGCTCAGGTGGAGCCCAGACATACTGGCTGATTACCTCGTGAAGGTGTTCCGAGCATGCCTGGCCCACCGCTACATTCCCTTGAAATGGCGGGAAGTAAAAATAATCTTTATACTGAAACCAGGTAGGGGCGACTTCACCCAGCCCAAATCTTTTAGACCTAGCAGCCTCTCCTCGTTCTTCTTGAAGACACTGGAGATGCTGGGAGACAGGAAGATTAGATCCTAAATTTCGGTATAAAGACCTCTACACCCAAATCAACACGCCAGCGTGTTGTATCAGCACTCCATAGCGTAGTCTCACGCAAAGGAAATGCTCTAAAAGCCAAAAACCCAACTCTAGGCGCCTTCATTGGTATAGAAGGTGCTTTCGACAAAACTAACTTCGTCAGCATCGAACAGGCACTTTCCATGCACGGTGTTGCGCAAACACTATTAATAACATGTTAAAATACCGAGCTATTCAATTTACCGTGAACACCATCACACGAGGAATTGTGAAGAGAGGCTGCCCACAGGGTGCCCACAGGGTGGTCAGCCTCTCCTCACAATACAGGAGCGCAGGTACTGATGATCATCAGTAAGGTAGGTAGGTATCAGTAAGGGTCTGATGATGATCAGTAAGGTAGATCTCCGAAAACTTTAGACAACTTATACAATTTTTAAACTTAATTATATTTTCGTTACCATAATCTCTTCTAGTCGTAATAGTATTTTAAGCTACATACATTAGGTACCTACTGGGCATTGAAGTAGCTGTGCTGTATGGTCTGATAACGCAAATTCCAGTACCTACTTCCGTTTTTTTAAATTATGCGCAAAATTATCTATGCATGTCCTGTAGCAAGTTTCAAATTGTAACTTTCAGCAGATAATCCAGTTTAATTGAGTTATGATTTCGTTTTAAAATATCGATATTAAGATCACCTGTAATGTCAATATTCATACCGCGCCTGATTGATATAATATCTTCGAGTAAGATTCCAAGTTTATTAAAACAGTAATGTATTTTCCTAGCATTTGGTACTCTATAAATACATACTACTATCAATTTAAAATCTATAAGCTAAACAGCACAACACTCAAATATTCCTTGAGCTGACAATTTTGCTATTTGAGGTACATCCCTCCGTTTGTGACAGCATTATACATGCACCTCCCCTCTTCTTTCCCTGTTTACTATAAAATGCACCTAAACTGTAATTTGGTATACAAAGTTGTTTTCGCAACCTTTCATGATGACACAACACAACACACCACCACTCACTACCATTTGAAACATAACATTGTACAGAAACTTACTTTAAAATAAAAACAATAACTGTACTTACCTATTATTATAACATGTTTAGCTGGAATTCCCTATAGCTACAAATAAATCTAATTAAAATAATAATTACCTCAATCATTTTCCTTTTCATACACTATAATCAGCACTTTTATAAAACATGACAAGGAACATGGCTTTAAATCATGCAGCTGTATCGAAAATAATGACTTTGTGACTTCCTTAAAACGAAATAATAATAGTATTTTTATTGTATGTATAGATAATTAACTACATTTTTCCACTAAATACTAAATTAAATGACTAACTATCCAAATAAATACAAAAACAAAGGACACTTAGGCGTCGAAGTACTCGTCCGCATCACTGTCATCCGGAAACGTGCCTAGAAGACTGGGAGCATTGCCACGTTGAATGGCAATGCCGATTCTTTGGCCAAAGAACGACCCAGCCCTCTGGTCACGTGAAGTGTCGACCAGCTGGCGAGAAATTTACATAAAAAGGAGTCGCGCACTCGGGCCCTATGATCCGAGCGTTTCAACCCCAAACGGCTCAAAGCTGTTGGGTGTTACAGTATTTGTGCCGCTTAGTATGGGTCCCAACAGCGCAGCAGCGGCGCCAGCACAGCCCTCCAGCGCCGTGCTAGGAACATGAGATGGCGCAAGGGTATCGACACACGTTGCGTCCCAATAATAATTATTATGTAGGTACAGTCGAAAGATTGGTAAACCTACAGGTAAAAAAATTTTAATCTTCCACTACACTGCCAATTATTAATTATTTAATTGATTTTTTGTATTTTCAAATACAAATTATTTTTAATGATAATATGAGTACCTATGAGGGGTCCGTGGCTAAATAATAACAGCCGCACAGGTCAATCGATCAGGTTAAGCTACACTTGCCGCGGTTGATCTGTGGATGGGTGACCATCTTTACATACCGAGACCCCTCCGTGTCTCGGAAAGCACGTAAAGCCGTTGGTCCCGGCTGTCATTCGTGGATCTGTGACAGTCGTTACGGGTAGTCAGAAGCCCGAAAATCTGACAACCGTCCAGTCTTACCAAGGGGTATCGTATTACCCAGTAACTGGGTTGTGGAGGTCAGATAGGCAGTCGCTCCATGTAAAATACTGGTATTCAGCTGCATCCAGTTAGACTGGAAGCCGACCCCAACATAGTTGGGAAAAGGCTAGGCAGATGATGATGATGAATATGAGTACCTATGACTATTTTTTTTTGCTTTTTGCTATTTTTACCCGATTGCGTCAGAAGGAGGGTTATGTTTTTCGAGTGTATGTATCTATGTATATTTCTTTGGCACGCTCTGTAGCCTAAACGGCTTGATCGATTTCAGCTTGAAAGGTGGTGCCGTTAGATTCGTCTTAATTGTGAGAGTGACACTGGGTATATCAAAATTGGAAAAAAAAATTAAATAACCGATTTTTGGCGCAATATGTCTTCAAAAAATTTTTTTTATGTTGAAACCTATCGAGTGGGGTATCAAAATAAAGGGTTTTAAAAGGTAATTACAAAAATACATATAACTTTTATGGTTAAAGTAATTCGACAAAACGTAAAAAACACGTACCAAGAACTAAATCGTTTGCGAAATCTTTCACATTTGTAAACTAAAAATCTGGAAATAAAAAAAGTAATTTAAAAAATAAAAAACCCGACTGCGATACTGTAAAGCTACAAACAAGCCCATTTTAAATTAAATAAAAGTTGGAAGCAGGCGGGACCCATACCATTTATATTATATTTTCAAATTCAAATAGGTCCCGCCTGCTTCCAACTTTTATTTAATTTAAAATGGGCTTGTTTGTAGCTTTACAGTTTCGCAGTCGGGTTTTTTTATTTTTTAAATTATTAAGAGGCCTCTTACAAAAAGGGGCGTAGATGCATGATTTCCTCGTTGAAATTGAATACTATTTGTTGGTTGGTATAAATTAATTGGTAAAGATAGTTCGTTTTCTCTTCTACAATAATAATAAACCGATTTTTTTATTATTTATCTAAGTATACATATATTTAGCAATAATCGTTCTCCTGATGCATGTTTAGGCAAAAATTCGTGGAGAGCTGATTTGAGAGATCTAATTTGCAGATTCTGTTGAATATAATCAAATAAAACATTTTTTTTAAATCACTAATATCGTATACTTTTATAATAATATAATGCATTTTTGTTATATTATGCCTTAAATATATAAAGAAAAAATGACAATTTTCTACTGGAAACAAGTCTGAATATCTCCGAACTTCTACATCATTTTCTTGTAGTATTTATACCGAAATAATCTTCAATAATTGCTTAAACATTATCAATAAAAAAAAACAAATATTGATACTTTGATTTTTTAATAAATAAAATAAAATTACTCTAAATTTCACTGCGCCGGCGATGCGCGCTCGCCCTGGCTGGAGGCCTTAATTTATTTAGACATCCATAGATAACCTCATAGGTTGAACTGCGAGATGCCATTTATACCTAACCAAAAAAGATGCGCGCTCAGTACCAAAACCAAAATGTAAGAGGGCTCTTAATTTGAGTGACTCAGCAAATAACATTGTTGCAACAGTAGTTGTAAGTTACATACCAGGGAGGTAATACACATAAAAAAATAAACCTATGAAGCAATGGATTACAAATATCTTTCAAAACTCTCACATTGTGATTGAAAATGTGAATAATACGAATACGCAATTAATCTCTTTAGTCCCACTGTAGGTACAGTCATAGCAATACGTTTGTCACCGTAAGGGCTATTTTTGCCTGCTTATTGTATGATAGAATCTGCTTTAAGGCCTACGCAGACCGGGACGGCATGGCAAGAGTTTTAAATTTTGACTAATGGACATACGATATAAAAATAGAAATACGACATAAATTGCTATGCTTTAAAATGATGCCGTGGCATCGAAACGGATTTCACTGCACGGCATTGAAAGAGGCGCCACACGGTCTCCTGCGGCGGGATGCCGTGGCGTCCTGCGGTAGGCAACGGCATGCCAAGGACTCCGGCGCTCGTTGTGACATACCGCGGTGTGAGGCGGCGGGGGTAGAGAAGCGGGGAAGCCGCTGGAATGCCGCGGTATTTAGGCGGCTAGTGAGCGTTGACTGACGGCAAAATCCCTTGCCATGCCGTCCCGGTCTGCGTAGGCCGTTACCGACTCAAACCTTGAATGAATTGGGCCAGCCTTGATTTTGGCCATTGGGCCAAAAGGTTTTAGATTGATGTCAACTTCAGTCAACTTGACATTGGTCAAAGGTTGATGTTATTTTCATTAGGTAATATTTTTGATAGCTGCGGAGCCATTAAATATATATAGTTTTCTATGGAATAGTCTGCTCAGTGCCGTACCTCAAAAGGTATTTGCTGTCGTGACTTGATAAAGGAAAAACCCTGTCAAGAGCGAGTCGGACTCGCGCACCGAGGGTTCCGTACCATCATAATAATATGTTTTTAAATTTTCATCGGCGAGGCCTATATTCGTCAGAGAATTTTAACACTGCGCGCTGCGGCGGTGTAGAATATTGCAGTTTTAGGCCAGCGCCATTTCTTGACCGATAATGGAACTAATGTAACTTTTGTTGATGATTTCTGAAAAAGTGTGCTATTTAGAGACATCGTGTTTCCTGTAATCTTTACATAAAATTATTTCAGATTTTTCTCTTAGCAAACTTCGGAGCTAAGTGGGGGAACGGTATTTTTTTTCAAAAGTCGAAAACTATGCGGTCTAAAAATAAATGTTTGAGAATGTACAAACTGCGTTCTTTCATATGATACCCCAGTACTCCCCCCACCCCTAGCCTATGAATTTTACAGAGCCCCTTTCAGTCCCTCTTTCTTATTTGCAAAATAGTTATCTAAAACTATTCCAAATTTCATCCGACGTACCCCGAAGAATTGCGAAACTTAAGTGGCAGTGGGCAAGGCACATTGCTCGCAGAATAGATGGCCGATGGGGCCGAAAGGTTCTGGAGTGGCGACCGCATTCCGGAAGACGTAGCGTTGGAAGGCCTCCCACAAGGGGGTCCGACGACCTTGTGAAGGCCACAGGAACCCGTTAGGTGTGAGAAGCACAGAGCCGGTCGAAGTGGAGGTGTTTTTGGGAGGCCTATGTCCAGCGCCTTTCGGTTGAAATCATGGCACAGTCACCTAGAAAAACGTTAATTTTAATATTTTATTTTTATGATGTTAATCGATGTGGTTTGGTATATGAATTCAAACACTCTTATGGACCAACAGCAGTAGTGATCAATTGTCTTATCCACGGCGACGACGAACGACGCAGCTACGACTTATGCTATTAATGAATCATTATAAGAAAAGCGTGATATTATCCCGACGGGATCCTGCAATTTTGCTAAAAAGATTTTGCCAAAATTTCACTACCCAAACGAATTTTGGCAACCTTTTTTTTACCAATGCAATGTTTGAAATGATTTAATACACACATTTTCATTTGGTCAAATTTTACTTGGCAGAATGTTATTAAGGATAGTGTCATTTAGGCATTTGGTCTTTAATCAAATGATTTATTACAACCAACAATCTTTAGACAATAAACGTTTGGTCAAAGGATTTGTTATGCCAAAAAAGATATAGGCAAAAATAAGATTTTTTGGGAATTATAATTATAATCAAAAAATGCAATTTTATTTTAAAATAATCATTTATTTAATACAAGTCTAGAGCACAAACCAGCGCCTTGTTTTTTTTGTGCATGGGCAAACGAGGTAAACGTGGTCTAAGTCCAGGCGGAACAGAGCGGTACTCACAGAAAGCATCCTCCAAAGCGCTCCTCAATCTTGCATTGCACTGGGGACTCACGGATATAGCCTCGTCATTATCCTCTACATCAACACGGTCGGGTCGCTGTGAAACATTGGGTAAATTTTGCAGTTGCACCGCGACCGATGACGAAGCAGACGTAACATGGCTATTCTGTGATTCGAGGCGTAGTCGATCAAGTACGACGTTATCCAGCATATGGTTACGCAGGATGACCCGCACCTGATCCGACAGTCGTTGCGCCGACACGTTGATAGCTGGCTCAAGCACCTGAAACAGAGAGAGCATCCGACCACGGTACGCAGTCAAGTTACTTCCTCCCTCTGTAGCCCCAAAGTATGCGCGCATGACATTTTCATTGACAGTTTGTGTCCATCTCATGCGCTGCACACTTCCACCGGGAGCGGGGACCCTATCAGAGGCCGGTGGGCCTCGGAGTCCTAAGCTGGCCGGTGGTCGGCCTCTTCCACGCCGACATACTGGTGGTGGTGGTGTCGTCGGCGGCGAAAAGTATTCGTCGCTCGAGCTCGACGCAACTGCAGCGGCCGGTGTTTCTGGACTCACGTCTGGAGCAAGTTCCGGCAACGGCGAGGCGGAGCTGAGCGACGAACCCGAAGATGTTGGGTGTGTGGTTTTGTTGAGTTGTCTTGCCCGACTTCGTGTCAACATTCTTGTGTCATTTTATTAACAGCATCCTGGTGTAGTACCAATAAAGGTAAAGGTGGTAGGAGGTCTTCAAAAACACATATCAAAACATTAGGTAGGACACATATCAAAACATTATTGCGTATTTATTTATAATCAAAAATATTAGAAAATATCGGAGTAAAATTTTTTGTCACCGTCAACTTGACAGTCGGGCCACAGATTAATTAATTAATATTAATATTTCTTTTATTTCACTAAATACATATAAATTATATTTTTAAATATTAGTATAAAAAATATAAAAACATTTAAAAATATAAAAAATAGTAGCCCACCGGTATCGGGAACAGGGTCCAAGCTACCGGCGGTCAGGGCTCCAGAGAGAGGAACCTCCTAACAATGCGGGCCGTGTCCAGAAGTACCGCTCTCTGAATCAAGCCCTTGATCCAGCTGCCCAACGAGAGCCTCCTTAGATGTTGGTCGAGGCTCTTGGCTATTAACCCATTGGCTGTCACGACTATCGGCACAATGATCGCCGTGTCCACATCCCACATGTCGACAACCTCGCGAGCCAAGTCAAGATACTTGATCTGTTTATCTTTCTCGGCTTTCACGAGGTTCTCATCATGCGGGACGGTTATGTCAACAATCATTGCGCGCCGCTCTGATCGATCCACCACCACTATATCAGGCTTATTGGCAACAATAGTCCTGTCAGTGATGATGGATCGATCCCAGTACAATGTGATATTACCATTTTCGAGAACTGGGTCGGGCACATACCTGTAGTACGGTACCTCCGATTCCACAAGGTTGTATTTCAAAGCAAGCTGCTGATGGATTATCCTGGCTACAAGGTTGTGTCTATGCAAGTACTCTCCGTTAGCCAGACGAGAACACCCGGAGATAATATGTCTGATTGATTCTCCCGGCCGGTGGCATGCCCGACAGATGTCAACCGTGCCGTCTTTGACAATAAATCTCCGGTAATTGTTCGTCATCATAACTTCGTCCATAATTGCACAAACAAAACCTTCGGTTTCTCCAAAGAGGTTACCGAAACGCAGCCAGGCTACGGACGCTTGTAGATCTACATCGGGTCCACGTAGGGCCCGCAGAAAGCGTCCGTGAAGCTCCTTACTCTGCCATACCTCCATGCGATCATTAGTGTCAAGCACTACTGGTTTGCGCCAGTTCTCTTTAGCCAAGGAGAGCGGGGTAAGGCCCTTGTCCACTATGACTACATCTCGATGCATCCCCACGTCGGTTTCTAGGAAATATTCCCTGAGACTGCATATCTCGCGATTGTGGAGCGTCTTAGCGTTTAAAAACCCTCGACCTCCACATTTTCGCGGGATATACAGCCTCATTACCGATGACCGTGGGTGATGCATTCGATTTGCAGTCAGCAGTGTACGGACCCTCCTATCCAGGGCGTCGAGTTCGGTCTGAGTCCATTTGAGTATGCCGAAAGAGTACATCAAAACTGGCATGACCCAACCGTTGAAGGCGCGCACCTTGTTTCCGCCTGATAGAAGACTATTAAGTACTTTTTTCAGACGGCCAAAGAAGCGCTCCTTCACCGATTGCTTCATGTCAGTAACATTGATCCCTAACGCTTCCGACATACCCAAATACTTATAGGTTTCGGATGCGGAGAGGGCTCTAAGGTTTGTGGAATCCAAGAGTTGGGTTCCCACGGATTCCACAATCTCCCCTCGCTTTACATGCATGACCGCACATTTGTCCACACCAAATTCCATCCTGATGGCGCTACTGAAAGTTTCAGTAATTTTCAGTAGCTCCATCAGTTGTAATGTGTTGGGGGCAAAAAGTTTTAGGTCATCCATGTAAAGGAGGTGAGATATAACCTGACCACCTCTCCTCAGCCGATAGCCTAGACCTGAATCCTCCAGCAGTGTGCTTAGAGGATTCAAGGCTAAGCAGAACCAAAGCGGACTCAAACTGTCGCCCTGAAATATGCCTCGCTCAATCCTTATCGGTTCGCTATTCCTCTGAATATTTCGACATCCTGGATAGCGAAGGACCGTCCTCCATTGCCCCATACACGACATCAGGAAGGTGCGTAGAGTTGTATCTACTTTATACAACTCTAACACCCTCATGAGCCATGTATGTGGCACCGAGTCATAGGCCTTCTTATAATCTATCCAACATGTCGACAGATCCTTTCGGAAACGACGAACCTGTTGGCTAATGGATATATATTAATATTATTATTACCTGTTTAGAATTTGTCCCAAGTGGAAAAAACACCCTTGTCTTCAAAGTTAGATCTTATGCTTCAAACGGATGCCCTAAAACTGCGAAAACTGACGATACTAAATATTTAGCAAATGTTATTTTGCGTAAAATGAGTTATTCCAACTGAAATATTTGACTAAATAAAAATTGGTAAAAGTACGGGGTCTTCCTTGTTTCACCAAAAAGAAATTGCCAAATTATCACTTCCCAAACAATTTTCCGCATAATTTCATTTGCCAAATTATTACTTAGCAAAAAATCTCTTCACAAATGATTGTAACCCAAACCTAATGTTTGGCAAGTGAACGTTTAAACAATAACTATTTTTCCAACTAGTACTTTTACCAATTTTTATTCAGTCAAATATTTCAGTTGGAACAACTCATTTTACGCAAAATAACATTTGCCAAATATTTAGTATCGTCAGTTTTCGCAGTTTTAAGGCAGCCATTTCAAGCATAAGATATAACTTTGAAGACGTTTTATTATAAGCGCGACCGTCGAGTGTAGGTATGAAAAGTGAAGTACATAGATAGGTACATGTGATTGACTTCTGTACTCTCTGTATTTTGTGACACTAGTATGGAGACGACAATGGCGACCGATAGCAATCTCTGTAAAGCAATTCAATTATAAGCACCTGTGCATTATTGTTACATTGTTTTATTATTATCATTATTGTTACATTGTTTTATTGTCTGTGTGGTGCCGGACTTGTCAGTGTGGTGCCGGACTTAAAAAATAGCACTACCCCATACTTCCCGTAGGTGTCGTAAAAGGCGACTAAGGGGCGTACCGGAGAATGGGCAGCAGCGTTCTCTATGCATTCCACCACCATACCATACTGCGATCGCCAACCCGCCTGCCAAGCGTGGCGATTATGGCAAACCCCACCCCCCCTTTTGGGGGAGGCTTATGTCCAGCAGTGGACGTCTTTCAGCTGAAATGATGATGATGATTATTATTATCAATATGATACGTGATGCAGTCTTAATCGTTTTTAAAACGTACTATCTTTTGCGTTAAAATAAACCCTACCTTTCTTCCATACTGTATGTAAGTAAATTAAAACTTATAGTAATATGTGGAGACGTTGTTGATTGTACGTTAACCCACCTTATTGTATACTTAGATGTAAAACAAAATGTACAATTGTTTGTTCTTCCTAATAAAATAAAATAAAATAGTCACTTTACAGTTTGCAACTGAGTGCAAACACGGCTGCAGCGTCGTACAACCTACCGAAAAATCTGTCTCAGTGGGGATTTGCCAAGCAATTGGAAAAGGTTTAAGCAACAGCTAAGTATGTATTTTTATTGCTTCCGGACACGATGTCGAAAAGGATAAAACAAAAATTGCTATTTTTCTAAATGGCGAGGAAAGAGTATATAATAATCATTTTGGTTTCGACAAGCTTATCTATTGCTGACGGAAAGAAAAGCTGGCGACATTCGGTGACGTATTGAAATAATTTCGCAATAAGTTCTAAGTGTTTTCCGCAACTGGGGGAGTAATTTGATGTACTTTACGGAATTGAAAACTCTAGCTAGAAACTGTGAGTTCACAAATGAAGATGAGGTCATCCGCGATAGAATTATTTGTGGCACCATCAATACATTCGAACAGGAGAAGTTGTTAAGCATGGGAGATGTGGATTTAGATACCACTGTAAAGAAACTACCAGAGTTGACAAAGTCACAAATCAAAGAAGTGCAATGTGACTCAGCAGAACAACGGGGACGACGCTTATGGACTTTCACAAGGTGCAGGTGAAAAATCCTACTAAACAGTGCAATTAGTGTGGTGGTCAACATGAGCTCGACATCATCAAATGCCCTGCAAAGGGAACAAAACGTGCGAAACATGGAAAATAATATATTACCACTTTGTAAAAGTGGGCCACATCATAAAAGTGCAAGTCGTATCCGAGGAGCAAAATAACATATAGGATTTTTTTTGTGAATCGGTAGGTCAAGTAATTATTTACTTGACCTTAAACCTTGGCTTGACCTTGGCTTGCGTTGGGAGCAGAACTCAATCATTGAAAATGTCATAAATTGTACCTTAAAACTGGATAGGGGTTCTGATATTAACCTAGTACCTATCTCGTTGCTAGACAGTGTGACCATTTGTGGCAGATTTCTGCCATTTTGGCAGATTTCGGTCCTAGATTTTGTCTGTGGCAGATCACGCTGACGATTTACAAAAGTGGCAGATTTCGGCAGATTTAAAAGATTTCAAGAAAATTCACATTACATTTTTAATTTTCAATGAATTCATCTTTTTAAAAATTAATTACATCAGGTTTTATATGTAATTAGATTACAAATTATTTTATCGAACTGGCAACTTCTTCATGGCCAATTTAGACGGGGATATCCCGCTTATTCTATTTTTAAACAAGTGCGTCTTATGATCATGAACTGTAATAAAACTGGAATTGTGTTCATATTCTTATCTTCTTTATTGATTTGTTTTCCAATCAACTTTTGATTTTACCTCATTCTCTTTTGATGTGTATCGTGTGCGGTTCTGTGTAACGAATCATTAATTATGAAGAGTATACAACAAGGGATTAAGGATCACGGAGACGACATCCTTTAAACCAACTAATAACATGATCAAAAAGATGTCGTCAAAATCTATGTACACCGAAAATGATGATTTGGAGGCAAATGCGGATACGTAGAGTAAGTAGTGTATAGGTATAATAATACATAAGAAAAATGTCAAATATTTTTCTTGATTAAAGAAACTTCATTGAATTTTGCAGATTTTTTGCCCAGTCTGTAGCTGATTTGCCATTTATAAGATGGTCACACAGGCTAGAGGATATTCAAAATAAATTTTCAAGAAATAAACTTAATAATAATATACTAAGTAAATCAAAAGTCACATTACAAGCATACAACAGATCAAAACTCAAAACCTATGGTACTGTTTTATTGGAAACAAAATTAAAATCAAAAAGTTTATTTATTGGATTTTATTGTTACTAGTTCTGGATATCAGCCAATATTAGGGAAGGATTCATCCACGATTCATCTTTGGTATTAGTCATTGTTGAAAGAAAGTATATAAACAGTATCAAAAATAATCAATCAAATAAAAATATGTATATTGATGGATATATATCCATCAGTATTGTAACCCGACCTTTACAGGATGAAAGAGCTTTTGCTCTACCTTCTGCGCTGGCCACGCTTCAGTAAATTTATAAGGTATATAATCGGTTAGGGAAAGATTCAATTAAACAAGTACCTAATTACACAATACAAAGTTTATTGTAACAAAACACAAATGAAGGTACATTTATAAAGAATGTGGCGAGCCACCAAAGTAATAACTATCTTTCCCCAAACACCTGGGCATTCACTCCCATACAACCAGTCTCCGTACCTGGTCGTACCGGAGTGTACGCCTGCATGAGACAATGACAAATTCTCAGAATCGCTATATCGAGTCCGTGAGATGAACCACTTAATAACTTTAGCTCAACCGTACAAGTATCAACCTATTGGATTGTGCTCATATAGGGAAAATAAAGATTAGGCAAAGCAAACCCGAGACACAATACTTTATAACAACTGGTCTTATCACCTAGTTCCTACAAAAGGCCTAACTCTCTCATAGATTAAATTATGACACTATAGATCAACTAAATGTCCTCTCGGTATAAATAAAACCGTCAGTTAACGTTCTCAGACCTTATCAGTTGACGGCTTTCCGGCCCTTAGCGTCGCTCGCAGGATAAACCTGCGAACACACGTAGAACGTGGCCTACGGGCTAAATGGTGACGCTTGCGTTACCTGGAGCGGCGAACTTCCCTCTTCGCCTGGATTCGGCTAGGTAAGGCCTTCCTCGTCAACAGAGGACCACACCACAAGGGACACCCTTAAAGTTGCCGGCGCCCGGATCAATTCCCAATCTCCTGATCTCAGGTCTGCTCCAAGGCTTCACGACTTAGTCGCGCATAGCACCGACCGGAAAATTAAAATGCTAGCTTAACAGCCAGACCTGTAACAACGTCCTAGTGTCAGAACACAACATGTAAAACCTAGGCTACAGGCTATCCAGCAAGAACAAAGAAAATGGTTGAATACTCACAGGATTCAGCTTCAAGCACTCCTAACAAAACCCCATCGGGTTATTTGGGAACGTTCAGGTTCCACCAGGAATAAGTCCCGCTCAATTTGCTCAATCAGCCTTTTCGCTCGAGTAAAGAGTCGCAAATAACGGAAACCTCCTTTTGCTTTTCAAACCTATCTGTCAGTTCGAACTCCAGAATATTCCTCCATAGACTAAATAAATCTTATCGATTTGTGACTTTACTATAAATGTTCATGATACACCACGACCCTAACGCCATCTAGTGACGCGGAGACTACGCTCCACGAGCCTGCACAGAACGACAACAAATGTATCTATTTTGCAACGTCACAGTATCTTTTTATTTGATTGATTATTTTTGTCACCCATATATAAATATAAATATATATATATCCGATATAAATCGGTAATCGGATATATATCGGTGAGGAGCAGTGGTGGCCAAGTGGTAACGGCCGCGACTTGCGAGTTGTAGGTCGCAGGTTTGAACCCAGACAGGCGCTTTAGTTTGTGTAAATTATTTCTCCACTACTGCTCTCAAAACGGTGAAGGAAAACATCGTGAGGAAACCGGCATGTCTTAGAACCAAAAATTTGATGACATGTGGCATCTACCAACCCGCACTGGGCTCGCGTGGTGAATTACTCCCTCTCACTGAGAGGAGGCCTGTGTCCCAGCAGTGGGAATATTATAGGCTATATAGGCTATATAACGGGGTTTTCTCAGGCACAGGTCAATTTCCTAAATAATCATCATCATCTGTCTAGCCTTTTCCCAACTATGTTGGGGTCGGCTTCCGGTCTAACCGGATTCAGCTGAATACCAGTATTTTACATGGAGCGACTGCCTATCTGACCTCCACAACCCAGTTACTGGGTAATACGATACCCCTTGGTAAGACTGGTTGTCAGACTTTCGGGCTTCTGACTACCCGTAACGACTGTCAAAGATCCACAAATGACAGCCGGGACAAACGGCTTAACGTGCTTTCCGAGGCACGGAGGGGTCACGGTATGTAAAGATGGTCACCCATCCGCAGACCAACCGCGGCAAGCGTAGCTTAACCTGATCGATCGACCTGTGCGGCTGTTATTATTTAGCCACGGGCCCCTCAATTTCCTAAATAATATAGAATTTTATTAAAAGAAAACTATTCCAGTACCCAAATCTCCACATAAGGTTGCTTTTATATTAAAAGATATAAGATATAAGTAGCGATTTAGCTTTAGATTTTTAGGGGACGTTATGTGGACTTTGGACACTGGAATAGTTTTCTTTTAATCTTTTTTTTTTCATACAGACTGTAAACTAAGTGTGATGTCCAAAATTGAGGATGTAACAGATATGGATAATCATTCATATCTATTACATCCTCAATTTTGGACATGGATTGTCATTGTGGGAACAAATGATGGTTCAATCTGTTTATGTTTAGAACCAAGAGCTCTCAATGAGTGCATTCTTGAAAAGTATTATAAAATTCCAGCTATCAATGATATAAAGTCACAAAATCAAAATCAAAAGTCATTTATTCAAACTAGGCTGACAATCAGCATTTTACGAACGTCAAAATTACAAAAGACAGTCCCCGAAAACGCCCGCCCTTCACCACTTCCTAGTGCTTTCGCTGGAGAGAAGAAGTGGTGCAACTAACTCCCCAGCACTACAGCTGTCTGTTCAGTTAGAAAATACTTGACTGTATACAATACTAGGTATGCAAAGTAATTAACATTACATGGGGCCTTGTCTGTGTGGTGCCGGACTTGTCTGTGTGGTGCCGGACTTAAAGAATAGCACCACCCCATACTTCCCGTGGATGTCGCAAAAGGCGAGTAAGGGAGACCGGAGAATGGGCAGCAGCGTTCTCTATGCATTACACCATCATACCATACTGCGATCGCCAACCCGCTTGCCAAGGGTGGCAATTATAGCAACCCCCCCCCATTGGGGGAGGCCTATGTCCAGCAGTGAACGACTTTCGGCTGAAATGTTGATGGGGCGTAAAAAGGCCATTTTGGCAGAATCATAAAAGGATAACATAATGGACAGTTAACCGTTAAGTTAATCGTATCAAATCCCATTGGTGCAGCATATTTCAGTTATTTTTTTTTGTCTGTGCTAGAATAAGTACCAATCAATCCGATCCAAATCGAAGTCCTATCTCTTTGATTATACCTACGTAGTGCAGCGAAAAACAGAAAAACTTGGACTGTCTTCGCCATATTATAATAATTCATAATGATTATGCCTTTTATGATTCTCCAAAGTGGCCTTTTTAGGCCCCCAGGACACAGAACATTGAATCAAATTATTTGCCATATGTTAGCTACCCACGCCAATATACCAACAAATACAATAAAATCTATACGTACTCAAGCAAAAAAAAAAAATCAAAATTAAAAATGTAAGCAAAAACTTACTACCTAAATAAAAGCCTCCAGGCTTAGAGGGCGTGACAGCTTACATATTTATGTAATGCTGGGTTATGTTCACATAGCTATCTTATTATTTATATATTAACATGGACTATGTATATATGACTACTAGGTTTTGCCCGCAGCTTCGCCCGCTAGGAGGTCGGAAATTTACCCTACGGAAAAGTATTACCGGGATAAAAAGTGCCTGGATTACCTAACACATACGATATGTGTTAGGTAATCCAGGCAAACTATCAGTGTGCCAGATTTCATCCAAATCCTATTAAAAGCATAATACTAATGATTGAAATACTAATGTGAATTCATTCATGCCTAGTACTTTTTGTTAGAATACTGCTCAGAAAGTCGGGTCATATTTCAATCATGATTCGAAAGACATGTAGCGCCATCTAGCGTTCTAAATCAATTGTGTCCGTCGAAAGTTATTTTGTTTTCCTCGGGAACAGTATATTTTTCTGGATGAAAGTTTTCCTATGTCCTTTTCTATACCTATGACAACATATATGCATAATTTCATGATGATCGGTTCAGTGGATTAGGCGTGAAACGGTAACAAACAAACAAAAACTTTCGTATTCGCATTTATATTATTATTTAGGATTAGGAAGCCTACATAACATATGATGTGGACTCCACCACTGTATAAAATCTTCATAAACACTAGTTCTTAAAAAAATTTCTTTATTATTAATTAACGCACACAATTTACAATAGGGGTCTGTGTCGCGGAACTCTCTCAGGTCGTGGTAAGAATAGTGGTTGCGCCACTTGAAGAACTCGTAATACTTTTGTTTATCATTTATAATATCAGCCATTTTTTTCGCTAGCTGCCTGACATGCATCCATGGCCGTCGCGCAGACAGGTACATTCCATCCGGCATGAACCTGAAAATTAATGCATAATCAGCCTATAATGATCCAATTGCTGGGGTACAGGCCTCCTATCGATTAGAGGGATTGAGCCATAACCCACCACGCGGGCCCAAAGCGGGATGGTAGTCTTGGTAGATGTCACATGTTTTTTTTTAATTTTTGGTTCTGGGACACGCCGGTTTCCTAACGATATTTTCCTTCACCGTTTTGAAAAAAGTGGTGATGAAATAATTTAAACAAAGTAAATTAATGGCGATCAAATTATTATTTCATGTACCTAACTTGTAGGTATCTCAGTAATGAATGTGATGTTGGATTTTACCACTAGGAATTTCTCAGTAACAACATCAGGCTTCGAGTCGGATTTGTGTCAGGTCAATGGCAATAGCCCCAATAATAGGTACCCGAAATTGTAAAATTTTTCTTGAACTTAATACTTTAGCGATAAAGTTGAAAATCTATTAAAGAAATTTGACAGATGATAGTAGCTTGATGTGCTAGCGTCTGTACATGAGGCTTAAACATAATCCATACCTCTGCCTATTCCTTTGGCAAATATATAACATCGATACAAAATCATTTAAATAATCATATTTGACCGGGATTCCAAGTTTAATATGATAATGAATAATATTATGCAACAACTGTTTTCTTTTTTATCAGTTTCAAAATTATAAAACTAAGGAACCTTGTATAGTTAGCGGCACCATAGACCACCGGCACAGCATAGTGATTGAGAGCATGCAACAGCTTCTCCGTCACATAGTCGTCAGCGAAAGTGTTCTCAAACGCCAAGTAGAAGTAGTAATCAGTCTCCAATTTCCGCAAACAGTCCGTCATATTGGCTTTAGGACACTTTTTCTTCCCACAACTACCATATATGTCAACCTGCATGCCATACTTTGCAAATTCAGTTTGGAGCCGCTTGCCAATTACATCTCTTCCACTGCGTGCACTGCAATGAGATACGAACCAAGCCGCGGCAATTTTCTTCGTGCTTAATTTTGCTTTCAGAGTGTCATTTATAGGCATCATTTCTTCCACTTTCTTCCAATGCATCACTTCTTTAGGACCAATTACTGTCCCTTCTTTATCTCTTATACTCACATATCCAAAATATTCGTCAGAATTCAATTTGTAAGTCCAAGTCCAATTGAAATAATTATTATACATTTGATTACAGACCGGATAAGTTGATGATGACTCCATGCTAGCGAAAACGTACTTTTGATGAGGTGATCGAGTTTGGGGTAAAGATGAAGCTTTGTTTGTAAGTTCTGGTCCATGAAACAATATCACATCGTAATCCGCTACATCTTTGAGCAACTGTCTATCTGTCGACACGTAACAGTTAGTAAAGGAACATCTTCTGTCTGTAAACGTATTCGTGCCTTCACCCAAATACTTGATCGGATCTGTATTAATTGACGTCCATACTAATAAGTGTTTCAAGTCTATCGATTTACTTTGCATCAAAATCTTAAAGCTACTTTCTGAACACGAGTTATTCAAATGATAGAAAAGCGAGAGCAGAGTGACGCTGAGAATCGTGCAAAATATGAAATATTTCGTAAATGTACTAATTAGCATCTTCAAAGCTGTAGTAACAGTCAGTTCACTCACGCATACCATCGATATTAAAGTTCGTCACTTAACAATTAAAACTGCCGCATTCAAACATAGGTAGTATTGCAACCTCATGTCAATCACTAAATATTAACAAGAAAAATGCTACTTATCTTACTATATATTAAATTCACTTTGTAGGTAGATGTTTCGAATAACATCAAGAAAAACTATGACCATCGCAAGTTCGCGCACACCTCATATATTTTAATATCCTGCCACAGTCAATGACTTAATATTTTCTTAAAATTTACGTAATGGCAAGGCTCACTAATCTACTCCAAGCACACCGCAGCCTAGAGAACCATCCGTAAATGAAAGGTTGTAGACATCACACTGCTATTCGCTTTTACCAAGGCTGTTTAAAATACTGACAAAATGTCTCATACATAGTTATGAAGTTTCAAATGGAGTTCCATTTTAGCGTTCCGCACCACCTTTGGAGAAACGAAACACTAAGAAAACACATCAGTGCCTTTCTGTACGTCTGTCACGCGCAATTTTCTCGGAAACGTTAAAAGACTACGTTAGTTTTTAGTTAACCTATGTTGTTCTAAGTGTCGTACCGGAGAATGGGCAGCAGCGTTCTCTACGTATTCCACCATCATACCATACTGCGATCGTCAACCCGCCAGCCAAGCGTGGCGATTAAGGCAAACCCTCCCAAAGTTGGGGGAGGCCTATGTCCAGCAGTGGACGTCTATGGGCTGAAACGACAACGACGATGTTGTTCTAATGCTGGCAAAAGGTTTCTCCATATTTTTCTAATGTTCTATAAACTATGCCTTCTCCGGCCAATTGGTTAGGAACGAGTCTAAATCGTCACGCCAGCGTTTCCTAGGTCTGCCTCAGTGACGACACCCGTCTGCAGGCACCCACTGTGTGAGGATCTGGCCCATCTGTCTTGATGCATCCTGTAGGTGCGACCCACACAGTCTCACTTCAGCCTCGTAGACTTTTCGCTAACATGAGCGATACTTGTCTTAGAGCGTATTATGGTGTTGCGAATTTGGTCGGTCAGTTTCATTTTTAAGATGCTACGCTCCATCGCTATTTAGCAAAACCATGAGTTTGGACTTCTGAGCCTCGGTCGAAGACCAAGTCTGAGCGCCATAGATTAGGATAGGACTACTCATGTCGACGAGCTTGTTCTTTAGTGAGATAGGAAGGTCGCCCTTCATGGACCAGTAGTTCCTCCATGCATTTTCGACTCGACGGTCGATTTGTTTCTCTGGTCTGTCCCAATTATAAAAAGTTGTTTTTTTCGGTTGTGTAACACTTAATGGCTCAACTGTCACTAATAAAATACAATTACTTTTTCTACTCGATCTCTAGGAGATTTAGTGACAGGTGAAGGGTTAATATCCCTTATATTATGGAGCACAACTGAAAGGAGAAAAAACCAAGATCATCGTATATAAGCCCTTTGTTTTATTTATGTTTTTATCTCAAACTTTTCGAAAGATCGCATGTCGATCGAACGAAAATTATCAAAATTGCACAAATGACTTTTCTTTGTAAAGTCAGGGAAAATTATTGTGGGCAAGTACGACTTACACTTGCCGGTTTCTTGTAGTAGGTAAGGTAATTAACCGTGAAATGGCCGCGAGGCTAATCGCAATTCAGTAAAAATTAGCTTTAATTATTCGTTTTGTGTAGATAGAAATGCTAATTAGAAGTATTGTGTTACTAAAATTAAGTGTTTTTCGTTAGTTATATCACGCTTTATCCCTGAGAAGAAGCAAACCGTGATAAAATGATTTTTGTATGTTTTTTTTTTGTATAACATCAGTGGTACTATACTTCGAAAAGGTGTTCGTGAGTGTTGACTTGTCACTGTAATTAGGGAATAGATTTAAAAAATATGTTATTAAACGATGCTACTTCGATAAAATGGTTTGATTCATTTAACCTGTTACGATTGATTTTAACATGATTACTTACTTACTACTAAGTCATTGATTACCGGATAAATATTACAATTTTTTTCGACAAAGAAGGTACCTAATAGTAATCTCAAAGCAATCCATTCACGGTCAGATTTATATGACATAAAACCATTCATAAGTTATTGCAACGTAACTCTAATGTCATTGTTATAACGAACTAGCTGCGCCCCGCGGTTTCACCCGCATAAGTTTCGATCCCGTGGGAATATCGGGATAAAAAGTAGCCTATATGTTAATCCAGGGTGTCGGCTATCTCCATACCAAATTTTATCAAAATTGGTCCAGCTGTTTGAGCGTGAAGAAGTAACAAACATATAAACACACACACACACACTCACAAACTTTCGCCTTTATAATATTAGTATGATGATTGCCCTGAATTTTGTAAAACTCTCGGCAATCATTCTAATACATAGGTACCTTACGGACCTATACAAGAGTTACATTACAATGTCTTACTAATGGTTTCACGTCGATCGTGAATGACCTACCTTAGAGTTGGACTACAAGTTATGGAGTGCCACGTTAAAGGTTGACGTAATTTTACGGACTTTCAACCTGTTTGTGACAAACTAAAATAAAGAAAATACCGCGACGTAAATTGGAAAAGGCGATACTCAGTCAGAACTCGTAGAGATTTTTTCGTAGAGATTAGAGAGAATAGATATTATATACCTACACAATTAACTCGAAGCAAAACAACCGGTAGCCGTGTAGGTGCATTGAACATAAATAAGTACAGTCAACAGCAAAAGTAGATGATCAAAATCAGAAATTCAATACTAATGAATGGAGTTCGCGTCAGAACTGTGTGGCGTCGAAGTGATTTCTGTGTGACGTTGAGTGGTTTGAATCACTTCGACGCCACACAGTTCTGACGCGAACTCCGTTCATTAGTAGGTATTGTATTTCTGATTTTGATCATCTACTTTTGCTGTTGACTGTACTTTATATATGAATATCAAGAACCTATGTTTGTTTTAATTCTTTACATTAAAAACTCTAATGAGTTTATGTTTGCACCAACTTATATAATTATATAAAAAATGTAAAGGTACTTGAATGAATAAATAAAAATAAAAAAAATCCTTACAAATACATACAGAGCGTTTTTTGACACCTTAATGTCAAATACTGGTGAAATCAAAAAGTACTCTGTGGTTAGAGATTTTTATGACGGCCCGCTATGATAAGACGGAACCGGAAAGGAATCGGCACCGTATCAACTCGAGCCTTTCAGTATTCTTTGTATAAAACTCCCTACTACAACGCAAACTAATAGGAATCGTAACGTAATCGCCTCGGGATAAACTCACGAACCGCGGTGCGGTGCGTTACTGCTTGTTCTCCCCGCGCTTACGGCTCGTCGTCCCTGCGCTTACGGCTCATCGTCCCCGCGCTTACAAGTCATCGTCCCCGGGCTTACGTCTCTCCGTACCCGAGCTTACGTCTCTTCATCCACCCTTACCGCTCTCACCCCTCCGGCCTGCCTGCTGCACCATCAACCAGCGGTCAGCGAGCCGTAAGCGTGGCGTCGCACGTCGCCTAGCCATAGCCGAGTCGACGTATCGGAGCTTCTGATCCGCTTTGGTTACATGCTTACGTTAGGTTGACGCCTGTTTGACGGCGAGGCAAAAGGCGATACGGTGCCGATCCCTTTCTGATTTGATACGTGTGCTATGACCTTAACAGATTAAAAAGTCGCAATAAAAAGCGATACTTTTTATACAAGTTACCAAAAACTTAACAAAAAAAGTTTCTCGAGTCAATGTCAAAAAAAATTGTGTCGTAAGTAGCTAGAGGCAAATTTTTAAAATGCGTCGCAAACAATCTAGATTTTTGTCAAGAATATTTTAACAAATTAGAGCAAGTTAGATTAGTATAGGTATCATTTAGTTTCCCGTTCATGCCAAAACATGAAAATAACGATGAAATCTCAGAGAATAGCATTTATTTACGGTGTTGCAATTTTTATAATGTGTTATTTGAGTGGGTTTTGGACACGTTTGTTCAGAAAACGTGGGACCAACAATACTTATGTAACCTCTGCACAGACAATTCACCACAATAAACCACGTTTAAAATATATTCTGCAATGGAGAAAGCCAGAGAAAGAACCATTTACCTTTATGAAGATAGGTCAAGATGTCTTCCTTGAAAGAAACTGCCCTGTTAATAACTGCTATGTTACATGGAATAGAACATATCTTAGCAATGTTACAGATTACGATGCCATCTTATTCTATTGTCACGACGTGGCAAGTCAAGTCTTACGATTATCAAGAAAAAGAAGATCTGAGCACCAGAAGTATGTGTTTGTTTGTTCAGAAGCTGCAGCATATTATCCAGTATATCACAAAAGGTACAACAGTTTCTTCAACATGACATGGACTTATAAGTTGGATTCTGACGTATTTTACGGATACATCATAGTTAAAGATGAAGATGGTGAAAAAATTGGTCCCAAAGAAGTGATGCACTGGCCAAAGATAAAAGAAATGAAACCTATCACTCATAAACTCAAAGAGAAGCTAAACGGTAAGAAGAAAGCCGCTGCCTGGTTCGTATCACATTGTTGTGCGCGAAGTGGAAGAAAAAAAGTTGCAATCAAAATAAAAGAGGAACTATCTAAATACAATATGACACTGGATATATACGGCGCATGTACAAAAATTAAATGTCCACGTAATGAATCGTGCTGGGAAATGTTGGAAAACAATTACTTCTTCTACTTGTCGTTTGAGAACTCGATCAATGAAGACTATGTGACGGAGAAGTTACTGAACCCGCTGCAGCACTACACCGTGCCAATAGTTTATGGAGGAGCTAACTATACCAGGTAGAATATCATCTTTCTATTTACCACCACCCACTCCAGGAACAACTGCACACAGACAGGATATGTAGTGGTCTACATGAAAATCACTTATAAATCCACTGCATTAGATTTAAATTACTAATGTTAGAAGTAGCGAATGTGACATCATACTTAATGGAGAAAAACTGGAATTTGTTGATCGAACGGTTTTTCTGGGAATCACGCTAGACGAGAAATTACAATGGGGACCTCACATAACATCTCTTGCGGGGCGGCTTAGCTCGGCCGCTTATGCTGTTAGAAAGTTTAGACAATTAACTGATGTAGAAACCGCGCGTTTAGTCTATTTTAGCTACTTTCACAGCTTAAGGCCAGGTAGACCAAGCAAAGTAGGCATTTAACGCTACCACGATTACGCGACGCGAGCCGTGCGCGTACGCCGCCTGCGTGAACTTACATGAACCCAACGCCGAGTGGCGAAGTGTCACAGTACAGGTAAGCGTGTCGTACAGGCAGTGGGTCAACTTATTTTATTAATCTGTTTAAAAAAAATATAAAATACGCGACTTGATTCCTTATTCTTGTTTACCGATATCGTAGTAATCGCAAAGGCCGAAAATTAATTTGATGTGTTGTAATTACATTTTATTCAATTATTCGACATTTTAGTTTTTTAAAGTGTATCTCTCGAAGCGACACGCGCTTCAGTTGTGATGGACAAGAAATGTTATGTGCTGACACCACTCACCTTCACGCACACGCGTTTGAGTTATGAGTGTCATAACATTTCTTAGTATGGTGTTGAGTGAAAAACAATTTAGACAAAAAAAAAACCGACATAAAAATATAAACACTGCACAGTGCAAAATAATAGTTTCAAAAGTCGATGTTTTTAGTTCTGTTTTTCCTTTTTAGACACCGAAACAATTTTTTGCACTTTGTAGTGTTTATATTTTTATGTCGGTTATTTTTTTTTTGTTCTAAAGTGTTTTTCACTCAACAGAGTTGAGAACCCCCTCCTTTTTATAAAGTGGGTAAAAAAACAACTTGGAATTACTTTTAAATGATTTTTAATACAAAATATAATTAAATTATAAACACAAAATGACTGTTTTTAGTAAATTAGTATTATATTTTTAGAGTATTGAGTAAGTATAGAAGGAAATCAATTCAAAATCAAAATATTTTATTTCACATAAACCTGCATGGGCTCTAATGTAACGTCAGAAGCCAGGTGTACGGTTCGAATTGGTCGTTTCCTATGGAGAGGAACGTTACTCTTTTTAAAAATAATTGGCTTTTACAATGTTTTCAAATTACAGTAGGTATTCCAGTTTGTTTGCCTACGCTGTACTCCCGTACAGCGTAGGCAGTAAGTAGTACTTGATAAAATAATAAATGGTCTACAGATTTAAAGTCTACAAGGCCTACAAAGTCCTTACATTTACAAAATAAGAATCTATCAAAAGGATAATTAAAAAATAAAATATAAAAACCTACTAAAACAAAGTGATATGATTGCCATTACAACCACTAATAAAGAGGTGAAAAAAATTGTCTGTATATAAAGTCATTACTGTCAAATAATAAAAAGATTAAGTCAAAGAAGTATGTAAAAAATAAATAAAAAATAAACATCGTACTTTGAGAGCAATTAATAGACATTCACATAGTTCTGCCGTCAATGAGGTGCCAGGGAAGCCACATGTGCGGAATTATTGCCAAATTACCTTGTCTTCAAAGTAAGTAGTCTTTAATCTTATAATATGCTTTTTTGATAAGGACACGTTTGATGAGGATTTTGAACTTTCCATCGCTAAGTTCTGTAACCGGCTTTGGCAACTTGTTATAAAAACGGATGCTGTTTACACGTCCTTTTTCTTGCAGTTCTCTAAGAAGGAAATTTATATCAACTATTTGACGTCCTAAACAGGATGAAAATCATCTTGATTTCTCGCCTCTTCTTCCACAATAAATGAATTACGAATATCTTCCATTCCACTGTAACAATGAATGAAAAACAATTATGCTTTTATATAATACAACTCACGGGTTGATTTTAGACTAGAAACTCTACTCTTACATGAATATAGTGGTATCAATTTTAACTAGATTAATTTTCTAACGAAACTTATATTCTGCCACATTGTTCAAAATCATTTAAATATATTTGGAATATACTATACAGTGACAGAGTATGGGGGTGACATTTTCCCAGCAGTGGGACCTGATGACTATTACATAAGGAAAGTTATGGGGAAAGTAATTTTATTAGTAAAAAAAACCTACACAGCAGTCTTAGTGGGTTGCGCATCAACAGCATCAAGTGTCACAAGAGAGTTGTCGTTGTTATCCACTCCACATGCACAGGCGTTTGCCAGCGTTTCGTAGTACCTATCTGAAAAAAGACTAACAATAAGATTTCTGAAGTAAAAAAATAAAATCGGTTCCAATTTAGCACTCAAACTCATTTATAAAATAATGTATCCATAGAATTAGTACTTAGGATATGTATACAAAATAAATATATACATACATAAGTAAAGAAGGCAGGCTTTACAACGTGCGGAAGACGCACGCACACATAGAACTCAAACTAACAAACAAACTATCGAACAAGTGCCCGTCCTTGTCTTGTGAGTTGTACGAAGATGTATAAGTGTGGGTGCCTTTTTCTCTTGGAGCTAATAGCATTTTGCATTGCGGTAGGTACACTAGATACTTACTTTATATTTGTGTTTTTTTTGGACGCATACATTCCTTTGCATCGTGGTTTTGACGCTCTGCAACAATAAAAAAATGTTCATGTGAAAAACATTATCCAGTTATTCTACTGTTATAATTCTACTATGTAATATGTAGGTATTGGCAAAATAAAATGTATACAATAGTAAACTTTATAGATATTCTTGGTAAACATTGAATACATAAATCGGTTAGAATTAGATAATACTTTGAATATATGTTGTATACTTACCGGCATCGATAAAATTTTACATTTGTCAAGTTTCTCTATCGATAATCCCTAATAACTTCTAAACGGATTACCCTATTTGCACGATTTATTTTGTCCTATACGTTTTAGACCTAAACCTATCAAATGACACTAAAAACAACACAATATCTACACAAACAAAAAATCATGTTTTCAACTTACGTAATATTTGTTGGCGTGAATTTACCTTATAAAAAAGTTACTTCGTTTATACCGATTCAAATAGGAAACTAATAAATAAATCGAGCTTAGAGAGCCATCTTTTGTTGCTCTATTTTTGCACTTCACAGACGCGTGTCTCAAGCGGATGGCACTCGCGCTCGCACTAGTCCCAACCAGTCCGAGATATCGTGTCCGTGAGCGGTGCGTTTGCTCGAGCGCACTTTGTATGTAGATTGACTTCTGTACCCTCTGTATTTTGTGGCGCGGCGCATTTCTATTATTACAATAGTATGTAGGTACCTAAGTAGAGGTAAGAAGCGCACTCTTATTGCCATTTCTTAGACAAGTTTCGAAAGTAAAGGTAGAGATTAGGTGACCGTAGGGCAGATTGAAAAATCAAAAGACATAATAGGTTGATAATTATGTAAATAAATAAAATTGTAAACAAACTTACCTGGTTTCTTGTCTAACCTTCCGCACTTTACACCTGGCCACTTTCATGTTTTTATTCCCCATACCTACTTCTGTTCACTATCAAAAAGAAATAACTGACTTCTTTTATTTACACTACGTGATAGCCGCGCGCTGGAAAAAGGGACATAGGTCATACCTCGACAAGGCCTGGCGGGCGACTGAAGTGACGAACGCGAGCCGCTGTGTTATATAATAATTTGTTATTAAAAGAACTAAGCTATTTTTCAAAATGTAACCAGAAATTATTTTCCTATGTGTTATTATCTTTTTTTTGATATGGTTTTTAGTAGTAAAACTTTTATAAGCTTCGAGAAAAACAAGAAAAACATTTAAAAAATATCGAATTTGGCTGTTCTTCGGATTTTTTTTTGATCGAGTGAAGTTTTCGATATCGTGTTTCGAACCACAAATTGTCGAAGTACATAAAGTAAACTTCAATTAGTTTTTTTTTTTGGCTTCGAAAAATAACGATTTCGTTGTTTATTATTAAATCAAAGTGATGTAAAATTGGGAATACCTGGCCTTAATGTCGTACGGCATTTTACTATGGGGTCGAGCTGCTGACATTGAATCCATCTTTATTTTGCAAAAGAGAGCTGTCAGAGCCATTTATAATCTACGTCGCCGCGAATCTCTCAGGGAACTTTTTAAAAAGATTAATATTATGACGGTACCTTGCCAATTTATTTATAAAAATATTATGTATGTTAGAAAAAATCTACATCTTTTTAATAAAATAAGCGATAGACATAATTTTAATGCTAGAAATAAAGATAAAATACATCAACCATTTTTTAGATTAGCCAAAGTAAATACATCTTTTATGGGGTACTGTGTTAAATGTTACAATAAAATACCTTGTGATATATTGCAATTAAATGAAAGAAAATTTAAAACTCACATTAAACGTACACTTTGTAAACAAGCATACTATAAATTAGAAGATTATATCCAAGATAAGAACGCTTGGAAACATGCTGGTCCTGCTCCATAGGACAATCTAGAGTCTAGACAAAATCAAACTGGTTGCTAATTTAATTGTAAAATTGATTCTTTCTTCTTTTTTTTGACGTTGATTTATATTCTGTAATTACTTAAACTCACACCCTGACTTATTACTTGTAATTTTTTATTTTAATGAAAATCGTTTATTTTTACCATGTTTGTAAATATGTGAGCACCATGTATCTATTAGATAATTAATTTATGTCATGTTTTCATTTTTAATTCTTTTACCTATTTTGGTATAGTAATTTTATTTTATTTTAGGTGCATCGTCTTCACATATTATTATATAATTAATGTATACAAAATATTGTAAAACATTTTAAAAGAGTAACGGTGGAGTTTCTTGCCCATTCTTCTCCATACGAAAACTACCTTTTGGAATGGGCGACTAGAATCAATTCTATTTTTTCGTAATTTTTGACGTTCAAAAGTGCCTTTTAAGTGCCTACTTGAAATAAATGTTTTGACTTTGACTTTGACTGCGCAAAATGGGAGATGAATTTTATTATACGTTCCTCCGACACCCTGTGCCATTATGGTGCGCCTGAGCAGAGGATGGCCCACTTGTCCATATGCCCGAAATGTCCCTAAAACTGCACATTAAAAAGGCCGCGATTAACATGGCCTACTTTAGAAAAGGATTAACCATCAATTCGAAAATTATTACTCCGTAGTTGGAAGATATCCCCTAGTTAAAAAAAAGTATAGAAAAGTACCGTTGGAAGATATCTATCATATCTTCCAACAGTAGTCTTCTCGTTTAATTAAATCACAAATACCTTCGATATAATGGGCTCGTGGCTAAATAATAACAGCCGCACGGGTCGATCTTCAAGGTTAAGCAACGTTTGCCGGAGTTAGTCCATGGATGGGTGACCGTCCATTACATACCAAAACGTCTCCGTGTCTCGGAAAGCACGTTAAGGCCCTTGGTCCCGGTTGTCATTTGTAGAACTTTGACAGTCGTTACGGGTCGTCAGAAGCCCGAAAGTCTGACAATTATAAGTATCGTATTACCCAATTATTGGGTTGTGAAGGTCAGATAGGCAGTCGCTTCATGTAAAATACTGGTATTCACTTGCATCCGGTTAGACTGGAAGCCGAGCCCAGGCAGATTATGACCATAAATAAATATAGTGATAGAAAAAAGTGTTTTTTTTTCCTTTATGGCACGAAAACAGTTAGTATCAAAATATATGGACGGTGAATGATCTCCTTTTGTATTAATTTTCAGGTTCATGCCCGATGGAATATATTTGAATGCGAGAACTCTTACTGCAGAAGAGCTAGTGAAGCAAATGGTTGATATTATTAATAACAAAGAGAAGTACTACGATTTCTTCAGATGGCACAATCATTACACTTATCACAATGCAGATGAAGAGCCTGAAACTGATTACTATTGCAATTTCTGTAAGAAGATAAATGATCCTCATTTTATGAAGCAAGCGACTCTCAAACACGACTTTGCAAGGTGGTGGAATGGTTGGAGCGTTGGTGTTGATCAAAAAGTGGAATAAGCGTCGCGTTTGTAGTTCATAAATTTTTTATTTTTGTTATCTTTTGTACTTGCAATTATTTACTTAACTTTTTACTCTGTAGTCCCAGGACACATTTTAATTATACACTTTTGTTGTATATGAGAATTTTATTATCTGTGGTTATTTATTAAAGAGGATAAAAATATATATGTCACGGCTAATAACCGAAGTGCGGCTACACCTAGTTTTAGCCAGGTACAACTGCGGCTACACCTAGGATACAACTAGATACAGCCGGCCATGTGCGGTTCGTGTGTACTCCGGGAGGCTACGTAGGATGCAAGAGCGTGCGAAGGGCACCCCGAGGTTAGGTTTGGTTAAAACGAGGTGTAACCGCACTTCGGCTATTAGCCGTAATATATAACTTCACTAAGGGCTGATTTTTCAATCGACAGATCATTTTTATTCCTGGAATAAAATAGTCGTCTGACAGATTTTGCATGGAAGAACTGTCAAAAAAATTCACCCTAAATGAACTAACAAACTATTAAAATTTAAATATAATATCCTAAACTAACGAAAAATATTAACAAACTAAAATAAGTCGTCGAAATACTCGTCCGCATCGCTTTCGACTGGTAATTACTGAGCGCTGAGACTGGAGGCATTGCCACGTTGTATGGCAATGCTTAGCCTCTTTCTGTGGTCGGTTACAGTCCAGTCATTATTTATTTTCATACCCCGTGTCCTAACCGAAAATAACCGTAGCACGATAATGTGATCAACGCTACTGTTTGTTTGGAACTATGACGTACAAACACGACTCGATTGACCGCGCAAGTACTCTTACAACATATTGTGACTGTTCCTAACCTACCCTAGGCTGATAAAATTTTCGTTTTTCCTAATTATGTTACTTATTAGTGTTTAGGTCGGTTCCCCCTAAGGGGGAAGAGCCGCACCCCGCCACCGTACGGCTCTGTAGAGCTCGTCTCCAGACTGGACACTCTTCCACCGATTGAAATGAATTCCAAATATAAAGAAGTCCAATGCCTTGTCTCATCAATAGACCAAGGAAAGGATTGAAAGTAATGCTAAGTAAGACTTAGGAATTCATAGTTATGAACATAGATTGAATGTGGTTTTAGAAAGTTAGTAATAATAGAGGGATCCCAGGTATATAATTACTATTAAGTTGTGAGTAACCCATACGCTAGCGTAACAGGTATTTGATCAGTCATTACTCACACGATACCTCACATCTACACCTGGAGTACTCAGGGCAACACTTCCATATAGTGACGCAAGCGGCTTTTTCAGCGGCATTGCGTCGGCAACATGCTCTTTTGGAGACATGGTCCCTAGCAGTTCTTTCGAACTGATAAACGTGACGAAGCGGCTTTTCCTGCGGCAACCGAGCGACCGTCCTTGTCTGACTACGGAGCGGCTAGTTCCAGCGGCATTGCGTCGGCATCATGCTCTTTTGGAGACATGGTCCCTATCAGTCCTTGGACTGGATATGATATGGTCACCCTAACTTTTGGAAGTTCACCCTTTGCAAAACAAGCATATCTGCAAGACACGTGTTCATGTCAGTCTGACCGAATTATTGGTCTGAGATAAAGAATACGACATTCAAGAATTACTAGATAATAGACTTGAGATTCGAAATTCACGAATCATTATTTAATAGAGTTCTGAATAGTCTCTTTATAGCACTGTTATTGGCCGGAGGCAATGAATACAATGTTCAGGAATTATAGTACTAGAATTTACTAGTTAATAGAGTAGAGAATAACAAATTATGAATTACTAATTAATAGAGTCGTGGAACAACTCTCTTGAAGATCTACCACTTCCTAGTGTTTGGGCTGGGGAGAAGAAGTGGCACAACAAACTCCCCAGCAACACGTCTCTGTCTGATTAGTTATATAACTTTAATATATCTATCAGCCTAGGATAATTATTATAATGAAGGACTCACCCAGTCACACCAGCAAACACACACACTCATCACTTTTACTAGATTAGTCTAATATAATCTGGTCTTAAATCCAACTATATTTAACTTAAAACCTAATATTCGCTATCTCGCGACAGTCCACTCGAACATGGCCTCAAAATAATGAATTCCCAAGAAGTGTTTTGCCTTGTCCCGACTTAGGAAGCTGGGGAACAAGGGGGGATACAAGAAAACAATTTCAATATAAAATAAGGTTGGGAATTCATTGGTAAGGTGATTAAGGAAAGGAAATCTACTATTCTTTTGTGTATGAACGTTATAAGGCTTGAGAGGAATACAAAAGGGTAATTGACACGTAACGCTTGCGTCGGAGAATACATTGTTTTGAGTTACGTTACTGAAAGTTCTTACAATAATCTGGTAACCCACCCCAGCGACCGACGTAGGGACATGGCCACTTTATAACAGCGGTTACGTCGTACGTGTGCTGCCAGTCCTACTTCTAAAGTGCATAGGCCCTAGAGAGGACCTGCTACGTTCCAGCAGGACACGTTCCCTATACTCAAGCATGCCTTACTCAATCCTAAGGTAAAGGACTGCGAAGTGTCTCTACCATTGAGCGAGGCAGGTTTCCAGAAGTGCTGGACGCGTACTGTAATAACAACCCCTTAGAACGGCCTACTCACCCTTTACTAAGACGATACAAAACTAGCGCAAGCGTACCGCATCGTCAGTCGGTAGCAGAATTTCTTACGAATTGCCTTGCTATACGCCGAAGTGGTTATTTTAAATCGTCACTTCACACTTCCCTTAATCTACCCAAGTTGGGGATGCTTGCAGTGTAATCGGCAGTCGTGCAATCATTCTTGTCTACCTAGCTATCTGACAACGACGCGTTTCCACTGGGCATCCAAATTATGTGTCTCGCTAAATATTATTTTTTTGTATCAGTAAGAGGCACATAGGCCGGGTGTGATTTAACGAGACACAATTTCTAACGTTCCTTAGAACGGCTATCAAACCAGTTAGGGGTACTTGGTGAAGCCTACCCCCGCTCCCGGGAAGTGTGCGTACATCAAGTACAATGTAAGATATCCTGCAGTTAGTCAGTCCATAGAAGAAGGTAGCCATCACTAACGTTTGATTGGTTTGTGTCCGTAAACATGAACACCAGAATAAAAGGTAACACTATAATTCAAAATGGCCCTAACGAGTTGTAAGTTCGGTTCAGCCTTCCATAAGCGGTGTGACCGCCGTCAGTGTCAAGTTTTGGATGTCTACTGTCGGTTGGTAAATGTCAAACCCCATAGAAGGCTTTCTCCGAATCCCTAAAACCAAACGCATGCGTAGGATACCTCGAATTAGTCATTAAAAGGAACAAGGATGGATAAAATATTCAACACTCACCCAATCCAATCGTTCACAATCACTCACTGAGATTCACGCGCCTTTCACGCTACTTACATTATAGTAGACTAATATATCCTAGTCTAAAACAACAATTATTATTTTACGTATTAAATAACACTCTCGCTCTCACGCTCCCTAAATCAGGCACACAGTTTCATTGCTATTGCCTAAGGTCTAACTCTGCTCATCTAGCCTACGTCAACCACTCAGTCTCGTGGTCTCCTAGTGTTCACTCAATCTCCTAACTTAACTAGCCTGGACTCGCAAGTCCGTGTCCTAAAGCGGGTCGACCTCGACTGCCCCTCCGTCTTCTTTATTATTTCTCACATCCTATACCACCATGCTCACAGCCCAAATTCCCACACTTTCGCAGCATCTGTTTATCGCCCTTTTTTATACAATTACTCAATTGTTTCAAGAGTCCGCTTTGGGTTTGGTCCTTCTTAGAATTCGTACAAAATACTGCATCTTAAGTGACATTAAATATTGGTTTCGACTGATGGCTGGCATAAGTGCCAGTCTGTTGTCCATAAACTAGAGAATTTATGTGTCTCCAAGTGACGGCGCCAAGTGCCGGTTTTAAAATAAATATAATATTTAGTTATTAAATATGTGTAAGTGACAGACAGTCACATTCACCCCTCTGAAAATCAGACGCGTGACACAGTACAGCGGATGAGCTTTCACAATAGGATGAATATAATATTTTGTTATTAAATAGGTGTAAGTGACAGACAGTCACATTCCCCCCTCTGAAAATCAGACGCGTGACGCAGTACAGCGGATGAGCTTTCACAATAGGATGAATATAATATTTTGTTATTAAATAGGTGTAAGTGACAGACAGTCACATTCCCCCCTCTGAAAATCAGACGCGTGACGCAGTACAGCGGATGAGCTTTCACAATAGGATGAATATAATATTTTGTTATTAAATAGGTGTAAGTGACAGACAGTCACATTCCCCCCTCTGAAAATCAGACGCGTGACGCAGTACCGCGGATGAGCTTTCACAATAGGATGAACTATGCCTCTCCTTGAAAGTGTTACAGAAGATATACCTATACCTATATGCTATATTTACGTAATGATTGTATACGTATTCTAATTGAAACATGAATCCTATAAGATCCCAGTAGGATGCAATGTCTGCTAAAATGTAATTCTGTTTTGCAGAAGTATCTTCAATCAATATACAAGCAATTAATTGCAACACTATTCAAACTATTATCCTTCTTGCAAATACTTTTTCCATAATAAATTAAATACCATTACTGTGCTCCAGCTCAGTTCAGAAAACCTGTGCATGCTTATAATGTAGTTTTACATACCAGGTACTCTTATAAGAGCATTTATGCTATTGAGCCACGCTACCTACGTTGCTCCCTCGTCATAAACTCAGCCTGTCGCAGTTGCCGCTGGCAAAGGCCTCTCCTAATGCACCTCAATGCTGAGTCAGCCTAATCAGCTGCCCGCAGTCGTACCCAGGAGTAGCTGAAATAGTCCGCACATAAACATATTAGTCTTCATTCCAATTAGTCGCCCCCCTCTGATTCTAAGAGGTTAGGGCAGTTTTAAATTCTATTAAGAGTTTGGAAGATATAACGATTAGAGAATTTAAGCATCCTAGATTGTGCAATCAATTATTGCCTTACTAGCATACGATGCTGTTAACTATCCCGTCAGATTATAAAAGTGTTGATAAGAACATTCTCCGGTTTATTTGAACCGATAACTATAAAGTCTATTCAAACTACGCTTCAAATTAATATTACTTCAAGTCATGGAAACATCAACCTTAACATAATGCCAATAAAGCCGATTTCAGAGTGACCAGCACCATTGAATAAGTCACAAAAATATCCGAAGCTGCAGCGCAAACTGAACCCCACCGTGTAGGGTTCAAAGACACCTTTTCATAAGTTCACACTTGTCCACACTTCTGCCAAACAAATCATGAATGCACACTAATACCATTGCCCTAAGACATGAACCTATAATATTTCATGAGATAACAAAAATCATACCACGTATCTACGGGTAACTGAAGTATCTAATAAAAGTTACTTAGCTTCGTATACGCCACGGCTCTGCTGTTGGTGTCAGCCGATGACAGCTGTTTTTGAAGGAACTTCAAACCAAGCGCAACTCACAAACCAATGGTTCAGACATAGATAGCGTAATGGCAGCCGAGTGAAGACTTAAATATCCTGGAATTTGAAATAAGGCCAAACGAGTATCTATTCAATTATACGACATACGTCGCCGTCGTTTACTTTATAATAATAAGATGATAGTTAATGGTACCTACTTCTCGGTAAATTAATTGTCATTTTATAACCTCACGCCTCGTAGGACTTACTTACTAATAATTAGATTTACTCATAATGAGGGCGTGTCTTATACCTACCTAAGCTCACTCCACACACACACAAATCAATCTCAAACGCACATACACATTTCAATTCACATACTGTCAGATACTAAACTTGCATTTACAGGGAGTCGAACCCGTTATTGCAATATCACAGGAGCCCAAGCAACAATCAACCATTACCTACTTAAAAATACGTCAAGCCGTGACACAGGAATTCTAAGCCATCATAACACTATACATCTAGCGTAGGGCTGCCATACGTCCCGGTACACCGGGACATGTCCCGGTTTGAAGCGTTGTGTCCCGGTGTCCCGGTCATCAAGTTATTTGTCCCGGTATGCACACAATTCGCAAGCTACTCCTGTGTAGGTAAGTACTACGTCTGTGATCGGCGAGTTATCGAAGTGGAGCGGAGGCGAACTCGCGCGACTGCAACTGCCTAGAGTCCGCGTCGCGCGCGCGCGCCGCGCGCCTCCGCTCCCGCGCCCCTCTGCTCCCGCGCCCCTCCACCCGCGCGTCTAGTTTACATTTACGTTGCAGTGTTTTGTCTAGTTGCTTTAGAGAACGACGTACAAACCTACCTTGCGCTGTCCTGTACTTTGAAGTTTAGTTTATTGCCAGTATTTTGCTGAAAGTCATGCCAAAACGAAAGTGTTTATTTTCTGACGATTATACTAAAGAGTGGTCATTCATTAAAAGAGAAAGAAATGATTATGAAGCCTTGTGTTCCATTTGCGGCTTGTATATATCTGTTGGTCATGGCGGTAAGCCAAGTGTCAAAGACCATATTCAAAGTAAAAATCACAAGACGAGATTATCAGTTGCATCAACTTCTAAAGATATATCGACATTCATGATTAAACAAAATACCGCCGAAGACATGTTAATATGCGCTGCCAAACTGACCACTGCTTATAAAGTTGTAAAGCACCACCAATCGTTTAGTTCTTTAGATTGTACGACAAAACTGAATGCCGTAATGTATCCAGCCGGTCGATTCTGTAAAAATCTCACCGTGAAAACTTAGGTGAAGTGAGTTTGTTTTTGCTAGGAATTGTCACTATTGACAGCTCACTCCACGCTCACTTCACCTAAGTTTTCACGGTGAGATTTTTACAGAATGGAATGACTGATTCAAGTATCGCGGCAAAACAATCAACTGCAAGAACAAAGGCTACTGCTATCATTAAACACATTTTGGCTCCACACTCGAACGCGCAAATTAAAACAGAAGTCGAAAAAGTTCCTTTTTATGGTATTTCTACCGAATCTAGCCATCACAAAGCAGAAAAGTTATTTCCACTGCTGATACAGTACTTTACGGAAAAAGAAGGATTGAAAATTAAATTACTAAAATTAAACTCATTGCCGAATGAAACATCTGATACAATCACTTCATTTTGTATAAAATCGTTGCAGGATCAAAACATCCCTGTGCAAAATATTGTTGCTTTCAGTGCGGATAACACAAACGCGAACTTTGGAGGAAGAGATAGGCGTGGAGTTAATAATGTTTTTTTTAAATTAAAAGAGATTTTGTCTAAAGACATTGAAGGCATCGGTTGCCCAGCGCACATTCTGCACAATACAGTTTCCACTGCTACCGATGTGATGTCGACTGATGTGGAGTCTATTGTTCTGAAATTTTTCAAGTATTTTTCCATATTCACTGTAAGAGTGGAACGCCTTAAAGATTTTTGTGAGCATGCAGCAATAGACTACAACAATATACTCTCACATTCCAGAAGTCGGTGGCTTTCACTACTTCCAGCAATTGAACGCATACTAAAGTTATGGCTGCCACTGAAAGAATTTTTCTCTAATGAAGCAAATGCCCCAAAAGCTATAGTCGATTTTTTCGCTAATCCCTTATCAGAACTTTACACTCTTTTTGTGCACCGCCAAGCATTTCTGATTGAATAAAAAATAAAAAAGATTGAAAAATCAGTTATTACTATTGTTGAAGTGAAAAATGTTTTAGAGGATACAAAAAAACAGTTGAGTGACAGATTAATAAATAAATATTTAGGCAATCAAACAAGACAACTTTATAACAAACTAAAGAATGAAGGCACAATTAACACGAATCAATCCGAAGCATTTGACAAAGAAACGGGAGATTTCTTTAGCACTGCTATTAGTTATCTCGAACAGTGGACAGAACCGATGACAAAATTTGATGTTTTCGCTTGGATGATTTTAAATGATATTCCTCAATGGCAACAAGTAGAAGAAACTACAAGATATTTAAATGAAAAAGATATAGCACTAGATGATTCAATGTTTGAAGAATTTATGTACTTAAAATCGTTTATGCAATGTGAAATGACCGATGAATGGAAAGCTAAAGATATGCAAGAAAAATGGAAGTACTTTTTTGAAAAAACCGGAGAACTGGAAAGAAAAGCGAATCTTCTTAAAATGTGTCAATATATTTTTGCAATCCCTGGCCACAATGCTCACGTGGAACGAGTGTTTTCGTTAATTTCAGCGCAGTGGACGAAAGAACGAAATTCACTCAAAGTAAGCTCAGTGAAAAGCATCATTCAATGCATTTATAATTATAAAATGACGTGCGTAGAATTTTATAATTATGTTAAAGGGGAAAAGGAGTTATTGACAAAGGTCAAATCTTCTGGAAAATATGAGTGGGCAAAGAAAAGTGTAGTTTAAGAAGACTCGTTATTTTTTATTAAATTTTCTTATCTTTTATTACTACTGTTTTTTTTAATAATCCATGGTTTGCCCTATTTCTGTTCTAAATGTCCCGGTCGGCGTCTCCGAATTTATGGCAGCCCTAATCTAGCGGGAATCGAACCCAATGTATAAACCAATAACATAAGGTGGGCATCAAACCCACTACGAGTGCGTACTTACAGAATTCAACCATCATTACCACACCGTAACTTAATTAAACATAAGCGATTATATCAACCAATGACATCAGGCGGGAATTGAACCCACTATGACTGCCTACTTACAGAATTCAACCATCATTACCAAACCGTAACTTAATTAAACATAAGTAATTATATCAACCAATAACATCAGGCGGGAATCGAACCCACTATGAGTGCCTACTTACAAAATTCAACCATCATTACCAAACCGTAACTTAATTAAACATAAATCATTATATCAACCACTAACATTAGGCGGGAATTGAACCCACTATGACTGCCTACTTACAGAATTCAACCATCATTACCAAACTGTAACTTAATTAAACATAAGTGATTATACCAACCAATAACATCGGGCGGGAATCGAACCCACTATGACTGCCTACTTACAGAATTCAACCAACATTACCAAACCGTAACTTAATTAAACATCAGTTATTGTATCAACCAATAACATCAAGCGGGAATCGAACCCACTCTACTAGTAGTTGAATAATTCAACCACAGTAACTTAACCATTCACGTGTCCCGGACGTCGCATGGAATGTCCGAGACCATTTTTTTTTTCCAGTGCCAGATGGGGCGACTTACCACTTAATACACAAAAGATTTCTATGAACCTATAATAAACTAAGTTATTGTAACCGTTGTAACTCGTTTCTAACAGTTAATAAAACCTTCGCTCAACAATTATTTATTGATCGAAGAATAGAACCATAAAATTGCGTTACATTATTTTGTGTACGTTGTGTTATTTTCGTAGTAACCCATACTTTGTTCTTTCTCGTTGCACTGAAGTGAATCAGTACATTTAATGACGAGAATCCTGGTCACGGCACCACATGTGACTGTTCCTAACCTACCCTAGGCTGATAAAATTTTCGTTTTTCCTAATTATGTTACTTATTAGTGTTTAGGTCGGTTCCCCCTAAGGGGGAAGAGCCGCACCCCGCCACCGTACGGCTCTGTAGAGCTCGTCTCCAGACTGGACACTCTTCCACCGATTGAAATGAATTCCAAATATAAAGAAGTCCAATGCCTTGTCTCATCAATAGACCAAGGAAAGGATTGAAAGTAATGCTAAGTAAGACTTAGGAATTCATAGTTATGAACATAGATTGAATGTGGTTTTAGAAAGTTAGTAATAATAGAGGGATCCCAGGTATATAATTACTATTAAGTTGTGAGTAACCCATACGCTAGCGTAACAGGTATTTGATCAGTCATTACTCACACGATACCTCACATCTACACCTGGAGTACTCAGGGCAACACTTCCATATAGTGACGCAAGCGGCTTTTTCAGCGGCATTGCGTCGGCAACATGCTCTTTTGGAGACATGGTCCCTAGCAGTTCTTTCGAACTGATAAACGTGACGAAGCGGCTTTTCCTGCGGCAACCGAGCGACCGTCCTTGTCTGACTACGGAGCGGCTAGTTCCAGCGGCATTGCGTCGGCATCATGCTCTTTTGGAGACATGGTCCCTATCAGTCCTTGGACTGGATATGATATGGTCACCCTAACTTTTGGAAGTTCACCCTTTGCACAACAAGCATATCTGCAAGACACGTGTTCATGTCAGTCTGACCGAATTATTGGTCTGAGATAAAGAATACGACATTCAAGAATTACTAGATAATAGACTTGAGATTCGAAATTCACGAATCATTATTTAATAGAGTTCTGAATAGTCTCTTTATAGCACTGTTATTGGCCGGAGGCAATGAATACAATGTTCAGGAATTATAGTACTAGAATTTACTAGTTAATAGAGTAGAGAATAACAAATTATGAATTACTAATTAATAGAGTCGTGGAACAACTCTCTTGAAGATCTACCACTTCCTAGTGTTTGGGCTGGGAAGAAGAAGTGGCACAACAAACTCCCCAGCAACACGTCTCTGTCTGATTAGTTATATAACTTTAATATCTCTATCAGCCTAGGATAATTATTATAATGAAGGACTCACCCAGTCACACCAGCAAACACACACACTCATCACTTTTACTAGATTAGTCTAATATAATCTGGTCTTAAATCCAACTATATTTAACTTAAAACCTAATATTCGCTATCTCGCGACAGTCCACTCGAACATGGCCTCAAAATAATGAATTCCCAAGAAGTGTTTTGCCTTGTCCCGACTTAGGAAGCTGGGGAACAAGGGGGGATACAAGAAAACAATTTCAATATAAAATAAGGTTGGGAATTCATTGGTAAGGTGATTAAGGAAAGGAAATCTACTATTCTTTTGTGTATGAACGTTATAAGGCTTGAGAGGAATACAAAAGGGTAATTGACACGTAACGCTTGCGTCGGAGAATACATTGTTTTGAGTTACGTTACTGAAAGTTCTTACAATAATCTGGTAACCCACCCCAGCGACCGACGTAGGGACATGGCCACTTTATAACAGCGGTTACGTCGTAAGTGTGCTGCCAGTCCTACTTCTAAAGTGCATAGGCCCTAGAGAGGACCTGCTACGTTCCAGCAGGACACGTTCCCTATACTCAAGCATGCCTTACTCAATCCTAAGGTAAAGGACTGCGAAGTGTCTCTACCATTGAGCGAGGCAGGTTTCCAGAAGTGCTGGACGCGTACTGTAATAACAACCCCTTAGAACGGCCTACTCACCCTTTACTAAGACGATACAAAACTAGCGCAAGCGTACCGCATCGTCAGTCGGTAGCAGAATTCCTTACGAATTGCCTTGCTATACGCCGAAGTGGTTATTTTAAATCGTCACTTCACACTTCCCTTAATCTACCCAAGTTGGGGATGCTTGCAGTGTAATCGGCAGTCGTGCAATCATTCTTGTCTATCTAGCTATCTGACAACGACGCGTTTCCACTGGGCATCCAAATTATGTGTCTCGCTAAATATTATTTTTTTGTATCAGTAAGAGGCACATAGGCCGGGTGTGATTTAACGAGACACAATTTCTAACGTTCCTTAGAACGGCTATCAAACCAGTTAGGGGTACTTGGTGAAGCCTACCCCCGCTCCCGGGAAGTGTGCGTACATCAAGTACAATGTAAGATATCCTGCAGTTAGTCAGTCCATAGAAGAAGGTAGCCATCACTAACGTTTGATTGGTTTGTGTCCGTAAACATGAACACCAGAATAAAAGGTAACACTATAATTCAAAATGGCCCTAACGAGTTGTAAGTTCGGTTCAGCCTTCCATAAGCGGTGTGACCGCCGTCAGTGTCAAGTTTTGGATGTCTACTGTCGGTTGGTAAATGTCAAACCCCATAGAAGGCTTTCTCCGAATCCCTAAAACCAAACGCATGCGTAGGATACCTCGAATTAGTCATTAAAAGGAACAAGGATGGATAAAATATTCAACACTCACCCAATCCAATCGTTCACAATCACTCACTGAGATTCACGCGCCTTTCACGCTACTTACATTATAGTAGACTAATATATCCTAGTCTAAAACAACAATTATTATTTTACGTATTAAATAACACTCTCGCTCTCACGCTCCCTAAATCAGGCACACAGTTTCATTGCTATTGCCTAAGGTCTAACTCTGCTCATCTAGCCTACGTCAACCACTCAGTCTCGTGGTCTCCTAGTGTTCACTCAATCTCCTAACTTAACTAGCCTGGACTCGCAAGTCCGTGTCCTAAAGCGGGTCGACCTCGACTGCCCCTCCGTCTTCTTTATTATTTCTCACATCCTATACCACCATGCTCACAGCCCAAATTCCCACACTTTCGCAGCATCTGTTTATCGCCCTTTTTTATACAATTACTCAATTGTTTCAAGAGTCCGTTTTGGGTTTGGTCCTTCTTAGAATTCGTACAAAATACTGCATCTTAAGTGACATTAAATATTGGTTTCGACTGATGGCTGGCATAAGTGCCAGTCTGTTGTCCATAAACTAGAGAATTTATGTGTCTCCAAGTGACGGCGCCAAGTGCCGGTTTTAAAATAAATATAATATTTAGTTATTAAATATGTGTAAGTGACAGACAGTCACATTCACCCCTCTGAAAATCAGACGCGTGACACAGTACAGCGGATGAGCTTTCACAATAGGATGAATATAATATTTTGTTATTAAATAGGTGTAAGTGACAGACAGTCACATTCCCCCCTCTGAAAATCAGACGCGTGACGCAGTACAGCGGATGAGCTTTCACAATAGGATGAATATAATATTTTGTTATTAAATAGGTGTAAGTGACAGACAGTCACATTCCCCCCTCTGAAAATCAGACGCGTGACGCAGTACAGCGGATGAGCTTTCACAATAGGATGAATATAATATTTTGTTATTAAATAGGTGTAAGTGACAGACAGTCACATTCCCCCCTCTGAAAATCAGACGCGTGACGCAGTACAGCGGATGAGCTTTCACAATAGGATGAATATAATATTTTGTTATTAAATAGGTGTAAGTGACAGACAGTCACATTCCCCCCTCTGAAAATCAGACGCGTGACGCAGTACCGCGGATGAGCTTTCACAATAGGATGAATATAATATTTTGTTATTAAATAGGTGTAAGTGACAGACAGTCACAATATTCATAGCGCGACCACGCGTGGATCGCTTTCGGTTAGGACATGGCCATAAGGGTAAATTCTCTACAAAAACATCATCATCATTTCAGCCGAAAGAGGTCCACTACTGGACATAGGCCTCTCCCAAAAGGGGGAGGGTTTTCCATAATCGCCACGCTTGGCAGGCGGGTTGGCGATCGCAGTATGGTGTGGTGGTGGAATGCATAGAGAACGCTGCTGCCCATTCTCCGGTTACGACACCCACGGGAAGTATGGGGTGGTGCTATTCTTTAAGTCCGGCACCACACAGACGCTCCAACGGAATCTATCAAAGACAACCACTGATAGGAAAGGAGGAAAGGAACTTTCCACACCGACTTAAAAACACACAGGTTTCTTGTGCCAGATCTGTAGCGACAAGGTCTCGAAATACTTAAAGGACCGATTGGACAGGGTGCCATAATTTTGATCGCCAAATCGCGGAGACTAAAGGGAACGTAGAAATTTGAAAATCCGCAGTAGTAGTAAAATTATATAATTATTATAATTAAAATACAAAAAAAATGTTATACCAAAATTTCTATATTATATTAAAAAATCCCTACTTTCAAATACATAAGAAAAAAAAGACAAAACACAAGACAAAAAAGTGTTTTAGCCTCAGCGGTAATGTAGTGCGGTAATGTAGTGCAATAGTAGTAAAGATTTCGTTCAGCTCTTCTTGGATACCAGCACCCCAATTGCGTAATACACTTTCAATAACAATCCGACGCGACGGATTTTGAATTAAATCGCTAATCCATTGTTTAAAATGTTCATCAAATCAGATGAATAGTTATACACCGATTTCTCTCTTTCAGTCGTCAGTAAATTGACTTGCGAAAGAAGAAGACAAAACGTTGTGTAACTACACAGACGCTATATAACGTTTATTAGTAAGGGGGTTAGAAACAACAATTACAATTTACAAGCTAACACTAATGTAAAAAGTGTAAAGTAATTTTCATGCTTTGTAAATTGCTGTGTCCTTACAGGGTTCATGTCACTACACCGGGAGAAAACTCCGCTTCCGCGGCAAATCGCGGTGGAGCGCACGGACCTCAGCCTCCGCGATCTCATGGCGACATAGAAAGAGCGATTGTCGCAACCCAACGCAGGGCACGCCACGATAGTGTGATAAGACCCCTCTTTGAGGAGTGGCTAGAGAGGCGTCACGGCGCCCTCACCTACCGCCTGACGCAGGTCCTCACCGGACACAGATGTTTCGGGTGGTTCCTGCACATCATCAGGTGGTAGGAAACGCCTCGGTGTCACCATTGCCAGGATCGCCCAGAGGACACGGTGGAGCACACTGTGTGGAGGCCTGCCCCGCTTGGGCGGAGCACCGCCGTGTCCTCGTAGAGGCGATCGGCAGCGATGGCGACCTCTCGCGTCTGGCGCTGGTGCAAGCCATGGTCCGGAGCGAGATGGAGTGGGAGGCAGTTACCTCCTTCTGCGAAGCAGTCATGCTAGCGAAGGAGGTGGCGGGATGGATGAGGGACAGAGCCTCCCGTCCCAGCCGCTGCGGGAGACGCTCCGGATGTCGGGAGCCACGGGACGTCTCGATGAGCGGGAGGGGTCATTTGATGATTTCCCAAACAAAAAAAAGGGGGTTAGTGTGTTACGCAATTACCCCGCTGGTTCCACCAGTCTTTGAAGTTTTTAATATAGCTTGTTCGGCTTACTAATTCTAAATCATTGATCTTCCTACAAAAGTCGCAGTAGTAGTCTGATTCAGGAAAGTCCTCTGCAAGGTGATACGAATAATGATTCGTCCATCTAAAATAATTATAGAACTTCTGCTTATCGTTTATAATGTCAACCATTTGTTTGACTAACGTTTCTATGCTTTGATTTCGAACGTTCAAATATGTTCCTTCTGGCATGAACCTGAAAATGAAAACTTCATTCTAAAATGTGTATTCGCAACTTTAATCTTGCTGTTCATTATATCCAATATATCATCATCATCATTCTTATCCCAGCCTTTATCCCAATTTATTTGTGGACGACGCAACATGTATTTTCTTCCATACTTCTCTATTACTTGTCATCTCGGTAGTCACCCCCTTTCTAACTTTATCATCATTCACTACAGTCCATCCATCGTTTCTTTGGTCTTACCCTACTCTTATAGCCATCGACATTTATACTCAAAACTTTCCTCAGGAATTTTCGTCATTCCTCCATATCACATGCCCAACCTATGACATTCGATTTCCATACAACTTGTCAGCTAGATCGAATCTAAGTTTATCATAATATCACCTGGTATAATTAGCACCACCGTACACTATTGGTATAGTGTAGTGTTGCAGTGCATGCAATAATTTCTCCGTCACATAGTCATCAGTCAGCGTATTCTCAAAAGAAAAATAGAAGTAGTAATCAGTCTCCAACATTCGTAAACACTTCTTCATTTGAGTCTTCGGGCAGTATTTATCTCCACAAACACCATATATGTCTGCTTTCATGTTGTATTTGGCTAACTCTTGCTGCAATAAATTAGCTATTTCTTCTCTTTTATTGGTCGTGTTGCAATGTGATACAAACCATGCTGCGGCAATTCTTTTACTTTTCAATTTCGTTTTGAGTATATCATCTATAGGTTTCATCTCTTCTACCTTGAGCCAATGCATTACTTTTTTTGGACCGATAATATCACCTTTCTTATTTTTTATAATTAAATATCCGTAATATACGTCAGAGTCTAATTTATATGTCCAAGTCCAATTGAAGAATCCATTGTATACACTATTACACATGGGATAATTGGCAGAGGATTCCATGCTAACAAACACATATTTTTGCCGTGGAGATCTTTTTCTCGGTAAACGCATGATAGTATAACTCAGTTCTGGCCCATGGAATAAGACAGCATCAAAGTCTTTCAAATTATTTAAACGACTCCTATTCGATGTTACGAAGCAATTATCGACAACACAACTTCTTCTGATAAATGCCTTTTGACCTGTTTCCATGAATATAAATGGTTCTGTGTGTGACTTCGTCCATTGTAAAATATATTTCATTTTGGTTTGTGAATTCGTCCTCGCCTGCTTCATTAGTTTTGTTGTTTGTATCCGTATCGTTTTCTCCCGGAGTTCAGTATAATTGCTCTCAAACCGTGGTGAATACCAAACGGCTATAAACGTCAAAAAAGTACACAAAAATATTATTTTCTTTGCCTTTCTCATTATAACTAATTAAGTTTTATTTTTATTTATATGTAGATATGAGGATTTAATGCACTGACCTCTATCATACACTTGTATAATACAGGTCAGTGATTTAATGTTATCATCCGTGATTCGATTGATTCGTAGCGACATTCTGCCACCATCACTTCTGTCAAAAGGCTATGAGCATTGTATCTCTGGGTTATGAGCACAGATTACTATAGCAGGCATGGAAGAAGTAAGTTATGGTAAGGTTATGGGTTGTAAGCACACACACATAAGTACAATATTTCATTATCATATTACTACATTGCGCACTACCGTAAATAGTGAATTTTCACACCAAATAAAAAGAGGTTCTCCAGAAATTATTTTTGCACAAAGTTACTTAGTTTGTTGTACAGAATGCGTAGATGACGCCTTCGTTATGGGTCTTTCAACACCTGTATACAACAACAAACGATATCAGTCTGGTCGGAGGATCCTCCCTTTTCTATGGAGGATAAAGAACTGTCCACCTTATTCCTTATACATATATAATGTCAATAAAAATGCTGGGCAATTCCTCAAATTCCTTGGCCCTACTGAAAAGGTTTTGAGAAAATAAAATGTATTTTCACGTTAGCAAAAGCTCAAAGCAGTCAAATCCATTTAACAGAACAATCTGTTACAAACACAAAGGAACTTTTATGTGTTGCCGAATATTATTGACCTTCACATTTATATGAATTTCATTACCGAACTAAAGATGGATATTATGTTTTTTATAACGTATAGGTATACGTTATAAAAAACATAAATCGAACATAATATCCAATTACAATTGAATTAGTGTTACCTAGGTACATCTGTCAGTTTTGCAGATTAGTCAGTTCCATCAACTCGATAGTTTCCAGACTTTGCCAGTTTCCTTCGATGAATCAAGGATACTGGTAAACTCTGAAAACTGTCAAAGCTGACCAATCAACGGAACTGACTAATGAGCGAAACTGACTTATTAACGAAACTGGCAAATTAACGAAACTGTCGTTTGAGGGAAACTACATGGAATCCATACTTCACCATAGGAGAAGGCTGGGTAATGTGACACTGTTCCTACGCCTGCACTAAATGTTTTTTTTATTTATTAGGTGTTAGTTGTTGCCTGAAACTTTGTATGGTGTATTTTGTATATCATATTTTTTTCAGGATGAAAGCCTCTGTCTTTCTCTAGGTCCCAGACTACCTATCTGTAAAATTTCATAATTATCGATTTAGTGGTCTAGGAATGAAAAGGTTACGGACAGACACATAGACACAGTTACCTACGCATTGATAATAATTAAGTAGACGATGTTGAAATACTGTTTTGACGTAACTTAAATTCTGAAAGATTAAAAAGGATCCGATTCATAAACAAAATCTTTTGCAAAGAGTCATCAATCACCCATAATTCCCACTACACACATGCTAGTGGACAGTTTGTCACTAAAAATGTCCCGCCATGACCCACATAAAAACGTATTACGAGTCCATTTTGAGGCCACAATGGTGGAGGGTTAAACGGATTTGACATTGGGTCTGGGGACAGCTTGACTTCAATGTTACAATAATACGGTTATCATCATGCATTTTATTTTATTTTTTATTTTATTTTATTTATTCGGAAGAACAAACAATTACACATTATATATTACAAGTAAATAGAACATAAGGAGTTATACAAATGTGCAACCAACAACGTTCTCCACAGATACACAAAAAGACAAAGACAATGTTGATAAAGTTAAAGTCGGACAGAATAGATAAGTACACAAAATAAGATACAAATAAATTACAGCTACCAAGGAATACTAAAGATTCAATATTATTCACATAAATGTTTGATTGTGTCAAGCAATATTTTTCTAAAATTTCCAACAGATAAGGCAAATAGATCCAAATTACAGAAAAACTTATTGAAATTGCCTGTAAGGCGACGTAGAGGTGCCCGCAAGCCTGCATTCGTACGACAAGGAGTGACGGCGAAAACAGGTCGTGCGCGCACCTCACGTCCCTGAATAGTTCTAGGGACAACATAGCATAACTTGTTAGAGATATCCACACAGTCATACGAGTTGTTACACAAATCATATAGAAACATAGTTTCTAGGAAGGTTCGTCTAGATTTCAAAGAGAGTAAGTTGTATTTTTTCAGTAAGTCGTTATAGGGGATGTAAATACGACTTCTAGAACAGCGGTAATGCATCGTTTTCAGGAATTTACATTGTAAACGCTCGATACAGTCCGTATATTTATTATAATAGGGACTCCACACAGGCACTGCATATTCTAGTTGAGACCGGATTAATGATCGATACAAATGTAAATATGTGCTTGGGTGGATAAATTCCGTGGCCGATCTTATCACGAAACCATACATACGATAAGCCTGACTCATAATTTTATCAACGTGTGCGTCCAGGTGCAATTTGTCATCGAGCAGTATTCCTAGATCACGAATTGAGTTAACTCTGGCCAAGATTTTACTTTGTAGTGCATACGGATGTTTAAATGGGGTTTTATTTTTAGTAAAGCTGATACAGCAACATTTGGGTATACTAAGTAGGAGTTTGTTTTTAATGCAATACTCAACTAAGCGATTAAGATCTTGTTGAAGTAAGTGACAGTCTGTTATTGATCTAATGGGTCTAAAAATTTTTAGATCGTCCGCGTAAAGTAGAAACTTAGAGTTAAGAAAACACACATCGATATCGTTGATAAAAATTACAAACAACAGGGGTCCGAGAATTGAGCCCTGAGGCACCCCCGACGTTGCGGTTATGGTGGTGGAATGAAACCCATTAATAGCTACTTTTTGTGTTCTATTTGACACATACGATATGAACCAACGCAACAAATCCCCGCGGATACCGTTAAAGGCCAGCTTCCTTAAAAGCAATTCATGATCAACCTTGTCAAAGGCTTTTCGAAAATCAGTGTATACAGAGTCCACCTGCACACGAGAGTCCATACTATTAAACAAATAGTCAGTGAAAGATACCATATTAGTTGTTGTAGACCTTCTTTTTACGAACCCGTGCTGTTGTTGTAATATTTTATCATGGACAATCGGATACAACTGATTGTGAACGAGTCTTTCGAAAAGCTTTGACAAGGCCGACAATATAGAAATGGGCCGATAATTTTCAACGTTCTGTTTTGGACCGCTTTTATGAACGGGGGTAATATTAGCCCGCTTCAAGACCTCTGGAAATGTTCCCTGACATAGACACTTGTTATAAATAATACACAATGGTACACATAACGCATAAGCAGTCTTATTAAGGAAAATGGGTGGAATACCGTCTGGTCCTGGTCCTTTAGTACAATCTAAAGACTTGAGGGCACCGAGTACTTGGTCAGTACTAACCACAAGGCTACTAATAAGAGAACAATTCTCAGCATATTCACTGTCGTGGGTTTGAATATTTGCGAGAGTGGAGGGCTCGTACACCGAATGGAAGAAGTTTGCAAAGAGATTACAAATCTCCTCAGGATCGGTTGACGATTGATTTTTGTAGTGCATGGTTGAAGGAATTGGAGCTTTAGATTGCCGATTAGAGACATAAGTCCAGAAATATTTGGTGTTAATTTTAATACTATCTTCTACTGAGTTTAGGTATAGACGGTAACAATTTTTGGAATCAGTTTGGAATCTCGATCTATAAAGTGAAAACTGTTCATAGTCAGATATGTTTTGATAGGTCTTCCATTTATTCCATGCCTTTAATTTATTTTTAAATATGTGTATTAAAGAGGGTGAAAACCACAATGGAAATTTGGTAGACCTAATTGTCTTTAGAGGAACATGAGCTTTAATTATTTGGTAAACAATATCATAAAACGTATCCAGCGCGTCTTCTGCGGACTGCCCGTGAAGTTCATCCTCCCAGTTAACTTTGAGTAGATCGCGATTAATGTGTTCATAATTCGCCTTAAAATAATTATGCTTTTGAACCGCCTTGCGCATCATTGCACGGCTGTGCAATTTACAAGAGACTAGAATATACAACGGTGGGTGATAGAGATCTGGTTTTAGCAATACGTCCGTAGGTGTCAGAACAGAACAGTCATTATTACTTATCACTAAATCCAGAATCCTCCCGTTAGAGTTCTTAGTATTATTGTACTGGTAGGCATTGAGCACTGACATGAATATACTCAAATGCCTGCAAACAGCGGAATTACCAACACACATTTGCTGCGTAGTAGCCATGTTGTTACTACAAGCGAACCATCCAATATCAGGAAGATTATAATCTCCAAGCAAGTAAAAGTTTTGAACGGTCCCGTCCTCGATTAAGGTTTGCAGGGACTCTAAGTATGCAACATAAATACATTCGGGTGTTTTGGGCGGGATATATGCTGAACATATTACATCATATTTTCCTCTTGTTGCGCTAGGCAGGCGTAAGATAATATGCTCAATGTTTTTATAAAAGGGGATAGTGGGTTCAACTAAACTGGATCTCAGTCCCTTCAAAACTGCAACAAGGGTCCCACCGCCATCTTTCTTTTTAGTAGCCTCGCGATCTCTGTCGCATCTGTATACTGTGTAACGGTCATCAATGAACTCCGAGTCTAATATTTCGGAGGTGAGCCAAGTCTCGGTGAGTATAATAATGTCATAACAATTAGATAAAATATTCATATATAGAACGTGCAGTTTAGTGCGGAGTCCCCTACAATTCTGATAATATATAGTTAATTTGTCATCAGCCATTTTCATACGGAAGGAAACCAATTAGCATTACAGTAATCTGGCCGATTAGAACAACATTACGGACATTATCATAGAACAAAAACAAAAGAAGGTTAAAAATATTCTCTCTGAAATCAAACGAATCTAATAAAGTTAAAAGTACATGTATTTTTATGATATTAAAACCATTACAACACAGCATCAACAGGTGCAACAAAAACAAACGTGATACACATTTAAGAAAATACATACAATCTCCAGAAAACATACTTAGAAAATAGCAAATACAATCTCCAGACGACACAAATACATGCGTACTCCGATCGCACCGCCCAACCAGCGCCCCCGTGATGAAATTTATCAAAACAACAAGAACACCAGCTAAACAAAACGACCGGAGCACATCCGCTTGTAGCAAAGAAAAACCAATGAGCAGAAACAAACACATATTATTATACACAATACCAGTAAGTCCGCTAATTATCCTTCGCGGCAGCAGCACCAGGTTTGATTTTTCCAATGTCCTGGTGTGAACGAATAGCAAACGATTTGCATTGTTCTTTTTCTCGAACGAGAATAGTGCCATGTTTGACCCATACGAATTTATAATTATGCTTTTGAGCTGCTTCCTTGCAGTCACGAAACAAATGTTTTCTCTTTAACGTGAGATGTTCATGCATGTAAATACGTGAAGGTGTGCCAGAAATGCTCAGTTGTTCGGATGTCAGCCCTTTGGCTAGTCGAAAGGCGCTGAGTATATTGTCACGATGTATACGTGAGGCTAATTTAACGACAATGTTTTTTGGTTTGTCATTCTGTTGATGTGCATGAGGAACACGGTGTATCGCGACAATATCCTTAGTACTTATTGTATAATTAATTTTCAAACCTATGTTTTCCATGATTGTTAACAGGTTTTCATTCCGTCTTTCAGGTACGTTACACAGCTCTAGGTTGCATTGTCTGGCATTTTGGTCTAGATAGTCAATTTTCGACATGATATCATTAATTGAGTTCTTCATATCCTCCTCCTGCATTTTAGACCGTTTATTCAGATCAATCTGTTCAGCTGACAGGTATTCAACCGAATTTTGCACAGCAATTAGATCATTTGCTAATTGATCATACTTTTTATCTAGGTCGGACAGGCGCGTAGTTATTTGAGACTGCTCAGAGCGAATAGCGGCAATATCGTTTTTAATTTCGGTTGTCACCTGGGTAAAGGCAGCAATTTCGCCTCTGATATTTAAAACATTATCAGAAATAGAAGTCATACGGGTATCAAGTTCCTTACGCCACTCGTTTAGAGTATTTTTAAATTCTAACGATAAATTATTAAGCGCCTGCGTGAATTCGCATTCTGGTTGTTTGCGTTTACGCACATCACCTCTAGACTCAGGCACCTTACTTATGTTACTGTCGGACTGAGACAAATGAGACATTTTGTTGTAGGTTGAGTACGATGTCCAAACGTTTTACGTTTATAACTTACTCAACGTTATATTTAAAAATCGAACTTAAACAATTACTAAAAGTTGATTTTGTATTATGTGAGGTTTGAACCCGCGACTAGTAGTGTCCGTCGCAGTGTAAAAAGCTGTACAAGCCGAGCCAAACTTCACGTTGAACACTGTTGCGAAATTGGTTATCGATAGGTGCGTTAGATCTCTGCGCAGGCGATTGTGGGGGCAGAGGCGGTATGCGCGGGGGTTATCGAGCGCGCCGCGGGTTGTGGTAGGTCAGGGACCGAGTTCATTCGAGAAACTATAACACAGTTTTATCACCTTATCTCAAATTCACTTAAACGTAGCACAGTCAAACTTTCACTAGTAGACGAGTTACTTCACTGGCTTTGAATTAATTATAATTTGATGTGAAAATATTCACTTTTTTCGACTTTGATAATTAAAAAACAGTGGAGAAAAATATCAACGTACTGTCTTGATTTCGGACACGGAGGGTTTTCAATCTTTTAACTGGGGCTGACACGGAAGAAGAGCTCCGTTACATTCAGCGCTCGGTCTCTGATGAACTTGCCAAAGGCTGTTTCTCACTCAGAAAGTATAGATCCAATTTACCTGATCTTCTATCTTCCGACTCTATCAAGTCTGAGGATCTAATTATAAGCAATGCCTCTAGTACTCTTGGTATCGGCTGGTCTTCTCAGACTGATCATATTCACTTCCCTCTCGCCTACGTACCTGACACGATCTTCACTAAAAGAAGTATCTTGTCATCAACCTTTAAAATCTTTGACCCCCTAGGTCTACTATCCCTTTGCACTATTAGCGCAAAAATATTACTCCAGAAACTTTGGTCTGAGAAAAACGATTGGGACGAACCTGTTCCCTACTCTATCCAAGTTGTTTGGGAAAAATTCAGTCAACAACTTAGCACTCTATCGTGTCTTAAGGTCCCAAGACAAGTATGTGCCAATAACTCATGTGAAGTTGAACTTCATTGTTTTTGTGATGCTTCGCAGTTAGCCTACGCAAGCTGTATCTACCTACGATCTCTAGACATGGATGGCAACGTGCATGTCAATCTACTGTGTGCCAAGGCCCGTGTAGCTCCCATCAAGGCTTGCACTATCCCTCGCTTAGAGCTCTGTGGTGCTCTGCTAGGTGCCCAATTGAGCTCCGCTGTCAGAAAAGCTCTAAGGCTAGAACTAAAGCGCTGCGTCTTCTGGACTGACTCTAGTGTTGTGCTATGTTGGCTAAAATCTCCAGATAAAACTAAAACCTTTGTAGCTAACCGAATAGCGGCTATAGGTGAACTCACCGACCTTAACGCTTGGCGTCATGTTCCCACTACTGTAAATCCCGCAGACCTCGCTTCACGAGGCGTGGAACCCCAAGTGGTCAAAGATTCGGTTCTATGGTGGCATGGGCCTGCCTTTCTCAAGGAACCAGAATCATCGTGGCCTTCTCTTTCTGCAAGAAAGGTAGTTGACCTACCTGAATTGAAAGCGTTGCCCGCTTTGGTGGCGGAGGATGCACCTCTGGTACCCTTAGTAAATTTTAAAAAGTACTCAAAATTATTAACTCTACAAAGAATATATGCCATGGTCTATAGATTTATTTATAATTGTAAAAATCCCACTAATAAGCTAACGGGAACTCTACAAGTTCATGAACTAGAAAATTCTATGACTGTTCTCACTAAAATAGCTCAAATTGAATCCTTCAAAAAAGAAATAAGCGACCTAAAATCCAGCAAACCACTTAAACCTAATACTCACCTATGCTCATTAAATCCTTTTTTAGATGATGCAGGTCTACTTCGTGTAGGAGGACGCATTGATACGTCCGCCTACCCTTATGAAAAAAGACATCCTATTGTTCTAAAATCTGATCACTATTTAACAAAACTAATTTTTCAATCTAAACACACTCAACTCTTGCATGCTGGACCACAGCATCTACTCTCATCTATCCGTGAGCGCTACTGGCCTATAGGAGGTCGCAAGCTCGCTAGAGAAGTAGCCAGAAACTGTTATGTCTGTCGTCGCTTCAAGGGGACCACTATGTCCAATATAATGGGGAACTTACCCACTGATAGGGTAGAACCTGACTTCCCGTTCAGTACTGTTGGCACTGACTTTGCCGGTCCTTTTCTAATAACCGATCGCAAGGGACGAGGATGCAAGATAACTAAATGCTATCTATGCATTTTCGTCTGCTTTAGATATAAGTGCCTACATCTAGAAGTGGTAAGTGAACTATCCAAAGATGCTTTCATACTAACCTTAAAACGATTCATTGCCCGCAGAGGAGTGCCCAAGCTTATTTACTGCGACAATGGCCGTAATTTTGTTGCCGCTGCCAAGGAGATTGGCAACTTTCTACAATCTAACCGTGACTCTATTTGTGACTTTGCTGCTAGCCGGAGCATTGAATTTCGTTTCTCTCCCGTATACGCTCCTCATTTCAATGGTCTTGCGGAAGCCGGCGTCAAATCAGCAAAGTTTCATCTTCTCAGAACAATAGGTCACTCTCACCTAACATTTGAGGAATTAACCTCTGTATTTACACAGATAGAAGCTATCCTCAATAGCCGACCCCTATGTCCTTTGAGTCCGTCCCCTAACGATTTCCAGTCTCTTACCCCGGCTCACTTTTTGATCGGTAGACAAATGACAGCGCTCCCGTCACCGAGCTACCTGGACTCCAGCACAAATCGCCTCAACCGGTTCCAGCGCCTAGAACAAGCCAAGCAGCACTTCTGGAACAGATGGTCTTCCGAGTACGTCGCCGAACTCCAACAAAGGACCAAGTGGCGAGTGAAGTGCCGGGACCTCAAGCTCGACGATCTAGTCCTGGTAAAGGAAGCCAACACGCCGCCTCTCTGCTGGCGCCTGGGAAGAGTTAGTCGACTCTACACTGGCCCCGACCAGACACCTAGAGTAGCTGATATAGCCACAGCTCAAGGCACAATAAAGAGAGCTCTCAATCGTCTGGTTCTACTTCCAACTTCCGAAGATAAATGAAGCTTGAAAGCTGCACTAGAGCTTTCAACGGCCGGGAAGATGTTGACGCCGTATTTGTATCCGAACGCGTCAACCACACCTGGCAAACACCCACGTCCGTATTGCGCAGCCGCAGGCCAATAGCGGCCCCTCTCCATGACGTGATAAATACACCAACCAATGGCGCGCTTGCTACATCACGCGATACGCGTCTCCCGCCGGACACCGGAAGAGAAACGTCACTTGCTCGACCGCCAACTAACTAACATGCAGTTTGTGCTTCCTATTTTTTAACATAATTAACTATCTAAAAACTAAGTCCTAATTGTTAACAATAATCTATTGTGTTCTAATAGTCTAATGGTTTAATGCGAATTAAACCCATCTCAAGTCAAACTCTAGTATTATTTAAAGTTTTGTTCCCTATATCGAACAAAAAAGGCATTGTCTTCACATATAATATGACGGAGAAGGTACGTGTGTCTTATTATAATCAGCCATATTTTAATTACTCTGGGCTTACTGTGGGTAGTATTGATTATTAATAGAAAAACCATTTGCAGTTCAAATTAGATTTTAATTTACGAACAAGTTAATCACACTAGCGAATCACACACTGTAGGTACACAACTCAACGATACGGAACGCGAGACAGTTTGTAAGCACATCCGTCCGTCCGACATCCAATGATCAAGAGAAGCTTTGGATCGCCCTGCAGCGCTCTCGTCGAATCCCACAAACTCAGGCTAGACTCTGTCAAGCGCCACCTGGAGGCGCTCGCGTCCCGAATAGTCAAATGAATGACTCCGACATATACAGGCTGTTCATTTGCATCCTAGTCAAATTCAAGGACGTAATTATGCTAATGATTCTCGACCCAAATCAACAATAAAATGGGTAGGTATTGTTTTTATTTTTTTTTCTTATTTACGGAAATCCGTAAGTGTGAACCAGCCGTATTTAAACGCGGCCCGTCTGTTACTAGCCCTATAACCGAGCTTTCATGCAAAATTGCACACACACATTCAAATGCGCATGAGAATCTATCATTCGATAAATTCGTAGGTAATCAATCCCATCCCCCAATCACGATGCGGCAAAGCGGGTACTTAGTCTCCCGCGCACCCTAAGCCACGCCCCCGCGGCCCCGGAACTAACAGTGTAATTGAAATCGCCGCAGCGTTCGTGCGCTTTGCGAATTCCGCTTCTCGGTACATCGTTGAGACGTAGGTACAAAGTGTTTAATTCAAATGTCGTGCTGGTGGAGATGGTCAGGTGGGTATGCCATCAGTGGAGACAGCCTACGTGGAGTCATCCGGATGTTTCCCGATCGGGAACCCCCATCACAAAGCGTCATGCTGTCTGCTATGCACCACACCAGTGTTGCGCATACTGAAGCGTGAACTGCAACACCCGTTCCACTACCCCAAGGCACAAGACATTCACCCAGGTGATAATGCCGTGCGGATTACCTACATTTTGTCGTTTTCGACACTTTAAAAACGAATGTGTTAGTGTTGTTAAGCTGAAGGAAAACCAGTACGTACTACCTAAGTACGTGGCAACTTTACCTCCGGTAACATAGGTAGGTAATTTATTTATTTGTACATTTTGTAAATACGTTGTTAGCTTAATCAATTTCATTAGTGTAAATAAGTTATTTCAAATTTTTAACTACCTACGCCAATAATACCTAAGAGTCGAAAGTATACCACGTACTTACACTTAACTAGAACGTCTTTCCATTTCCATCAAACGTAGAAAACATTTTTAGACTTAGTGGATCCAACAAAGGTAGAATTATTGCCGGTCCTAAGCCCGTTAAGTAGGAAGGAAAGTTTCAAATCAACCAATTTAATCCACAAATAAAAACAAAATGACTACGAAAACTTTAGCTTGAAGGATATTATTAATCATCTGATAACAGGTCAGTGAACTTTTCTTTGGCGCACTAGTATTACTGTCATTAGTAAGATTTCCGTATTCCAATGATGCTCAAAAATGAGTTAATTATCAAGCGAAATTTATGACAATAATGTAGGTGATTATCGAAATAAAATTAGGTAAAATTATTGCTACCGGTCATTGCACGCGCATTGGCGCGACGGCGCGTACCATTTCGGGGAAAAACAGCTGCATGCATTGTCGCTGTGTGCGTAGTCGGGTGATTCTGTTTTATTTGTATTGAATTAAGGGTGCAATTCTGAAATACTGTTAAATTTCAACAACAAAAAAAAAGCAGCGCTTACTAGTTATTGCCCCATAATGTACTTCAATTGATTATTTATGTATTTTATGACAACCTCCTGAACTTTGACGAGGATGCAAATCAACATATTGTATAAATAACTAGCTAACCCGGAAAATGTTGTTTTGCCATTTAATTATTTCTAGCTGCCCGGCGCTACTTCGTTCGCGTGGTGTCCTAAGCCTTACCCTACCCTACCCCTACCCTACTCCTACCCTACTCCTACACTACCCCTACCCTACTCCTACCCTACTCCTACCTTACTCCTACCCTACTCCTACACTACTCCTACCCTACGCGTATAGGTAAATAAAAGTATTTAAAAAAAAATCAGATAAAAGTATCCTATGTCGTCTCTTGGTTCTAAGCTACCTCCCCACCAATTTTCAGCAAAATCGGCTCAGCCGTTCTTGAGTTATAAATAGTGTAACTAACACGACTTTCTTTTATGTAGGTATATAGACAGATGTATCATACAAAATATTGTAAAACATTTTTAAAAGAGTAACGGTGGAGTTTTTCCATTCTTCTCCATACGAAACTGCCTTTTGGAACGGGCGACGAGAAACAATTACATTTTTTGCAAATCACCTTCAAAAGTGCCTTTTAATTGCCTATCTATCTTCTATCTATCTATATGAATAAAACCATTTATAACTCAAAAACGGCTGAACCGAGTTTTTAATATGATTTTTGGTTTGTTGGATTTGTCTCCGCCCCGAATAGCAGAATAACTATTAAAACATGAGAAAATTTCACCAAAAGAAAAAAAAGATAATTAATTTTCTCATACATTTATGTGGTATAAAGTTCGCCGGGTCAGCTAGTCTGAAATAATTGATTCGACTTTGACTTGGGTCATAAATTCTGTCATTCTCTCATTCCATCGCTAAGACAAGAAAACAAGGTGCATCGTTAGAAAGCTTTGGTGGGTACCAAAGCTTTCTAGCGATGCATCTTGTTTTTCATCAAGATAAGCAATAAAAGATCCAACGTTTAGCTCATTAAGCTCCATAAACTTAGACGATAAAACACAAGTTGTTTTTTTTTCTTATACCTAGTTTTAATTTATTGCAAGCACGTAGGATAACATTATTTAATTAAACTACTAACTACTCTTGCATAAGTACGCATCCATAGGTCGTCCATAGGTATCACACTCTATGGGTGCAAGGGGGTCCAACTAACATCTTTCGGGATTCAAGTCAACCTCACCTACACGTGGTGCACCCTGCCAACAAACAATCGAGGCTACGGCGATCACTTTACTTTGTGTATTTCATCACCACTGCTCTCAAAACGGTGAAGGAGAACATCGTGAGGAAACCGGCATGTCCTAGAACCAAAAATTCGAAGATATGTGACATCTACCAACCCGCACTGGGCCCGCGTGATGGATTACGGCCCACTCCCTCTCACAGAGAGGAGGCCAGTATTCCAGCAGTAGGGACCTTATAGGCTGATTATGCTTATGCTATGAGCGTGTTTTATGAATTTCTGCACAAAGATATGAGGTTTGAGCTTTGTTATACAATTATGTTTCGTTTCAGCCGATAGACGTCCACTGCTGGACATAGGCCTCCCCCAATTTTGGGAGGGTTTGCCATAATCGCCACGCTTGGCAGGCGGGTTGGCGATCGCAGTATGGTATGGTGGTGGAATACATAGAGAACGCTGCTGCCCATTCTCCGGTACGATCCTTAGTCGCCTTTTACGACACCCACGGTAAGTAAGGGGTGGTGGTATTCTTTAAGTCCGGCACCACACAGACCCAGTTAGGTTTAATAAGGATGATTTTGGCTTGTTTACCAGCCTAACCTTTTGCATTTAGCTAACCACAAACCGTGTGCCAAATCGCAATTCCCATTGCCAAAAATAACGAACTTCCATACAAACTTCCATGTCCCAGGTGTAGAATTTCCTGCAATCCGGAGACGAGGGGCGTCAGGCGTCGCGTTGTGCGGCGATCCCGCTCCGTCAACAGAAAAATCGTACGACGCGCTGCGAAACGCCACACCGCACGCGACGCGCGATGCCCCGCGTCTCCATAAATGAGCCCTTAGTGATCATTGTCCTTGTATAAGGAACTCTTGTCTGTGTGGTGCCGGACTTAAAGAATTGCACCACCCCTTACTTCCCGTGGGTGTCGTAAAAGGCGACTAAGGGTCTTATCGGAGAATGGGCAGCAGCGTTCTCTATTTATTCCACCATCATACCATACTGCGATCGCCAACCCGCCTGCCAAGCGTGGCGATTATGGCAAACCCCCCCCCCCCCCCAAAATTGGGGGAGGCCTATGTCCAGCAGTGGACGTCTATCGGCTGAAACGACGAAGGAACTCTTGTGTATGCTTATAGAGTCTAGAACCACTAGGTCTAGATTTAGGCTGTGCGTTGTCTGTCTGTGGATAAATGTATGAATTCATGATTTTTTTTAAGTATATAACCGTCTCGTATGACTATGTTACTTCTAGACAAGCGTGCACGAGCGTTGACGAGGAGGTCAATTTTCGTAATTTAGAACGTTAAAAATCTAGTCGCAGTCTCGGCGACAAACAAATGTCAAAGACTTGTCAAAAATGTAGGGAAATCAGAGGTATTTTTGACGGATTGAGACTGAGATCAGACTGTGAACGTTCTTAAAATTACGATAATTGCCCCACCGTGAGCTGATGGTACATTTTTTTCAAATGAATTTCAAGTCATATCTTCTGGAAGACCGTTCTATCTTAGTGGAATCATGGTTGGCAGAATATTTGTATCGCTGTCTTTTCGTTGCATCAGATTGACGTATCGTACCTTGCAATATTTCTTCTATATCTATCATCATCATCCACAGCCCGATTTCACCCGCTGCGGGCACAGGACACTCTTTTCTTGTGCCAATCTCCACGCTCCTATGCCAGCCTCATCCAGGTTTTGCCTGGGATGGCAGCAATGTCGTCTGCCA